>OX402580.1:1200000-2400000 GCA_948098905.1 Tiliacea aurago | reverse complement strand
CGTGTTGGCCTCGTTTTTACAATATTTTACACTCAATTATCTCGCTCTCTCTTGAATACTCACCTCAACCGCTCTCGTTCCGCAAACGCGGCGAATACGTTGCGCACTCGTGGCGAGCTCGTCAAACAATCGCCTCGCTGAAAACACGCTCTCAAATCGCCAGTGTGATAAGGCCCTTAGTCTAATATTTCAGTTATTCCATTTCACGAATTTTGTAATATAACGCCTATTTTCCCGAAGGGTTCAGTAGAGGTGTTCTTACAGTACACCCACATTTCTCCTATTGAGAGCCTATTGCCAGAAACCGGGCACAAATCCTGACTCAGAGGCTGTTACTGAAGAATTCCTGAAGCACGAATTTTATGAGATTCTATTATCATTACCTACGTGAAGATGGACTACTTCTATCAGTTCTTAACAATAAATGTTTGAACAATAATATTAATTATTTTTTCAGTAGACTTGAACATAATAATGAAAATTATATGAATAAAAATTAACATAGATAATTTTAATCTCCAATCAACTGGAAGTGCCTACCAATGAAATAAACGTCCATTTATAAAACAGCTATTACATTTAATTACTCTCATTAAAAATAGTAGCCAATAAAATAAATCCATTCATTATGCCACCCTGTCATTTGTTTTAATCACTCGAACGAACGCCACAAGTTATCCGGAGTATTTCATTTAAATGCAATCGGTTGAAATTGACGGAAAATATTAATTAATATGTTTGATTGGAAGCAACCGACCGAAATATTATGTTGAATGATAAACCTCATAAACCTATTTAGTGGGGAGTGATCACCGGTTCTGTTAGGTATTCGATCTTTTGTATTGAGATTAGGAATATAATTTGATGGGCATGGGTGCATGGATGTGGAAGCAGAAGACGTAAGGGGCTTATAAGATGCTGTGCTATAAAATGCCTTCCTAATTATTTTAACAACTGTCATTCAACATAGTTTTTTTTACTCTACCAACGACTGTCAATATCTTTTCTACTCTAAAGTAGTTACTATGTCACGTGTTTGTTAATTACTACATTATAATTACAATAGGTACCTACCTACTTCAACTTTTCCTTGCGACAGCCTTAGTACTCTTAAGCCCGTATTACAGAACGTCACTCAATACTCAAGCATTACTTAAAACTAGATTGAAGCCATTTGATTGGTTGAAACTAGTTTTAAGTAATGCTTGAGTATTGAGTGACGTTCTGTAATACGGGCCTTAGTAAGCTTCAGAAGAATGCAGATCAACGTTTCTAGTTTACACATTATCAGCCATATCAAATTTTTTCAACCTAACAAACGGTGGTTGAGATTTGCAATTCTTCTGCAGTATGTGCAAATAACTAACGTCAACATGAGTTGACTTCTCTCATATTTTGCCATTGTAAAAAAAATGTTGTTTGTTTGAACTTATACCCTAGTATTTTTTCCTTATTTTGATTTCTGTTATTATAACGATTACCTTTCTTTGAGCGTTCTTCTATGAGGTTCTAAAATTAAAACAAGTCAACACTTCTATTGTCCCATTTAAAACCATCTTTTGAAACACATGACTCACAACAATGAGTCAGAAGGGGTTAAAGAATCGCGTGTGGATTATGACGCGCAACTTATTAGCACTAAATGTTAGGGTTATGGCGCACGCAACACATTTGTAGTATTAAATTAGTGAGTAGGGTTAACTGACAGAGCCGTTACAAACAACGGTGCGTGACTAACTAATTCATCGTACTTGTATTGGGATGCGCTAAGGTAGCCCGCGAAATTCAAATTTTATTACGTTTTTTGCAATTTACAGGTCAGTAACTCGTTGTATGTTGATCTAATTATGATTCGCGGCCATAACCAATATGGCTTTACAGAATTATAATCATTCGAATCAGCATTACAACTCCCTAGGTTCAAAAATCCTACTGAATGATTATTTCTGAAATAATCATATCATAATTAGATCAACATAAAACTTGTAACTGACCTGAAAATTGCAAAAAACGTTGGAAAATTTGAATTTCGCGGGCTACCTTAGCGCATCCCCTTTAACTATAGTTAATAGTCCTCCAGACCGAATTTCGGCCATGGCGACCAGTCTCAAGCAGAGACCAGAGACCTTTGGCGTGAAAGATATTATAGTGCACAAGTGTGTGCGCTCTGGTGCATTCTCTCTTCCCTTACTCTCGTAGTCCAATGGAACGGCAGTCCGACACGACCGGGGAGAGATCAGCCACAAGGCCAACGGCTTAACGTTCTTTCCGAGACACGGGGGTATCACACCACCAACTTCCAAACTCCGGGCTGTTACTAAGAAATTCCCAATAACACTTTGCCCGACCCGGGAATCGAACCCAGGAACCCACGCTCACCAGTCACGCTTGAGAACACGAGACCGATGGGGCAGTCCAAAATATATAGTTAGATAGAATACGAATAGCAAAACAGATAAAATGAAAAAAAATACATGGAATATTGTCATTTCTGTGCTCTAGAGAGAATTTAATATGACAGTAGGTACCTGACCAGTCCTGAGCGGCCACATAAAGACACGAATAGCGATTTTAATTTATAATACGTTATACCAAGAAATAATAATTTTGACGTACAAAAGTGCCTATTTGAAATAAATCATTTGTCTTTGACTTTTGCCTTTGATAAAAGCCCTGGAATAATCAATTTAGGTTATTTCTAAGGTGAAATATAATATTATATTTATTTATTTAACAATTTATGTAAGTAGGTACACAACATTGTAGGTAGTGAGATTTTACGGTTAAAATGCGGCCTAAACCAAAATTGGCAATAGTTAATTTGACGCTGCAGACGAGCTTCCCTTGATTGCTAAAATGGTTAATCATACAGTAAGAAACCTTAGTAAAACAATCACCAGATTTGGTAAAAAAAATATGGTTGAAGAATGTTTAATAACAATGTCGTAATTATGTTTCTAACATAATCTTTCGATTAACTTTTAATTCAAACAGAACTGACATCTGTATTAACGTAAAAACCAGTAAATATAGTCCAGATTTTCAAACTTTTCAGTAACGGATATTAATATGGCACTTCATGTACCTCGCACCCGGGTTGCTTGTATGCGACGAACCGATCCATCCACTTAATTAACTTTCAACACGTCTTTTGTTTAAAACTGCATGCATGTTTCGCTAATAATTAAGGATTAAATTCGCTTTGATTTAATTAAAATTAGATGATACAAGCATCGTATTATTATGTAATATTAAAGGGATTATGGCTTACTTTTATAGTGTAACTAGCTTTTGCCCGCGCTTTCCACGGAAACGTACTACCGGTATTAATTATTAATTATCCTATATGTTAATCCAGGTTATTAACTATCTGTGTGCCAAATTTCATCCAAATTCGTTCAGCCGTTTTTTCTATGGTAGTATTAGCAGAGGAAAAGGTCATGGAACCCCGCGCCGCGCCCGCCGCCGCGCGCCGTCAATCATAATTATTTTGGTACGCGTAATTTTGAATCTGTGATATGTTTTTTTAATGTATTATTTTTTCTCAAACATGCTTGCAAATTCGAGCATTATTTTGACAACCTTCTTCGAGATAAATAGAAATTTCTGTACTGGCCAAATACATACGAGCACACGACATACAAGCATACGACACATATGGATTTTCATACAACTTTTGGTGGCCGCTACCAAAAGTTGTATGAAAATCCATATGTGTTATGGTTTAGCGGCCAAGTAAATTACATAGTAAATTCATATCTATCAGTGTAATTTAAAAATTGAACGATCTTTTACTCCAAAACATGGCAACCAAGGAGGTAACTTTTCAAAGGTTTTATTTAAATTTTGAACTGGCTTGCAAATAGAAAGCTGTTTATTGAAAAAAAAAACAAATGAGCACATTGGCGCATGAAAAATGATCATTGTTCGTCATTGAATCTGGAATTTATAAATAATTTGCTTAGTTTGAATTTCCGCGCATTGTTTGAGAAAAGCACTATACAAGCCTTGGCCGCAACTAGGCATTGATGGACACACGCATGCCTTTTTTTGCTGGCCGCTGCAATAATGTACTATAATTTATATGATATCAAGGCATATTTTAATCTAGATTAAATGCCCAATTTAAATACATATTTTATTCGATGCGGATCAATACGGAAAAACAATGATTTTTTTATTAAATTCTGAATGATAAAAATGGTTACTGTGGGTCATCCTTTGAAGATAGACGTAAACCTTCCTCATGAATCAGTCTGTCTATTGGCGAACACCGTTTGAAAATCCGTTCAGTAGTTTTTGAGTTTATCGCGATCAGACACACAGACAGACGCGGTGGGGGACTTTATTTTACAATATGTAAGGATGAGATGCGTGTGATTTGATAGAATATAATGGTAGCCATATAATATTGACCTGTAGTCAATGATATTATATTAAACAGATATGTTATACACTCACAAAACAACCGAAAAAAGTGTTCCACGCAGCAGCGGCAGCAAGCATTCCCACTTTTCATTCATTTTACATTTCACTACAACAAAAAATTATGGCTTGATAAAAACAACAAGAAAAAAAAACCGGCCAAGTGCGAGTTGGACTCGCGCACGAAGGGTTCCGTACCATTATCTATAAAAATGGCAAAAAACACGTTTGTTGTATGGGAGCCCCCTTAAATATTTGTTTTTTTTTAATTTAATTATTTATTTTTAAAGTCAATATACAATCTACATATTCTGTGAATATGTCAAGCGTTGTCGCTGTTGTCGTTATCAATATAGAACAAAAAAATCACGTTTGTTGTATGGGAGCCCTCTTAAATATTTATTTCATTCTATTTTTTAATATTTGTTGTTATAGCGGCAACAGAAATACATCATTTGTGAACATTTTAACTGTCTAGCTGTCATGGTTCATGACAGTGAACATAACATGACATGTCACGCCTGGTGACAGACGGACTGACGGACAGACAGACAGACAGACAGACGGCGGAGCCTTAGTAATAGGGTTCCCGTTTTACCCTTTGGGTACGGAACCCTAAAAAGAGACAGCTAGTATTGTCAATTGCGCGTGAATGTAAACAAACATTATTCTGGCCACCAATCACCGAATTTTGTCATCACAGACTAACAAATACGTCCCAATTAGGACGTTTTCGAGTCTTCACGATTGCGCGCTCACATCATATCTGTTTTAAGTTAATATAATATCATTGCCTGTAGTTGTTCCAAAGAACCACCATATGTTGCCTAGATTGCTTACTGCGTGTGACGACATCACACTAATTATTATACTCTTCATGATGTCTCTTTTTCCTTCGCTGTAGAGAGTTCTATAATTATTAGGTAATAAGAAAGAAAAACTATCGTAAGAACGATCAATTGTTGTGTTTCATTTTGGTGTCATACGCGAAGACAAGGTACTAATAAGTACCTATGTCGGATCGACAGGATTTTACTCAGTGAGATTCGGACATCATGTGGGTAGAAGATGGGTTTCGTGCAATGAAAACACACTGGGTGTCAACACAGCGTTTATTAAAATCTCAAATTGACACAATCACTACAAATTTAAACTTCCATAATAACCGAGCATGACCAATCGAGTACAGTTCCGCGACGTGTTAACTCCGATGCGATCAGACCAGACATGAATGTCCTCCTCGCCATCGGCTCAAATCATCACGACTCTGTAGAAGCGCGCCAGAGGTGTGGGTAGATCACGCGATGTCACCGGTGGCGGGCTTGATTCGTTACTTGTCCGTACTAATGACCGGCTCCGACAAGTATAGCAAAACGTTCAAGTTACTATGAAAAATCCCCCAAAACAATATCCAACCATTTTTAAATTCCACAATATATCCGACCGGATACATCGCTATCCCAAACGCGGCCATCATAAAAACAATTACAATAATGAGCTTATCAAATAGACTGCAATATTCACAATATTGTATGAACCGCTCGTGGCTATCAAGTTAATGAGTTGAGGCTGTTCCAAAACATTTGCGCTGTTATATTGCAGGTAAACAAAAATAGGAAAGGGTTGCAGGAAAGGCGACTTTTTAAATTATTTCAGGACTTTGGAAGCCGACTCTAACATAGTTGGCCAAAGGTTAGGCAGATGAGGACGACTTTGAAAGGGACCTTAGAAACTGATTTTTATTTTGGGTTGGCTATCGTCTTGTTAAAGCGACGTTAACCGACTTTTAACGATTTTATACTGAAGATCACGTCTAAACGAGTAGTGTTATTGATTTGAAAAAAATATATGTTAAATTACAGCATTTTCTCATTAACATAATATGTGAATATTTTAGATTATGTATATATTACACAGTGAAATTAATTTGTAAAGTTATGTGTAACGCGGATAGAAAACCGAGAGTGGCTCAAAATAAAAAGCGCAACCAAAAGCAATCAAAAGCGTATTTTTCTGAAACTTTCACCAATTTAAAGATAATTTAATTATTGATCTTTTAGTATACGCGTTTTATTAAAATACCTTTTGGTTTGTGTATAATAAATTAATAATGCGTCAAATTGGGGACAGCGCTCCTTGATGGGCGAGTCCTATTACTGGCTGAAAGTACGACGCGTTGCATGAGCTCAGTACAGAACACGCAAGCTAACCACTCAAGGTCACTAGCATATATCTCGGTCTTAAAGGAGGAAACGCCTCTTTTGCTTGCAATGTTTCACAACGGTTTATATACAACATGTCCCAGAATTAACGTACAACCTCTTAACGGGTCATTGTATTCATAATTATGAACAACTTTTACTATGGGATCAACCCTTAAATCACGAAAAAAAAATCAGTTGTTCCCTAGATTTATGTTCGTTTAACTCGTCAAAATGTAGGGAACAGCTGTTTTTTTTTTTATTGATTTTTTGCGATTTTAGGTTGGTCCCATAGTAAAAGTTGTTCATAATGATGAGTACAATGATCCCTTAAAAGTTAATTCTGGGATATGTTGTATAGGCAGATAGATTGCCGGTCATTAGATCAACTAGTTGGACTTAACAAACGTAATGTTTGAGACCTCTTCCTGACCAAATATTGCTACAATGCTTTGTTTGTCTTGAAACACATTTTTATTCGAACCAGTCGGTAATATGATGGGCAAATAGAAGAAGAATGCTTCTACCTATCCTGTGATCAACAAAAATCACTAACGGGTAGTAATGAATATATCCCGTTTTTATGAGTTCACTACAATCTGACAATCTGTCATAGACAACAGAACATTCATGAAACAAAGTCCAGAAAATAGTGTATTCCCGTTCTCCCCTTATGCCATATCCCCGTCACGGAGACAGTGGGACGTGATTAAATTTACATAACGTTTCTTTTTAATCGTTTTTTAAATCGAAACAGCTAGGTTAGGTTAGGTTAGAACTGTGACCACACAACGAAACATATTTTTGAATGTAAAACCAAACCACGGGGACAACGGGAAGTATTTTTAAATATTTAATTAAAATACCGCTGTCCCCGTAGGACCCGACACGGCATACGGGGACAACGGGAATACACGCAGAAAATAACTAATCATTTGATTGCCATCAAGATAAAACTAAAATATTGCAATTAACAAATAATAAGCTTTCCATAATTCGCAACATAGGCAACCAGCTGAATATTGCAATAATAAAATAATATCAGATATTATCGAACTCCCCTATGGCACGTAAATTACTTTCGCACGCGCTCCCTATGTATTTAATTTTAAATAATCAGGTCAGTGTGGATACCGGCACAATTTGAGGAGAATATATTTTGAATAAACTCCCAAATTGTTGTGAAAATAATGTGTGTGATGAGCATGATAAATGAGGTGGGATATTAAAGAATATGAACGGTGATATGGGGGATATAGTAGATGTGCTGTTACTGAGGGTTTACTGGTAGGTACCTCTGATTAAACTAGTACAATACTCACCTTGCAGAGGACTCGTATAAGCTGAACTAATTGACGAATACAGATCTAAGTCTAGATTTAGATACAAAGGCCAAAGATGGGATGGAAGATTTATCATAATAATGTAGGTTCTACAGAGTACTTCACTCCAGTCACTATAAGCTTTATAGATAATTAGACTAAATAGTTGGTTGAATAATAATTGGTCCCCACCTATGAAATCAGCGTTTTGTATGAAGAATTTTAAAGAAGTTGCATTTTCATACTAACATTTTCTTAATTTATAGCTTAGTTTTTAAACATTATTGCATAAAAGTTTTAAAACATTAGTATTCAAGGTTGTTATATATAACAACCTTGAATACTAATGTTTTAAAACTTTTATGCAATAATGTTTAAAAACTAAGCTATCGTAATATGCCACTTATATTAAGCGACATATATTTGGCTAAGTTAAAATAAATAGTGGTAATTTCTGCTATCAAAATGAGGAGTCATATTTAAGGGATTTTTTATGTTTAGAAAACTATAAGGTTTTAAATTTTTTCTAGTAATAAGGTTTTTTTACTTTTGGTAGTTGTCTATGATGGTCATTATTCGATATAATACCAAGTAATTGATTCATATTTTAAATCATAGAAGTGACGAGGTTCTCTATTTGTGAGAAAAAAACGCCAATTTCATAATGGATCTCTCAACTTTTTACAATAGAAGAATTGAGATGCGAGACTTGTTTTTTTTTCACAATTTATGTTTTTGGTGGCATCTCATTTCTTTTTGTAGATAGTCCTTTTCTTATTTTTGTATGTAGGTAGTCTTCCTCTTTTTCTCTTCCGGTACTACTTCTTAACCATATTCAGGTACACTGATTCATTCACTGCAAATTTTATAAATCAAGGAAAAACTATATATTATATTTTGTAATATTGGTCCAGTTTTCTAGATACACCAACTGCATAAATAACTTTGTAATCCTGAAAACTAGAATGTTTTGAAATGTCGGTCCAGTTTTCTAGATACACCAACTGCATAAATAACTTTATAATCCCATATAAATCTCCTATAATTTAGATTACAAAGTTCCTTGATTTCCAAATTTTCTTATACACTAATAATTGTATTCTAAATTTGAAGTTTCTATGTCTGCTAGAAGTGCCTTAGAGTTTTGATGATCGGTCAGTCAGTCAGTGAGTGAGTGACAAATTAACAAACTTTGACTAGTTATAATTCTTAAGTTACTAGTTCAAATTTAATGAAATTTGAAATATACCGAGTTTGTACAATGCCTGTTTGGACACTGAAAATTCAGGCTTCTAGTTTTATCCACAACGAAGTTATAGGGGGGTCGAAAATGTCATGAACTACTTCGAGAAAAGGATGGTACGGCCGTGGCGCTTGTTGTTGCTTGACTTAGTGAAGGCACTGCCGTGCCCCCAGATAATGGCATATGGTAGTCATTTTGAAATATATCTGGATTCGCACATAAACGTTCATACAAGACATGAAACTGTCCGCGCATCAGTCTTTCACTGTTGCATATATTCACCCAGTATGTTCTTCTTTCATCATCTTATGTGTCTTTGCGATATGCTTCGTAAATACACAACGTTTTTATTACTTATATCCGTTGCGCTGCCCAAACACCCAGTACATGCGTTCAAAAGCAACTGAATAAATTACGCTCGTCTGGAGATGGCGGCCCAACAGATTTTCTGCCGAGCAGAAATTACGCGAACGAAATTACGCTCTTCTGTTTTCACCCTAATAGAGAAGTATGAAAGAAGATACATATTCCGCTGACCACATCTACCACACGAGAATGATGATATGTAATGAACCACGCTCTCCAATCTAATCCTTCGACAGACAATCCTTATTTACATTTTATATACCAATATACATATCTTAGCTTAAACGCACTAAGCCGACAGATTTGAGCCAAAGATTTTGGAAACTTCTATGTGTATTAAGAAGTTAGATAATTTCGTTATCGCGATTTAGACTCGGCTTCGATGTTATCTCGGTAGTAAAAAGGTTATTACTGAAATAGTTTGTTTCAGAAAATTAAGGGTAAATGGCTCGAGTTTTGTTGCTATTAAATGCGTATTTTCTATTGTAGAAGAAAATTGAGGACGGTAAAGCGTTATATCGTTTGCAGTTTGATTTTATACACCATGCAAAAAAGTTAAAGTCCATTATGTACCTTCTAACCTTAGCCGGTTCTCCGTGACTAAGTGCTTCTTGAACATGCTAGAATCGTGCCCATTGCTTTGATTAAACACCCGGTAGAGCACCCTTTTTCAACAGCATTTGACTGAATGGCACCTAAGCTAATCGACTTACAACACCCGTGACAAAATGTATTTTTAAGTTGCCGTCATCGTTTGAAAAGTATTGAAATATTATCTTCAAAATCGGTGCCATAAGTGGAATACTTCCATAAATAAAGTGAAATGAAATCGTTTATTCTGTAAATAGGACATCACTTTTACACTAAAACAACGTGTGTCACTCTCCAATATCACTGAATGTCGAACTAAAGTAAGTCAGATCTACAGCTCAGACTGATGCAAAAGTGTAAAGTTATTAACTAGTCATAAAGTTAGCCGAACCCAGCCAGGCGCTTTACTTTGTGTAAATAATTTCATCACTACTGCTCTCAAAACGGTGAAAGAAAACATCGTGAGGAAACCGGCATATCCTTGAACCAAAATTCAAAGACATGGGAAATCTACCAACCTGCCCGGGGCCCATATGGTGGCTGGGCTCTCGAAGAGAGAGAAGGCCTGTGTCCCAGCAGTGGGTATATTATAGGCTGATTATGAAGATACACAACTCAGCTCGTGTTATAAATAATGGCACAAAATTTATACCGGAACAATGTGTGCGAAATATTAATCATTATATATAATAATGATGTGTTATGTATTATTATAATTATTATGTATATATAATATGGGTCTTATATATATGGACCCTATAACTTTCGAAATGTTGCCACTACTTAAAGCGTAAAACGTTTAAGGAGGATGATATTCTCATAGCATGTATGTCTATTTTTATTAATATTTCTGTTTAGTTTATTCTACCACTTATTTTTATTATTATATTATTTTTCTTTATCTATGATCCTATTAATTGTTTGCTGCACCGTACGACGTCATACGTCGGCGCCGGCTGTCGCTGAAAACCAGCGCTGGGGCTCTGTCTTGCATAGGGCCGCAGTATAATGCTGAGCGATAGCCGTTTTGGGTGGATGTGACGCATGTTTCCCCCAACCTTTTCTTATCTCTGTGCTTATGTTCTTTGTTGCGTCATGTTTACCGCAAATAAACGTATTTTCTTTCTTTCTTTCTTTCTATATTAATAAACGTTCCCCAACGACGTACTCAAGTGCGTAGTGATATGATACGCCATTATTACAATAACAGCATCTCAAGATCATTACTAATTAATAAACACATGAAATTAGTACCTCAGTTACCAAGATCATCTCCTCAAGGCGCTGTACTTGATGAACGATTACGTCACATTGACCGAAGTTTAGAATGACATTCATCACATTTCGTTCTTGCTATGTCGTAACATTTATTGAAATACTTGTATTTTGTTAAAACTTTAAGGCTTGTATAGACAGCGCTGTATCACGTTATAAATATTTCTAGGTAAATTGGAAGACCTCTGTTACTGTATTTCACCAAAGATGTTTTTATGTATGTGACTCTTGAACAAATCTGGATCATTTTTAGGCTTCCGTAGTCAACAAGGAACTTTATAGTTTCGCCATGTCCGTCTGTCTGTCTTTCCCATTTTTTTTGGGTAGGTACCTCCCTTACACGTAAACTAGGGATGATATTTTTTTTCTCGTCTATACCATGGTGTGGTATTGTTGGATAGGTCGTTCAAAACTACGGCGGGTCTGTGAAAACTTAAATTATTTTAAAACTTATTAAATTATACATCCTGCATAAGTAAGATACAAAGGTCTAAAAAGTTAGTTAAGAACATTTTCGAAATGTTTTATTTAAAAACAGATAACTGGAAATCTCTGTTTCTATGGAAATTTTAAAATCGGTCCAATTTGGCTGTAACACTATTTTTCTAAAATGTTCTTAACTAACTTTTTAGACCTTTGTATCTTGCTTATGCGTATGCAGTTTAATTAAAATCGGTTCAGTAATTTCGAAAAACGAGGGCTTGAAAGTTTGTATGAAATGCCGTAGGTCGTACACGCTGTTAAGTCTTATGCAAATCATGAAGAGTATTGCCGTCAAGCGGGCTTCTCTAAGAAACTAATGTTAAAACCATACGGCACTTTTCCCGTGCAAATAAACGAAGTTAATTAGAGCTTCAAATCAGCAGTACTTCAAGTCAGCAGGACACTTGTGACAGTCAAAACAAAATAACCTTAAAATTATAATCAAACTGATTGATTATCAGGGTCGGCTTCCAGTCTATCCAGATGTAGGTATCTGAATACCAGTATTTTACATGGATTGGCCGCTTATATGACATCCACATCCCAGTTACTGGGTAACACGATACCCCTTGGAAGGACTGGTTGTCAGACTTTTGGGCTTCTGACTACCCGTTACGACTGTCAAAGATCTACGCATTACAGCCGGGACCAAAAGGCTTAACGTGCTTTCCGAGACATGGAGGAATCTCGATATCTATTATACAGTGTGAGTCTTCATAATGTGCACATATCGAAAAGAGTGAAACTAAGCTTAATTTTATCGACGGAAAAAAAATAAAAAAAAATATTAAACGATTTTTTTTTTACAAAAAAGGGTCTCTACCTGCTAAAGTAAAGTACGTAGTCGAGTGCAAGGCCTTTCTTTAACAGTTGATAGGAAACGTTGTGATTGAGTTATAAACATGGTATTTTTACTTTTGGAAAGCTGATACGATGGAAAATAATTTAAAGTAATAAAAAAGGGTAGGTAATCAGGACTTTTACTGAGAAATTTTACAATTATTATAAAAATTTATGAAAAAATATCAGATGTTTGTTATAAAATCACCCTAATACTCAATTGAGGGCGAGTTTTTCGTTAGTTTTTATTTTATGAAGACGCCCTATTATTTCCAGTCATTACTGAGTTTGTTTCATCGTGACAGATCGTTTAGTTTAAAAGTTATACCGATTTGTTTACACAGGGGTCACAGCAGCGAACAAAATTAAAAAAATGCTATAAAAATTAAATTAAATTTTTAGATTTTTTTAAACTATTTTTTCCGTCGATAAAATTAAGCTAGGTTCCCTCATTTCGATATGTGCACATTATGAAGACTCACACTGTATGGTTACCCATCCACGAACTACCCGTGAATTTGTTACATTTAGCCACGAGCCTTAAAAAGGTAAGTAACTAAGAAAATCGTTGTAACTGGCATTCCACGTAGTAAAACTTCTCTAGGATTCCTGGCGTACGATCCAGAAACGATAAAGTCACTTTAAAGGTTCTATCGTGGTTTTAAAACTAACACTTACTGCCAAACGGGGCTC
Organism: Tiliacea aurago; assembly: GCA_948098905.1. NCBI lineage: Eukaryota > Metazoa > Arthropoda > Insecta > Lepidoptera > Noctuidae > Tiliacea > Tiliacea aurago. The sequence goes on along the minus strand of OX402580.1, from coordinate 2,386,561 downwards.
CGAATGGTGCCAAAGAAACGTGCATGAGACTTTTATTATTTTCTCTGTTGGAAAAGAATTTACGAGGTTGTAAGATATTGTAATGAGGTTCTGAAGGTATTGAAATTTTACACGAGAAGCCAGTCATACTGTAGTTGAGGAAAAACTTTAATTATGATGATGACAATATTAGTATTTTTGAAATTATTAGTACTGCTTCGTTGGTCCAGTGGTCGCTAACGCTACTGCTAAGCATGAAGTCCTGGGTTCGATTTCCAGGTCGGGCAAAGTGGAGTCTGGATTTATGCTCGGTTGATGGCAATAGGCTCGAGCCTTTTACATCGGACGAAATGTGGATGTACTAATAAGTACACCTCTGCCCAACCCTTTGGGGAAACAAGACGTTATGTTATGTAATTTTAATGTCATGACGCGTGAAGAAAATGCTTCAACAATATTTTTTAAACAAAACTGGAATCATCTTTTTCTCCCAAACACCTGATTAGTCAAACAAATGAAACATCAGCGTAAAAAAAAACAAAAGAATATGAGGAAAATAATCTGACTGTTATCTAAGGGGACTCTAGAGAAATTGTAAAAAAAAACGCCATTACTCATCTTCGCTGGGGTCGGTATAAAACAGGTATCTGATTGTGGCAGGCCCTTGTTAATCATTTTATTCTTTACCTGGTACGGAACACCTGAGATGTTTGTCATTTTGGAGAATGTCTGAAATGAAATAGTGCTTGAATAATTTTCATATTATTGTTCGTTGAACTTTTGTTTCCGTCATAAAGCAACTATTCATTCTGTAAAAATCCTTGAAGGTAGACTCAGAATTAATTCCTTGCTTAATGCTCTTTGTGCCGTGGCTACATTTTCTTAGGTAGATATATTTTCTTCTTTCCGTTTGATAGTAATGTGTAGAGCAGCATGGGCATATTTAATATCATCATCATTTCAGCCAAAAGACGTCCACTGCTGGACATTGGCCTCCCCCAAGCACCGCCCTTTCGACCGGTGCATTTATGGGCGGGGGTTGCCATAATTGCCACGCTTGGCGCCTGGTTGGCGATCGCAGTATGGTGTTATAAAGCATAAAGAACGCTGCTGCCCATTCTCTAGTAAGTCCCTTAGTCGATTCTTAATTCATCCAGAACTCAGAAAACCACCATCAAAACCGTCAACACTCCAATTTATTTACCCGATTGATACACAAAATCAGAGCCATCAATCCAACACGGAAATAAGGTAGACACACCAATTCAAAGCCTTTCAGAAGCCAGTGAACCCAGAACTCATTACGGCCCTATCTGCTAATATTTCGGAACATCAATCTTGTATCAAGAATACAGGGGCCCATCAAATAACCATTACCTATGGAAATTTAAAAGCGTTTCTCTGCCTGAAGAAGCTTGATGGCTTGACATGTTGCGTTTTATTACTTTATGTTGATGGTTTGATGACTCAGGTGGGTTCTATTTGGTGATAGAAATCTGTTGCTGTGATTCTGTTTATTGGTAAATAAAATTAAATGATTGAAAGATTATCCTAATTGAGCTCCACAAGATTTTTTTTTTTTTTTAAATGCACAAAGGTTGTTTTTGGCTTCTGCGCCCTTGCTCTACAGAATTGAAGCATCAGGTTAATTGTGATACCTATATGCGACTTTTTTATCTCTATATACGCGTAATTACAATATGTATTATTTTTATGTCCAATATTTCTATAACTTACCTTTGACATAAAACAAAGACAACAGCTAATACCGTAGGTATAGAAAACGAGAGCTCTCACCAAGAATTCGTTCATTCTTAAGCGGATTATAACTATAGGCTGACAACCACTAGTAGTAAATTGTAGAAGGAGAAAGAAATGTATCTATTATATGTCAGAGCTAGACTCGACCTCGCCACGAGTTACCGCACCCACTGGATTGTATTTTAGTGAATTAAGTCCATTTAAACCCAGGAGAGAAGACGTTGCAGTGCAAGCGAAGAGCGATTTAAGCCGGGTCCGCTGCACCATGTTTTAGTGTTATAGAAACATCTAACATCGTTACCTAACCGATTTGGGGGCGCCAATCTGCTAGATTGGTTAGAAATTTGAAATTGTGACATTTGAAATTTGTTTATTTTTCCAAAAACAGTGCTTTAAATTACCTTATATGCTACCTAAATTAATAGCTAGGTTTACATTATTAGTTATGACGCAAAGGAAGTACTTTTACCTAAGAACTCTACACTAGGTCGAGCCTGTCTCATAGAGTCCTTGGGTGGTATTGCCATATGAAAAAGCCCATTACATAATTGTTATTGTTACAATCGAGAAGCACATAAAAAGTGCTTTTATTATACAACAATTAAAACATTAGCCGCCTTATTACAAAACAAGATTTATATTTTGACATGGCTTAAACCATGGAGCCAGTTTTTGTAATAAGAACGTAACAGTGATTGAAATACCGTTCTTTATAAAAAACTGAAAACTTAGTTCAGTACTAAGTTGTCAGTTTTGTGTTTAGGAACTTTACCATAGTCGGAATAAAGTTCGAAATTCAATAATGGCTCCATGTTTTAAACCTGGGTCTGAAGATAAACCTTGTTTTGGAATAAGGGGGTTAAGGTTTAGGTAACGAAGGTGTTTTTATAACATGAAAACATGGCGCAGCGGACCCGTTTTTACAATCTTTAAAAAGTGCAGGCTAGAATGAATTAAGTGAGCGCTCATCAAATAGGAACAGATAAATTAAACTACCAATAGGCAGCTCTGATAATATATGTAAGTTACCAAAAGCAACCTATGACATTATTTGCTGATGACAGTACAGTTTCAATTGCATGTACCTAAGGACATTAATAATTATAAATTTGACATAAATAATTCACTGACATCTATAATTTTTTGACTTGATAATAATAATTTAAAAATAAATTTATCTAAAACAAATGGAATATGCAGTCTTTGTCCAAAGACTGCTTATTCCATTAAATGTAAATTTGATTCATGATAATTATTACACTATAAATGAAGTAACTAATGCCCGTTTCCTCGGTTTAATTATAGACAGTTAACTAAATTAGAAAGAACACATTGAGAAACTATATAAAAAGATCAGTAGTCAATCATATTCTTTGTACCAACTTGCTCCAACCATCAACACTGATGTGTTACAACTCTCGGCTTATTATTACGACTTGTTGAATCTGTCCTCCGATATGGCATTATCTTTTGGGGCAACTCATCAAATAAAGTTATGGCATTTATAATGCAAAAGCGATGCCTACATGCCATATTCGGTATCCAAAGTACAGAGAGCTGTAAGCCACTTTTTACAAAGCATAAAATACTCACACTTCCGTCACTTTATATTTTGGAAATAGCCCTGTTTGTGAGAAATACCTCATTTGTACCTACAATGTAATGCAATAACTCATTTGTTTACTCTATTATCGGACATTATAACAAGTAATCGCCGGGATAATAGTAAAATTCGTGTTCAGCCAGCTAAGACAGCGCAACTGTATAAAAGCGTTGTATGCAGAGCGCCAACAATTTATAATAATATCCTTAACTATGTAGACAAATTAATTAAAGACCAGTTTAAGCAAACATTTAAAAAAATACTGACAGAAAAAGCCTATTATATTAATATATAATGTTAATGAATTAATATTAAATGATTAATCGCTCTGAAGATACTGACTGAATCTATTCTATTTATTTTGAATCGCGTGACTATTGACCTATTTTTTAAATTTAATATTATTGTTTTGTTGATTTATTTATATTATTATTCTTTGTATCCTTATTTTGAATTCCTATTGTCGTTCTACTTAATTGTACACCAGCCATGGTCGTTGTATGTTGTGCGTTGCGTGGTATGTTGAGCCAATAAATACCTTGTTACACCTATAATAAGGATCATACCATCTATAATTATTATAATTATACACATGTTTTTGCAAATAAATAAATCTGTATCTGAATCAAGTAAAAATTGGTACAACCCTATCAAACTGCCATACATCATAATAAGACTGTTTAAGGAAAAAATATACCTAAATATCCATCACTTATCCATACACAGTCCGATTTAAACATTTATCCAGCACTTTTCCTTGTACCTTTTTCCGCCATCAGTGAACCCCCAGCTTATACATCGCCGGGATCGTTCAGGGATTTACCAAGGAATTTGTTCGCGGTTCAAACGGGAAAATTAAGGTATTTTTTTATGTAATAAACGCGGCGAAAATAAGTTTTTATATAATATCCATGGAAGACATAATTCTTTATAAGACGTTATCGTTTCGACGCTTTTTTCATAAAACTGATTCTTTTAGAAAATACTGAGCTGGGAGAACAAAAGATGGCGTGGACATGAAAGATTTTTCACCCCGAATATGAGCTGGACAACGCGATGATGAAAAGGGTGGAAACGGTACGTGATCTAGGAGTACACCTAAACAAGGAGTTGTCATTTCGCGATCACATAGTCAAAGTTTGCAAGAGAGCGTATAAAAGCCTAGGTTTCGTACTTCGTCGTGCTCAAGAGTTCAAAAACATTAAAGCTATTACAACCTTGTACAATGCGCTGATAAGGAGTCAGTTGGAGTGTAATGCAATCATTTGGGCACCACATGAAACTAAATACAGTCTCATGTTGGAACGCATACAAAATAAATTCATTAGGTATCTGTATAAGAGACTGTATGGAGTATATCCTTATTATCCATTGATGTACCCAACCTTGTTTGTTCTAGGCATGGTTGGGTACAACAAGGGATATGACTCTCGCCATTTATATTTTTAAATTACTCAATGGTAAAATCAAAAATCAGGGGGTATTAAAGGAGGTAAAGCTGTGCGTGCCCGACAACTACTTGTTAAGGCGGAGACGGCCGCAGCTGCTGGCGGTGCCGCGCGGCAGGACTAACTTGCTTCTAAAAGCGCCAGTTACTCGCGCCTTACGGACACTTAATGAAGTCGCCGAAAGGATTGACATATTTTCATGTTCACTGAATGAATTCGCAAGAATAACTGCATACCATTTATGTTATAATTTATAAAATAAGTATACGTATAATTAAGTACCACCCTATCGCTTTGGGATATCCTGTTAAGATAGACGTGTTGTGAAATAAAATAAATAAATAAATAAAATAAATAAATTTTGAGAGGAATCTATTGGCGTTTGAAAGAGATATTTCTATAATGTTATAGTAAAGTTAATTTAAGATAAACCTACCTACCTACACATACGCAACTCATGGAAGTTAGACAAACTTGGTCAGAATACAACGCAAATGATTTCGAATTAAGTTTCTATAAGATTGAACCCAAATAATTCCCTACACGCTTATTTTCTATGTTACCATGTTCATTGTTGTAAACTTCTCTTATGTAACAAGAGTTAGCTTCATTTAGTTCTACATAGTAGGTAGCTAGGTCACCAAGTTCTGTTTTATTTTGAACTAACCAACCAGTATGTTTAGCGACAATCAGCAGTGTTTGCGAAACAAAGGTAGTTCCACCGTCGAGCTCGGAATACCTACTTATTTTACTATTTACATAAGAATTGCTTTTGTTTTATTTATTGTAGCTACCTTTATTTTGGTCTACTTACGATTTGGGGGCTTGTCTGTCAAGCTATTTAATAAAAGTAGTATCTACATAAACGTAAGGTTTAGTAGGTATGGTAAAATGGGTAGCATTTTTATTGTTATTTATTTTATGTTTGATTCAAACTATGCTGAGAAACAGCACTTTTTGAACGTCAAAATTACATAAGACAGTCCCCCAAAAACGCCCGCCTTTCACCACTTTCTAGTGCTTTAGCTGGGGAGAAGATGTGACGCAACCAACTCCCCAGCAGCACAGCTGTCTGTTCAGTTAGAAAAACTTGATTCTATACAATAGTATGTAAAATAATGTACATTACGCAACACAAAACATTAAATTAAATTATTTGCCATATATGTTAGCTAGCACACGCCACTATAAAAATAAAAAAAAACGAGTGTGCTTTAGACTACACGACTGAAGTAAAACAGAAGTGTATAAACAGCCAGTGTGAATTAAAAAAAAATACCTATTAAGCGTGACGGCCAGCGGCCCACGGTGACGCGGTATGTTCCATGTTTAAAATTTAAACAACTTCCGTTCGCCTCGCCCGACCAGTTTCCGTAACGCTCTCGTCGCGCATTCACCAGCTTACTCCCCAAGTCAAACGTGCGTGAAGAAGTTCTACTTAAAAAGAAACCGGTCAAGAGCGAGTCGGACTCGCGCACCGAGGGTTCCGTACGTATACTTATATGATATTGATGATTTCTGAAAAAACTGTGCTATTTAGAGACATCGTTTTATTTTTCCTGTAATCTTTACATACATTTCTATCACATAGAACAATTTCAGATTTTTATCTTTGCAAACTTCAGAGATAAATATATTTGCAAAAAAAAAATTTTTACATTTTTCATCAAAAGTCGGAAAATATTCTACCTAAAAATAAATAAAAAAATGTTTGAGAATGTGCAAACAGCCTTCTTTCATATAATACCCCACATGCCCTAGTACTTCAAATTTTTAAGACCCCCTTTCAGTCCTTTTTGCAAAAAATATATATATTTTTTAAATTCTTTCTTGTTTGCAAAATAGTTGGGCAAACGTCATCTAAAACTGTTCCAAATTTCAAGTTGATAGCATTCTGTTCTTGAGATATCCAGGTGTGACAGACAGACAGACTTAGTCTCACCATAAGGGTTCCTTTTTACCATTTTGGTAGGGAACCCTACAAATGAAAAGTATCGTCGAAAACTACAGATTTTTTTTTTTTAAACATTAACAGAACGTACCTAAATAAAAGCCTACATAATGGGCGTACCCGCTTCCACAATAATATAGCTGTAACTCGAAGTCACAAATGATAAACTAGCACCATCGACGTAAAAGTCCTCGCGCACATCTGGGAGTGGCGCGAGGAGGCGAAACAACGGGGTGAAACTCCGCTGCCGCGAGAAATCACGGCACAGCGGACAGAGCTCCGGCGGGATCTCATGGCGGCATGGAGAGTGCGATTGTCGCAACCCAGCGCTGGGCACGCCACAATTGTGGCGATAAGTCCCCTCTTTGAGGAGTGGCTAGAGAGGCGCCACGGCGTCCTCACCTTCCGCCTGACGCAGGTCCTCACCGGACATGGTTGTTTCGGGAGGTTCCTGTTCAGGATAAAGCGGGAGGAAACGCCCGGGTGTCACCACTGTGTGGATCGCCCGGAGGACACGGTGGAGCATACGATGGAGGTCTGCCCGGCTTGGGTGGAGCACCGCCGTGTCCTCACGGAGGCGATCGGCGGCGGCGATCTCTCGCGTCCGGCCCTGGTTCGGGCCATGGTTCGGAGCGAGAGTGCATGGGAGGCCGTCACCTCCTTCTGCGAAGCAGTAATGCTTGCGAAGGAGGAGGCGGAACGCGTGAGGGAGAGGCAAGGTTCGCGCCCTCGCGCCCCTAGTTGCCGCAGGAGACGCCCCGGGCGTCGGGAGTCGCAAGCCGATTTCCGGCCACCGTAGGCGCGGGCTTGCGGACGGTGAGCGATGGGTAGTTCACCGTCCGATAAGGACCAGGCCCGGGTCGACGGCGCGTTGTATTCCACGCGCGCCTCAAAGAGTTGTCAGCAGCAACTGACGGGGTCCGTTAGGGCCAATGCCTGCCAGGGTTGCGAGTTTGTCCGAAAGGGATATCGTGGCCCTGGCACACAGGCAAATGAAGGAATACGGGTGGGTTTTAGTCAGTAAAAGTCTGACACGCCCTCCCGCTCCGCCCAGAGCGGGAGAAGTTATTTGATAATTTCCCAACCAAAAAAAAAAAAAAAAAAAAAAAAGCACCATCGACGTAAAATAAATTAGCAGTTACTTATTAATAACAATAACAAAACCATGGTCAGCAAGACAACCAGTCACCACAAGCAGCACCCGTTCACGAGCATAACGCAAAGATCAGCCATCACCCCCCTCGCCATATTTAAGGGAAGGAGGCAACCCGACCCCTGACACTACCGCTAGCAGTGGCATCTAAGGGCACATGACGAACTTACTGCCGGTTGCTCAGGCAAGAATAATAATAATAATATAATTATGTTCAATTGTCGAGGTCGCTAGCTAACCCAAGCGTAGTAGATACCTTTGGAGAAGAACGGGCAAGAAACTCTACAGACATTCTTTTAAATTAACTTAGGGTTACAAAATGGTAACCTGAATTGATGTGTACGAATACTCACAGTTCGAGCGGTCACAAAAGCGAATGCTCCTTAGTCAGTGCATCGAACTGAAATCATCGTATGTTAATTACACGCGAATACCCGGTGAGCGACCACATTAAAAAGCCTAAGCAACGTTAATTATGAACATTCGTGGTTTACCTATTTGGACCTCAAAACAAAAATCTAAAAACAAACGACACGTCGCTACAACTGAAGAGGACAAAAATAAAATTCTTCTTCATCTAATAAACGAAGTTAAAGACGTGTCATTCGATATAAGTCGTATAACGTGTCAGTCTTGTTTACCCTGTTCTGGAACTATCACTGTGAACATTGTTTTTAGGGTTCCGTAGTAAACGAGGAACCCTTATAGTTTCGCCATGTCCGTCTGTCTGTCTGTCTGTCCGTCCGTCCGTCTGTCGCCAGCTTAGCTCAGAGACGCTTAGTCCTAGAAAGCTGTAATTTGGCATGGGTATACATATTAATTATGCCAAAAAAATGGTAAAATAAAATTATAAAAAACATTTTTTTTTAGGGTACCTCCCTTACACGTGAAATGGGGATGATATTTTTTTTTCTCGTCTATTCCGGTATTGTTGGATAGGCCGTTAAAAAATATCGTGGGTTTGGCGAAACCATTTTTCAATTAAGGGATCCGTTTGCGTAATATTAAGCTTTAAAGTGCTAGTTTTTGTTAGAGTCAAGTGTCCCCCCCCCCTGCCAGCTAAATGGTTGGTTTTGGATATGTGAAAAAATTCATGGCAATAGTATATATAACAATAGTAGGTGTGTATATAGTTTATTTATATTTATATTATTTTTTTAGGTAAGTTTAACTATACATTTTAAGTGTTTTACTTTATTTCATCATTGCCGGCTGTAGCGACGCCGGAAACTGTGCCAGTCAACCTGCTACATCGCTTGATGTCCAGCTGGTAAGATGTCCTCATTGCTCACAGGCACGCTTTTTTAAAGGCGAACGGGGGCTGAAGATACACTATGGCAAGATCCACAAATCTCATAGTGCACCTTTATGCCCCCCAGCCACATCCCCAACTTCAACACCTTCTGTTCAAAGCTTGTGGAAAACCTTAGCTAAATTCAAAAATTCTACCCCCGTTTTAAAGAGAGTTCCCCGGGGCGCGAGACGGTCTGTGGCACTGAGTTTGGCAGGATACCTCCGTCTTGCGACCCAGGAGAACTCACAAAGTGCCTGGGAGCAATTACTCACTTTCCCTTATAGGATTCTGCATGTCCCAAAAAATTCGGCGACCAAAAAAACCTTAACGAACCAAATTAAAGATAATTGCAACAATTCGACCCTAATTTTAGATTCAAAATTACCTGCATTTAACAACCTGTCACAAAAAGGCTTATTTTCACATGTGGAATCGAAACTAAGTGAAGGGGACATCAGGGGAGCAGCCAGGATACTGTTCAGCAGCGATGTGGTGGCGCCTTACTCTCCAGAAACACTAACAGCTCTAGAGAGTAAACACCCAGCGCCTGCGGATGGTCTCACCTTTCCCGACCCCCCCGACCCTCCAGACCTAAATTCATCCTTCCTAAACGTTTCGGCCCCCCAGTTGTTTGCAGCTGTAAGCTCCTTCCGAAGTGGTTCCGCCGGCGGCCTCGACGGCCTGACTCCACAACATCTAAAGGATCTATTGAGTTCAGGCGCCGGGGAAGCTGGTGAGTCGCTTTTGAAGGAGCTTGCGGCCCTCATGAACCTCATGCTCACCGGCGGTGTGAACGAGGCCGTCGTCGATGTCTTGTACGGGGCCAACTTATGTGCCCTGCGCAAGAAAGATGGCGGCATTCGTCTCATCGCCGTTGGATGCACCTACAGGCGGACGGCAGCCAAAATATGCTGTAAGCTGTATAGCGAATCCCTTACAGCTAAGTTTCAGCCCCTGCAGCTTGGTTTTGGCTCGAAAGGGGGCTGTGAGGCTGCCGTACATGCCCTTTCCACCTTTTTAAATTCAAACAAAGGTGAGGTTATCCTCAAGGTTGACGTGAAAAATGCTTTCAACTCTGTAAACAGGGACACTTTGTTGGCTGAAGTCAAAAAGGAATTACCCGAAATTTATGGTTTTATGTGGCAATGTTATAGGTACCCTTCTAAATTATTATATAAGGACAATGTTTTAGAATCAGCAGTTGGATGCCAACAAGGTGACCCTCTCGGGCCAGTCATTTTCAGCTTGGCTATTCATCCAATTATCCAGAAACTAAATTCAAAATTTAACGTGTGGTATTTAGATGATGGAACGCTAGGAGGTCATGTAGACACCGTTCTGAAAGACCTACAACTCCTCAAAAAACATTTTAAAAATATTGGCCTGGAACTTAACCCCTCAAAATGTGAAATTTACCTTTCTGACATTACCGACAGACAATTGACCCTAGATAAATTTAATGCAATAGCCCCACAAATTAAAATTTTAGAAAAAAGCTCACTGCACCTCCTAGGTTCCCCAATTTTAGAAGACAGCTTTTCTCCTTTCATCAGCGAAAAAATCAAAAACTTCAACGAAATTTCGGACAGACTATCCAAAATTAATTTACATTCGGCATTCACCCTGATTAGATACTGTTGTTTTGGCCCAAATTTTATATATTTGCTACGTTCTTCCCCTTTATGGAAGCAACCACATCTCTTGGACAAAATTGACCAAATTATTCGCAGCACACTTACATCCATTTTAAATGTGGCCTTGGATGACCGAGCGTGGCTTCAAGCCACACTACCCATTCGTTTTGGTGGCCTCGGCATCCGCAAAATTACCAGTATTAGCTTACCGGCGTTCCTGTCCTCTGTCCACAGCACTGAAAAGTTGACCCGGAAAATTTTAGCCCCCTCCCTGGTTGACTCTGAAGTGCCGTGCTTGACCGATGCGGTGAACGTCTGGAAAGCGGCTTGCCCGGATATAGATCGGCCCGCAAACCCATCTTCCCAGAGACAGTGGGATGAGCCGCTCTGCAGGTTGGTACGGAATAATCTTATCAATACGTCTACCAATACTGCTGAGCGTGCCCGCCTGCTGGCTGTGGGTGAGTGGGAGTCGGGCCTCTGGCTTCAAGCACTACCGTCTCCCAACACAGGCACTATGTTGGGTGACACCACCTTCCGGCTCGCTACTTGTCTGCGTCTGGGCGCTCCTTGCGGGGCTCCGCATCGCTGCCAGTGCGGAGAAGCTGTCGACTGCCTTGGACATCATGGCCTATCTTGCAGTAAGAGCGCAGGCCGGATAGCACGGCACGCCAGCATTAATGACATCATCCGTCGTGCTCTTGTCACCGTCGGGGTGCCAGCTGTTTTAGAACCCAATGGCTTAGCACGCGACGATGGGAAGAGACCAGACGGAATGACCATAATGCCTTGGAAGTTAGGTCGGCCTTTGGTGTGGGATGCAACATGTGTCGACACCCTTGCGCCATCCCATCTTCCTAGCACGGCAAGCTGTGCTGGGGCGGCTGCTGCAGGTGCAGAAAACCTCAAACGGCGAAAATATTCCAATCTTATTGGGAGCTATATGTTCGAGCCGTTTGGGGTTGAAACACTAGGGCCATGGGGTCCGAGTGCCCGCTTGGTTTTTCAAGATATCGCCAAGCGGTTGGTCGACTCTTCACGTGACCAGAGGGCTGGTCTATTTTTCGGACAAAGAATCAGCATCGCCATACAACGTGGCAATGCTGCCAGCCTTCTGGGCACCTTTCCTGTTGACAGCGATGCGGACGAATTTTTTGATGCCCTATGATTCTATCCCCCACCTTTTTTTTTTTTTTTTACATGTACATATAGTATTATGTTAAGTCTGTTAGCGTTTATCTTATATATTATTATTTTAAGTCGGTTAGTTTTTATATGATGTAAATATTTTATTACTGAGTTATTGAATAAATTAATAATAATATATAACGAAATTAAAAGGAAAACTATCACAGCTAAGTAGGCTTCACAAGTTAACGAGTAATAGTCGACCAACTTAAATTTGCAGTTGGAGAATTGACCGTAACGTATATCGATGTATGGGAGAGCATGTTTTTCAACTACAATGTTAAGTTTGTTTTTGGGATAAATTCATCCCAACTACGGAACCCTTCATTGTGCGTGGTCCGACATGCACTTGGCCGGTTTTTTGGTCATGTATAGATACATATTTTCGGACAAAATGTTTACTTTATTTTGGTAAAATAAATTGTATACTATGTTTTTTACTTATAAGGTTGTTGACAATAAAATGGTTCCTTGTCCATATTATATTATACATCTTTTTGGGGCTGACTGTACAAGCGTAGGAGGCAAAGAGGTACAGATATCAATAAAATGTGACCTGTCTGTATGACCTTTAAAACGATGTCGAACTAGAATGTACAATTGAACAGGTACCAGGCGCCCAGACGTTCGAAGGCCTATCGTTTAGAAGCAGACAACTAAACGGGATAATCAGCAATATTTGTTTTACGCAGTCTACTCGCCTCAGGCTGAGACCAATATTTGAAAGGGTGTCTTGCACAACAAATTAGTAGTTTCGTATTTGTTTAGGCTGTGTTTGTGTAAGTCGGATTGGCGAGGTTATTTTTGTGTTTTATTTTTAGAGTATTGTGGATTTTGGAGAGTAAATATTACATTTCATTAGAGAATTATTTCGTGTTCTAATTTCTGTGCTAATTTAACATTAGATTATAAATTACTGAACTTTCTATGTTTTTTTAAATCAGGGATAATACATATTCTTGCTATTTTTTTTTTATTGACTTGACATCATTATTACTGATCGCTATTTTTAATATAAATATAATTGTATATAATTTTATTTTTATTAATTGCATTGTAATCTAAATTTAAATTATGAAATGATTATTAGTATTTTAATGTTATTGCTACTAAATGTGTTATGCATGCTATAAGTATAACCAAGATGTAAAATTTAAATATTTGCCTGGCTGCCGAATATAGTGAAACCCATAGTTATTAAGAACTTATGTATACCTAGGTATATTCTTGCAAATAAATATCATTCATTCATTCACTGAGTTCAGTATGTATGTTTCAATACTTTCAATTGCGATAACAGACGAGTGCCCCAATATATGTATGTATGTAATCGGAAACAGCCGTCAACTGCCGACATTCGGATTATTGTACATTCGTGACAAAGTAAATTCGTCACATTCTTGTACACTCCATACATTAAAAGTGTATTCGCCACTTGCATTAAAAATATGTGTAAATTCGTCACAACCACAAGTCTTCATTTTAGGTACGTACATAATTTTTGCATAAAATACTGGTAGCAACCAAAGTTATTGGTTTTTAAATAAATAAATAACGTTTTTATTCTACTTAGTGTTTGATTTTCTGCTGTCTGTGCGGAAATACACAATTTGACGAATTATCAATAATCAAAATTATTAAACTGTGGCGAATTTACTTCATAAAAATAGAACTGTGGCAAATTTACACATACTTTTTTCCCTGGCGAACTTACTTTGTGGGGAATGTACAATAACCCCGACATTCCTGATCGGTGTATGTCGTCAGCAAACAGCGTCTGTATGTGAGGCTCATGTGAGGGCATGGTATTTAACATTTTGACATTTGTCAATTGACATGGCATGTCTCGCTTGTGAGTTGACAATATTGCTATTTGCAACAAAAAGCCACAAAGCATGAACCAAATAGGTAGATGCTCGGGTGTACCAAACTCTGAACATTAAGTAAGAAGCGTCTTCAAGAAGTTCTCTCCTTTTAAACAGCATTAGTTCAAGCGTAATACGGGTCTGTTTTTATTCAGAGACGCCATTAGTTCGTAGCAGATATTTTGCCACGCAAAAGATAAATCCAAAAGGCTCATAGGATACACAGAGGGACATCTCCATAATCGGAGTGAAAGCGTCAAAGTCAACTTCACAACAAGCCAACATCCGGCTCGAAGGACCAACTTTGTAGTCGCTAGGTAGTTGTTGGTAGTGAGAAAGAATGAAAACGAATCTTTTTGTAAAATTAGACCACCAAGGACGGAATGCGCGGGCGTACTTTTAAACGCGTGGAGTGTTCGCGAGGTTTTTTTGGCACTGATCCTCTGCAATGGCAATGGCGGCCGCAGCGGTAGGCGGGGTGAGGGAGTCGCGCTTTGACCAATGAGAGCGCCCGTGTGCAGTCCGTTCTTGATGGCCTTCTATTTAATTTTTAGGAATGAAAACACAAGCGCATATAAACATACTTTTAAGGAAGGTACATTACGTATATGACGGAAGCCATATTATTTAACAGCTGCGAGAGGCGGCGACTAGATGGCGCTAGTGGAACGTGCACCATAGACATATCATTCATTCTATCGGATGTTTGACTTAAAAGACTTGAAGTCAATTGAGTGAAATATTGTAACGTTACCCCCCTCTAGCGGATCGCCTTTATAAGGAGGTGCGCTATTGAGTCGGTACGCATTTTGAACGGATGCGTCTTGGTGCACGGACCACTGTCTCTCGACAGTCAGTACTGCCCGGTTATTGGATATGGAACGCTGTCTCCGACAAATTAGTACTATCCTTATTGCGGTGGGTGCATGGACCACTGTCCCTGACAGTCAGTACTACTCTATGTGACCGCCACTACCATTATTAGTTATTTAATTAATTCTATTTCATTTCTATATTCTCTCGATTTAAAATAACTGATTGTTCGATTGAAATATATTTCTGTATTGCCATATCTGAGTATTACTTCTGATGTCTGAACCTATCCCGACATATACAATATAACTAATATTTAAAAAGACGGGCGGACCGCGACACCGTCGTCAACACCATCCTTTCGCTGATAACTGACACAGTTTAAAAGCAGGGTGAAGTCGGTTAAAAATTGAGTAAAACTGACAAACCACAGGACTAATAATTATATGACAGAGAGAGAAAGTAGTATTTCCTCGGAGGAGGCTTTCATATTATAATGTACCTTCTGTTATTATCTTTTCTTATTTAGTTACTAAGAACATTGTATCCATTTTGTTCTGTTGCCTTTTATTTTAGTGAAATCTCACGGGTTTTGATGATTTTTCCTTATACAATCTTTTGTTTGTTAGAAGCAAGTTTCTTTCCATTGTTTTTATGTTCCCTTTATTTTGCCTCGTTTTGTTCAGATTGGGCTTAATGGTAGTTTAGTGACCTCATCTAAGAATCATTAGAGTGAGGAAGCTAGAACTCTCATATGAAATGGTAAAGCCTGTAGGTAGTTACTGCTGTACGGTAAATAAGTTCAGAAACCCGCTATAGCGGTATTTAGGGACATTTACCCTGAAAGTCGCGATTTAGGATTGCAGTAATCTTTTATCAAGAATGTTCCATTTATAAATAAGCGAATTTAAAACTTCTGCTTTATTATCAGACTAACTATATACATTACAAAAAACAATAACATTATAAAAAAAATGTTGTTTAATATTATTGTTTTTTGTAAGCATGCTTTTTTATGTTTTAAATAAACATTAAATAAAATAAATAACACAATAAAATATCCTACCACTTAACCTAACAAAAAATGTATGGCGTTCAAAGCTGACGTAACCAAAGCGGATCAGCAGCTCCGATATGTCGATTCGGCTACGGCTAGGCGACGCCGCGCTTACGGCTCGCCGACCACTGGTTGACCTGGCTGCCAACAGCACGTATGGCAACAGTAGTGTGCTGCAAGCAGGCCGCGGGAGGGGTGAGAGGGGCAAGGGTTGACGAAGAGACGTAAGCTCGGGTACGGAGAGACGTAAGCGCGCAGACGATGAGCCGTAAGCGGGGGAAGTGCAAGTTGACCACGCACCGTACCGCGGTTCGTGAGCTTGTCCCGAGGCGAGGCGATTTGAGTGTGCAATGCAGCAGGGAGTTTCATATAAAGAACACTGAATGGCTCGAGTTGATACGGTGGCGTTCCCTTTCCGAGTTAACATGTGCGCTGTGTCCTTTATGGTGGGTATCCACCAGGCGTCCGATCGATTGCCCAAACAACCATACATCTCTAACTTTTACCAGCATTACATTAGCATAAAGAACATAAAATCCCTATAATGCAGTTGGAAAACAAATCCTCCATCATCGTATCCATTTATTATTAAAACGAAACAGCAGTAAAATCTTCACTGTCATAATCAATTAAGCGACGAAATGCATAATACGTGTATCTTTGTAAGGAAACCGAAATATTCATTCGTTATCCGTTGACAGAGGACTGAGTAACGCGGACAATTAAATTACCTCCATGTAGTTGGACGTTGCTTGAAATGATGCATGATGTACGGACCGCATGAAGACCAGTGAGTTTTTAATTAGTCTAGGTATATAATATCAGATTCCTAGGAAAGTGTGAAATCGTATAAACTAGGATTGGTGACCCAACGCTACAATCTCTATACCTAGATTCTACTAACTGGATAAAGTGGTTTCCAAGCCGGGTTAGGAATTTGGGTACACCGGTCACATACGAATATAAATTCATTCATTCATTCACAAACAGACAACCCCCAGCCTAAGACCTCTAACACTCGTATTAATAAACAAGTAAAAGTGATTACTTGAGTAAAAGTAAATACTCAAGTAATGATTTTTGTTCTATAGTTTTGTAATTGCTTGAAAATAGAACTGTATAAAGTGAGAATTCTTAGCCAAGTAATAGTCACCATTTTCTTTACTTAAGCATTGATAACTCAACCATTTTTCGTTTCATTTTCCGGTTAGTCGCCTTTTACGACACCCACGGGAAGAAATAGGATGGTGCTATTCTTAACGTCCGGCACCACACGGAACTTATTATTAGATATAAATTGAATGTATTTATAGTATTCAGAGCAGAGTGGTGGCCAAGTGGTAACGCCCGAGACTTTGTGAGTTGTAGGCCGTAGGTTCAAACCCAGACAGGCGCTATACTTTGTGTAAAAATTCGACGACATGTGACATCTACCAACCCGCACTGGGTCCGCGTGGTGGAGGAGGCCTGCGTCCCAGCAGTGAGAAGATTAAACTGATTCATCATTATCATTTCAGCCGAAAGACGTCCATTGCTGGACATAGGGCTTCCACAAGGGGGGGGGGGTTGTCATAATCACCACGCTTGGCAGGCGGGTTGGTGATTGCAGTATGGTGTTAAAATGCTTAGAGACGCTGCTGCCCATTCTCTATAGTAACTTCCCAGACACACATGACATACAGGACTATGGTAAAGTTCCTAAACACAAAACTGACAACTTAGTACCGAACTATGTTTTCAGTTTTGTATAAAGAACGGTATTTCAATCACTGTTACGTTCTTATTACAAAAACTGGCTCCATAGTTTAAGCCATGTCAAAATATAAATCTTGTTAGGAAAGAATTTATTTCAATTAAACCAATTACAGGCACTTTTGAATTGTCGAAGAGCCGGTCAGTTAGTCAGAAACTTGAAGCTATTTGCCCATTCCAAAACGTAGATCTCTATGGAGAAGAACAGGCATAAAACTCCAAGGACACTCTTTTAAATCAAGATATTACAAAATCCTGGGTAAAATATTCTTGTCGCTTCTATATGTGAGAACAATGTAATAAAAAAAAGGTAAAAACAATTCAAAACATAAGAATAAACGATTTATGTGCACCTCTGCCTAACCGTTCGGAGAAAACAGGCGTAATGTTCCGTTTAATGAATTTTATTCTCTTAAAAAACACAAACAGATATGTTATGTTATGTGTTGTGTAATGCTATGTAAAAAATGAAATCACTTTACATTAACAAAAAAAAAAGAGAAATGACTGCCAAACGGCTTCAGCCCAGCATTATGTCAGATGGCAACAATAAAGTACTTAGGTACATAACATTATCTATTTACAAATACAAATAATTTATTTTCTTTCACAAGTTATGAACTACATCTAGTGGTTGAAGTGACCTTTTAGACAAAAATTGCCTGTGTTAGGACACTTCTCTCTGCTTAAGCTTAAAATTACGTGATGTACCAACAATTTTTAATCTTACTATCTTATAAGAAAACAATTCAAATAATTTTCAAAAAGAAAAAGATATGCCTTTAGAATTAACAATATTAAGAATAAAAATTGTCAAAAGCAAAAAATGTAGTTTAGTTATTTTATATGTCTTGAAGTAATGAGAATCATCATCTAAAATTCAATGGGTTTTCCAATGCAATACTGAGATTATCTTTGTCCCTATCATTGAATATTTTTTATTGTATTTCCTTATATTATTTATTTATGTTAATTTCTGTCTCGGATGAAGGGAGGAAGTAAGTAGCTGTCACTTAGGACTGTCTCGGTTTCATTATAATTTGAAAAGTAATGGCACGTCTTCTGTTTATTTTCATCTCGGTTATGGCGTGACTAGAAAGAAATATAGGTAGGTTGTGTTCTCATAACAATGCAGGGAACATCTTCATGTCTATTTTTAAATAAAATAAAATAAAAATATCCTATATTTCCTATGACCCTTCTTCGTACATTTAAACAAGTTCTTAATAAAAATAACATTTCATAATCATATATTTTCTGGTTGTTAACCTTATATTAGCAAATTAGCAATGATCAGCTACCAGGTCAGTCTGTGTTGCGACATAGGCCTCCTCTATTCCCATCTACTAATTCCTGTACAAAGCCTTCACGAACCTTTTGGCAGATCATCCTCCCACCTTTTCACTGGTCTTCCTCTAGATCTTTTCACATTCCTCACAATTTTTTTTTGTCCATTTTACCATTTTAGTGTTCTTGGTTTTTGCTTATCATGTCTATCCCCCACCTACCAATGCTCAAATTCAAATCATCATCATCATCATTTCAGCCGAAAGACGTCCACTGCTGGACATAGGCCTCCCCCAAATTCAAATGAGTAGTCGCTAACTGATGTTTCTGAGTTTACAATTATTTATGTATAACAGCAAAACAGCCTGCACATTTACCTGTGAGATTAGGCAAGAGATTCCTCTTAATTTTTTTAAGAGACTTTTAGTTACATTTTAGTAGAGAAACGTTCACATGCTACTCGTTTTATAATATGATATACCTATAAACCTTTTTATCACATTATTTTAAACTAGACTGAATACCATCAGCAGCCTAATAAAGTACCTACACTGTAAAATAATGCTTAATTAATGCATAATCTTTCTATATCAGCCTATAACGTCCCCACTGCTGTGATGCAGAATTCCTCTCTGTGAGATAGAGTAGGCCATAATCCATTCTGCTAACTCAAAATTGGACAAGACAGTTCATAGTTAATTGAACGTGAACCTATAGTCACCTTCACTAATAACTCTCCCTACTATTTCCTGCAGCCCATTCATCTTTAAACCTCTAAGATATTACGACACTTTCACAATATTATTTCAAAAGACCAATGGCTCTTTAGACAAAGCCGCTTGCAACCTCTTTGCCTCCGTATCCTTTAGCTTCGTCTGTCTTTAATCCTTCCTTAACCACCACCTTACCGAGACTACCTTATCCACCCTTATCACCTACAAAATAAATTTCATTTTCGCATAACTCAGTAACGACTCTAATATTGTGCTGTTAATGACCTTTATACAGATAGGAACGTCTCTGTAACTCAAGAAATATGGTTGAGTTTTGCTTGTTGGAATTATTTTGCTAGGGTTGTCTCGTGTAATGAGCAGTATTGACCAGTGTCTCCGTAGGGGCGACGAGCGACATGAACAAATTGTAGAACAATAGACAATTTGGGAGGCCGAGGGTAGTTCTGATTGTAGGTGTTACAGTGAATTGTGGTGACATCCTTAGGGATATTCGCTTAGGGTTTAGAGATTGACTAGTTATTAAGTAATATCGCTTTCGACACAGCTGTACTTTTTTGGGATACTGTACCATAATGACAATTTAATTACACCTGTTTTAGGAAATTAAAACGAATTTTATAAAAAAAATATAATTAACACAACCAAACTTAATTTAAATAATTTACAAATATATTTTTAAGAAATTAAATGACACGATATCCTAAGACGATGTTCGCGAGCGTGCGTCTGTTGGCAAAAAAGGGGCGACGCGCCGGTTCCGCTGGCTTATATAGGGCTGCTGTCACTCGTAACTCCCTCTTAATCCGATGTTGCAGCTAACACGGCTTCTCCTGACTGAGCACCGTCCTCGATGCTCTCCGTAAGTTGTCTTCGCTCTGGCTCTGAAGCAGTCTCATGAACAGAGTCCTCATAACCTGGGGAGGCAAACACATACATGTTAGATCTAACATACATCATGTTCATCAATCATTTTATATTGGGATGGGTTCAAGATGTCACTATGGCGGTTTTATGCAATTCATAACATTTCATGTTATGTTTCATGAAATAAATTAATGAGCGATGCCACACAAGGCCTTATACGCTACAAATAGGATACTACAATGCCACACAAGGTTTTTACATGAAATTAATGCGACACGATCTCGATGCCACACAAGGCCTTACACGAGGTAAATGCGACGCTATTTCGATGCCACACAAGGCCTTATACGAAAACAACAGAGTGCAATGCCTTATGCCGAAGCCATCCAGGTCTTACATGTACATTACAGCACAAAGATACTTGTCTGTTCCCAGTCAACTCAACGCCACACAAGGCCTTATAAGAGTTTGATCCAGATTACCTGGTATCCGCGTGACGTATTTATGTAGGCAAGATAGAAACTAAGTACATACATCGCCATAGCAAACATCTTCTAAGCTTATACATTTGAGAAGCAGACACTTTATGTTAAGTAAAATAAAAACGAGTAATCTTACATTCAAAAAAAGCTGCACAGGTCTCGGGGGTCCACTCGCCTCGCCACGGTATTATATATTCCGCGGCTGCCTGCGTAGTTTTTCCGTAAGAGCCTGCCAGGAGCCGTAATTCATACCGACTATTCGGCAGAGCATTTGTAATGCGATATGGACCCCGGATGCCGCTGTCAAGTTTATTAGCAGTTTGAGATGATTTAATAACAAAAACCAGATCGTTCACAGCGAAGGCTCTAGGTGCCTTTCTACCTCTATTGACACGCGCATCTTGGTTAGCCTGATTTTGAGCCAACAGATCCTCAGCCCTTTGTCGTCTCATTTCACGAAAAGCTTCGCGATTTGGCGTGGAACCGTCTACAGCTATATCTCGGATGAGAGCATTTATAGCAGGGGTAGTCGTGTCACAACCGATAAGCAGATTTAATGCTGAGCATTGAGTACTTTTCTGCTTATTAATGTTCAGTACCAGCTGTAGCCTCCAAAGTACATTGGACCAGGATTCGTGTCTATAATTTACATCTATCCTAACCATATTCAGCACTGTTCGACAGTACCGTTCCACTTGGCCATTCTCTTGGTGCATTTCGGGCGTTATGAAATGTATTTGAATACCAAAATTTGCTGCCCATTCGCCAAAGTCGGTACTGTCAAACATTCTGCCCCTATCACATACTATTAATCGTGGGGTACCAAAGATCGACACCGCGTTAGTAAATGCTCGTTTTAGTTCCGCGCTTTCTTGTTTATACATAGGGTACAGAAAACAATATTTTGTGAAAGCGTCGATTATAATAAGAATATATTTGTACCCATTAGATTCGGTTAGAGGGCCAAGTGCGTCCGCGTGCACTGTATCAAAAGGTATTATGGGTTTCGTCCACGATACAATTGGCTGTAGAGGGGCACGAGGCACCTTTTTGTGTGTTAGGCAAACTATACAATGACCTATGTATTTCTTGACGAATGTGCGCATGTTAGGAAACCAAAAATGTTTTAATATTAAATCAAGCACTTTTTCAATATTAATATGTCCGTGTTCGTCATGAAATACACGTAACAAACTTAGTCTAAAACCTTTTGGAACATAACATAGTAGTCGTGATTGTTCACCTATCGGGTTGTACTTGTAGTAAAGTAAATTGTTTTTCTTTACATAACGTGAACTATCTAACTGGCCCTGATCAAGTTTTTCGAGTAAAGTAACCGTTTCATCGTCTGCGGCCTGTGCAATTTGGGCCCAGTTAACTGGTTTTTGTACGGAGCAAAGGTTAACTGGATTACGGCTGAGATAGTCAGCATGTGGCATAAACTGACCTTTTCGATACTCGAGGATAAAATCATAGTCTTGTAGGAACATCCACCAGCGTGCCACCCTAGGCAGGAGATCCTTTTTACGCTGAGTCATCTTTAAGGCATTGCAATCGGTAACTACTTTAAAATGTTTACCAACAAGGTATTGGCGGAAATGTTGCAAGGCCTTAACTACAGCGAGGGTCTCCAACTCATAGGAGTGGTACCTGGGTTCTGCCCCTACAGTGACCTTACTATAGTACGCTACTGCATGTCTACGTCCGTCTTTTCCCGTTTGCATTAATATAGCGCCGTATCCTAACGAACTTGCGTCAGTATGGACCTCGGTTTGCAAAGATGGATCAAAAATTAACAACGCAGGCTCACTAGTCAAGATCGAGAGGACTTCTTGTCTCGCCCGCTCCTGCTCGTTACCCCAATGAAACTTAACATCTTTGCGAGTCAAAGAAGCGATGGGGGCCACTTTAGTAGCGTATCCTGGGATATATCTTCTGAAGTAGCCGGCCAGACCGAGAAACTGCCTTACTTGCTTAACAGTTTTAGGAATCGGAGCTTTGGCTAGTGCGTCTATTTTTTGTACGCTCGGCCGGACCTGACCCTTACTGATCGTCCTCCCAAGATACTCCACTTCAGTGGTAAGGAAGGTGCATTTTCTTAAGTTTATAGAAAAACCAGCCTTTGTTAACATCTCCAGAACAGAATCGAGCAAGGACAAGCCGTCCTCTACGGAGTCACTCAATAGCATAACGTCATCGATATACACCAGGACCTGACCTGCATCAATGAGAGGTCTCAGTGTATCTGATATGATACACTGATAGACTACGGGAGCATTAGCGAGACCGTAGGGCATCTTGAGATATTCGAAATGCCCCTCGGGTGTCACAAACGCAGTTCGGTGCACGGAATCTTCGTTAATTTTAATTTGGTGGAAGCCTGTCACCATATCAAGAACAGTGAAATAGTTACACTTCCCAAGCCTGTCAATATGATCATCGATCAAAGGAAGAGGGTATCTGTCCTTTATCGTTATGTTGTTTAAAGCTCGATAATCAACAACCATTCTATCCGATCCGTCTTTCTTTTTTACCAACAAAATCGGACTCGAATACGAGGATTCTGACTCACGGATTATACCCTTTTCCTTTAAATCACTAACAATTTCACGAACACGCAGTTTTTCGTCGTATGATAACTTGTATGGTCGATAATTAACAGGTTCCTCACTAGTAAGCCGAATGTGCATCTCTCCGGTATTTACGGTGGTTGTCGCTGTACCACTGAGAAAATATTTTGAATACTTGTTTAACACAAGCGATAAACGCGCTTTTTCATCATCAAACAATTGAGTGTTGATCGAATCAAGTTGCACAATCGGTTCACTATGTGTCAAGTTATATACGAGCGAGCTATTCCTAATTATTCGCTGCGAATCGCCGGTTCGAATGTATGCGAGGCCTTTCCTATTCAGTACGTCTGTACCAATAAGCACTGGCGTACTAAGATAGTCGCGGGGCACAACATAAAGATCTACCTCTAAGGTAACATCACAAAATTCTATTGACGAAGTTACGAAACAATCGGAACGCATTTCTATTCCACCTAAACCACGCAATATCTGTACGCTCGGGTTAGTGCGACATGACAAATGTTTGACAAGATCATTCGATATTAAGGAAATACTCGAGCCACTATCAATAAGAACATCGGTGGGTACTCCACTGATCACTGCTGTTATGACATCCCTTTTAGTACGGTCGCACGTTATTTCACGACAAAAGTTGATATTAGATTTATTTCGCGTTTCAGAACGTTCCTTTGTAAAACAAGTATCCTCAGTGTGACCTACTTTTTTACAAAATGTACACACAACTTTAGGAACGGATTTGTTAGTAGAATCGGGGGTAGTTGCGGATTTATTTTTATTAATTTTACTGTCATCGGCCTTACTTTGTTTTGAACAATATTTGCTTTTGTGTCCGGTTTGGTTACAATTAAAGCAACGTACACGTACATCGGTATTTAAGGCAGGGCGCTTTCGGAATCGGTCGGTAGAGGAATCAGTAGTGAATCGGCTATTGCGTGTTTGAATATTATTAGGTGTACTTGAACGATTTGATTTCACATAAATTGATAAGAACTCCACGATTGTTTCTGGTGTTAATTTTGCGTTTATGGCGGCTGCGCGTATTTGTGGATCTTTTATGCCGCGCACAATTATGGCGCACAATAATTCGTCACTTAATCCGTTTACAATACGTAATCGTAATAATGATTTTCGCGCGTAGTCTGCATACGTGGAGTATTTATCAGATTCTTTACACATCACATCAAAAAGAATATTGGCGACGTCAATGCGTCGCGGACAAAGTGATTTGAGCTCTAACTTGAAATTTGACCAAGTACGATTGTTACTAGTCCATTCGCGCAGCCAGGAACGTGCGTCGCCCTTTAGAGATAGTCCCACACGGGCTAGGCACTCTTTTTCATCCCACTGGTTTTGCGATTGAGCACGATCCACCTCGTCACACCACGCATAGGCGTCATGAATGCTAGGATCGAAATCCGATACATAATAATGGTTGGACCTCACCGGATTTATGCATTTAAGCGCGTCGATGAGACGCTCCGTGATGTCTGTTGAAGTCGTTGTCGATATAGGTGAGCATCTGGCGTCGCTCGGGGTGCTGGCCACGCTCTCGCCACGTGGCGCGCTCGTTGCGAGGGCCGACGCTGGCTCGGCGAGGGCAGGCAATGGCGGCGTGGCTGCACCTGTTTCAGCGCGCTGCTCTAGCGTTGTCAGGCGGTTGAGGATTGCTTCCATCGTTGCTGCTAGGTTACCTAAATTATTAGAAGACGCACGCTCTCGCGGTGGTGCACGTTTTCTACTCGACATTACGATGGACAACCAGAAATGACTTTGAAGCGGCTATAGTAGCGTTCAATCCCACTTCTGATTTTAGGAAATTAAAACGAATTTTATAAAAAAAATATAATTAACACAACCAAACTTAATTTAAATAATTTACAAATATATTTTTAAGAAATTAAATGACACGATATCCTAAGACGATGTTCGCGAGCGTGCGTCTGTTGGCAAAAAAGGGGCGACGCGCCGGTTCCGCTGGCTTATATAGGGCTGCTGTCACTCGTAACTCCCTCTTAATCCGATGTTGCAGCTAACACCTGTTTGTTCAGAAGGGGTAGTCGAAGGTGTATTAAAGATAAAGAAGATAAAGATAAAGATTTATTTTTATTAGTAGATTAGTCATCATGAAGGAACACGGGTGGGTTTTAGTCAGTAAAAGTCTGACACGCCCTCCCACCCAAAATCATCATCGTTTCAGCCGAAAGACGACCTTTCCTGGATATAGGCCTCCTCCAAACGGGGGGGGGGCTGTTATAATCCCCACGCTTGACAGGCGGGTTAGCGATCGCGGTATGG
The DNA here is from genome assembly GCA_948098905.1 of Tiliacea aurago. Taxonomy (NCBI): domain Eukaryota; kingdom Metazoa; phylum Arthropoda; class Insecta; order Lepidoptera; family Noctuidae; genus Tiliacea; species Tiliacea aurago. The sequence continues at coordinate 2,360,807 of OX402580.1, read as the reverse complement.
TGTTAAAATGCATAGAGAACGCTAATGCATAAACTACGCTAGTTAAGTACGATTAAGTTTGATGTAACAATTTAGGGGCCTACACTTACTCAAAATCTCAATCAATCAATTAACTTTTATTTTTCTCACCACAATATATATATAGTTATTTTACATTGGTCAGATTCGTAAATGATACACAATTCAGGTAAGTATATATTGTGGGAGACTGGTGCCTAAGCTAGGCCTGGTGTTTCAGGACACCAGGATCCCACCCCTTTACATTTTCATTTTATAAATTATGTACCTATACTAAGCGCGCTGACAGAATGCAAATATAGTAAGGAATCATACGACATTTTATAGTTTTATGTAATATGATTAATATCTAAGTATGCAAGACGAATGATAATAGATTTGTAGTGTGGGTGATGTGTGGGTGTGTGAGTGTGTGGGTGTTTGAGAGTGTGATAGTGTGTTTAGGTCATTAGGATGTTTTCAGTATCATTATAGTTTAATTTTAGTAGTCAATCTGTTACTAATGAAACTAATTACAGTTATTTAAGTCTAGTCTATGGCCTACTTTGTATTACTGTACGCGCAAAACTTTATGACCTCTTGGAACTTGCTTGCTAGTGGCCTAAAAGTATATTAATAGCTAATTGCATAACATAACATTAAATAACAATTCTATAGAACCTATAGGCATCTACAGCATTAATTTGTACATCACAAAAATAATTAGCTACATTAATACACTTTTGAAGAACATGTGAATCCCCCCTTGCGTGGTTTTCCCCTAAACTTATAGTGAATAAGAAAGACGTTATTGGACGATTTCTTAACTTTATAGTTACTTAGCAGTTTAAGTTATATTTAAATTACTTATTAGCTAATAGGCTAGATTGTAATGTGAATAAAGTATCACCAGTTGTGACACTTTATAAGGAAAAAAAAAAAACACTTTTAGGCCACTTGCGTGCAACTTCCGGGAGCTCATAAAATTTTACGCGCGCTGTACTTTTTGGTTATTTTATAATGTGCGCCTTATTTGTGCAGAACTTGTATATTGTGGTGAGAAATAAATCTTTATCTTATCTTACATTACCTCCCACTTCTCACTTAACCGTTTTCACAGTAAGTTACAGGTACTTACAATACAGGACACGTGTCGAGCTGTGCCCGCAATCAGCATAATAGGTGCAGCTCATTGAACCTCATCAGTTGTGTTCTCCCACGGGGAAAGCACGTGTTTCTACTTTTAGTTGTGAAGTTACATGTGTGCCTTTAGCTGCCTTAGCATTAAGTAACGTAACATAACATCACGCCTGCAATACCCGAAAGGTTAGGCAGAGGTGTACCTTTCGTAGAGTACACCCACATTTGGCCGATTATGTTTAAGGGCTTCTTCACACGTACCACAACCACACCACGCGGCCGGGCGAAGGTATATTTCGTACTGAAAATGAATAGGACTATTCACAAGTACCACATTTTGCAGTCGTTATCGATCGTGTGTGTGATACCGACCACATCGCAACCACATCGCAACCACAACGCAACCACCAGCGACACTGCGAACTAGTGGCCGACCACATCGCAAACACAACGTTGCAACACGTGTATCCGCTATGAAAATAATCGAAATCTGGGGATGCGCCACCAAATCTACGATCAAAGATCTACGAGTACAAGTAGCACAAAATAAAATAATTAAACTTCTATTCAACTACGATTATAGCACACCTACATCCGAACTATACAAACACACCAAACTAATGAGTATTCATCAACTTTACACATTCAATTCTTGCATTCTTATTAGAAAAATTATTAACAAAACCATACACACACAATTATCCTTTAACATAAAAACATCCAAGTATAGCCAAAGAAACCCCAACCAATTACAGACGCGCCCCCCGCGGACGCAATATGGCAGGAAAAATTTTAAATACGAAGGTGTACAACTATATAATAATCTACCGGCAGATATCAGGAGCACATCCTCTTTTAACATATTTAAAGCTAAACTCAAACAGTACGTCACTAACAATGCAAAACTAATAGGGTAAAAATGTAATCTAGTCGTGCACATAAAATGCGACATCGTACCTACCTACATTAAGAAAAATCAAAATAGCTACTGGACTTTACAATTACCTTAGTCATGTATTATTCGATAAGTGAACAATGTATGTTCTTTTAGAATAAATAAAGAATCTTTAAACCCAAAACCGGAAACACGTGTATCCACTATTCACACGTAACCACTGCTTGACAGCATTTTGTCATTGCGACGTGGTGTGGTTGTGGTACGTGTGTAGAAGCCCTTAGTCCCATGTATTAGAAGACGAGCCTATTGCCATCAACCAGGCACAAATCCAGGGCTGCTACTGAGAAATTCCTGATGGAAAAACCCAATAACACTTCGCTTGACCTGTTGATCGAACCCAGAACCTCAGCCTTAGCAGAATCGTTTGCGAGCGTTAAGACCAACGAGGCAGTCATAGCATAGCATTCAGTAAGAATAGAATAGATTAGAATACTCTTTATTATGCAAACCATAAAAATTACAAATATAAATGTAGAAATTAAGGTTGTATAAATACAAATAAACTTTTAAATATTTTTCTTTTGCCAATTAAATCATAGCAGATTATGATTATTACTCAGGGCGATGATGACTTTCAAACGTTATGAATATTTAGCCTCAGTGACCGATATAACAAAAACGAAGGATTTTTCTATCATCACCCCAGAGTTCACGGATTTTCTCTGTCACTGCAGTTTTTTATCAGTAGGCACGCATTCAGGTAGACCCTTACTTCTGAATGCAGGCATTATTAAGGCTGACGTTATAACACAAGCACCTAGAAAATCACCTATATTCTACCCAGAATAGTTTAAAACACTTTACAAAAAACAATAGTGCTCCTCCACAGATATAGGTGAGGTATTCCACTCAGAGCACTGATTTCAACAGCACTTGACTGACCCGCACCTGAGCACTTCTACCAACAGCACTGAAACAAAATTTTGATAAGAGGTCACTGGTTATCCTTAGAGCGGAAATACAATATAATGAATTGTTATCATCATAATTCTCTTCAATCAATCAACTCAGCCTATAGCAGTCCACTGCTGGACATAGGCCTCTCCCAGGCTGCGCCACAACACGCTTCCGCATCCAGTCTGTCCCAGTCACCTTTTTAAGGTCGTCGGTCTATCTAGCTGGGGGGCGTCCCACACTACGCTTGCCGATACGTGTTAATTTTCTTAACACAATTTATTTGGAGTCAATACTTTATTTGCATTCCACAATGTTAACTTAGGAGTTAACTTAAAATTATATGAGATCATGACAGACCCTGTCTTCTTCCATACTTCTCCGTTGGCCGTCATCTCAGCAATCGCCCCCTTTCTAGCCATATCTGTTGCTTAGCGAATTTTGATGTGAAACATCTATAGGCGCATGTAAAACTGATTGCTGGCGCCGCGACGCATGCCACGTGGCGATTCACCGCTCACTCCGCGCGCGCGGTTACCCCACTACACGACCTTTGGTTGTTTCATTTTGATGTTTCACATCTGCCAGTCGTCCCGTGACGGCTCACAATTTTTTTATAGCTTTCTTCATTCAAAACTACTCATGATATTTTTTTTTTTTAACACGTTGCCCCACACTAGGAATTTCTCCTGTATTGTGGGTGCGTTCACAAACATTTAAATTCACATACACAAACAGCCAGATAACTTCAAAGACCACGAAGTAAGTCACAGCTTCTATTTATAGCAGTCTTCAACAGAAATACATCCACACAGTAACGTGGCACTCTGTCCACAATCAACATAATAGGTGCAGCTAATTGTCCGTCATTTGTACCGTGACCTCTCCGGACTCCGGGCTGTCGGAATTACATTGTCGTTGTCTGTGGGGAGCGATGTACAATTGTACATGTAGCTGATGCAGGTTCCTTTTAAAGGAAAATACGAGGATAGATTAGTGATAATTTTCCCCATTTTACGTTGAGATTGATTGAGTTTCTTTCATTACAATCTGCGGGCAACACTCACAATGGTAATGCCTTTCATTTTGTCAGTTCAAAGACATTAATGGTTATGTATGTTGTGATTACACGATTTTTTCAAATATAATACTAGTTTGTACAAATTGAATTTTTTTATTTATGGAGAGAACCCTGGCACCCATTACACAAGTCCAATCTTAGCTTGGGTGCCGGCGGTAATTGTCAGTGATTTATGCAATTAAAAAAAAAACAATACTGTTATAGAACTAACCTAAGGGGCGGGACACACAGAAAAGACGTAAGACGAGGTCGCGTAGCAGACGTGTGTGCTCGTGACCGCGTCTCGTCCGCGTCTTGTCTTTTCTGTTTATTTGGGTCGCGACGCTTCTATATATTTTGTATGAAAATTTATTGAAGGGGCGCCGCGTCTGCGACGCGTCCTTGTCTTACGTCTTTTCTGCGTGTCCCGCCCCTTTAGCCTTCGTGTAAATTGTAAATTTGGTAATAAAGTTTATTCTATTCTACAACTGTGAAGCAATGGTTTAGCAATTTCCTTTAAAATCCTTCGAATAGTGATTAACCGTATGACGCAATTAGCCTGTTGGCATAGAGTCAAATTGCATGAAAGTAATATTTAGTTGACCTTAGACAAATACAGGTCACACATGAATGAATAATCACCTCAATCTGTGTCATACACGGAACATAATGTTTCGAGGCAATCGCCCATTAACGCTGTGGGGTGGTTTCCCCGATCCGGTCACAATATTCACTTGAATCTGATAAATGGTGGCTGAGGTCGGCTGTGTAATTTATAATTAGTTTTGGGGAAGCCGTTAAAATTATGGAAATGCGGAGAAAAACAGTATTTAATTCAGTATTAAACACCTGTAAAAATTAAAAGGTTAATTTGTACTGTGCTGAAGGTAAAAGGGGTCGGAAGCGCTCCTGGTCCTGGGTTCGATTCCCAGGTCTAGCACAGTGTTATTGAGTTTTCCCATCAAGAATTTCTCATAAGCAGCCCGGAGTCAGGATTTGTGTCCGGTTGATGACAATAGGCTCGCCCTCTATTACATGGGGCTTAAACGTAACTGGCGAAATGTGAGTGTACTATTGGCATACGTCTGCCTAACCCTTATACCCTTAATATGAAAATATAGTTCCTACTTGTGTAGTTTTAACTAATATTCAAAAACTAAATGTTTTATTTATTTTTGAATTAATTCATAAATGAATCATTTAATCAGTCCCCCCTCTTCAATAAAATCTTTTTTAATTAATTATTGTGGTAAATTATTACAACATATAGGTAGCTATCAGTCAATAAAGGTTTATGTAGTATCTTAGTAACATTTTTGATAAGAAACTACTCGGTGTTACTCGGATGTGAATTTTCAAACTTTCAAAGAATTCATGGGGCCGGCCTCAAGTGCCATGAACTTTGTGATTTATTATTACAAAAATGTTACATAGAACTTTCAAAGAAACGCTGTTATTAGATTTCTTATCTATTCATAATGTAACTTGCAAAATTTAGTGTAAATTTATGCAGTAGTTTTATCAGAAATAGCCATAATATTGGACCTAAACAATACAGCTGTTATCTGTAATTTTAAAATACAATACTTGTTCCCAGAACCATTTTTTTTATTGTTAATTACAGGCACTCTATACAAAAACCCAAACAGCTTAAACAAAGGATGTTTATGCTCTTAGAAATCACTTGATATGTTTTTTGTTTACATTGGCGACAGGGAAATTAATCTGGCGGCCATTAAAGATAACGATCGGTACTTAAACTAGCCGTTTAAAAAAAAAAACAGTTCTCTTAACTGTTTTTTTCAGTCTTTTAACATTTTTTTGTTCCCGGGGTGGAATATCCTCATGGACGTCTTCCGCCCTGGGGTTGGCGGAGAGGTCTGTCAGACTCTTACTGACTAAAAACTACCCTGGTGTTTCCTTTCCACACTTGCACCGGGATCATGGTATCATGTGCAACTTCAGCGATCCCCGACTTATCTTTTTAACATCTAACGTATCTTATCATGAAAAGAACTCCTCGCAGCACAAAGCTGCTACACAACGCTGAAGCGCTTTAGTGGAAGCCCCTAACTCTCTTTCAAAGAAGCTGGGAAAGCCGACATACAAAGGAAACACCAGGCTAAGAAATCACAAGATCCCTCAAACAAACGTTTTGTATGCCTTCCGACTTAGTTAGAGAAACTGAGGGCTGAGAATTACGTACACTACAACATGCGTTAGAACAATTTGAATTCATACACCAAATACCTTTTATGGATTGTTAGCTTTACTGCTTGGTAGCTTGCAGAATAAGCAAACTGAAGTGGCAGTGGGCTGGCCATGTTTGTCGAAGGACCGATGGCTGGTGGAGCAGACAAGTCCTGGAGTGGAGACCACGTATCGGCAAGCGTAGTGCGGGCCTCCCCCCAGCTAGATGGACCGACGACTTTAAAAAGGTGGCTGGGACAGACTGGATGCGGAAGGCGGAGGACAGGGTGTTGTGGCGTAGCCTGGAAGAGGCCTATATCCAGCAGTGGACTGCATAGGCTGAGTTTATTGACTGCTTGGTTTGATCACTTCAATTGATACACGTGTTTAAATATTTGACTACTTAAGTTCTTATTGGATGTTAGAGAGCTTTGTGAATAGGTTCTTCCAGCTAAATACTTATCATCATCATCAGTCAGCCGAAAGACTGCTGGACATAGGCTTCCCCCAAACACCGCCACTTTGACCGGTTCTGTGCTTGCCGCATCCAGCGGTTTTATAAAAGGATAAAAGGTTAAACTATTTTGTATCACGTCGTTAATTTCGTGTAGGCTCATGGCACGTTTCCTCTGCTCTGAGATCGGGAATCCCGAAGTTTTGAGTCCAAAATAAATCTGTTTTGTTCTGAATCTGTTTCTGAGTCTGTGAATCTGTTTTCTGTACCCAAAATATTATAAACTACAAATGTGGGTGTAGGTATTATAGGTGTAGGTACCTCTGCCTAACCCTTAGGGGAATATAGTTGTAATTTAATTGATGTGCTATATAAACTACTGTTTTCATGTGTGAATCATCAGTTTCGTTCTTTTACGTAAAACAAAGCCGTCACGGCCATCTTGCTTGGGGGGGGGGTTGCCATAATCGCCACGCTTAGCAGGCGGGTTGGCGATCGCAGCATGGTGTTAAAAAGGATAGAGAACACTGCTGCCCATTCTCTAGTAAATCCTTTAGTCGCCTTTTACGACACCCACGGGAAGAAATGGGGTGGTGCTATTCTTTACGTCCGGCACCGACGGAGCACTCACATTCTCATAACACAAATACTTAAAACTAAACCTCCTACCTACCAACAGGTAGGAGCTAACTATATCATTACTTACACTAATTAATTGATAAAATAACACAGTAGTCCAATTATAAATGTTAATCCAATTTAGTGATTGTTGTTAATTACGTTCAATAACAGTATTTCAAATAATACCAAAAATGTGTCACTTAATCATATCACAAATTGTATTCAATATTAGTTCTGTAAACGTGAATATAGGGTGTGTGTATTTCAGTTTTTATTAACCAGACGAATGTGATTATGAATATGTAATGAAGTCATAATTATTTATAATTAAAGATGAGATAGAGATGAGGGGTGGGGGGGGGGGTGAGATGTTTTATTGTAGGTATCCGGATAGACACCATTTACCAGACAAAATACGTAACAGATTATGCATGAAATTAGCCAGATTAATTAACCCAAACGTCATATCCGGAGTTGACAAAACAGGCCTTTAGAATCTTAGTTATCATTAAGGTGGTCTTTGTCATCACGGAATGTTTTCAGCACAAACTATATAATATAAAACTAATTTATGCTATACACAAGCAGAGGTTCGTTCTGAAATACAATCGGTTTATACGAGTATTCTAATAAGTTTATATTATCTTATCATCACGATGAAAAATCAGCTGTTCCCTACATTTATATTCGAATAACTCGTCAAAATGTAGGGAACAGCTGATTTCTTTTCCTGATTTAGGGTTTGGTCCCATAGTAAAAGTTTTTCATAATGACGAGTACAATGACCCTGTAAGAGGTTATGCGTTAATTCTGGGGCATGTTGTATACACCCCCCACATTTCGCGCATTTATGTAAGTCCCATGTAAGAGGGGGCGAGCCTATTGCCATCAACCGGCCACAAATCCAGATTCCAGGCTGCTACGAAGAAATTCCTGATGAAAAACCCAATAACACTGCCCGACTGGATCGAACCCAGCACCTCATGCTCAGCAGTACCGCTTGCGACCACTACACCAACGAAGCAGTTTTTAATAACTTAATTCTCAAATGGCAAGGATACAAATTAACCCTCTGTATACGAGTAAACCCACGCTAATTACGTAGGTATAGTAACGATGAAATAAATAATTAAACATCAAATTTATATCATGGTATTAAGTACAAAAAACAAATTTTGTTTATTAAACAATTGCCGTATCTTCTAATATTTATTTTATATTATACAATCAGTTATTGTCCTAATTGTCTGTGCTACCATAGTTACCAACGTTGTGCTCAACTTTTAAGAATATTTCTCTCTATTTTAACTGAAATACCTTGATATTTTACGAGAAAATAATACGGTATTCACAGAATTTGAAGAGGTAAACTAATTAATTTGTCCTCGCTCTCGAAGACCCACTCATACTATTGTTGAAAATTCTAGGTTGCGGATTGTTATTACTCTCTGACAGCTACGAGTACTCTTACCAAGGGATACGGTATTACACAGTAACTGGGTTTAGGCCGGGGAACTTAGGTTTCAACCCTGCACTAAATCTTAACAGTAATTTTTTTTCAAGAATCGTGTTTTTGAACTTAGCTCTTCAAATAATAATAAAAAATTTCTGGACCGCGTCAAGGTAAAAAAAACGAAATAGCGTTTTTGTGAATAAAAGTTGGGGCAAAATAGTTAACAGGACAATTTTGTTTAATAAATGTAAAAAATTGGTAAACCCAATATATTTCTTCAAAATTAAACATTTTCGTCCACGGATATTTCGATAAAAATAAAATTATTAATTTTTTTATTAACTGTACTTCAAGCTAAAATATAAAAAAAATATTAATACGCTATCCATTAAAATTAAACATATTCCTCCTTATTACAAAATAAGATTTATCGTCATTTTTTTATTTCGAACTTTATTCCGACTATGGTACAGTTCCTAAACACAAAACTGATAACTTAGTACCAAACTAGGTTTTCAATTTTGTATAAAGAACGGTATTTCAATCACGGTTACGTTCTTATTAAAAAACTGGCTCCATGGTTTAAGCCATGTCAAAATATAAATTTTGTTTTGTAATAAGGCGGATTGTGTTAGCGCAAGATCAAGGTTTTTTGCATTAGCGGTACAGGCAAAAATGTAACAGAGTTAAATTTTGTTTTGTATAGACTCAATCTGACTTAATTACAAGAAAATTAAATACATTAAATCAAACCGATTTTTTTTTAAGTTAGGTACTTTAATATTGCGTCCTCGAGATTTGACATACTTTGTAATCCTTCAACATTGTAATGCCAAGCCACAGATACAAACCACAGATAACAGATTAAAAAAAAACCGGCCAAGTGCGTGTCGGACCACGCACAATGAAGGGTTCCGTAGTTAGGATGAATTTATTCCAAAAACAAACTTAACATTGTAGTTGAAAAACATGGTCTCCCATACATCGATATACGTTACGGTCAATTCTTCAACTGCAAATTTAAGTTGGTCGACTATTACTCGTTAAGTTGTAAACCCTACTAAGCTGGGATAGTTTTCCTTTTAATTTCGTTATATATACTACTGCCAAGAATTTTTTCACATATCCAAAACCAACCATTTAGCTGGCACGGGGTGACAAAGTGCAATTTTTTGTTAGAGTCAAGTGTCCCCCACACTTGACTCTAACAAAAAATTGCACTTTAAAGCTTAATATTACGCAAACGGATTTCAGAATTGAAAAATGGCTTTCACAAACCCACAATATTTTTAAACGGCCTATCCAACGATACCCCACACCATGTATTTTAGATGAGAACTATCATCCCCGTTTTACGTGCAAGGGAGGTACCCTAAAAAAAATGTTTTTCATGGTTTTTTTAACGACTTTTTCTGCGTGATTAATATGTACACCTATGCCAAATTACAGCTTTCTAGGACTAAGCGTCTCCGAGCTAAGCCGGGGACAGACTGACGGACGGACAGACAGACAGACAGACAGATAGACGGACATGGCGAAACTATAAGGGTTCCTTGTTTACTACGGAACCCTAAAAAACGGTTACATAATAGAGTAATTTTTGCAGAGCTGTTTAATATTAGTAAAAATTTACTTATGTATGAAACATCAATGTATTTAAAATGTTTGCTTGGTGTATCCAATAATTAAAAAAATTAAATAAAAAGTCCTTTAATAGTCTACGTCATCCGTCAATGGTCACCGTTTTCGTTCTTCGTGTGTTGCATTGCTACGACGGTTTTTTTCAATTTCAACTGAATCATTATTCATTCATTTTTTTAGGGTGCCGTACCCAAAGGGTAAAACGGGACCCTATTACTAAGACTCCGCTGACCGTCCGTCTGTCTGGCCGCCTGTCACCAGGCTGTATCTCGTGAACCGTGATAGTAAGAAACTTGAAAATTTCACAGATGATGTATGCTGTTGCCGCTATAACAACAAACACTAAAAAAACTGAATAAAATAAATATATAGGGGGCTTCCATACAACATGATATTTTTACCGTTTTTATAGATAATGGTACGGAACCCTTTCCTTTGTTTTCATTCTTTAAAAGTATAGTTATCATAGGAAAAGGAAAACACGAACATAATGAAGAATAATATCTTAGGCGCAAGAGTCAACGTGATGAAATTAAATTAAAGAAAAAACGCATAGATCGTAAGTATTTATGTAATACCCACATATTTATGTGTTTCTATTTTCATAATTATAACTTTTATATTTTAACTATTGTTATCTTAATGAGATAACACCTAATGTTCTTCTGATAACAGAAATGTTTTTAGCGAGGTAGCACGGGAAATACGTTATTACTTTCTTGATGAGGTAGTACGCAATACTATCCTGAAAGTAATATTCTTTTATTTTGTCCTTTAGGAAGCACATAGTTATTGCCATAAGATGCATATCAAATTTCTGATGAAGGCCACGATTACGTAAATATATTGATGAAGAAATGATTGTGCACAAACCACAAGAGACTGATCAAATCCCAGTTAAACAATCGCTTTTTAAATTAAAAAAAAATCCTGTAATGGGTATTACAGGATATGTTTCACTTGCAAGAGATTAAAATCTCTTTTGGTGCTGCGTCAGATGACATTCGTATTGGTTCATAATGTTGGTGGACTAGTTTCCAACCCCAATTAGTTAGTGGAAGATTTTCACCCAACCATTTTTGCGTTTAATGATATACCCCTAGCAGGTGTTGAGTTGTAGCATCTGATGGAAGGGGTGGGAGGTAAACAAGCTAAATTGAATTGTGATTTAGTTATGGATTTGGAAAATGTTTTGTACCGAATCTCATGCAAGCTTCCGCTTCCCCCATATGACATGGATAAAAATTGCTCTCCTGCATTCAACCACTGAGCTGGGTTCTGCTTCCGGGGTTTTGAATACATTGAGGAGCTCATCAATGCCAGGGGTATTTTTAATAAGGTTGGCAACTTTTATTCCTTGCCGGTACATTGGAGTCGTAGTGTCACAACCGCTTACAGTGTCATCATTCCAGCCGAAAGACGTCCAGTGCTGGACATAGGCCTCCCCCAAAAAGGTGCCATAATCGCCACGCTTGGCAGGTGGGTTGGCGATTGCAGTATGGTGTTAAAATGCATAGAAAACGCTGCTGCTCATTCTCTAGTAAGTCTCTTAGTCGCCTTTTGCGACACCCACGGGAAGAAATGGGATGGTGCTATTCTTTACGTCCGGCACCACACGGAGCTTATAGCGTATATGAACATAATGTTATTTTTGATGGCCGGATTGGAAAAGCTTAGTGCGGTATAATACATTGTAGGAACGTTCCCGTGGTCAAGTTTTTTTATATATACGTTTGTTTTAGGTATTGAACCAGAAAGAACAACTAAAAGGTCAATGTCATTGCCTACAATAAACACATTATCGCAATTATTTGTATTTTCAATAGCAGTTGTCACTATTAGCACGTCAGCATCTTCTGAGCTGAGCACCGCCGTGTCCTCACGGAGGCGATCGGTGGCGACGATCTCTCGCGTCCGGCCCTGGTTGAGGCCATGGTTCGGAGCGATAGTGCATGAGAGGCCGTCACCTCCTTCTGTGAAGCAGTAATGCTCGCGAAGGAGGAGGCGTAACGCGTGAGGGGGAGGCAAGTTTCGCGCCCCTAGTCGCCGCAGGAGACGCCCCGGGCGTCAGGAGTCGCAAGCTGATTTCCGGCCACTGTAGGCGCGGGTTGCGGATGGTGAGCGATGGGTAGCTGGCCGATAAGGACGAGGCCCGGGTCGACGGCGCGTTGTGTTCCACGCGCGCCTCAAAGAAATGTCAGCACCAACTGACGGGGTCCGTTAGCACCAATGCCTGCCAGGGTTGCGAGTTTGTCCGATAGGGATATCGTGACCCTAGCACACAGGCAACGGAAGGAACACGGGTGGGTTTTAGTCACTAAAAGTCTGACACGCCCCAATAAAAGAAAAAAAAAGCATCTTCTGAGCTCTGTTTTTTTGGAATCCCAGCTTCTTTGAGTAAGTTTATTAATCTCATTTTGTTATTGTCATTGTTGAGAAATAGTTCTTGGCTTACGATAATAGTGATGCAGTCATCTAATATTATATCTGTGACTGCTTTTCCTCGACATCACCTGGCGTTTTCTGCGGCTTTTGTAGTGTAGGTAGTGTTATACCCATTAAAAACAACAACAGAATTAGTTTCGAAATGTCCATATAACTTTACAAATATTTGATGCCACTTCATTTTGTGCCATACAACACTATGAAACAGAAGAAGAACACCGCCATCAATAACATATAGGTTTGAAGTAGATGTTGGTATAGAGCTTTCCTCTGAGTTTAGCAAGTCATATAATGAAGATTTAGTGCATTTTCTCGTTGCACTCTCATAGAAAGAAAATTTGTTTATTCTGCAAAACGCACATTACAAAAAAAAATACCTATAAAACACACATGCACAGTAGCCAAAAGCCTCGTCATCAAAACATCAACGTCATCAAAGATACTTTTTTTGCGTACGCTCCATATCGGAGCTAGTTCGTAAAAAAAGAAAAAAGATTTCAGTTCAAAAAAACTCAAAGCATTTATTTCAAATAAACCTATTACAGGCACTTTTGAATTGTCAAAAGGTCGGTCAGTCAGAGAGATGAAGCTAGTTGCCCATTCCAAAGCGTAGTAGGTTCCTATGGAGGAGAACAAGCAAGATACGCCATGGACACTCTTTTAAATCAAAATAGTGTTACATAGTATTGGTTACATCATATATAATATATTGAAATTATACATGTGAGAACAATATAGAAAGACGTGCCCGTTAAAAGCGTCCGTAATAAAAATATAAAAAACAATTAAAATACCTTAGTTAAAATAAGCCGTGGCAGCTAAGAAATGACCAGTCCTTACTGACGGCGCCCGTTCACGAACATGACGCATGGATCAGCACCATTTAGCTCAACCATTTTGAAGGGAACTTAATGATCCAACACACACGCCACCATCAGCTAGACATTTGAGTGAACATGACACTCTCAGCCGCCAGGGCACATTCAAGTCAATAAAAGACGTACTCAGAAAATGGTAGGTACATAGTGCTCACACATGTGCTATGCAATTATACAATACTAAGAGATTGAATTTATACAATATAAAGATAGTATTTACAATCTTCAGCGGCACCAACAATATTTTTGAATGCTATTAAATTAGTTCCTCGCTGGTCCTTCTTTACGAAGGAAATCCTGCGAAAAATTGTGTCAGGTTATATTGGTGTTGGTGTATCCGAACCTTGGATCTTTATGGAAGAATATACAGTCAACACAGGTATATTTCTATCTTTCCGAGTGTACGTTACTTCTCCGATATTTTGAGCAATTTTTTTGATGGCTGTAGCTTTTTGCAATTAATATTATGACATCCTACAATTCCTGTACTCAACGATACCAAGCTAATTGATGACGGAAATGGATCAAGAGATGCAAGCCAAAAGGTATGACAAAGATATAAAAAAAACTAGGAAGTTTTTTTATATCTTTTGATTCGCGAGTCACGTGCATCAGCATTGTATTTCAATAGAACCGAATGAAGTTTCAAAAAGTCTTAAACAGATCCAGTAATCTGAATATACGTCGGAACTTGAATCCACTTTGCAAGTACTGATAAACGATTTTATTTGTATAAGTAGGTTTGTAGATGAGGTCGGCGTTTCCTATCTGACTACTCTGAGAAGAAATGCCAAAACAAACTCAGAGGTCACAGTCTCTTTTTTTAAGTCCAGAGATAATCTTGGTCAGACCATGTGAAGGCCATGTAGTTTGCAGTCTGAAATGGTTTTTTGTGGAAAGAACCACACAGATTGAGTGGACCTGTCCAGTCAGTGCACGCATTTGTCAGTAATCGTGCAGCCCAACTCAGGACCTAAGGATCTCAATGCGCATGCAAGGAACAATACCAAAGAAAATACATTTGGGAAGGCCGAATAAATTACTCAAACTGCCAGACCATGATTAAAACTAACAGAAAAAAATATATATATGTATATTCCACCCACTGATTTCATGGATCTCATCAGGGTTTATTCAATAGTCAAATGATTATGTTTATCTATCAAACAGCTCTGCAAAAACTACTATATTATTATTCAACTATTTTTTTTAAATCTTTAAATGGTGTGGCTGTGCATTACAATAAAAACGGACTACAACGTATGTTAAATCTCGAGGACGCAATTAACTATAATAAAAAAAAATGTTACGGTTTGCTTTAATGTATTTAATTTTCTTGTAGTTAAGTCAAATTACAGGGAGGGGGGGGTCATTTGTCTATACAACCTGTTTTTTTTTATTTATTTATTTATTTATCACAAACACTGCTATCATTACAGGAAAAAATCCTAATGCGGTAGCGTGGTCCTTAA
Source organism: Tiliacea aurago (assembly GCA_948098905.1). Lineage (NCBI taxonomy): Eukaryota > Metazoa > Arthropoda > Insecta > Lepidoptera > Noctuidae > Tiliacea > Tiliacea aurago. Next base: position 2,345,604 of record OX402580.1, on the reverse strand, counting down.
TTAAACTATCATAGTTATCTATCATAAATAACTATCTTAAATAACATAACACATACAATATTATTTTTGTGAATTCATTCAGAGAGCAGGAAAATAAATCGATTCTGTCAGCCGTGTCATTCAGTGCGTGCAAGGCGCGGGTCAGAGGCGCTTTGCTGAGCAAGTTGGTGCGTGCGTGAGGCACTGCTAGTAACCGTGGCTTTCGGCGCCGCGATACGTAATTGTCAGGCACATTCAGACAAATCTCCTTCAAAACACCGGAATTATAAGTCTTACCACGTAATAGTTCCAGTTCAGTTCGTTATATCCCATTACTCTAGGGTTATATTCTGTATATGAGCAAAATGAGATATGATGAGCAAAATGACCCCAATGAGGTTATTGACGTTTTAAAAATAACCCTGTATAACAGTTAAAGAAAATTTAACTCTGTTACATTTTTGTCTGAACGCTAGTACAATATATTTAATGTTGTTGGATAGCGTATTGACATATTTAATTAGGTAATTAACCACTGTTAATATTTTTGCTTGAGGTACAATTCAAGTATTTCGTAATTTTATTTGTTACGAAATTTCCGTGGACGAAAATGTTTTTATTTTCTAACCTACTTGTTCTAACCAAGTAAAATTGAAATAACTTGTTTTCTTATTAAAAAAAACGTACACGCGAGGGTGAAGTTTTCGCTGTATAAATTTTAACATACTCCCTTGTCCCATACCCTACACGTTAAATGAAAAAAATCGCTGTTCTAAATTAATGCAAAGTTAGCCTAAAATTCGGCGTAAATTCCCCGGACTATTTGTGGAAGTTAGATAGGCAGTCGCTCCATATAAAATAGTGGTACTCAGCTGCGTCCTGACAGACTGGAGCCGATCCTAACATAGTTGGGGAAAAGCTATGCTTTTCCTAGGCTTAGGAATTTGCGACTTTTATCGCAAAATATGGCGACGGCGTTATAAATGACGAGAATAAAGAAGTGGGCGACCTCAAACATCAAATTAGTGAACTTCACTCAAAATTGCAAGCGTAGAGGTGCAAATTGAAAAAAAAATCAAATATTTTTTTTAATAATCTTAAAAAAAAACATGAAAGCTAAGCTTGACCTTTGTACTTAAATTTTATTTATGTCATATCGCTTTGTATTTTACTGTGTGTAAATAAATAATAAAATAAATAAATAAATGAAAAAAACTCGGCAACGTCGTTTTATTTCTACATTTGGTTTTTTTTTTTCAGAAAAAGTGAAATAAATTAAATAAAAAATAAAGGTTAAAACTAAATATGACTGTTTTATTTTCAATTCAAGTCAAATTATGTATAAATTAAAGAAATTAAAAGTTATACAGCGAGGTACATTATTATTATGAACTTAAAAAAATCTTAAACGTTCATCAGTGCTACAATCATCATGAAGTCTCATTGTCTTGAGACAATAAAACTTCATGATGATTGAGCGAGAGCTTGTGCTCTCGGCAGTCTGCAGTCAATTCAAACAAATTATAAACCAAACGAAGATTGGGGAAATCCCCATCCGTAAATGTAAATTTCAATGAGTATTGCCAATTATTTTGTGACATTTATATACGTAATATTACCAAAAAATAAATGGTATTTCTTTATTAACCAAAATAAATCTAATATCAGTTCATTTTTAACGATAATCTTACAAAAAAAAATATTTTCATAACTTTGAAAAAAAAAAACATAATCCAGAAAAAAATAGTTTTTTTTATTTATTTTTTGTATTTCCGAAATAAAACCGTTTTTAACACCTCTAAGCAGGCGGCTCACGAGTAGATATAAAAGTATTTTTATAGCCATAAACAATTTTCTTGAAAAAAGTCATTACAGCATGGGTATAAGAAAACCAGTAATGACCAGGGCATTTGATTATGTGGACCATAAAGTACTATTAACTAAGCTTATAGATATAGCATTAGAGGTAACGTGCTTAAAATCTCCTACAACCTACTTTTTTTATTTTTTTATTTACTACTTAAACGACTATCCCCAAGTAATCTGGCAACATAATGGCCTTATTTGCCGACGACAGCATGTGTAGATGACATAAACACTAGTCTTGTTACGATTTTTGATTGGCTGAATGTTAATGTTGAATGATAACCTTAAAATTAACCTTACTAAAACTAAAAAAACGTGTCGGACCACGCACAATGAAGGGTTCCGTAATTGGGATGAATTTATCCCAAGAACAAACTTAACATTGTAGTTGAAAAACATGATCTCCATACATTCCAACTGCAAATGTAAGTTTGTACGCACAATATTAAGTGATTTACTATCTGATCTAAATATTTGTAGCGGCATCAACATCGCCACATGCGAACTACACGTCACACTAACGTCACGCAAAATCCTGCATCGCGCAAGCAGAGTTTACCGCGCGACTAGCATAGTTATATACAACGTCCCGACATCAACCGTTGGGCAGTTGCCCAACAGACACAACACCCGTCTGGTCGGAGGATCCTCCCTTTTCTATAGAGGATGAGTGAACTTTACACCCTGTTCCTCATGCCTCTAAACTGGTGACCCCGACGTGATGAACGTCAGCACAGCCTCCGTGCAACTACTTCAGCGTGACGTCATCATCATCATCATCACTTCCTCAAGCTTTCGAGCGGCGAGTCACACAGCCAGCCAGCAACCACGGCTTCAACGGGCATCCTGACCACCTGCATGCAGCGGACGCGCATTCCTGGTCATCACCCACAGCCTCATCAGCAACCTTGGCACGGCACACTGCACTTTCGGCCGGTCCACAAGCAGAGAACATGCCTCTCCTGGTCGACGCCAGCAGTCAGCCTCAACCCGGCGCTGTACCACATGCGACTCAATGGAGCATAATGCAGCGCCACCCCGACTCACTGGGGAATCTCCGCAGACAGTTCCGACTCACCGAAAACTATGCGGCACCCGGTTCCGACTTAATGTAACCCCCTACTGGCACTGGCAAGCATCGCAAGATACATGACTCAGCCCACTATCGACCTCCGGTCTCCGGAGGGGAGTGATGTAGCGGGAGTGATGTAGCGGCATCAACATCGCCACATGCGAACTACGCGTCACACTGACGTCACGCAAAATCCTGCATCGCGCAAGCAGAGTTTACCGCGCGACTAGCATATATACAACGTCCTGACATCAACTGGGCAGTTGCCCACCAGACACAATACCCGCCTGGTCGGGGGAACCTCCCTTTTCTATAGAGGATGAATGATCTTTACACCCTGTTCCTCATACCTCTAAATATTCAACGTTATCAATAAAAAGGAAACGAGACAAAAAATCGCTTAAGTCTTAGCTCACTAACATAAAATAACAATATGTTACAATAAGAGACTGATCAATATTAACTTCACACTGAAAATAAAAGTCCTTTCCAGAAAAATTATAGATGTAGCAAAACACTTTTTTAGCCTTTATACATTTCAGTTTACCTTGTATATATAGATTTATTAATTTGAGTCTTTTTCCTATCTCTGGTTATTCAAACACATAAAAAAAAGTTTATTTCAAAGATGATAAAGCCTATAATGTTGAACTACCTTCTATGTGAGAGGGAATGGGCTGTAGTCCAACACGAAGGCCCATTGCGGGTTGGTGGATGTCATAATGTCTTACAATGTTTTACCCTGGGTAGTTAACCCGGTTACAACCGATATATTTTTGTTTGTTAGGGTTCCGTACCAAAATGGTAAAAAGGAACCCTTATGGTGAGACTAAGTCTGTCTGTCTGTCTGTCACACCTGGATATCTCAAGAACTACTAATGCTATCAACTTGAATTTTATAATAGTTTTAGGTGACGTTTGCCCAACTATTATTCAAACAAGAAAGAGAGATTAAAAAATATATTTTTTTTGCAAAAGGGACTGAAAGGGGGTCTTAAAAATGTTAAGTGGGGCTACTAGGGCATGTGGGGAGCAAGAGCGCTGTCTATATAATTATATATTTAGCGCTATCTAATAGGCACATTCTCAAACTTTTTTTTTTTTTTAGGCAGCCTAGTTTTCGACTTTTGATGAAAAATGTAAAAAAAATACCGTTCCTCCCTTATCTCCGAAGTTAGCATAGATAAAAATCAGAACTGTAAATGTGATAGAAGTATATTTAGATTACAGGAAATAAAACTATTTCTCTAAATAGTACAGTTTTTCAGAAATCATCAACATCATATAAACGTAAAGCGGTCCGCCCTCGGTGCACGAGTCCGACTCGCTCTTGACCGGTTTTATTTCTATAGCTTCTGTAGGCACTAATGCCTGAAGAAAAGAATAAGAAAACTGTCATTCCCACCGTCGCAAACGCCGAGACACATGGCTTATGTACTGAAGTCAATTGTATGTAACGTGAAGATAGATCGCTTGGCTTGTCATGTCGGCCATATATTACATACAACGTGGACGCTTGTAGTGCCAAGTATTTACCACTATGAGTTATGTTTCGTAAACTATTGGTGTGTGTGTCTGTATTCTGTACACAGTAAATTACGAGTAGGTAAAGTAAGCTCGATATTATGGCTGCAGCCATAGTTTTAGTAGGTAATTAAGTTGAGATCATAACTTTTTTTCTGACCCGAAATTTCTAATTAAAATATTGTTTTTCATTGCTTAAGTCTTAAGAGAATCGCATAATGGTCTAGTTATTCTAATATCTCACTTTGAATACATTTTTTATTTAATCATATTTTATATTGTTTTTTTGTCAATGTGAGGACGTTGGGGCTTAGACTGTAGATCTGTAGACCATTTTCTATTTTGTTAAGTACCTGGTACTTTTGACGGGCCTACGCTGTCCTATCATACCTATTATCACTGTAATTTGAAAACATTGTAAAAGCCATTTGTTTTTTTTAAAGACTGACCGTGGAGTTTCTTGCCGGCTCTTCTCCATAGTAAACGACCAATTGGAACCGTGAGCTTCTGTCGTTTCATAAGTGCCCATGTAGGCTTATGTGAAATAAAAATATTTTTGATTTTGATTTTGAATTTAATTAAGCTAGTAAAATATAATCACAAAAATCTGTCTGTTTAGGTACTCGCTGCAAGTCAAAGAAAAGAGGTGGAATGAGCATTCATAACCGAAAAATTTAAAGTTTTAAGTTTCTACCAACTGTTTTCACAAAAGCAATTTTCTCAAAACCTTTCTTTCAACGTTTTTTAAAAGAAACAAATGAACTCAACAATACACAAACAATTGTTAACTCGTATAACACTAACAATAGCCACAAAAAACTCCCACTTGAACAGCCCTACAAAGAAAACTAGGAAAGCGCCACAGTCTACCAGAGTCTAAGTAAAAGCTTTCGCGGCATAATAACCGGTTCTAGTGGTAAGGCTGTGCATTTTTCACTCTGTGCCATTATGCGCGCACACGACGTTCGTAATGAAGTGGTGTGCCGTGACGTCACCACAGTTACTCTACGTGACCAAATGGCGGAGTGACGAATTAGATGCAGACCGAATAGCGAAACCTTCTTTTTAAAAGGTTGGTGGGTAAAGAAAGGGTTGTGTAGAGAGAGTGTGCTAATACAGGGTGTACGGGACAGCCCTCCGCAAATTAACAGGGTGCATTGAGCTCCTTATTTTGAATCATATTCCACAGAAAATTTTCTCAGGAAAATTGACATTTTTTCATCGTAATTTCAGTTACTATTCCTTTATTTCAATGTAAAATTACATTATCTGTACGCAGTACTCCATTAATGTATAACACAGCTAAAATAAAAAAAACAGCAATGGATGTTGAAATTCTCTAACGAAAACGACGCCTGAAATCAGCGAGCGCGGCCGTCCACCCCGCCCGCGCCGTGACAAATTAGGTTCATTGGCTTCTCATAACGTTCCTAAAATAATTTCATGTACCGGTCATCTTAGTACGATATACTGAATTCACCCCATCAGTCTGCGGAGGGCTGTCCCTTACACCCTGTATAAAGGTGATACTATCTACTACTACGTTCCGTGTGGTGCCGGACGTAAAGGTTCCGTGTGGTGCCGGACGTAATAAATAGTACCGCCCTATTTCTTCCCATGGGTGTCGTAAGAGGCGACTAAGAGACTTACTGGAGAATGGGCAGCAGCGTTCTCTATGCATTTTAACACCATACTGCGATCGCCAACCCGCCTGCCAAGCGTGGCGATTATGGCAAAACCCCCCCTTTGCGGGAGGCCTATGTCCAGCAGTGGACGTCTTTCGGCTGAAATGTACTATCTACTAAATCCCACGACACCGATAGATGATAAAGATAATACTGATACATACCTAATGAAAAACAGATGGAAAGTTTATAAAAAATTAATGCCGATTTTGAGGAAAAAAAAATGACGGACGATTAGCTCTCATTTTATATTTTATTTGTTAAACTACGGTGTTTATATCTCAGTTAGCGTTTAGCAGTTTCCTCGCTAGCTTCCTTATTTAATAACTAGCACTTCACCCGCGACTTTGTCCGCGTAGATTTCGTACTTTCCTCTAAAATACCCCTTCCAACCCCTATAAGAGGTAATTGTTAGGAAATTAATCAACTGATGAAATTAATGTTTTTTTTTTTGCCTCGTTGTTCTAGTGGTCGCAAGCGCTACTGCTGAGCATGAGCTCCTGGGTTCGATTCTCGGGTCGGGCAAAGTGTTATTGGGTTTTTCTATGTGGAATTTCTCAGCAGCAGCCCGAAGTCTGGATTTGTGCCCGGTTGATGGCAATAGGGTCGCCCCCTATTGCATGGGACTTAAACATAACTGGCGAAATGTGGGTGTACTATAGGTACACCTCTGCCCAACCCTTCGGGGAAACAAGGCGTGATGTTATGTTAATTTACATCATTTACATAGATCAATAAGTAATCGGGCCAATTTTCAAGTTTATAGATCAAAGGAATGATGATAATAATATAACGAATCGAGTACAGTTCCACGACGTCTTAACTCCGATGCGATCAGACCAGAGACTGAATCTTGAATGTCCTCCTCGCCGGCTCAAAACATCACGACTCTGTAGTAGCGCGCCAGAGGTGTGGGTAGATCACGCGATGTGACCAGTGGCGCATTTGATTCGTTACGTGTCCGTACTGACCGGCTCCGACATATTATATAATATATTATACAAAAAAAAGTTATTTTTGCTTATTTCATGATTATTATTGTATAATTTAAATAAATAAGATTAATATGTTTTATGTATGCAGCATAATCAGCCTATAACGTTCCCACTGCTGGGACACTGGCCTCGTCTCTGTGAGAGGGAGTGGGCTGTAATCCACCTTGCGGACCCAGATGTCACATGTCTTCGAACTTTTGGTTCCAGGACATGCCGGTTTCATCACGATGTTTTCCGTCACCGTTTGAGAGCAGTGGTGATCAAATTATTTATACAAAGTAAAGCGGCTGTCAGGGTTCAAACCTATGACCTACAAATCGTAAGTCGCGGTCGTTACCAGTCCGCCAACACTGCTCTGTCGGGCAACAAATCATTTTAATTATACTGTCACACCTTTTGGCTAAGATAATGTCATTTTCAGGACACCCCTCATAAATAAGACGGGGCAGTAACTGGAGAAATGTTTCGCCCTGCACGTGATTGCTGTAACCGATAACTGAATAGTTTTAACGTTTGCGAATTGAAGTAAGTAATTTTGATAAAATCTATTAAATTGACGGAACATTTTAATTTCGTTGAAACAAGTTTTACCCATATACGTTTAGAGGTATGAGGAACAGGGTGTAAAGTTCACTCATCCTGTACAGAAAAGGGAGGATATGTAAGGTGGAGATGTCGGGATTATATGCTAGTCGCGCGGTAAACTTTGCTTGCGCCATGCAGGATTTTGTGTGACGTCAGTGTGACGCGTAGTTCGCATGTAACGATGTTGATGCCGCTACATACGATAGATAAATGTTTGGTTTCGGGCTAAAATGTAGCATTTTTTTAGCTTATAATATCCTCACACTTTTAGGCAAAGGCCTCTACCAAGTTCTTATTAAACATAGCATTATGAACGTCGAAAGCCGTTCATAGGCTACATAGTTGAAACTTACAGCTTTATGTAGCACTGGACGTCTTTCGGGAGAATAATGAGTCATTATAGAGTATTCTCCTTAAATCGATGCCTCACGATACAATCCCCATGGCGAAACCGATGATAAGCCACGACTAGGGTCTTGCAGCCGTAGAATATTGCATTCCTTTTCCCAAGAACATCCAACAAGCCAATCAAGTCTTGTAAATTACCAAGACTTCTCCGACTCACAATCCATTTCCTGGTCGTAAACAAATCTAGTTATAATGAATTATGATCACGTAGTGGCTGTGTTGTCGCCGACTATACGCGAATTAATCTCTGGCAGCCCTCGGCCATTCCTCTCACGTCTCCCCCGCACAAATAAGCAGACCTCTACGTGACTCTCTTCAAGCACTAAATGAATTAATGTGGTCATTACTTTTTGTAACTGTGGTTCGTAAGAAGTATTTTTTTGGTAGAAATCAAATATTGGCTTACTAATTCCACGTTTAAATATTGTTCCTTTCATTTTTAGGGTTCCGTACCTCAAAAGGAAAAAACAGAACCCATATAGGATCACTCGTGTGTCTGTCTGTCTATCACAGCCGATTAGCTCCGAATCTACTGGACCGATCCAGTTAAAATTTGGTACACATATGAATTTCTGTGACACAAACACAAACGTCTAACGTAAATAAAGCAATCTGTACCATGGTGACATATCAATTGAAAGGACTTGTTTTGAGGATTTCATTTTTATTAATCATCTTAAAATAATTAAGTAGTTTGAGTAGTAGAGAATGGGCAGCAACGTTCTCTATGCATTTTAACACCATACTGCGATCGCCAACCCGCCTGCCAAGCGTGGCGATTATAGCACACCCCGTCTTTGGGGGAGGCCTATGTCCAGCAGTGGACGTTTTTCGGCTGATATTATGATGATGATGATGAAGTAGTTGAAAGTTATTAACGAAAATAGATAAAAATTTACATTGCGGCCTTATCCCCGTATTTGCAGAGACAATAATTTGGAAAAAAAATACCTAGAATAATTCTGTAGGAAATTAGGTTACGGGCGTGAATTAAAAAGCAGTACTTTGAATTTAAATAACGTTCATTATATTTGACGTTTCACAGGGAAGGTTTTTTGTCTGTCACCTATCGCAACAAATATAAAAGGAGCTAACTGAGGGCTGTTGTCGGTTTTCTAATAAAGCAATATTAGAAAATAAGAATCGATTCATTTTTGCACATTCAAATCGACTAAAGACCAAAAAATTATGTACTTATAGATTACAAGAAAACGTATAAGAAGTCTATGGTCTTAAGATAACATGGTAAATCACTCAATATTGTGAGTACAAACTTACATTTGCAGTTGAAATGAACTAGGGATCATGTTTTTCAACTACAATGTTTAGTTGATTTTTGGGATAAAATCATACCAGATACGGAACTCTTAATTGAGCGTAGTCCGACACGCACTTGTAATTACTTTAAAACACGCCACTTTAAGCTACTTGAATTCAACATACCTACCATAAATAACATCACACGATACCTGTATTTCTCGCAAGGAGTAGGGATATCATATTGCCATCAACTGGACTCAAATCAAGAGTCCAGGCTGCCACTGAGTTTTATACTAAAGCTCAAAATCACTCAGGTACCCAAGATAGTTTACTAATTTAGATAAATTTTTATTAAAGGAACCTTTCATACCTCTTGCAAAACTCAATGAACATAGTAACGACACTTTTAATCGATTCGTCGATTAAAATCGGTTCATCAGAGCATCGTATTTCATGCCTTATAATCGAATTAAATCCCTTCTGTTGTGAACCATGGTTTCGAATAAATCAGGAACTTTATAGTCTGTCATTGTTTAATAATTGAATTAAAATTAATTATACGTTACGTCACATTTCTGCTTTGATCCTTGATGGGATAAATCAAGGTCAGCAGCCAGTATTATTGGTAGAGATAAGGATCGATTTCATCGAAGTTGGCTTTTAATCTATACCTATAATATAATATAGTATATAAACGTCTAAGTCTTATATAGTTTATTTGTGTTTTTGTTAGCACGCGTTAATCTCTGGAAGTACCGGTCAGATTTGAATTATTATTTTTTCATGTGATAGCCCAATTCTTGAGAAAGGTTATAGGCTATTTAACATCACGCCTGTATGAGCCGACCAACAAGAAAAAAAATCAGAAAGAGCGCTAAACGAATTAATAGCGCTGGCGGCAGCGGCGCGGCGGGGCGGCGGCGGCGCGGCGGTGTTGCGATGCGACCCGGTGGGTCGGGCCCAAAGGCCCGCCCGACAATAACCAAGCATTACCAAGAAGAGCCGAACTGACGGCAAGTGAAACCGCGGGGCGCAGCTATTCTTTTATAATATCTGAATGTCTCATCTGCCCTTAGCCTTATCAAGATTCAGCATTAAACCACCAGGTACAATTTAAATCCCAGGCGGGTTAATAACACTCAATTCCAAATATTCCAAGAATCATTCAGTTACTAGGTATATAACTACTACCACGTTCCTATTTGTAATTTCAATTTTCCTATTCCTCGAATTGATATACCTATTTTTGCTCTATTACACACGTTTGACAATAAATAGAATCAACTTAACTAATATCACAATTTCGATAGTTCAGATATTCAGGTCTCCTTGACTACCTAGATTTTAGCTGGAATTTGCTACAGAAATGAAATCCTCAAAGTATGTTTTATTAAAAATCCGTTTTGATTTCTGCGAATTCACTTGTATTGTAGGTTGATAGGCAGGTGTTGTTATTAAAATGGCCTCCTACGCATAGCTGGAAGAAAAATGAAACTTAATATATTTCTTTACCATTCATATCTTTTGAGGATCACGGCCATCAAAGAAGAAAGGGTTCAAGAACAATATTATAAAAAATTAAAATTAAAACAATAAAAAAATATTGGAAGATTAACCTAATTTTGTAACTACTAACTTAGTAATTACAGCATTTAAACAAATAAAATAATTTTAATTCTAAACGATTGCTATTTTAAGCTAGTAGGTACTAAATTAGGTTGATCTTGCAATATTTTTTTTGTTTATGTTTTTAATTTAATTTTTTTGATTTTTTTATTTATTTTCCTGGGTTCCTAAAGCGTGAGTTTATGTATCTATGTAAAAAGTATGCTTATAAAGTATGTAAGTAGACTTATATATACAATATTAGTTTTAGTATAAGCGAAACCAGAAACACGTGTCTAATATTTTTATGTATAGAATCTATTTACAAAATTTCAAACCTGTATCATGAAAAATCACAATGTTATAAGATTATGTTACCGGGTTGTCCGTACAAAAACATGCTAACGGCGACGGCGGCGGCGCCCCCGCGCCTCCAGGGTCATCTTGCGTTCATTGATAATAATTTGGCAGTAGGTACCTAACCGTACGGCGATTGGATTGTAAGTAATTAAATGGTGATAACATTTTCCATCACACTTAAATATTTATGGGTCAAACTATAAAATTGTGTAAAAATTATTGAAATCGATTCAGTTCCTTATTCTGAACAAACTATATTCAGGTTTCGCCTATACTAAAAATTATGTTGTATTATTTAAAAACCATAATTTGACTTGTCAATAATTATTTTATTTGATCAACATTATTATTGACAATTCAAAACTACCTGTAATTTGTTTATTTGAAATAAATGCTTTGAGTTTGAGTTTAGAGTTATTACATTGTTAAAGTCATTAGCGAAATAATTCTGCCAAGACACGACTTATCAAGCTTTAAGATATTTCGGAAAACTCAACTATTTCCAGTAACTTTACAGAAATAAACAACTAAATAACACATAAAACGCAGTATCATACACCAGAAATCAGAGCTCAAGTGACCAGGAGCACATAAATCAGTAGGAATTTAAACTGCGTCCGTGCCTCCCCAGGGAGTCCACTCGCAAGATGAGGGTAAAATACTGAGTTAAGAGGTAGAAATATGTTCAGAGGTAGAAAAGTTAGCCAGTAACACTAACTTCCCCTGTGGAATGTTGAATGTTGAATGGGTCAAATATTTATGGTCATTTTTAAGATCGCCTAAATAGCGTAGCACTTTCGTAATCACAGACGCTTTCATTACGATTACACAAAAAATAATTTCACAGTCAGACAGCCAATAGTGGGAAGGCTAATAAAAATTAAATTAAAGTCATTGCAATTATGATGATACTCAAACTCAAAGCATTTATTTCAAATAAACCAACTATAGGCACTTTTGAATTGTCAAGGGGTTGGTCAGTCAGAGAGATGAAGCTAGTTACGTATTTCAAGGCGTAGTAGGTTCCTATGGAGAAGACCGGGCAATAAACTCTTTTACTAAAAATATTGTTACAAAAATATTGGTTATATCATTCATATTGAAATGATACATGTGAGAATAATGTAGAAAGACATGCACGTTAAAAGCGTCCGTAATAAAAAGATAAAGACAAAAAACAATTGATACTAGGTATCATCAATTATTTATTTATTAAATACTTTATTGTACCCCACATAAAACTAAAAGGACAAACATGTTAAAAACTAGAGTACAATGGCCGGTTTTATCGCACAAGGAGATCTCTTACAGACATCCTTTGGTTGGACTGACAGAATGAGACATTTTAATCGAACTCAGAAAAGCGCTTCACTTTTTGTAAATAATTTCATCACCACTGCTCTCAAAACGGTGAAGGAAAACATCGTGAGGAAACTTGAATATCCTAGAACCAAAAATTCTAAGAAATGTGACATCAACCAACCCGCACTGGGCCCGCGTGGTGGATTACAGCCCACTCCCTCCCTCTTGAAGAGAGGAGGCCTGTGTCCCTGGAGTGGGAATATTATTTACTGATTATGCTGTATACTATTTTACGTTCTTCCGTTAATCAATCTTTTTCATGGACTTCATTGAAAATGGACATAGTTTTATCTCCAAATGTTACGTCTCCACTATATTTTGATTTTCCAATAAAAGTGGCCTGGATTACTTCCTTCATTTAGTAAGACTACACGCAGGTCAAGAAAATAGATGCTCGTTCATTTAGATCACGATTTACAAATAAGGAATCCGAATTGGATGTAGGTCAACAGTCAATCGAGGTCCAGTGAATTGGTGACGTCGTCAGTAATTAGACCAACCAATCGAAGCCAATTACAGACATAACAGTGATCAATTAAGCTTTTAGAATTCCTCCTTATCTGGTCTTTAATTTCATGACCCACTGAAGTATTAACGAATTAATATTGAAAAACAGAGTTTTTAGTTGGCAAAACACAAAAGGATTTATGAGGATGTGTAATTGTTATTCCGAAAAAAGTGCGTTAATTATAAAATATGATGGTGGCCTGGAAGAGATTGCAGAAAGCAATATGACCACCCATTGTATTTTTTGTAGTGTATTTTATCATCATCATCATTCCAGCCGAAAGATGTCCCCCCTCCCAAAGTGTCCCCCAAAACGGGGGGGTGTCATAATCGCCACGCTTGGCAGGCGGGTTGGCGATTGCAGTATGGTGTTAAAATGCATAGAGAACGCTGCTGCCCATTCTCTAGTAAGTCCCTTAGGCGCCTTTTACGACACCCACGGGAAGAAATGGGTAGTGTATTTATTTTTAATGTATTATCTGGTGTACAGTAAAGTTTATAAAAATAAATAAAAATGAAACATTCGCAGATTTACCCTATGTTTGGATACTGTCCTAAAACTTTGTTATCATTAAATAACTCCGTCAAATCGTATCATGTCGTTTCGTACTTAATCGTAGTAGATTTTGATATACACCACGTGTACTAAGTATATAGTGCCACAGCTCAAATTAATCGGTTGTCACGCAATCAACCACAGCGGCTGACACTAGATTAGGTAATACCAACATGTCAACACACTCACTACACGTCATGCCGTGCTCCTATACCATTATAATGGACTATTAACAGACTATAATATCCGTGCAGCCATCTAAGAAAGTTGTACGTCGTAAGTCGACCGATATGATTTTATTTTGATTTAGTTTTTTTACAGCGTAGATATAATACATACGCTATAAAAAAATACTGTAAAACCGCTAGCTTTGAATATTGTTGTGGTGCATATTTTTATTGTCCCAGGTATACTAACACACCGGAACTGGCGTAAAGTGCTACGCACGCCGCTTAGGCGGATGTTTGAAAAAAAGATCAACCGACACGTTGTCAACCCTAGAGCCCATGCATAGGTCACAATATTATGTCCCTGGAATTTCACCAGCACGCTATCCTATAAATATAATTAAAAAAAATGTCCATGGAGTTTCTTGCCCCTTTTTCATAGGAACTTCTTTTTGTCTGACCGTCTCCATTGACCATTCAAAAGTGTCTGTAAATCGTTATTTGAAATAAATGCTTACCGCCTTATTACAAAACAAGATTTATATTTTGACATGGCTTAAACCATGGAGCCAGTTTTTGTAATAAGAACGTAACAGTGATTGAAATACCGTTCTTTATACAAAACTGAAAACTTAGTTCGGTACTAAGTTGTCAGTTTTGTGTTTACGAACTTTACCATAGTCGGAATAAAGTTCGAAATTCAATAATGGCTCCATGTTTTAACCCTGGGTCTGAAGATAAACCTTGTTTTGTAATAAGGGGGTTTGAGTTTGAGTATAAAGGACCAATCAATGTTACTTGGTGGCAAACAATGTTATTGTGGTTTCACTTCTCTTCTAGAAAAGGACTCGTTCTACCGTACTTAAACCACTTCCAAGAAGCTTGGGATCTGTACTATTTTTAGCTAGATGCTATCAAACAGCAGTATCTGCACCATCCTATGAATATTTTCTATCATCCTCGGCTAGGAATGGGCCCGGAGTGGAATTGTAACAGTTACGGGAGCATCACTGCGAGCTGCGCCCAACGATAAGTGTTATAACCGACGTTTTAACGAGTAGGCCACTAAGGTAGAGGAAAAGCGAGGTTACTTAAAACTAATGGTGGTTTTAAAAGTCTTGCGTTAGTATGTTTCTGGATGCGCATAAGCTATGTATTTTTAACCGACTTCCAAAAAGGAAGAGGTTCTCAATTCAGCGGTATGTTTTTTTTTTTTTTTGTATGGTTGTTACGCGATTACTCCGTCAATTAAGGACGGATTTTAAAAATCTTTGTTTTGTTTGAAAGGGTATACTCCCGAGGTGGTCTCATTGCCACCAAATCAGAATCTGATGAGGGAATCTCATGGAAATCGAGGGAAACCCTCAAATTTTATAGGCAAACCTATATAGCGATTTGGGTATTTTTTAAAGTAACTCGTGCATTTGCTCTCGGAAAGCACCATTTGGTGAAGTGGAACTGATGATGGAGACCACAGATGGCCACCGGAACATTATAATAATGAGTATTTAACAGGTTGCGATTCGATTAGGTACTTTAAAGTAGTTGCTAAGCAATTTATGCTCGTCAATAATATGGTGATTGCAAGTTCTCCTGGTTCTCATCAGGAGAACTCTTCAACAATCAACGTCCCAGCGTCGGAAAAAGCAATATTTTGTAAAAGGTGATCAGCAGTTAACATTAGGCTATTGTCACGTAGATAAATTAAAAACTGACCCACTAAAAAGTGAAAAATAAAAAACTTTTTACAAAAAAATAATAATCGACTACCAAAAATAACACTACAAAGTGAAAAATAACTTTAATTTCGGAAGTCGGTGGCAAAAAACTCAAATACATATTCAAAGACACCGACTTCCGAAATTAAAGTTATTTTTCACTTTTTAGTGTTAGTTTTGGTAGTAGGTTATTATTATTTTGTAAATAGTTTTTGTGTGAACAATTCTTATTACAACAAAAAAATCTATTGTTTACCCAGAAAATAAAGAAGGTTAACGGTAATTTGGGATCAATAAATACGCATTTTTGTAATAAGTTTTTACTTCTCACTAAATTACCGACCGGATTACGGAACAGTACGCTCTAATACACAAATCGTTGACGTCTCCCAAAAAACAGCCAAGCGCTAATGGGACTTTGCTGGGCACGTTTTCCGCATGTCGGATGCATTGTGGGCTAAGACCACCACAACAAGGGTTCCTGAAATCGTCCATCGGCATCGCGGAAGACGCAGGCGTAGATGGCGGGATGAATTTCTTCTACTTCTGTTTTTAAAAGCTTTCGATTTAATTGTTGCTAATAATACTATCAGAGCTGTGTTTGTTTTGTATGTAGTAGACGTACAAAACAAACACTATGTATTACCTAAACCATTTACTAAAACAATGATGTATTACCTTTAGATGCGTTACCCGCGCTCAATAACAGTAAAGTCAACGCAAGGCAATTGCCCGACTTGGATTTAGTCGTGCGCCATCCAGTGACGTGGCTATACGTCACAATCACTAGCAATTCTCAGCAATTATTTGTGAAGAAAATGCCTTTCCGTGTCTATACCTACACGATGTACTACAAATTACACTACTACTTTATAATTATAAGAAAACGTTGTTTTGTTTTGTACTTGTATGTACAGCCAGCCAGCTATTTTTCCTGACTGCTGCGACCGACGCGTACGCGCCAATGAACATGCAGCAGCTAGTGACGAAACTAAATATGTATATTCATCTCTTTCTAAAACAGTTATCGGTATAGGTCTTTCCTTTTCTTCGCGCACTGTATGATTGTACGCAAGTATGTAGCTACATTCATGGCTTACGCTGTTTTTGAGTGCACTAATGTTCGTGTATGACGCGTCTATTTATAATTTATAAAGGTCTACTATGTTTAGCATTTATTTAAAAACTGCACTTAAGTACTTTTTAACCTATAGGTCAAATCCACCAAAATTAAGCCCTCACACAAACACATACATCAAAATTTAAATCTCATTTTAAACCGATTAACGAATTTATATAATGTTTGACTCGCGCTACTAAATTACGTATTTAAATATTGAACGTTAGCTGCAACCCGTTCCGAATGCGAAATCACTTTGGCAAATTAACTGTAAACGATTTCATTTGAATCGTATGTGTACTTCGGCCGCCATGTTGTTTCGGCACCTAAATGCCACATGAAGCTTTTCAAAATAATTATATTTTGAAAAGCTTCATGTGGCATTCAATTTGTGTCTGACTTAAATAAAAAAATTAAATATAAACTCGTAAGTCGGGGCCACCACGGATCCAAAACGCAAAAGTCAGGGTGTCATACAAATTTGAATTCGGAAAAGGGTGAGTGAGACAACTTAATTTGTTTGGAAAATTATGGCTGTCACAAAAGTTATTAACTTCAATGTTTGCTGTTGCTTATAAATTACTAAATTATTATTTTTTTGTTTTCTTATTTATGTACACTTCTTTCTTCGGGGAACCAGGAGTGATGTTATGTTTATTGTACTTAATTTTTTTTGGCTTTAATATCTCTATTAGAGCCAGAAAAAAGCGTTGAAAATAAATTAAGTAAGTAAGTAATTACGTTGTATTGTGTTGAGTCCTCACTCAACACAATACAACGTAAACAATAGGTATCACGTAATATAATAGATCGCCATTCGCTGGAATTTGTACGAAGAAAAGAATTTTGGCCAATCAGTGAGTGTTTAAAACACGTATCAGTCAATCACTTCATACGTTCATGACAGTTCCGATAACCGTCCACCGCAATGTGGACTGCACTGATGAATCGATTGAGTGATGCGGTAATGGGTTTGTGACTGTAATGATTAATGATAATAATGGATTGCGGACGTTGTAACCTCCAATTCGCACAAAAAAAAAAAATTAATATAAGATAACTCTGCAATATCATGCATAAGATAGTTTTTCTCCATCAATGAACAATAAGTAATCCTAGATTATCTTTTATATATACAAAATTATTTTTAGTATATGCGAAACCCAAAACACGTGTCTAGTATTTTTATATAAAGAATCCATGTACAAAATTTCAATCAAGATCATTGATAATTATTTGGCAGTAGGTACCTAATCGTACGGGGCTTGTATTTTAAGTAATTAAATGGTGATAACATTTTCCATCATAATTAAATATATTTGGGAAAAAAAAACATGGTGTAAAAATTTCAGTTCCTTATTCTGAACAAACTACCAATATGCAGGTTTCGCATATACTAAAAATAATGTTGTATATATCTTTATTAATGTCCCGTTGATCTACAAGGTTTCAATCAAATCTTACATGCAAACTCCCAGATCCGTGAAATGTAGGCCGTGAAGATATTTTTGTTCAGTACTGTACAAAAACTTAAACTCGGGCCCGACAAAAAATTAATCTATTCTTTTGATGATTTAGTTTTCTTATACTCGTTTCTAATTTGTGTTGTTTCTTACTAGTCAAAACGTTTTGTCTATGTTAGAAAAGATAACGTCCGTTTGTTCCAAATATAAGCAACTCTTTAAAGGCGCAGACAGTCGCGACCAACCATTTCTGTAAAACTTCATGGCCTTTAAATTAAACTAAGCCAAATCTCTCGCTTTCCATGGCCCAACACTGCCACAATCTCTTTATTAGACTCCTGTTAAATTTGCAAATAGTACAAGCTATATAGCATTAAGGACGTAACGACACCGATATGCATAATTAAAATATCTTAAATTGTTCGACGGAATCTACTTAAGTGATATAAATTGTTACAATTGTTTCGTTTTCGGTAAATTCAAACGTTTTGATGTGGATAGGGTTGCAAGTAATTCGTGCGAAATGGTTTGCTGTGATTGAATTTAGGGTAAGTTCATGGGTATATTTCTTTTGCTCGACTGTGCAAGTATTTTTTTAAAAATTGAGCCGTCACGGGACGTCTGGCAGATGTGAAACATCGAAATTATTTACATACTACTACATATAGACTGTATAGCGGTGGCGATCGCCACGCGGCATGCGTCGCCCCGCCAGCAATCGGTTTTACGAGCGGCTATAGATGTTTCACATCAATAAGTTTACTTCTAAGGCTCCTATTAAAGGTCTCTTATTAAACGCTATGGGTGAAATCTAGCGTCAGCATAAACTTCTTAGCTCATTTTTTATTTCAGGAAGAGAACTGGAGTTAACAACATAGCTTACAGAGTAAGCAAGCTGAAGTGGCAGTGGGCTGGCCATGTTCGTCGAAGGACCGATAGCCGGTGGAGCAGACGAGTCCTGGAGTGGAGACCGCGTATCAGCAAACGTAGTGTGGGACGTCCCCAGCTAGATGAACCGACGACCTTAAAAAGGTGGCTGGGACAGATTGGATGCGAAAGGCGGAGGACAGGGTGTTGTAGCGCAGCCTGGGAGAGGCCTATGTCCAGCAGTGGACTGCTATAGGCTGAGTTGATTGAGCGTTTCAAAGACATGACATCACTACATTCCCATAGCAAGCATCTTGACAAAGTATACGAGAAGACGCTGTATGCGGCCTATAATAATAATTATCAGAATAATAACTAGAATCTCACCATGGTTCACACCCGTAAAATTCTGAAAAAACCTGGTAAAAAAATAGCAAATTTAAATTATTTATTGGCTAAGAAAATTTGATTTAAAATGCAAAATAATAATAATAAAACTTTATTATTAGATACAAATAGTCCATGCGTCAGTTAAAAAAAAACAATACACATCAAATTCTCTCGTCTGCTATTTTTATAAATTCAGTCATTCCAACACGATCCCATTTTCATTTTGCTAAAAGTTCGTAATCTGCTAAATTCATAATGGTCGATCATTAGTCGGTCAATGTTCTCGTAATAGAATTGTGTTATGGCATTGTCGTATTGCCATTATTATAAAACCCATTAGTAGAAATGTCATTAATTTGTCATTATGTACGAGATTACCAATAAATGCAATTTCTTTCAATGTAGTGTCAGTGGCCGACCATTGGATAGTCATAATGACGCCATTATAACAGTAGATTACCAAACTTGTCAAAATCATCAATTATGAAATCAATGATCAACAATTCTGACACTATTGTAATAGCAGACATGAGGCCCTGCTCATAAGAAACGCAAATTTCAGATTTCTTCGGCGACTTTAAGTTTACCTACTGGTATCAAATATTAATATATATTATTATCAGCCTGTCTCCTTATATTGGGTTGACAATCTGTACGAGTATTAGGAACACAGTAGGTTTTTCCTAACAGACATCATTTGTAAGATCCTGTCAAACTGTCCATGAAATGGCAGTAAAGGCAATTATTTCATACTTTCCTTTTGTATCGTTTCATAGAGGAAAATTACATTGTATATCCACATACTATTTTACGGTAATAACATACTTAATAGCATTTATTGTTATTATACTTGGTTATTTACAGAGAAAACAGGTTGCGAATTGTTTGAATATTGTTCGTTATAAATGATTAAATTCAGCATGACGTAAACCGCATCGTAAAATGTAAATTCTGATGTTTCCATAAATATTACGTTCGCGATTGTATTGCTCTTTTAAATAAACCGAAAATTACTTATTGCGACAACAATTTTGGCCGCGTAATACAGCGTTATTATTTTATGTTTGTTGAAAATTGCTTGAAAACATAATCATAACATCACGCCTGTAATCCCGAAGGGTTAGGCAGAGGTGTACCTATAGTTCATCCACATTTCGACAGTTATGTTTAAGTCCCATGTAATAGGGGGCGAGCCTATTGCCACCAACCGGGCACAAATTCAGAATTTCCAAATGGAAACCCAATAACACTTTATTATTATTACTAATTACCAAGGCGAGATGCCAGATGTTACGCATAATATGCCACTACTGTAAGACTCGCTTTTTTTTTCTCCTTCTGTTTATTGCTATCTGTCCTGTGACAATCAGCAATAGTAGATGATGGTTGCTCAACTTGCACGGTATGAAGCCACTGCGGCATCCGATCGATACATGCTGGGTGTAACTTTGTAAGTAAGTCTTGGGATGCCCTTCTTTTCAGTCATATGAAGGTCTGGGTTTGACGTTAGTTCCATTGCCAATTAATTTGGTTGGACTTTTCATCTGTGGATTATGTGGTAATATTAGCTTTGATTTCCTCTTTAACAGTTTGTATCTTTAAATCCTTGTGAATTACGAGTAGGTAATGCATTTTCCCTTACCTACCCACTCTCAGACGTCAATTAGGTAACAATTTTAAGTGAACAAAAACACCAGAAAAATAAAGCTTTCTTGTTTTTCTAGCCGCCTACTACAACAACAAACTATCTTTGTTATCTCATCTCTCTTTCTAATATAAACACCATGGTTCAGTAACTTTAACAGAAGTCTACGCATGCAGGGATAAAACTTAGACTCGTCATTTAAGAGATATGATTTTTCAACGATAAAAAATACACCTTTTGTTAAGTAGGTACTTATTGATAGGCCTACACTGTCCTTCAATACCTAATAACACTGTAATTTGAAAAAAATTTAAAACTAATTATTTTTAAAAGACTGACCGTGGAGTTTCTTGCCGGCTCTTCTCCATAGGAAAAGACCAATTGGAACCGTCCACCTAGCTTCTGACGTTTCATAAGTGCCACTTTCTAGGTAATAATAATAATAAAGATTTTTTTTACAACTAGACTTTGCACACTGCAGTACGGAGCAATTTACCTTCTTAGAATAATAACTAGAATCTCACCATGGTTCACACCCGTGACATTCTGAAAATACCAGGTATTATCCTGAGAAAATTAAATTTAAAAACCAAAATAATAACAGGTTATGATTCCAAAAAATACGAAAGAAAGAAAGAAAATACATTTATTTAGCACAGACTAAAAGGCACACAAATATACACGAGATAAATATACAGAAAATAAAAAAATAAAACAAGTAAAAATGTAAAGTGCGATGATAAAAACGGGTTGTATACTAATTATATGGTGAGACTTAATCAACCAACAATAATTGTGTTTAATAACAAAAATTTAATCCTGTCTCCTAAACTAGGGATGGCCTGTATCTTAGGTTAATGTAAAGCAAAATGTTTTGAGACAATATAAAATTATGAATTCTTTTGTAACCACCACTAAATCTATCTCTCATACATTTTTAGCCCCCAATCTCAACTCCAGTACTCCACATTCGAATATTTCACAGAGAAGTCAGTTGACATCGCTCTGTGCACTCGAAGCCAATGAATACATGATTACCACATCACTACGGTATACCCTCAATGGAGGTAGACCGTGGCACAGGGTAAGTGCGGAAACTTGTGAATTCGAAGCTTGATTGGTTAGTGCTGTTGGAATTCTTTATGATGTTTCATAGTAGGTTCTATTTGGTTGGCTTCTTGTGTTGGAATCTACTGGAACGGGGCTTGACTGACCAGGATCTCGTTGCAGCGGTCTTTTAAACACGAGATAGTTAGCAGGGGACTTCTAGAGGGTTATATTATGAAAATAAAATGAATGAATGAATTATGGTAGTGGCTTTTTAATTTGCTTGATGCTGTTGGCCATCCATTTAGCATAGTTGTCCTTTATTACACCCACAAATGAAAAGGTTCTCACTCTCTTAAAAAAAATTCTAATAATAGTTAATTATAATACATAATTATTACCTAACTACTTATTATTCATTTTAACTATCAGACATTTAACGTTAATTATTATTATTATTTAGCGCTTTGACGGAATACTGAGATAATGCTATAATAATCGGCACATCGGAGATTACGGGTACCTACATTATGTTTGTTCCGTGTGGTGCTGGACGTAAAGAATAGCACCTCCCTATTTCTTCCCGTGGATGTCGTAAAAGGCGACTAAGGGTCTTACTTACGTACTGCTTACTAGAGCAGCAGCGTTCTCTATGCATTTTAACACCATACTGCGATCGCCAACCCGCCTGCCAAGCGTGGCGATTATGACACCCCCCTCCCCAAACTATTGGAGGAGGCCTATGTCCAGCAGTGGACGTCTTTCGGATGAAATGATGATGATGATGATGACTGTTTGACATGACATGTTTAAACTATATGAATTAAATAGATTAGTTTCACACATAGAATGTAATGAATCCATTCCATTCATTCCAAACTTCAAAGAAATAAAGGAAACTCCAAAACATTCACCCATTTTAGCTTAAATCGTCAAATGCAATAGATATTTCGCTCAAATATCAAAGAATTTCTGGTGGTTTTCGAATTTTCTCGAACACCGAGAGTGGTTGCACCGGAGCGGAACCAATGAATACCTAATCAGCCCATATGGTGTGATCTGAAGGAATTGAATGCACGACTCAGCTGTTTCAAGTTATTTTATTCTGTACTCTATAAGGTAACTTTTGGGTGTATGTAGATATTTCGTATTTTAACCAACTTCTTATAAAATAGGAAAAAAAAAATATCAACTGTCCCATTACTCGACCCAAATGTATGGGACGGCTGATTATTTTTTCGCGATTACGATGTGGCCCATTGAGAAAATTGTTCAGTCTGATGGTCTGTCACCCTTAAATATGACCAAACCTTTCTGATTCACGCTGTTTATACACTAGTAGTGAATAATAATATTATAAAAGTAGTTAAATTATGTGTTACCATTGTAGTTCCTTTTATTTGTTTTTTGGTGTCTGGGTGGAAATCCTCTCATGGATGTCCTCCAGCCTGGGATAGACGGAGAGGTCTGTCAGAAACTTCTACTGACTAAATCCACCCCGTGTTCCCCCCGTGTCTCTCGTATATTTGTTTCGGGGGTACGAGGGCACTTAAGCACTCTTCAACGCAGACTGGTGCCAGCCCGCCTCTGCGGGCCCCGTCTGGTCAAGCGGGGGAGTAAGGTGATTGACTCCCTCTTTGTTTTTTTTTTGAGGGTGTGAACTTATCAAATAACTTCTCCCGCTCTGGGCGGAGCGGGAGGGCGTGCCAAACTTTTACTGACTAAAACTCACCCGTGTTCCTTCGTTTGCCTGTGTGCCAGGGCCACCATATCCCCCGCGACGTCTAAGAGGCCTGTGTAACATTATTTCGTTCCTCGAAGTTTAGGTAAATATGCTCTACGTATTCCGATCTCTGTTGATCACCACGCATGCTCAAGGCGGACTGGAGGATGTGTCAGACTTTTCCTGACTAAATCCCACCAGTGTTCGTTTAGTTGCCTGTGTGCCAGGGTCGGCTTCCCTTTCAGACAAACTCGCAACCCTGGTCCTGACCTGACGTCTCAATACTGCCAGATAACCCTCATTAAAATAGTAATTTCAAAGAAAGAGTCATTAGAAATTAAAATATCAAAATAAAGTATAAGAAAGATAAAAAGTAGGTTCAATACACAGTCATTAAATAAACTAAAAAAGTATTTTGTATTAAATTAAATTAAACCACGTTAATGAAGGTAAAAAAAACACAACAACAACAGGGCAGTCTTTGGGGACTGCCGATAGAAGTGAAAACAGTATACATATAGCTCATGGAAACCGTTCGGTGACGATGACGCGAGTTCCATGATTTTTGTTCACACAAAAAGTGCTCAACGTGCCTGAAGAAGTTTTTACTTCAAAAAACAAACTGAAAAAAAAAATTAAGTTATTATTTTAGCAATTTCGGCACGTGCTGACTAACTAAAACAAGGCACTTTGTACTTTCTACTTTTAAATATTTTGGATAAAATCTAAAGTTTACCGTGGGAAAGAGATTAAATGTTATTTCAATGAAATTCTTACAATAAATAAATTGGAAAGCATACTTATAATTACACTACACACTATAAATTGGAAGGAATACTCAATACTTTTATTGCTTTCCACTTGTAGGTACTCCGAGGAATGCTGTAAAGCCACCCGGCTTTACAGCATTCTACAAAGTTATGATATTAATGATACAGAAATAGGAAGGTCGCTAATATGTACTACAAAGATTCCTTAATTCAGAAACATAAGTTATCTCTCATAAGTTTAAACTCATCATTATGTATACTTAGGCCCACAATTCACTAAAAACATATTTAATTTTGAACATCGTTCTGTCTCGGTCATCTTCAAATGGTTGAATGAAATAGAACGACGTTTTAAATTCGTTTAGTGCTAAACGTATTTATTGATTTGTGGTGCAAGACTGCAAGTGAAGATGAAGATGGTAGTCTTCTATTATTTATTCATACAAACACATGTTTTATATATCAAGGACCGCGGGTCGGCTATCATCAGGCTCACGAGTAACTCTCTCATGCATCACGACATCGTGATCCATATGCCTTGCTGATAACGACAGACGATTTAATTTATTTACATAAAATTCAAACCACATCTCTCGATTACTCTTTACAACAACCAAATAAACGTTCAATAGTAATGGGTTTAAGTTATATATTAATATCTGTAGAAAATATACTATTTTGTTTTCACCGCTATTTATTGTTTTATAATAATTAAAATTAAATTTTGTTGATAGCACTTTATATAAATCATGTATACCGTGTGTGGACGTGTTTATGTGATTCATTAACGAAATAACATGGAAAGATAACAATAAGATATCGCCCAATATATAATAAATATTAAAGTCGCGATGTACAAGTGCCATTTGTTGGTAGCTGTAGGTACGCTCTCGTGTGAACTACGACAAAGCGAATATACAATTATAATGTAAAGAAAACAATTTACTATCCGCGTTAATATAAAAACCGGCCAAGTGCGAGTCGGACGCGCGCACGAAGGGTTCCGTACCATTATCTATAAAAATGGCAAAAAAACACGTTTGTTGTATGGGAGCCCGTTAAATATTTGTTTTATTTTAATTTAATTATTTATTTTTAAAGTCAATATATATCTACATATTCTGTGAATATTTCAAGCGTCTACCTGTTGCCGTTATCAATATAGAGCAAAAACGAGCAAAAAAATCACGTTTTTTGTATGGGAGCCCCCTTAAATATTTATTTTAATCTATTTTTTAGTTGTTGTTGTTATAGCGGCAACAGAAATACATCATCAGTGAAAATTTCAACTGTCTAGCTATCACGGTTCATGAGATACAGCCTGGTGACAGACGGACAGACGGACAGACAGACGGCGGAGCCTTAGTAATAGGGTTCCCGTTTTACCCTTTGGGTACGGAACCCTAAAAACTATAAATCCTACATCGCTTGGATTTACATCAGATTTAAAAAAAAAAAACAAGAAGTAGCAAAAAAATTAATATATGTTGCTATTAAAGACACACCCCAACCAAAGAAGCCACTTTTTAAATATTTCCATCGGATATGCACATTGAAAACTTTTACAATGTCTACGTAAAACATATGGCATATAACAATCAACCAGTGATGCTTGACTGTTGCAAAGTACATTAATAAATATAATGGTGATAATAGCAAACCAACATTCTTGATTTAGGCTCAGTGAGAAACTTTCACTGACATAATTTCTGAGCACCATTAAACAGATAAAGAAGTTTGCTAAAATTGCGTTGAGGCACACATAGTTTCTGTAATTACGGAACTTCTTAATGATGCACCATGATGTCACTCCATACAATATGCAAACATAATGTAGTACGTAGAAAACTCTAGAGTTTCGTACAATTCTCTTGCATATGACATCTGGAATATCCATGCCACTGTACTGGGGCCCAAGTCTGCTATTTTTATAAATTCGGTAATTCCAACACGATCCCATTGTCATGCTATTGTCATTTTGCAAAAAGTTCGTAATCTGCTAAATTCATAATGGTCGATCATTGGTCGGTCAATGTTCTCGTAATAGAATTGTGTTATGTATGTAATGGCACGTAATGGCATTGTCGTATTGCCATTATTATAAAACCCATTAGTAGAAATGTCATTCATTTGTCATTATGTACGAGATTACCAATAAATGCAATTTCTTTCAATGTAGTGTCAGTGGCCGACCATTGGAAAGTCATAATGACGCCATTATAATAGTAGATTACCAAACTTCTCAAAATAAACAATTATGAAATCAATGATCGACCATTCTGCCACTATTGTAATAGCAGACTTGAGGCCCTGGTTGTCTGATAATATTCACTTTGGACGCACATAAAAGAATTTTGTTTTAACGGTACAACATAGAAGGCTGTCATTTTTAGTATGAGTGTTACTTCCGAAACTGACGATGGAACAATAGTTAAAACCAAACGCTACTAAACGAATTAAGCACAATAAGTTCTTACACTGTATTTAGATCTTAAAATTATTAATTTTTGTTTCCTGTTTGTTACAATATTAATTAGTCAACCGCATGTTCACGGTAACAATAGGGGTGATGTTTTCCTAGAAGGTAAATACTATAGAAACACGCTTGTGGTATTTCCATGCCTGAAATTTATTATAGACAACAAGTAAGTACGCACATGGGTATGGCGCCAGTAAGAACATCACATAGTACTTTGACACATTTTACACTTCCACTACTTTAAACACTTAAAAAAACTGTAGGATCATCATTCTCATAATTCTCCTGGCCTTATCCTAATTTATTCTGGGTTGGTGCAACATGCCTGTTTCTTCCATACTTCTCGTCGCCATCCAGGAATGGCTAGAAAGGGGGTGACCCCTTTCTAGCCATTACATCTTTCACACAGTCCATTCTCCTTTTCTTTGGTCTTCCCCTACTCTTATAAATGTATTTTCTATCTTTTCTTTGTTTCTTTAAAGCCATCCACATTCATACTCAAAACTTTCTTCACAACATTTCCCTCAATCCTCCACATTACATGCCCATACCACGACAACCGATACCCATATAACTTTCCAGTCACCGGTGCCACTTTCAGATTCCCTCTTATGTACTCGTTCCTTATTCTATCCATTCTTGTAACACTACACATCCTTCTTAGCATTCTCATCTCAGCAACATTCAATTCTCTTTCATTCATCCCTTTTGTGGCCCAACATTCAGATCCACACAAGAAAGCAGGTCTCACCATTATTTTATAAATCTTCCCCTTAAGTTTACGGCGAATAAAGGAGTCGCAGATTGTTCCCGTGACCTGCCGCCATTTCATCTGTCCAGTGTTAATTCTGATCTTGCTTAGACCCTTTGTTAATAGATCGGCTGGCATTTCAGATGTTGGCAATAAGCTATTTTCACAAATTTATTAGTAACAGTTTCTCTTCCAAAATGATGTCTCACATCAATGTTCTTAGTCCTTTTGTGAAATAAAGGGTTATCTTACAACATTGGTTATAATCATTGTTTAAAACAATTGTATAGTTACAGCTTACAATTTCTCAGCACGGATTCCATCCAAATCGCTCAACCATGACTAATCTACTAAATATTACCACACTCTTAGTCAAAAATATTAA
The DNA here is from genome assembly GCA_948098905.1 of Tiliacea aurago. NCBI lineage: Eukaryota > Metazoa > Arthropoda > Insecta > Lepidoptera > Noctuidae > Tiliacea > Tiliacea aurago. Next base: position 2,317,315 of record OX402580.1, on the reverse strand, counting down.
CGAAAAAAAACAGATCGATGTAGCCTATTTTGATTTCCTGAAAGTTTAGGCCGTATGGCCGTGTGGTGCCGGACGTAAAGAATAGAACCATCCTATTGATTCCCGTCGGTGTCGTAAAAGGCGATTAAGGGACTTACTAGAGAATGGGCAGCAGCGTTCTATAAGCATTTTAACACCATACTGCGATTGCCAACCCGCCTGCCAAACGTGGTGATTATTGCAACCCCCCCCCCCCTTTTGGGGAAGGCCTATGTCCAACAGTGGACGTCTTTCTGCCGAAATGATGAAGGCTTTTGACCGGGTTGATAACGACATACTTTTAAGTAAACTATAGCATTGGCAGCTTTCTCTGTGACATAGCTAAAATTCTTCGCAACCATCTGCATGACCGCAAGCAATTTGTAACATACAAAAATGCCAATACGGAGCACTACTTGGTCACTTCTAGGCACTAACCTCGGGCCCCTGCTTTTTCTAATACATAATTGTTAACGAACTTCACACTTAAGTAAAACACTCCACAGATGTCAAAGTTGCTCTTCCAGTAGCTAACTCTATTGATAAGGCCACACTTCACACTTGGAGCACTATAAACAACCTCAACCCAAACATTAGTAAATTATGCGCGCTCATGACCTACTCAAAAGCCACGCAACCGATACACAACATCTACACTATGAAGAATGAGCCGCTTTTTTTTTTTTTGGGTGGGAAATCATCAAATAACTTCTCCCGCTCTGGGCGGAGCGGGAGGGAGTGTCAGACTTTTACTGACTAAAACCCACCGTGTTCCTTCAAATGCCTGTGTGCCAGGGCCACGATATCCCTTTCGGACAGACTCGTAACCCTGGCAGGCATTGGTCCTTTCGGACCCCGTCAATTGAACACAACGCGCCGTCGACCCGGGCTTGGTCCTTATCGGATGGCGAGCTACCCATCGCTCACCGTACGCAGGCCCGCGCCTACGGTGGCCGGAAGACGGCTTGCTACTCCCGACGCCCGGGGCGTCTCCTGCGGCGACTAGGGGCGCGAGGGCGCGAACCTTTTCTCTCCCTCACGAGTTCTGCCTCCTCCTTCGCGAGCATTACTGTTTCGCAGAAGGAGGTGACGGCCTCCCATGCACTCTCGCTCCGAACCATGGCCTGAACCAGGGCCGGACGCGAGAGATCGTCGCCGCCGATCGCCTCCGTGAGGACACGGCGGTGCTCCGCCCAAGCAGGGCAGACCTCCACCGTGTCCTCCGGGCGATCCACACAGTGGTGACACCTGGGCGTTTCCTCCCGCTTTATCCTGAACAGGAACCTCCCGAAACAACCATGTCCGGTGAGGACCTGCGTCAGGCGGAAGGTGAGGACGCCGTGGCGCCTCTCTAGCCACTCCTCAAAGAGGGGACTTACCGCCGCAATTGTGGCGTGCAAGAATGAGCCCCTGACACGCGTTTTAACCGTACGCGATCTGAGTGCTCACTTTCATCCACGCCTTATCTTTAATCAGCATAATACAGACCTGCAACATATGCAACAAAAACTTAGCTTTTGTTTTGCGCCAAAATTGTCAGTAATAGACAAACATCATTCATCTGCAGTTTGCTAGAGACTAACAATGCAATCTGGAACCCCCATTAAAAAGTTTATACACTGCTCATCGAAAAGGTTCAGGAGTCTTTTCTGCGCTACCTCTACTCAAAACTTAATGTATATTACCCGTACATGTACCCAACACCATTCGTGATAGGAATGATGACTTACCAAAGTTTAGAAATAAGGTGAAATTTTAATCTCGTCAAATATTTGAACTGCCTGCCTTTTTTCCACTATGTTGGGATGGGCTTCCAGACTAACCAGATGCAGCTGAATACCAGTTCACTTGGAGTGACTGCCTATCTGATCTACACAACTCAGTAACTGGGTAATACGATACCCCTTGGTAAGACTGCGGTTATCAGACTTTTGGGCTTCTGACGACCCGTAACGACTGTCAAAGATCCACGAATGACAGCCGGGACCTACGGCTTAACGTGCTTTCCGAGGCACGGAGGAGTCTCGGTATGTAAAGACGGTCACCCATCCACGGACCAACCCCGGCAAGCGTAGCTTAACCTGATGGATCGACTCGTGTGGCTGTTATTACTTAACTACGAGCTCCTACCCTAGCTTAAATACTGCGACCAAATGAGGTTCATTTATTAAAAAAAAAGTGTGTGTGTGCATAATTAGAAGCTGAAATTTTTTTTTAGAGGTTCATAAAAAAAAGCGTGCATCATTAGAAGGTCAATCAGATTTTAGAGGATTAGTTAAATATTTCCTTTTATAAATGTGTTATACCTATGCTATGTCATGGAAAAGTGAGGAATTTGGTTGTATTGATTCAAGGAATTTTTAACGGGGTTGGTCCTCTCCTAATTCTGCTTTTTGGGATACGCTAGCTTGAAAAAAAAAAAAAGTTTTTTTATTTAAATATATTGAGTATTTTTTTTTTTTTTTTGCACGGGTGTTTTATAACTTACCTACATTCGTTACATTACATTTGACAAACAAACATGGCATTGAACATATAAATTTATCTTTACCTTTTATCTTTTCCTAAATCACTATTTACGTGAGATTTCGTCGGGGTACCTACCACGAATTTCAATGCCTAAACAAAATTAATAAACAGTTTCAAGAATTCACTTCAATATTTCATCCGCCTAATTCGTGGTACTCACTTCAATTCCTCGTAATTACAGTACGTCTCCTTTCAAATCCCACTACCCAGACACACACTTCACCCTCGGCAACCACCACCTAAGTATGTACACATTGTGGAACGCAATAAGTAGTTGAGCATTGAGTATTGAATCACAAAAAGTGCTGCTTCCTAAGCCTATTAAATAAGCGTACGGCTCGATTTATGAAATTGAGCCGTACGCTTATTTATCCAGCTATATAAGACTAGACCTCTATAAGTATACACCATCAAAGATATCTTCCCTATAGTGATTAAAACTGAGATTCTGAGATCTATTCGTCGACGTGGTCCTAAGTAAGATTCAAGACGCTGGATACGAACAAAAGGATTCAAATGCAATTGATCAAGATGTACCGCTAGACGAGATCGAGGAATCAATGAATGAGGGATTTCCAGGCTCCGCGATATTATAATAAGCGTAACTTAATAAACAGTTCGTAGGAAATATAATAATATTCTTAGGTGCAAATGGTATTCAAATCGTGATTAATTAAAGGTTTTTGGTGGTGCTGTGTCAAATAACCAAAGCTATTTGCGCAACCATTTACTTTGACATATTTGATAAAGAATATTTATCTTGTTTAGACCAAAGGAAACCGTGATAAGTCACTGAAATATTTACATCAAGGTACTTTTTTATCGCAATGAGCACAAATGTCCCAAAATTCACCAACAAATTCAATTCCCAACCTTAAACGGAAAGGTAACATAACAGAAAAGTTTCCACTTTTATATCACAAAGCAGATAGTCCGCAGGCTTGCGACATAACTCACAAACTGCTGAAGTGTCAGTGCATGTAATATGTTCCATTTTGCTTCGTCTGTGGCATGTGTCTACGTTGTCTTGTCTTGTTCTTGTCGGGACTGTTTTTGGTAGGAGAATATATTGTGGTGGCAGTAAAGTTGTTTGGTGACAGGATTTGGTGTTTCTTGTAAGTCTAGTCTGCCTCCTGTAGATAAGTTTTTATTATACAATACCTCATATATACGCGTAGGTGGTAAACTCTCCGTTTACGATTCACGCCTTCTACATCTTGCCCTCATGAGGATTTGATACAATAGAAATCGCAAGATGTTTCCTCGAATGCTTCCAACCTAGACTCAATTTGAATAGCGGCTTTTTAGCTACTACTTTTGGATACGGTATCAAACAAAATCCAGATTAAACTTTACGTGACTTGGGAATCAACCCTTAACCAAACAATGGATAGTTTGATGAAGAAGAAACTAAAGTCTCTACGACAACCGTACAAAGAAACTCAAGCCAAACCCCACCTCAATAACTAATCTAAGACGATTATTTCAGTATAGGTACGGATAAAGACAAAAGGTAAGAGTATTCTCCAGTATAAAAGATAAGCCTAAGCCTCGGCTGGTATAAGTAAGTGGATAGTGATTCAGTTGTAAATAATGAGCGTTTGAATGCTGCCAGTAGAGCTCTCTCGAAGCTTGATATCGCCTCGCTCAGCCGGGGAAAGACGACAGTATTGTTAGTGGGGGGATTGAGAGGAACGATATTCTAACAGTTGTGAATTCCTTTGGACAGCTTTCTTTTATCAGTCGACTGGCTGTTGCCCGTGACTTCATCTGCGATGAAGGATGGAAAAGTAGCCTATATCCTTCTTCAGGTCGTGGTCTACATGTCCGTAAAATTGGGCATAAATGTATGAGTAAAGAGAGAAAATATATGACACTAGCTTTTGCACGCGGCTTCGCCCACATGGAGGTCAGAAATTATCCCTCGCGGACCTATTACCGGGATAAAAAGTGTCCTAACCCAGGTAATCGTCTACCCATGTGCCAAATTTCATCCAAATCCGTTCAGCCGTTTTAGCGTGAAAGCGTAACAAATAAACTCGCTTTCGTTTTTATAATATTAATTTGGATTCAACGGAAAAACGGTCACTGAATTAACCAATTCGCGGAAAAACAAACGGTCATCGTCAAGGTAGCTAAGAATCAAACAAATAGACCGTGGCTTATTTATTGTACTGTTATCAATTTTATCGACTACCAACACAATATGATCTAGTTTGCTCCCCCTGCTTAAATTACTCATTTACAACGTAAACATTTATGAAAAATAAATTACTGACATGAAAACAAGTATTACACTTTCAGTATGTTTCCGAAATATCATAAGAAAAAACGAACAAAGGAACGAACGAACGTTTTGTAATAAATGTATTTTCAAATCAAATCAAATATTTTTTTTTTTACCAATGGGTAGTTGTATATATATAATGACCCAAGTATGTATGTAGTATATGATGCCCAAGTGACGGCAGAGCATGGGCTCTGCCGTCACTTGGGCATGCAAAATTGACACATAAATTACAATCTATTATCAAAATACAAAATTAATAAATTGGAAAATCATTTTATCTTTCAAGGTCAAGAAGTATCTAGTAGTCAATAATTAAATAAATCTCATATTAAATAGTGAAATAAATAAAAGTCCTAGATAAATAATAATTGTGAGTAACACATGTAATTTCTATTATTGAATAACTGATCAATATTATTGGCCATAAGGATTCCCTTTTCTTTCTTTTTTTTTTATAAAACAGTAGCATCTCTAAATGCAAACCCATCCAAGTTTCTTAACAAATATATATATAGCAAATTCAATCTTTGATCAAGAATACTCTCTTGATTGAAGGGTTCATTGATTTATGTAGGTTCAAGTAATCGAAAAAAAAACCGTTCTCTACATAAGAACATTGTTTTCAGCGCATCGATGTCAAAGATTTAATATTGAAGCATCGCTCGCTCTTGCCGCTGCGTTGCCTGAATTATTCATAGCACCTGGATACTGATTTTAAAACTATATTTACATTCGCAGTTTGTATGTTGACTCTTTGAATAGCGTAGTTTATTGGAACTCCATGTCTTTGTGATGTGGTTTTCAAAGGAGCAAGAGTTTTGAATCATTCAAATGATAATTCTCATGTGACTTCGTTTGTCCATATCTTTCTGTATATCTGAATCTTTTGAGCTAGTTTTATTCAACGCTCGGCTTTTGTTTTTTCAAAACAAAGTCTGATGTTGAAAAAGATATTGTGTCACGTTTTCGAAAGTGCCATTAGTAAGTAGCTAAAAGATTATTTTGGTGCGTGTCCAAAATCGGAACTAATGCCGCATCTTGTTTTTTGAATACATTTCAAGTGACATTTCACAAAAAAAATGCACAAATATGTGTACCAATACCGCCCCCTGTGACGTCATTCGAGCGCCAAAAGACCCTTATTTATTTATTTATAATAAGCACACCAAACAGCACAGTCACTTACAATTCAAAATTATATAACATCTAAAATTGGCACTTCAGTAGCCATTATGACGTAAGTACTGTAATAGTACATTGTGATACAAGGGTGGAAAGTAGGTTATTGCAAACGAGCTGTCACGAGTTACACCGTATATACACCCGTGTATCACACGACGTTTTTCAATACACTTGTGGGAAATAGTAAAAAACAACTCAAGGAATTAAATAATAATATTATGTTGATTTCAAATTAAAAAAAAATAAAAAAACTGAAAATTGAGAGTGAGCAAATAGTAAAATTTAAATTTTCAGTAAATGGCGCATTTTTGCAACTGGACATATTTTTTTTTACAACGAAAACAGCCTGTATGGCCTATTCGATTTTTGACAAATTAATGTTGATGTGAAAATAATTAAATTAAAACTGGTAATTAAATATATTAAAGACCCATTTATAAGACTTTTGAGAAGTCAATGCGTACGGACTCATCCATTTTTCCTCGTATAAAATCTACCCCATTTTATTCAATGTATGAAAACTCCTTGCTACTAACCTTTTTAAATTGACTTATTAAAACTCAACTGCAAAACTAATGATAGAGCTCGTAAACAAAAGTCACGACCGCGTAACAGAAAGATGCCTATGCAAAAGATTTAATTTACGAATCATATTTATAGCCTCTGAAAGTATACGCCATGTTTAACAACTGTATTGAAAAAGTTACATGCAAAAGGCGACCTTATGTCGTACAGGCTGTTAGGAAAATAACTATGGTTGTATTCGATCATTCAAGCGACTTGCAAAAAAAAAGTATTGGGTTCTTTTTCGGAAAAAACGACAGTGATAAAATAGATGCGTAATGTAGTGCACGCTTAAATTGGTAAACATAAAATAAATATTATTATAATTCAAGTTTATCATCGATTATTCTACGCCCCCACACACAATAAATTACATTTTACAGTTTATAAATTCATAATTCGAATTGATGTAATCTTGATAACCAATGCGTCTCATGCTTGTCCCGTGTCGTGCCGGACGTAAAGAATAGCACCACCCCATTTCTTCCCGTGGGTGTTGTAAAAGGCGACTAAGGGACTGACTAGAGAATGGGCAGCAGCGTTCTCTATGCATTTAAACACTATACTGCGATCGCCAACCCGCCTGCCAAGCGTGGCGATTATGGCAAACCCCCCGCCCCCCCCTTTGGGGGAGGCCTATGTCCAGCAGTGGAAGTATTTCGGCTGAAATGATGATGATGATGAATGTGTCTCATATGATGTCAGCTTTCACTGGAATCATTGCATTTCCTCACAGGCACCTAAATTATTAGCGGTCTATAATCACACGGCTACACGCGAATATCGAAAATGATTACCTATTTGATACTAAACCGAGTTAATATCAACACATCATAATCAAATAATTGTCGTATCGGCTAAAAGCATTTTAACGAGATAACAGGCTCTAAAACAATTACATTATTGGAACGAACAGTAAATACATATTATAGTGGCGCAGTTCGAACCGGCCACGCCAATATTTATGTACGGGAGTCGTTACGCAAACACTCGTTAAGCTGAAGGTGCACTAATAGCAATAACTTTTATTATTGTTATGGAGGTTTTCCATCTACGACCTTATGGACGTGCAAGATGCAACTATAAAATATGCGGTATGTGTGCTGATGACTCTCATATACTGCGGTCTTTCATTGAGGATTTTGACATTCGTGACAAGACAGTTAGTAATTCAAAATTGCAAGACAAAAGTTCTATCAGACACAGTAGGGTGAAAATTAATATGATCCCGTTTCATTCAATACAAACTTAGTTTTTTTGAGAGAAAAGGTTTTGAACTAAGTTTCTGGGGTACACATTCAATCAAGATGCTAGAATAATCTATGACGCTATCTTTCGTTTTTTACGAGCAAGTGATCGTCCATTAATCACGTGATTCTCGAAAGGGGGGAGGGGTTTCGGAACAAATCACGTAATATCACAAGGGTGTAAGGTGAGATATTACCACGTATGATTAAAAAAAAAAAAGCGGCATGTGACATTGAGATGCCGACTGTATACAGGTATAAATAAGATTATAAGTAGGTACCTTTATTTAAAGATAAAATATCCTGTTTTTTTTTAAATACTTTGTAAAACCAAATATACGTGATTTTGGGTGTGGGGCGGGGGTTAGTCTAAAAAACATCACGTGATTAATGAACGACCCATAACATGTAATAGACATATTACATGATATGGGTAGTATATATAAACACCAATAGACCACTTCATTGTATTTGTTCTTTAACTAGATACGTCTAACAACAAAAGCTTAGTAAATCTAGCTAGCAGTCCAAATTCAAGCGAACCGAAGCGGTGTCGGTACCTACGATATATGAGACGGAATGCATCGTATTTATAGGGTCAGTTCCAAATAGATCCTGCGGGGTAATAACGTAACTCACTCACAAACAATGCTGTACATTTTGACAACTCAACAGCATTCATTGCGATATTTACGTTGTCGAGTAGACGAATTTTTCAAACATTGAAGCAATGGATAACGAATTTCCTTTAAAATCGTTCGGAATGTGAAAGAAAATGTATTACGTAATAGGGGTGCTGGCTTCCACGATCGTCTATAGAAAACTGAACCTCAGAAAATTATGAATAGTTACCCGTTTCACATCATTACGTAGAATTCCCAGAAAAAAAAGGTATACATACCTCATGGTCCGCTTCAGAAGGGCTTTACGCAGTTGAGAATTCCTTCTATACTTAAAAAAAAATCCTTGACTTTAAATTCAAATGACCTAATTGTAATTTGTACCATAAATTTGCATGACATTATGTTATGATTAAATATGTTAAGCTACTATAATACTACCAATGTAAGAACTTTTGTAATCATATTTATATGTTATTTAAATAAATCTTTGACCTTGACTTTGAATGTGTACCTAAGACTGTGTAGTGTAGAGCACCTGGCGTAAATACCTGTTACTATGATTTATGTTGCGTTTTTTCTTATACTCTTTACGTCCTTTGCTGTTTTCTTGGCGTTTTCCTTTAAACAACATTATATGCGAAACCTGAATATATTTTGTTCAGAATAAGGAACTGAATCGTTTTCACTAATTTTTACACCATGTTATATTTTGTCCCAAAAATATTTAAGTGTGATGGAAAATGTTAACACCATGTAATTACTTACAATACAATCGCCGTACGGTTAGGTACCTACTGGCAAATTATTATCAATGAGCGCAAGACGACCCTGGAGGCGCGGGGGCGCCGTTAGCATGGTTTTGTACGGACAATCCGGTTACATAACAACCCTATAACTTTGTGATTTTTCATGATACAGTTTTGAAATTCTGTACATAGATTTTTTACATAAAAATACGAGACACGTGTTTCGGGTTTCGCATATACTAAAACTAATATTGTATAACTTTATGATAAGTCACTTTTTTTTCTGCCATTGTTGGTTGCTACTACAGTCAGGAAACAATCATTATTACCTATTTCAAGATTAATTTGTACGATTTCGGCAAAAAATTTGCTCCATAAAAAACTTGATTATGGCTAATGGTTTTTCCATAGTATAATCGACCTCGAAATTACTTGCACGTCACAAAATGACCAGGTCTATTTGTCTATGTGACAGTTAGATATTTTCAACCATAATGAAGTTTCAATGTACTGGGAGTTGTTGTGAAAAATAGTAAAGTGATTACGAGGCTGACCGAGGCTGACGGCACAACCGTTTCCGTTGTGACCCAAACCTAACCCATGTACTAATAACGTTAGTTCATTATACTGGTTATCACAATACTCATGTTTGCTGGCTTTTGCTGACTCCACACATTACGGTACCAACGGCCACTGTTTTAATAAAGTCTCTCATTGTAAACTCGTACAGTTCCCCATTTAATTGTTTGAAAACTTATTGAAACTCGGTATTTAAACAACATTCATGTTTATGGAACATGTTTGACAATTGCAAAACGTATTTATAGAAGTTATGGAACAATGTTTGTAAGAGAAAGTTGGATGTGCCATACGTGACATTGTTGGGAAAGTGAATTCTTGAAACTGTTTATTAATTTTGTTTAGGCATTGAAATTCGTGGTAGGTACCCCGACGAAATCTCACGTAAATAGTGATTTAGGAAAAGATAAAAGGTAAAGATAAATTTATATGTTCAATGCCATGTTTGTTTGTCAAATGTAATGTAACGAATGTAGGTAAGTTATAAAACACCCGTGCAAAAAAAAAAAAAAAATACTCAATATATTTAAATAAAAAAACTTTTTTTTTTTTTCAAGCTAGCGTATCCCAAAAAGCAGAATTAGGAGAGGACCAACCCCGTTAAAAATTCCTTGAATCAATACAACCAAATTCCTCACTTTTCCATGACATAGCATAGGTATAACACATTTATAAAAGGAAATATTTAACTAATCCTCTAAAATCTGATTGACCTTCTAATGATGCACGCTTTTTTTTATGAACCTCTAAAAAAAAATTTCAGCTTCTAATTATGCACACACACACTTTTTTTTTAATAAATGAACCTCATTTGGTCGCAGTATTTAAGCTAGGGTAGGAGCTCGTAGTTAAGTAATAACAGCCACACGAGTCGATCCATCAGGTTAAGCTACGCTTGCCGGGGTTGGTCCGTGGATGGGTGACCGTCTTTACATACCGAGACTCCTCCGTGCCTCGGAAAGCACGTTAAGCCGTAGGTCCCGGCTGTCATTCGTGGATCTTTGACAGTCGTTACGGGTCGTCAGAAGCCCAAAAGTCTGATAACCGCAGTCTTACCAAGGGGTATCGTATTACCCAGTTACTGAGTTGTGTAGATCAGATAGGCAGTCACTCCAAGTGAACTGGTATTCAGCTGCATCTGGTTAGTCTGGAAGCCCATCCCAACATAGTGGAAAAAAGGCAGGCAGATTGATTGAATTAAGCTAGAGTACCGACCAAACGGGTTAGCTTAGAACTATGTTTATCCTTCTGCAAAACAATCATGGTCACGGAAGGAGGCGCAAGAAGCGGGAGCTCACCTGGCCCGCAGAAGACAGGGCAGGTAATGCCCTCTTCCTTCCTCCTCTTGTTCCACGCGCACCCCTTTCTGACGTTGCGCGGGGGGGAGGTCAAACACCGCACCCCCCCCAGACTTGAGGTCAAGTCAGTCATTCAAGTCGGCATTAGCCGGGGATCGCGGAAGTAATACTAGATCCCAAGATCCCCGGTGCATGTGTGGGAAGGGAACACAGGTGGTTTTTAGTCAGTAAAAATCTGACAGACTTCTCCGCCCTCCCCAGGGTGGAAGACATCCATGAGGAATTTACAACCCGGCAAAAAAAAAACCTTAGGTCTATGATCGTCGCAGTTACTTGGCCTTTTAGTATTTTTAACCCCAAAATAGTAATTAATTTAGGTTCACCAAAAGAGCGCAATTTATTAGAGTGTTTGGTGGCATGAGGAACAGGGTGTAAAGTTCACTCATCCACCATAGAAAAGGGAGGATCCTCCGACCAGACGGGTGTCGTGTCTGGTGGGCAACTGCCCGACGGTTGATGTCGGGACGTTGTATATATGCTAGTTGCGTGGTAAACTCTAATTGCGCGATGCAGGATTTTGCGTGACGTCAGTGTGACGCGTAGTTCGTATGTGGCGATGTTGATGCCGCTACATCACTCCCCTCCGGAGACCGGAGGTCGATAGTGGGCTGAGTCGTGTATCTTGCGATACTTGCCAGTGCCAGTAGAGGGTTCCAGTGAGTCGGAACCTGGTGCCGCATAGCTCTCGGTGAGTCGGAACTGTCTGCGGTGATTCCCCAGTGAGTCGGGGTGGCGCTGCGGTATGCTCCAGTGCGTCGGATGTAGTACAGCGCCGGGTTGTGGACCGGCCGAAAGTGCAGTGTGCTGTGCCAAGGTTGCTGATGAGGCTGTGGGTGATGACCAGGAATGCGCGTCCGCTGCATGCTGGTGGTCAGGATACCCGTTGAAGCCGTGGGTGGTGGCTGGCTGTGTGACTCGCCGCTTGAAAGCTTGAGGAAGTGATGATGATGATGATGACGTCACGCTGAAGTAGTTGCACGAAGGCTGCGCTGACGTTCATACTCGGGGTCACCAGTTTGGTGGCATGAGGAACAGGGTGTAAAGTTCACTCATCCACCATAGAAAAGGGAGGATCCTCCGACCAGACGGGTGTCGTGTCTGGTGGGCAACTGCCCGACGGTTGATGTCGGGACGTTGTATATATGCTAGTTGCGTGGTAAACTCTAATTGCGCGATGCAGGATTTTGCGTGACGTCAGTGTGACGCGTAGTTCGTATGTGGCGATGTTGATGCCGCTACAAGTGCTCAATAGTATTATTGAGCACTCTAATAAATTGCGCTCTAGGAGTGCAAAATAGCAATTATTTGGGGTCGAATAAATACATGATATTTACAAATACAGTATAGTATCCTTTCTGTATCATTAAAACTTCATTTCCTAATCCCGTCAGATACATCTAAAGCATCCCTAACGACAGTTCACACAGATTCGATACCGCGCCGCCAACATGCATATTTCAGCAGCATTTCATCTAGTGGTTTTTCAGCCCTTAAAACTTTACCGTTGGATATTCCCATGCCCGAAGTGGGGAATTTCGGAGCGCCCGTTGTTCACACGGATCCATATTTTATTAGTAGATCGGTTTTGATTTAAATATTTTAGTGTTTACCCAAAAATTGTCTAGACTTAGACGAATTTTAAGGAATTTTGATAATAGTTTATGATTTTGATTAATTTTCTTTGGACAAAACAAGACTGTATTTTGATTGAGGGCTGATTTTTCGGTCATCTCTAATATTTTTGATTCATAATTTCAGCCGAATAACGTCCACTGCTGGACATAGGCCTCCCCCAAAGGGGGGTTTTGCCATAATCGCCATGCTTGGCAGGTGGGTTAGCAATCGCAGTATAGTGTTAAAATGCATAGAGAACGCTGCTGCCGATTCTCTAGTAAGTCCGTTAGTCGCCTTTTACAACACCCACGGGAAGAAATGGGGTGGTGCTATTCTTTACGTCCGGCACCACACAGACAATTGATTTATATAAAATAGATTTTTTTATATTTATATAATTTAGAAAATGTAAATTTTATTCCACGGCAAAAACCGGGCCTTTGTACATAGTTAATATACCTTTAGAAGGTTATTTCAGCGCATGACCAAAATTGAAATGAACGCCGCCATCTTGTTATGTCAATACAATTTCTGTGACACAGTTTCACAAATGTTTACCAACAACGCCCCCCTGTCAATGTCATTCAGGCGACAAAATATCCTCGTAGCAATCTAAATAAAGATATGGTTGGTAAACAGCACGACGGCCAACCTGACGGACAAGCCTTTTTTAGTATATTCCTGTTATCGACAGCATAACATTAAAGGAGGATCCGCAACTGTAGCTGTGTGTTAAAATTTTCTTAGGTTTTTTTTGCAATTTGCAAGTCAGACTGTATCTTGAGCAAAATTATGATTCGCAACTATAAGGGGCCGCCTCCACGAGCGAGAGGATCGGAACGGATCCGCACTTCTACGTCGAGTAATCTCCACGAATAGCGATTATTCCGCCAGCGTATCGCGGCTCGTAACGGAGTCGCCGCGTTGGAACATTGGGACTTCTGCGTTATGACAGGGCGCTCGCCGCTCTTTCGCTGCGAGAGCGCCACGTTTCACGGCGAGAGCGCGATGGGCGCGCCGCCAGTAGCGATTAGCGCGCAGCGATAGGATGACGTTTCTCGCACTCAGCCACTCGTCGCATCGCCGCGATTTTCTCGGTCGTGGAGACGGCCCCTAAGAGAGTGTATAGAAATCAGGGACCATTTTGGTTACCCATTGAAAGGGTTTTCCTAAGCGGTTACACAAAAACCCATACGATAAGGGTAACCCTTATGAACGGATTAAATTGAATTTTGGTAACCCATTGAAAGAGATTTCGATAAAAACCCATACGGCAGCGGTAACCCTTTTAGGTAACGGCTTAATTTAAGCCATTCAAAATTACCCACACTGTATGGGGTTTTTCTAAAATGGTAACCAAAATGGTCCCTGGGTAGAACGAAATAACAAAACAAAAAACAAACAAACAACAAAACAAACAAACAACATAATATTATGATTTTTTCATGTTACTGGGTTTCAATACAGAATTATAACCATTATAATTCTGTAAATACAGAATTAAAATCGTTAACTCAAACTCAAACTCAAAGCATTTATTTCAATTAAACCAATTACAGGCACTTTTAAATTGTCAAATAGTCGGTCAGTTAGTCAGAAAGTTGAAGCTATTTGCCCATTCCAAAACGTAGATCTCTATGGAGAAGAATAGGCAAGAAACTCCAAGGACACTCTTTTAAATCAAGATATTACAAAATCCTGGGTACATTATTCTTGTCGCTTCTATATGTGAGAACAATGTAAAAATATAAATTATTTAAAAAACAATATAAAATATTACAAATAAGCCCTAGCAGATAGGAGAAGACCAGTCACAACTGACGGCGCCCGTTCACGAGCATGACGCGTGGATCAGCACCATCCAGCTCAACCATTTTGTAGGGAACCGAATGATCCAACACACGCGCCACCATCAGCGAGACATTTAAGTGAGCATGACATACTCTTAACTGCCAAACTTTTTTAAGTCAACATACATCATAACATAATAAACGGCTCCATGGTACTCAGTACTTAATACATCTCTCTAAGTTAGATGAGTTCCATTTAATGACTTTTTTATGAAATCATGACATTAGGGAATAAACCTAACTTGAGAGAGATGTATTAATGATTCTAATGATTTATAATTCTGTAAATACATAGCTATCTGTTATAGTCATGAATCATATTTTGATTCAGATACAAGCTGACACTGACATTGGCAAATTGCGAAAAAACGTCAGAAAATTTGATGTTCGCGGCGGCAGCTCCACCTTCCAGAGAGATCCACCTTAATTGAAAAAAGCTTCATGACGTCACATCCGCCACGTGACGGCTGCCCGCACAGCAATCGAGCGTTTATTACAATAATTTGTAAAATTATTATGCGTGCTGAATATGATTAGCTCGTTTATACAACATGCCCCAGAATTAACGCACTTGAAATTGCGAAAAAAAATCTGCTGTTCCCTACATTTATGTTCGAATAACTCGTCTAAATGTAGGAAACAGCAGATGTTTTTTTTCGCGATTTCATGTTTGTTCCCATATTAAAAGTTGTTCACAATGATGAGTACAATGACCCCTTAAGAGGTTGTGCGTTAATTCTGGGACATGTACTGTTTTTATATGTGTTATATTTTTCTGGTTTAACATTGATTATTGTTGATATATTTAAGAATAACCTACAAATCTTTATTCATACTAACATAAAATAAAAATATAATATACTTATAAATTATATTTTTTATATGAATTATAGCTTGTGCTATATTAAATTATTATTATACTAATATAAAATTTACTTCTTCCTACAGACCGTTAAAAATAAATGCAGTTTGACTCACTAAACACAACAAAACAAATGCAGTTTGACTCACTAACCAAAACAAAACAAATGCAGTTTGACTCACTAACCATAACAAAACAATGCTGCTTGGTGTCAGAAATAATTACGATGGAACTACCTACTTCCCCGGACAGGACTTTTCACCAACAGCTTAACATTGCTAAAGCTATTATGTGTACAACGCGCTTTCACCCATAACAGAGAGCTATATTTATATATTTTAATAAAACTTCAAAATTCCATCGTAATCTGAAAACTAAAAGTCGTGTTCGTCAATTACAATTTATTTGACTACCTACACTAAATCTAATATTAATTTAAACTATATCAAGGGTTTATATAAAAACGTTGATCAAAGTAAACTAGTAATTATTAGCGACCGATCAATCATAAATTTTTGACGTTTAAATGTCTCTTAACTTACTCTCTTACCTATTAACTAATCTCTCTTAACTAATCAACGTTTATAATTAATAAAAAGATCAATGTTTTAAATTCAAGCCAGACTATTCTTAAAACAGCAAACTCATAATTTTTTCATCCAACTAATCCAACACAAAACAAACAAATACAACATTGTGCTGCATATTCTTAAAACTCCAAAAATGACAATAACCACCGCCTTTTCAAAGAAGAAAAGCTGACATTTTACAATCTTTTAAAGCTAGATGCTTTTAACTACAAACTCGGTAACATCGCTTGCATATTTCTCCAAGAATAACAAGTTTAAGATTCAGAGAAGCCACGGTAACGGGTAGAATGGCTCGCGGCAGATAAATTAATAAAATGCTTGAGCAACGGAGCCGTCGACGTGATGAATGGAATCATGCCGGTTGTTCCACTCGCAGGCTCGTGGGGCCATGAAATCGAAGATGAGTGAGCAGCTATGCTTTTTCAAGGCACCCAGATTATTTGTAACATTTTGCCCAGCCTTGAACTAAAGGTCGCGTTGCCCTTCGAATCTTGATCAGCCTTTTCTGGCTTTGAGCGAATAATCTACAAGCAAGCAAGAGTCTATTTAACGAACGACATTATTTATATCTTTTTCGTAGTGAACATGTCATGTGGCGGACGACAAAATTTCCATACTTTGCGTCAAGGGAGTATAATAAATAGAAGCTTGAATTGATATTATGTCAATCGTTATGAAAACATCCGAGCTTGTACGTCCAAGTTGATAGATGTTTGATTTTAATATTGATTTTAATAATCATTCTCTTCAAAGGATTTAATTTTGAACATTTGCGTTCCCTACATTTACCACTACCATTTTGTTAGTGAGCGCAAGAAAACTAAGTAAAAATGTGGATGAATCTTTCATCATCTCCAAGTTACTTTACTTTAGCTTTAGAGAATAGAATAGAATACTCTTTATTATGTACACCATAAAACTTACAGATATAAATGTTTAAATTTTACATAGGGTGACACAATGGGCGGTTTTATCGCTAAAAGCGATCTTTTACAAACAACCTTTGGATGGATTAAAGGGAGCAGGAGAGACAATACTGCAGGTAGTCAGTGGTGTACCATTAACATAAAAAATAAATACATACATATACAAAGCATACACTTATCTAATAAATATATACAATAATACACATGAAACAAGAGCAGGGAACTGTATTAAGTAATGATGATGTTTAAGGAGAGAGGAAGTGTTTTTTTACCTGAATCTTAAAAGTGGACAAAGATTGAGCACGCCTTACCGACACGGGCAAGGCTGTATCAACGTTTTCAACAAAATCCTCACAATCCCCGCTGTTTCGCTGGCCTGATCTGTCAGCGTGTGAGGTGAGTTAGCTGGATATCTCGCCGAGACTTCCGCGCGCAGTGTATGCAGTCATATTTCATGCCACTGTTGCTTCGGCATTATGTGCATAGATGCTCGATTGTTTTGTAACAAGATAACACTGTCACTGATTTTGATGTATGGGGTAGTTGTGGGTTGAGAAGATTGGTTTTGTAAGTGTATATTAAAATATTTTTTAGGGTGCCGTACCTCAAAAGTAAAAAACGGAACCCTTATAGGATCACTTCGTTATCCGTCTGTCAGTCTGTCTGTCAGTCTGTCAAGACCATTTTTCTCAAGAACCCGTGGAGGTATCAAGTTGAAATTAATATCAAATACGTAAGTCTATGGTCCCTTGAAGTTTAAAAAAAACCAAGCTTCCAAGTCAACGCAATAAAAAAATATAGCGATTTATGTGACATATTTTGATACTCGCCAACAAATCAAAACCTATAGGGTACTTCCCGCTGGCCTAGAATCATGAAATTTGGCAACAAGCAAGGTCTCACAACACAAGTAAAGGGAAAGTCCGAAAATCTACAATTTTTAATTATATCACTTAAAAAAAATGCAATCACAAACTTACATTTCCTTGGGAAATTTACCGTGGCATACATTGATGTATGGGATAACATGTTTTTTAACTACAATGTTAAGTTTGTTTTTGGGATAAATTCATCCCAACTACGGAACCCTTCATTGTGCGTGGTCCGACACGCAATTGGCTGGTTTTTTGGGTTCCGTAACCAAAGGGTAAAACGGGGACCCTATTACTAAGGCTCCGCCGTCTGTCTGTCTGTCCGTCTGTCACCAGGCTGTATCTCATGAACCGTGACAGTTAGACAGTTGAAATTTTCACAGATGATGTATTTCTATTGCCGTAACAACAAATACTAAAAAATAGAATAAAGTAAATAATTAAGGGGGCTCCCATACAACAAACGTGATTTTTTGCTCGTTTTGCTCTATATTGATAACGGCAACAGATAGACCCTTGAAATATTTACAGAAATTTAGTTATACATTTACTTTAAAAATAAAAAAAATAATTATAATAAAACAAATATTTAAGGGGGGCTCGGAACCCTTCGTGCGCGAGTCCGACTCGCACTTGGCCTGTTTTTTTTTAATGAATAGAACCCTCCTCACCAAATTTCGATCATGGCAGCCAATCTCAGGGAAGACTAGCAATCAACACAGGAGATATTATAGAGCACAAGTGTGTGCGCAAATACAGGTGCACTCTCTTTCTGTCTATGAATGGATTCTCTTGACCAAGTGTACAAATTAAGTATTGTTTAACAGCAGGGATTAAATGATCCATATTGATTAATTGATTGATTCTATTCTATTCTATTATTAGCGCATTGTATGATTAGATTACATGATTTACATGTTGCACCGACCCTAAATAAAACGGGATTAGGGCAAGAGAATGATGATGATTAGGCCAATATACCTATCTCGAGTCTTGGCAATACTTCTTATAATACTCTAACGGCCGAACCCAATAACATATATCACCAGTTTCGGCAATATAAAAATATATCTATCGATGGTTTTAACGTCCCAATAATCTAGGAATCATACCGGCCCACGCTATCTACTGATGGGAGGGTGTATCGTCTACAACAGATATCTCTTTGTATGAAAATGCCAAAGTATGCGTCCCAATATACGATTTGTTTGACAGGACAGTACTACAGATGGCAGATTTGGCTATTCCCCGAATTGCAGGGATAAACGTAAAGTAGCCAAGCTAAAATTAACTCTTTAGTACTTGCAATAATGATCATAGATGTTTTTTTTTATTTAAAGTATTAAAAAAAAATTAAATTCAAATATCTCGAAAACGGTGCGCCCTACGCAAAAAATAACAGAAATTTAACACCCCCCGTGCAAGCACCATTCTAACATGAATTTAAGTTAAAAAAAAAATAACATTAATGTGCTAAGGTAGCCCGCAAAATTCAAATTTTATTACGTTTTTTGCAATTTGCAGGTCAGTTACAGGTTGTATTTTGATTCGCGGCCATAACAAATATGGCTCTACAGAATTATATCTTAATCCAATAACTTATTTGGAAGTAAGAAACAAAGAAGTTTTAATATAACCCTAATTACACATGTTGTTTTTTAAAATGATGTTGGTTGTAATGGAACGCACGGGAGGGCGAAGTAGAGAAACCTACTTATTGTTTTCGGTAGATAAATAGCCTTTATCAATGATTGTGAGACGCCATCCGAGCATAGATATAATTATACTGTCTATCATCAATAGCGATCTGTCTTTAACTGAAAATAAGTTATTGGGTTCGGCCGTAAAGGCTTCTACATACCGGGGCGACTTGTCGCGCGACGTGACACGACACAAAGGCACCGCCCGTCCCGCGACAGGCGGGGCCTTTGTGCCGTGTCGCGTCGCGCGACAAGTCGCGCTGGTATGTAGAAGCCTTAAGTCGGTAGTTGATAAGAACGCCAAAGCCCATAAAAATCGGCCAAGTGCCCGCACAATAAAGGGTTCCGTAGTCGGGATGAATTTATTCCAAGAAAAAACTTAACAGTTATAATAATAATTAATAATAATTATAGTTGTGCAAACGCAAATTTGTACGCACAATATAGAGAGATTTACCATGTTATTTTAAAACCATAGACTTCTTATAAGGTTCCTGTAATATTTACCTAAGTACAGGACTATTATCTGTATTATTTTTAACCGACTTCCAAAAAGGAGGAGGTTCTCAATTCGGCTGTATGTTTTTTTTTTTAATTTTTTTTGTATGTCTTTGTTACGCAATTACTCCGTCAATTATGAACCGATTTTGAAAATTCTTTTTTGTTTGAAAGAGTATACTCCCGAGGTGGTCCCATTGCCACCAAATCAGAATCTGATGAGGGGATCTCATGGAAATCGAGGGAAACTCTCAAATTTTATATGCATACCTATAGCGATTTGGGTATTTTTTATAGTAACTCGTGCATTTGCTCTCCGAAAGCACCATTTGGTGAAGTGGAACTGATGATGGAGACCACAGATGGCCACCGGAACAATATAATAATGAGTACCTATTTAAAGGGTTGCGATTAAGCAATTTATGCTCGTCACTATGCATAATGGTGAGTGGCAGTTCTCCTGTTTCTTACCAGGAGAACTCCTCAACAATCAACGTGCCGGCATCGGGAAAAGCAATATTTTGTAAAAGGTGATAAGCAGGTAACATTAGGCTATTCTAACTTAGACAAATACAAAACTGACCCACTAAAAAGTGAAAAATAAAAATCTTTTTACAAAAAAATAATAACCGACTACCAAAAATAACACTACAAAGTGAAAAATAACTTTAATTTTGGAATTCGGTGGCAAAAAACTCAATTATAGAACAAAAGGTAATGAGCAGTTGACATTAGGCTATTGTAACTTAGATAAATACAAAACTGACCCACTAAAAAGTGAAAAATAAAAAACTTTTTCCAAAAAAATAATAACCGACTACCAAAAATAACACTACAAAGTGAAAAATAACTTTAATTTCGGAATTCGGTGGCAAAAAACTCAATTATAGAACCAAAGACACCGACTTCCGAAATTAAAGTTATTTTTCACTTTGTAGTGTTATTTTTGGTAGTCGGTTATAATTTTTTTGTAAAAAGTTTTTTTCATATATTTTCTTGAATAACTTTAAAACTATTGATTTTAAAATTATAAAAAAAAAATAAAAATCCTCACAGTAAGTCCTTTAATTTATTGTGTGTGTGTCTAAAACTTATATTGTTTTTTTTATATTTTTTTCTCCAAAAGTGACTCCCATATTTAAAATTAATTTATTTACGTTACGTGTTTGGGTCACAGAAATTCATGTTTACCTAATTTCAACTTATCCGGTTCAGTAGATACGGAGCAAATCGGCTGTGACAGACGGATTGACAGACTGACACACGAGTGATCCTATAAGGATTCCGTTTTTATCTTTCGAACCCTAAAAAGCGTTTCACGTATGCGCAACGAACCTTGAAACACTTTCCAATTCATAACTTCTTGACTGCAAATATGTAGCTATTTCTAATTCTGTGTTTCAATTCACTTTCAAATTTCAACCTAATTAATCCTCCCCGATCCACAATCATACACACCTCACTACCTCGACTCAGTGTAAATGGACAGAGGCACTTAATTGAAGCCCTCAACTCTAGACAAGCCAGAACAAGTCCCTCGACACGTTGACATGTAAACAGGCTAATTTCAGAAGCGCACGTGTGGCTAACTATGTTGCTAACTTACGTAGGTATATAATATACAACGGGACAGGTAAGGGAATGTGGTGCTGGATGGAGTATGTAAATATTATCAGTGGTGGATTTACCAGCAGGTTGAGAAGGCTTGAGCCTTAGGCGGCTCATTTTACGGGTGGCTTTGACGCCGATTTTTCTTTTTTTGCGACGGATTTCTGATGTCTTGCAATCTAAGTCAAGGCAATCAACATGTCGCGGGTTCGATCCCCGCACGGAACACATATTTGTATGACCTACAGGTAGTTGTTCCGGGTCTGGCTGTTTGTGTATGTGAGTTTAAATGTTTGTAAACGCACCCACAATACAGGAGAAATTCCTAGTGTGGGGCAACGTTTAAAAAAAAAAAATTTTTTAAACATTCAACGATTTTAGCTCAGAAATATTCCCAAAAACTATTTTTTGTGCAATTTCAACCAATTTGTTGGATTGTAAAAATAATACGGGCGACAAAAAATTAATAGTCTATACTTGGGAAATGTGTAAATCCGCCACTGAATATTATGCTACTGCTGTATAGGGTCAAATTAAATTATCCAGCGAAACTCAGCACACGTGATGGATATCGATATCTAAACATGATCAAACAAAAAATAAATTAATTTGATGATTTTTTTTTATGGGGTCATCAACCACAGTTAGTGCAGACACAAAAAATCCGTTTATTTTTGTGAATACTTCATAGACGGGATGGGTAGCGATACCTAAACATGATAAAAAAAATTAAAACGTTCTTTCTAACTCTTACTTCAATTAACAACAATATCAGGGGGTCCAAAAAAAAAACATCAAATTAATTTATTTTTTGTTCGATCATGTTTAAATATTGATATCCATCACGTCTGCTGAGTTTCGCTAGCTAACTTAATTTGACCCTGTATACCTACTTTGCTACTGCAACCATTGCTGTTTTGTTGGCAGCAGTTAAATTAGGATAGTGGTTACTGTGCTGAATAAAATATTTAGGTATCTAGCAGGGTTGGTTGTAAAGGCTCTCAAAATTGTTCTTATAGAGTCGCGTCGCACTGTTGCGTCGCACCTGTCTGCGGGAACCTTAATGCTATTTGCGATTCATGCAATACTATAAACGTCATTATGCTATTAAATTAACAGAAAAATGTAAATATATTTTAAATG
Organism: Tiliacea aurago; assembly: GCA_948098905.1. NCBI lineage: Eukaryota > Metazoa > Arthropoda > Insecta > Lepidoptera > Noctuidae > Tiliacea > Tiliacea aurago. The sequence goes on along the minus strand of OX402580.1, from coordinate 2,294,516 downwards.
GCTGTGGTGAGATGGGCTGCAATGTTATAAAAAAGTCAAAAGAAAGTCCTTTCAGGTAAGTAAAAAGTGGAAAATCTATAATGCTTAATTTTATCATTTGCGTAAGCTTTTATTATGTCTTATTTTTCTTCGGGATACTTCCCAAAGTCTGCTGTTCTGTAACCGAAAACTTTGATCCCTTCATTTAGTTATTATAATGTTTCACTATCCAAACCAAAACCATAGGACAACGAACTTAATATAATAAACAATAACATCTAAACAGTTTCTACTATCAACAAGATAACAGAACATAACGATAATACACTGTAACCACGAAACGATAATATTTAGAATACTGAAGTCTTAGTACAGCCACGTACAAAAAGATGTCGGTAGATTTTCTCGCATTATCCAATCAAGTTTAGAAATAATGATACAATTTATACGTAGGCTGTATTAAAATATTATCATTGTAATGAGATTAAATTTTTGTAAGTAAATCTTTGAGATCGTTCAGTAGTTTCTGCCTACTCCCATGGGAAGTTGGCATGAGTTTATGTCTGTATGTGTATCTTTGAGGTACTTTCAATTTATTACTTTACATAATATAAACTTTCTTTTTATAGCAAGATGCCACCTCCAGGTACCTATGTTTATTACCTGCCAGGGTTGCGGGTTTGTATGAAAGGAATATCGTGGCCCTTTTTTGATGTGAAACATCTATAATTGGCGTACGTAAAACCGATTGATAGCGGGGCGTCGCATGCCGCGTGGCGATTCACCGCTCACTCCGCGCGCACGGTCCCCCAGTTACGCGACCCTGACCTTTTTTTCGATGTTTGTTTTAAAATTTTTACATCTACCAGGCGTCCCGTGACGGCTCACAATTTTTTTTTTCCTGACTAAAACCAACCCGTGTTCCTTCCGTAGCCTGTGTGCCAGGGCCACGATATCCCTCAGGCCATTGAAGGAACACAGGTGGGTTTTAGTCAGTACAAGTCTGACAGGCCCTCAGAAGTTATGTCTGGAGTCCCGCTCCGCCCAGAGCGGGAGAAGTTATTTGATAATTTCCCAACCAAAAAGAAAAACAACAAAAGTTCATTCATTCATTCAATCATCTACTATGTGCACAATATCTGTAATAAAATTACAATTGATACTTTCACTAAGGTCAAAACGTCGTTATGAACGTGACTGTACAACCCAGTCACGTTTCAATTTTATATAAATTTTGTTGGTGCGTTCCCAGAGGTGACAATTTAACTAATTCTCTTGAGCCCAATTAACTCATTGCGTGAACTGAATTGTTTGAAGATAAGAAACGACTGGTTAATTTAATTTTGGTTTTAAACTCTTGGTTAGAATATAATAGGTTGAAAAGGGTGGGAATTAAAATAATTGAGAATGGTGTGAAATTATTTTTTAAGCTTACTGATTTGGAACAAACTTATATTCCTATGTAGGTACTTCCTGCCACACAGCACGCAAACAAAACCTGGTAAGATACTCAGCATCATCATCTGCCAGCCTTTTCCCAACTTTGTTGGGGTCAGCTTCCAGTCTAACCGGAGGCAGCTGAATACCAGTATTTCACATAGACCGACTACCTATTTGACCTCCACAACTCAGTTACTGGGTTTGCACGCTGTACTGCACAGGTAAAAATAACTTTATTTAAGGCGTACTGTCAGTTTTTTTATACCTGCAGCCTATGGGTGAAGCATACGCAGAAGACTTACAATGTCTTGCATGTCCTATACAATAACGCGTTCATGGTTCATGTTGATGGGGGTGCCACGCTTTTGTAGCGCATCAGGTATGTTTGCAGACGCTCAAGTGGATGGCTTCCAAGCGATACATCGCAAAAGAATAGCGTCTCTGATGCACCGCATACGGGGCAGTCCCAACAGCTTCCTGCAGCTTATTGTGGGGAGAATGGATGTGGATTGCTCCTTCATGGAGCATTAGACTAAACTACATGTACGAGTAGTCCTGATCCAAAGTTTCCATTGTTGTGTCATTGCATTGTGTGTCTATATTATTAAAAATAAATTAACATGTACGGATAATTAATTGTAATTGTAATTTATCTGAAATAAAATATTTGAATTTGAATTTGATACCCCTTGGTAAGACTGGTTGTCAGACTTTCGGGATTCTGGTGACTCGTAACAAATTCAAATTCAATTTCAAAAATGCATTGCTCAACACAGTACATAATGATACATTTCCAGATGTCAAGTGAATGTGCATCTCACTGTGTTGTACCAATTCAGGCATGCAATATTCATCATTAAAATTATACAATTTCAATTTCATAAATTACAAAACAAAGTAAACACATAAATAAGAATAAACAAATTAAAAATAATTTCAATAAAATAATTTCAATAATAATAAATTAAATCGGACTCAAGTATTCACCATAATTATATTTATATTATACAATAGACACACAAATTTCCATCTGACAGGTATTCATTTAAAGTGTAGTATGATACAACTGTCAAAGATCTACAAATGACAGCCGGGACCAACAGCTCAACGTGCTTTACGAGGCAAGGAGGTGTCTCGGTAAGTAAAGATGGTGACCTATCCACGGACTAACCGTAGCAAGCGTAGCTTGACCCGGTCGATCGACCCATGCAGCTGTTATTAATTAGCCACAATCCCCTGTGGTAAGATACTCAGCATTCGCTGAAAATGGATACAATAGAATAGTCTTTATTATGTACACCATAAAAGTTACAGATTTATTAATGTGAAAGGAACAGGGGTAGGTGGTGTGGCGGTGTGGGTTGTGGGGGGTGTGTGTGTGTGTGTGTGTGGGTGTGAATGGATGTATAAGGAAGAAGGATTATTGTCCATTATTCCAAGAAGAACCTAAAGGTATAACTTTAAAAACTGGATACTAATTCTTGCCAGAACAAAATACGTAATAACTTTGTAATTATATTTTTTTGTGAATCAGAACTTTGACATTATAATAGTTCTGACATTATAAATTACAATTTAAAATTATTTATACATTCTTAATCTGACATTATATTAAACTTTATCTCTTGAACTTTATCCCCCTTATTACAAAACAAGGTTTATATTCAGACCCAGGTATAAAACATGGAGCCATTATTGAATTTCGAACTTTATTCCGACTAGGGTAAAGTTCCTAAACACAAAACTGACAACTTAGTACCGAACTAAGTTTTCAGTTTTTTACGGTGTTTCAATCACAGTTACGTTCTTATTACAAAAACTGGCTCCATGGTTTAAGACATCTCAAAACATAAATCTTGTTTTGTAATAAGGCGGTATGGGTATAACTTTAACATCAATTAATTAATTTGTTCCTCAAAATATAAATCCTAATGCATGAGCTCATAATATTTGATGTTGCTGTCTTTTTTTAAATTGAATTAAAATAATTGAATTGTGCAGGATAAAATTAAATACCCACACCATATTATGTCCTAATGGTAATAATGTAAAGAGGCCATTAGGTATAGTTTTAAGATCATAATTACATTGTAAACCTACATTCTGGCAAATAAATGGATTTGATTTGATATTTCTCTTTGTTGCTGCTCTCTTTCCCTCTTATAAGTAAAACTACCATTATTATTCAGGCAGGTACTATCGCGGGTGTGCAAATCCGTCCACGGGCACCGTAAGAATTACCTATTCCTGCTTACAGCGCTCGGCCGCTATAGTACCGCTTACTTACACTCATCAACCAATAGCATCGCCGCATCAGATAATTGCTGAGCCCCTTGTTTTAAAAAAAAAAAGGCCGTAAAAAAAAACCGGGTAAAGGGTGGGACTCACACATTTGTGATAATTTTAACAGAGCCTGAGAAATGTATTTAAAATAATAAAAAAACCGGCCAAGTGCGAGTCGGACTCGCGCACGAAGGGTTCCGTACCATTATCTAAAACCGGCCAAGTGCGAGTCGGACTCGCGCACGAAGGGTTCCGTATCATTATCTATAAAAATGCAAAAAAACACGTTTATTGTATGGGAGCCCCTTAAATAATTATTTTATTCTGTTTTTTAGTACTTTTTGTTATAGCGGCAACAGAAATACATCATCTGTGAAAATTTCAACTGTCTAACTATCACGGTTCATGAGATACAGCCTGGTGACAGACGGACAGACAGACAGATAGACGGCGGAGCCTTAGTAATAGGGTTCCCGTTTTACCCTTTGGGTACGGAACCCTAAATAATAGGGTTCCTGTTTTACCTTTTGGGTACGGAACCCTAAATAATAGGGTTCCCGTTTTACCCTTTGGGTACGGAACCCTAAAAAACGATGCCGCAAAAGGGGTGGTAAACAGATTTGATCATCGTGAGCATTGGATTTTGTTTTGAAAGTGGTCCGATTTGCACGCCCGCGATACTACGGTCAGTGCTCTGCATTACCTGACCCCTCTTATAGAAGAAGGAGAAGAGGGGAAGAGGGGTCGCGTTATGCTGACTGTACATTTTACGAAACACCCAATAACTATGTTTTTACATAATCAAGTTTTGCTAAACACATATTTAGGACAAACTGTGCCTATATAAGGATAAACTCGCCACAACACAGTTTCCTAGAGACAATAAACCCCTGCAGGCGTGTAGGTAACCGCTGGGAAATCACTAATAAACGCTCTTGTGCGTTCTAGATAATAAGGCCACACAGGGACTGGCGGTCGCAACGCGGGGCTTCCACCTGCCGCGTTGAAAAGGAGACTGTTGCAGTTAGAGTTTAGGGCACAATTTTCAATTATCAGATAACTTTTATCTTAGGAATTCATCAGGCGGTTTGGGAGCTTTTGTATAAAAATACAAACTATTCTTCAGGCAAAAACCTGTCATTTAAAAGTTGCCCTATGTTAGAATAAAAAGTATTACCTAACATACCCATTCTATAATGTCAATTGTTTAGCGGCTGCAATAAACAACCATAGGTAAAATATCAACACCACAATTTTCCACATGGATTAGTAAGCATGTCTTATATAACTATAAGTATAGCTTCATAATAAGGAAAACCCTCAATTAATTAGCGAAAAATTATTCAAAAAGCCTTGTGGGATCCATTCAAAGAGACTCGACGAGAGCATGCAAAACAACTCAAGCGAGTATATTTATACGTCCGGCATATCCTGACATGGGTAGACTTATCTTTTTACCTCGTTATGACTGTATAGCTCATGCCTACAAGAGTAAATGAAAAAAAAGATCGCGATCTGTGCATTTATGTAGTAGAAAGTACGGCGGGGACTTCTTGGCGGGAAAGTGAAGCGTCATGTTCAGCAGTTTGTTTAATTTTCCAAAATTAGTGTTTAGCCGAATATTAATGTGTAATAATGGTGGATTATTAACCATTAAGTGTTTGTGAACGTGCATTAGTGTAGGCAAATGAAACAAAACAGTGCAACTTCGCTTCAAGTTCTCTCAAGAAGTCCGCGTGAGGACTCAGTAAAGTGCCACATCTTTACTGAAACTCAAGGGGAGTGGGCGGGTATATCATCATCATGCATTTATAATTCATTTCATCAATATTTTAAACAAACTAAAACTTGACATTGGCTAAATGCACAAACCGTGCGAAGCCAGAAGGAAAGAAAAAAAAAAAAAAAGTACGGCGGTCCAACTGCCATGTTTATCCGCGCCCTAAAAATATTACCAAAAGACGCTTGGTATCGTTTTCTCAAATAATACTGAACATTGTATTTACTTGTTACCTTTCGGTGAGATAACTGAGGATTTTTCGTATAAACGTGTGTATTGTCTTATCTTTCTTTATGAGATGAGGAAAACAATAAGGTCGACTTTTGTAGTGTATTTACCAACTATTTGTGACAAAAAAAATTTAGTAAAATGAACTTGTACATATATTTAAAGTACATTAGTTATTATTTGAATAAGCAGTTTTATTATTAAGAACGTATACCGTTAACACAACTCATTATTATAATGTGTAGCTCAAGTAGCGTTCAAACTAACTCGACACTCCAATTCATCATGTCAAATTAAACTTTCCTTTCACTGTAAGTCAACACAAAAGCGTTTGACAAATCGTTCATGTTTTCAATTTAAGTTATAAATAAGGACCTACCATTACTTTCAATAGTCAAACGATGGTGGCCAAAATAGTAATTAAGTTCATGCATTCTAAGTCTAACTATTACTAATTTTCCGATAAGTGTTTTGTTGGTGTGATTAATCAGAAGGGTGGGCAAATGAAACGAAACAGCGTGTTCTCAGTTTATGGGCCGGCGCTCACTGCCAGCATGGCACGGGATGGCAATTTGAAGATGACGGAATTTATTACTAATCAAGTTATTTTGAATCTTATTACAATGAGTTTAGAGTTCATGTTACTTTACCTTTCGATACCACGATGCTGCGACGTTCCGCGGGATGCTGCGGCATGACGACTCATGCCGTTTCATTCCACGGGTTGCCGCGGCACGCCATTGCATCTCGCGAGACGTATGAGTTACTTTGCGTCAAGGAATTATGATTGCTTAGCTAGCAGAGTGGCTGGGCTTTCAGCAGAATGCCACGGGATACCACGGAATGCCACGGCATGCCACGGCACGCCGCGGTATGCTGGAGCACAACCTGCCATGCCACGGCAAGCTACGGAACGCCGCGGGTTGCCACAGCACAATCTGCCGTGCCATGCCGTGCCAAGGTTTACTGGACGACTGACGTTGTATACAGTGGTTGTGAGGACAGAGAGTTAACTTAAGAGCTACCTACGTAATACATTGCCAAAGACCAAAGATATTTAATATTATACCTAAGCGCTACACTAACTTTAAAAAGGACCAGGGGGCCTAAAATGGATGCTTTGGCAGAATCGTATTATGATCTGCGTACAATTCATATGCCGCAATTCATCTGTTTGACAGTTTTGTATGGAGTTTCGTAAAATGGTCCACAAAATACGCATTGCTCTATTGAAGTCTAATGTCAAATAGCAGCTGTCAAACAGATGAATTGCGGGATGTATGAATTGTACGCAGATCGTAATATGATTCTGCAAAAGCGTCCATTTTAGGCCTCCTGTTCCTTTTAAACAACACCAAACCTGTCAATTAATAAAACAAGCCACCTGCACCATGACAAAGGATTCAAAGAAAAATGCATTTCCTCAGTTTTTCAAACTAAATGTTACATTAGCAGTTAACATCATCGATCGTAGGTGCAGTCGGCTTTAAACCAACATCCGCACACCGCAAACAGGCCATGTAGATTGCAAAAATATTAATGGACGGCTAAAAGGCTTTTAACACGAGCTAGTCGTTTAAATGATTTAAGATATTGTTGTGAACATAGTAAGGTGTTACAAAATTGATTGAAATTATTAACATCATTTACGTTAAAAATCATAATAGGTATTATTTCCTTATTTAACGATATGTACATATAAATTATATTTTTAAATATAAGAATATAAAAAAGTATGTAAAAACATTTAAAAATATAGGTACTATTATTATTAAGCAGGTTGATTAAAAATAAAATTCAAACAAAATATCGGCAGTAGTTACCTTGGTATTTTTTTTATACAAAAATGCAATAATTAGGCACATTACTGAACTGAAGTACTTACTTGAAAAATATTCTTTTGTGCACTATTTTGGAAATTCTACAGTAAAAATTGTTTGTCTAAAAACTGACAATAAATTCAATTAAATTTTTATTTTTTTATATTATAATACTTATGTTTGTTATATCATAGCACATAACTGTAAATAATCTAAGTAAATCATACTGTATAAAGCAATAAAGCTTATTTATTATTATTATTATTTATATCTACTTCTATCATTTTAAAAGCTTTTCTGGCATTTTTATTGAACTGCCAGCTTTTCTCTCATCACTCCTAAACCGCTGTTCAAGTACGTAAAACTTTCGCCCGTCGCCCAAATGCCTCAATGTGCGCGTCAAACACGCCATGTTCGTGTAAACAAGACGTCGACGAGACCGTGACGAGCCCGTGACAAGTTTCCGCTAGTCTGAGCTCGTCTAAGGACGTACTTTAATAGCTACTTACAGTCACAGGGGTCCTATCAGTTCAAATCGGGGGTTCTGTGCAAGGCATGAGTGAATGGCGGAGGAAAATAAGGAAGTTTTTTTATTTAGGATGGGTTTGCTCTTTACCTTAGTCTAGGGCCTACCACTAACTAACGGTAACTTTGAAGATATTGGTGTTGTATGCGTTCGGAAACACAGACGCAGGCAAAGAGTTCCACTCTTTTGCTGTGCGCATTATAAAAGTCATTTGGAAACGCTTAGTGCGAATTGGTGGAATAGCAACAAGGAAGGGATGGTAACCTGCAGTGCGTCTAGATGTCCGATAATAGAAGGGGGCTGGTGGAATGAGGTCGTGGAGTATGTTATGTTTGTAATAGCAATTTTTTGCGACAGTAAATTCAATGGAGTACCTAATTATCTAGGTAAAGGTACATGTACCTTTACCTAGATAATTAAGTTCTCCAAAATGTGAAGATCAAAACTCGTTCCATTTTTTTTATACAAAGAAGGAACGAGTTTTAATCTTCACATTTTCTAATTTGCAACATAAAATCTTTGTGTTTCCGTTGCCTCATGATGTTTTCTATTACTAGTCAAGTTACTGCCAGATCACGAAGCCGTAACCCAAAAAACGAAAACCCACCAAGATTTTACATGATTCTACAATATAAAATAACTTTCTATGCTTTCATATTTAATCCCAGGCACGAATAAGTGAGCCTTTCTTACAATAACTATCATAAAATAACTGATACATCACTCTCAGAAAGTTTAATTTCCCTGCGGGACGAGGCAAAAAGACTTGATATCATGAATAGAGAAAACGTCGACTGTTTACTTAATAGAAGCTTTAGGGTACACAGCACGATTGAAAGACCAGAAGGGCATGTGGCCAGGTAGGCATAATGCTCAAAGTGTGGAAGGGTATGACGGATGCGCCTGACATCCATAATGAGCTGATTCGACTCTATACACCGAAAAATTATCTCCGTGGCAGAAAATATCGACTGCTAGGCGTGCCTTCGTATCGGACAGCAGCCCGTGTTGCGTCTCCCGTATCGCGCGTGTTGACCGCACTAAATAAGCTTGTGAAAGCCCCCGGACTGCGATCTGTTCGCCAATAAATTTGATGTGCCAATTTTTTTGTGAAAATAATAGTATTTAATTGGTGTATGTGTTATGTTTGTATGTACTTTGATTTATGTAATTGTTTTTTTAAGCCGTGTAAATTAAATAAATAAATAATAAAAAGGAGAGAAACTACCCTTTCATATGTTTCTTCTATTTCGCTCATGTCATTACCAGCATCGTACTTGCATAACTCACTATTAATCACTATATGAATGATTTTAAATAGTATATTGTTGCACCGAGCGCAAAGTGAGTTATTAATGCACGAGTGTTATGGTAGTACTCGAGCGCAGGCGAGGGCACTAAATTAGCACGAGTGCATTAATTACTCACTTTAGCAAGGTGCGTAATCTACTTTTCTTTCAACTACCAATCTACTTACCGTGACAAAATATACCTACTCAAAATAAAAAAAAAGTTTTTCACCAAGTCGGTTTTATTGAGCCGATTTTTATTTTCAGCCAGTATCTTTTTGATTTAATGCAAACTTAATGGGAGACAATAAACCTCTGAGGAATTTTTTTATCTAAATAAAAAATAAAAACAGTGCAGAAATGTTATATGAAATCTCAACATTTCTGCACTGTTTTGGTTCTAAGAAAAAAATACGTGCTTTGTGATCGGTTTTGTAGTGATTATTGATAACATTACTACGTAGTTGAAAGAAAAGGATGTCGCTAAATACATTGCTTCATATTTTCGAAAAATGCTCAACAACGTAAATAACCTAACGAATGTTGTTGAATTGTCAAAATTAAAGCCATTGCTACTGTACTCGTAAGTATGTTACAATACGCAATTATTCCGCTGGTTGATATAATTAGAAAAACAGTTCGCTCGTGTCACTCATGTCAATAGACAGGGTTAGGTTAAACAAGTGATATACTATAATTAACAACTTTTACTATGGGGCAAAAGGCAAAAGCTGAAGTCGCAACAAAAAATCTGCTGCTTCAATACGTTTATGATCGCATAACTCGACAAAATATATGGAACACCTAATATTTTATTGTGATTTCAGGGTTGATTGGGTTGGTCAATATGTACTATCGTCTTATGGCGACGATAACCGTTTTTAATGATTTTATACTGAAGATCACGTCTAAACATGTAGTGTTAATGATTTGAAAAAAAAATATGTGTTAAATTAGAGCATTTTCTCAATAAATTAATTTATGAATATTTTAGATTATGTTTATATTACACAGTGAAATTAATTTATAAAGTTATGTCTAACGCGGATAAAAACTGAGCATGGCGCAAAATTTACCAATTTTTTCTGAAACCTTCTCCAATTTAAAGATAATTTAATTATTGATCTTTTAGTATACGCGTTTTATTAAAATACCTTTTGGTTTGTGTATAATAAATTAATAATGCGTCAAATTGGGGACAGCACTCCTTGATGGGCGAGTCCTATTACTGGCTGAACGTCCGACGCGTTGCGTGAGCTCAGTACAGAACACGCAAGCTAACTATTCAAGGTCACTGGCATATATCTGAGAAACCGGCATGTCCCAGAACCAAAAATTCTAAGACATGTGACATCTACCAACTCACACTGGGCCCGCGTGGTAGATTACAGCCCACTCCCTCTCGAATACAGGAGGCCCGTGTTCCAGCTAATGAAATATTCTAAGCTGATTATGCTATGCTATATTCTACGAGTATGTTCCCCATATTATTATTTCTCTAGTACATCCAGATTTCACAACTTAAGAGATTTTCAGTTGTTTATTTTTTTAGTTCTTCCGTAGTCACCAGAAATATACTTTTTTATTTGGCATTGTTAGCAGATCAAACTTAAAGCATCTGTATATTGTTTAATTATTTGTCGTACTATAGTTTCCTGTCTTGCACCTTATTTCCCTTTACCTGCAATTTCATCAATACCCAACGGCTAAGTTAAACTGACGGCGCTCCCCGGTGATTACACCGAAAACTATGCACATTACCACTTAGGTTGTTTATGAACTGAAGTTGTCCGAGTTTCAGCGAGTTTCAGTGAGTTGCAGAACTAAATTGTGGCAATTATCATTTGTGTTGAAACTGCAAAATATAGTTGCCACACAAATCTTTGTGGTCGTACTGCTCTTTTTGAACTGTTTGTCTGGGAAAGTTCAACTATTTATGGCGCCTAAAAATGCTTTGGCTATTTATTGCTTCTGACTTTTTTAATAAGGACAGCTCAGCAGTAATATCTGATTTCATGATTCATCCATTGTCTTTAACTATTTCAAATATTTTCGATCACAACGAGGTATCTCCACATTCTTCTGGATTTAACTGAGTAGGCAGATATCTATGATGCTAGACATGTCCATTAATATTGCATAGACACATATTTTTAAGCCAATGCAGCATCCTTGTCACGCCAGATAGTATTGGTGTTTCTTCGATGTCACATATTTGTGCTGACACTATTCCTTCCATATGATTAATCATGAAATGAGATATTGTTGCCGAGCTGTTCATAGTAATATATATTATTTATGCTCTTCTTTCTATATATTCAACAGTCGGCAATCCTTTGACTGTGACACATAAGTGATCATTGGCTGTGTAGGTATATAACTACTTTGTAAGTTATCGTTAGACTTTCGGAGATCGATTCACTAACTTTATTCGAAATCAGCAATAATAATAATCAAATAATCACTACTACCAATCATTCAACTATCCACCAAGGTATTCTTCAAAACTACTCTTGCATCTGTGTCTGAAAAATCCATACAAAACGAAAACAAAAGAATTCTCCTTACGTTTTTGTAATAGGTCCCCAAAACAGGGTAATCCCCAATTGTTTATAGTTATCCCCGTAAGTAATCGCGTTGCGGTTATCTGTGGTAGGTACGGGTGTTATAGACTTATAGACTATACCGTATTCTGTTTGCTTTACCTCGGTAATTAATTGGGCTTAGCGTTTATTCAGTTTCTACCTTGTGTTCAAGTTTCAAATCCATCTAATAGGTAATTATAAATGCAAAACTAACTCGACAGAGTTAGTAACAGGTTTAGACATGTCTGTTAACTTTCACTCTTAAACCACTGCACCGATCGGTATTAAGATTTGACAAAGAAGTAGCCTGGGACCTGGAGAAAGACTTAAGCAACTTTTGATCCTGAATATTTGTTCAAATAAAAAAAATCGGGGTAAGTGCGTGTCTGTGTCGGATCACGCACAATTAAGGGTTCCGTAGTGGGGATGAATTTATCCCATAAACAAACTTAACGTTGTAGTTGAAAAACATGTTCTCCTATATATTGATATACGTCACGGTCAATTCTCCAACTGCAAATTTAAGTTGGTCAATTATTACTCGTTAACTTGTAAAGCCTACTTAGCTGTGATAGTTTTCCTTTTAATTTCGTTATATTATGTAGTATGGCTATGAATTTTTTCACATACCCAAAACCAACCATTTAGCTGGCAGGGGGGGACATACAATTGGCTCTAACAAATAATTGCACTGTAAAGCTTAATATTACGCTGATGGAGCCCTGAATCGAAAAATGGTTTTCACAAAAAGCAATATTTTTGAGCAGCCTATCAAACAATGCCCCAGACTATGGGATAGACGAGGATCAAAAATATCATCCCCACTTTACGTGCAAGGGAGGTACGCTAAAAATGTTTTTTTTTTAATATTTTATTTTACCACTTTATGCGCGTGGTTCGTCCATGCCAAATTACAGCTTTTTAGTACTAAGAGTTTTTGAGCTAAGCTGGGGACAGACGGACAGACAGACAGATGGACATGGCGAAACTATAAGGGTTCCTTGTTGACTACGGAACCCTAAAAAAATATGCAATTTAAAATTTACGCAGACCAAGGCGCGAGCAACACCTAGTTTTTACTATAAATATTTTGAATAAACGAAAATTATTTGTACTTGTTTTGGAGTTTAGGTTTGAAATTTTATACTTCTACAGAATAGTCTAGAACTCTTCCTAAAAATGTAATATACTTTATCGTTCAAACTAATAAAGATGAAGTGGACTGTTCACATAGTCGTTCCTCCGTGACTCGAGCGCATGCAAAATATTATCTACACCAGCCGACCTTATTCTGTAAAATCTCATCGTAAAAACTTAGTGGAAGTGAGCTGTTAATAGTGTCAATCTCTAGCATGGAGTTTCTATACCTTGGAGTTTCTTGCCCGGTCTTCTCCATAGAGATCTACGTTTTAGAATGGGCAAAAACCTTCAACTTTCTGACTAACTGACCGAATCTTTGACAACGGTGAAGTGAGCTTAAAGTGAGCTCTCAATAGTGCCAATCCTTAGCATCAGGTGGAATTCCTCAAAAGACCATTTCAGACACCAATCTGCATGGCCTTCACATGATCTGACCAAGATTATGTCTGGACTTTAATAAAAGATACTGTGACCTCTGAGTTTGTTTCGGCCTTTCTTCTCAGAGTAGTCAGATAGGAAACGCTGACCTCATCTAGTTTTATAAATATGATTTACGTGTAAAAGTGTTTGTATGTACAAACCTACTTACAGAAATAAAAATCATTTATCATTTATAAGGATTGGCACTATTAGTGTGCCCACTTCACCTACATTTTTACAGAATAAGTCGGCAGTTATCTATATTCTACTACGCTAAAAGAATTTTTCCTCAACTCTTTAAAATGCTTAGGTACTATCTGATATATTCCTAGCGAAGCGATTTTTAAGTAGCACAGCAATTTCCTTTGCTACCTCAAACGAAACCTAACTCCCCTCCTAACAACGACGTCATTTTTATGAAAAACAATAAGCACATTATCCTTTGAACTGTACAAAGTAAGATAAATACAATTACAGAAAGAATTCAACCTATAAATGTGCATTGAATACGGCACGGCACTCGCTCTTAAAGTTATTAGATTTTCTTTCATCGTACAGATACAAACTTCATTACTTTACGGCATCTGTTCCTAGTGAGACTTACTGTTTTACTGCTAAGTCCGCATTATGCGGTTACGGTATAGGGGTGTACTATGCCAAATCGAATGCCAAATAATCGAATATCAATTGATCGACCACTATAAATCGAACATCTAAATACTCGAACGTTCTTAAAATCGAATGGTTAATAAATCGAACATTCAATATATCGTACACTCAATACATCGAGTGTTCAAAATATCGAATGTTTGTTTGATCGAGCGTTCAACGAATCGCATATTCATTCTATCGAAATATCAATATACTGAAAACTTTTTAATGATATTAGAATACAAGAAAAACACAAAATTTACTCATAAATCACATTTTGATCTTTAATTATTATTTTTTATACGTACATTTTAATATTTTGTGTGAATTGCAATTGCACGGAGAAACTTTAATAAATCCATGTTGTTTTTATTAGATTTTATCAATACCTGTTTATAATTATTACTTCTTTTTTTGAGACTTATAATTATATTGAAAATTAATCATAGATAAATTAAATGTATCATTTTATTAACATACATAAACTTTCGATAAAAATAAGTCTATTTCTGAACGAACAATTAGGTAAGTCATATTTATTTCAGGCTACCCTCATACATTGTAATATTGTTTTCACCTCTTAAATTAAATAAAACTATGTTCATCTGCAGAAAGCATTGTGACTAAGTACAAGTGAATTTTGTGAAAAATGTCTGTAGGGTCTTATTATAAGCCAGAATTGACCCAAAAACGCAAGTCGGTCTTAGTTTTGGATGGCTATGTAATGGCAATAAACAAGAATATTAATAACAAGTTCTACTGGCATTGTTCCTACAAATATAAATACCATTGTAATAGTACTGCAACAACAAAATTGCACGGAAGTGAGGAGCATTTGTTGGAAACCTATACAACACAGCATAATCACGCACCAGATCCTGGTAAGGTAGATGAACTACGTTTTAGGAATTCCCTAAAAAGTGATGCTACCAGCTCGCTTGATAGACCGAGTCAAATTATTCAGCGAAATGAGGCCAAAATTTCGAAATCAAGTTCATGTGCTCTTCCAAACAAAAAAGCAGCATCGCAAATTATACGTCGAGCAAGAAGAAAAGAAATGCCAAAGGAACCGATTACTTTGGATGATATAAACATCCCCGATAGATTGCAGAAAGTTGATGGTGAAAGATTTTTAGGGCGCCAGATTAAGTTTGAAGAAAACTATGTTATGTTATTTGCAACGAAATCAAATTTAATATTATTAAATAAATCACAACTTTGTACATTCGCAACATGTCCTATACTTTTCAGACAAATATATAGTATACATGGTTTGGTGGACACGGGTACAGATCGTTATTACGTACCTTTAGTATATGCGTTTCTAACGAATAAGACGCTAAATTGTTACTTGTATTTTTTTCAAGCACTGAAGGCATATGCTCTAGAATATGATATCGAATTGAACCCACGAGTAATAATGACGGATTTCGAGATGGCAGTCATTAATGGTGTAAAACAAGAATTTCCTGATGCGCAACATAAATGCTGTCTATTCCACTTAGGTCAAAATGTATGGCGTCAAATTCAACAAAATGGTTTGCAAAATAAATATGGCCAGGATGCTGAGTTTGCTGTCAAGTTAAGACACATTATCGCACTTGCTTATTTACCCCAAGAAGAGATACCAGATGCTTTCGATAAATTGAGAGAAGAAGTGTTACCCGACGAGGCAAATGATATCACCAACTGGTTTGGAAAATATTATGTTTGAGGAAATATGAATTCTCGTGAGACGGGAAATAATAAATTACTTATAGCACGCTCATCGCCGATGTTTCCACCTTCACTGTGGTTTGAGTTTCAAAATAATACACTGGGTTTTCCTAGAACTCAAAACAACATTGAAGGACAGAAGATGGAACACGTTGCTTGATAAGCACAAACGGGGTCTTTATGCTACCATAGAATTTTTAGTTAAGGAGCAAGCCATAACAAATAGGACAATTGAAAAGGCAAACGCGGGATTGGGGAGACCTACTCCACAAAAAAGAGGCAAAAGGGATGATAATGCGATTGAAAAAATATTAAATAGTAAAAACAACATGGATTTATTAGAGTTTCTCCGTGCAATTGCAATTCACACAAAATATTAAAATGTACCTATAAAAGATAATAATTAAAGATCAAAATGTGATTTATTAGTAAATTTTGTGTTTTTCTTGTATTCTAATATCATTAAAAAGTATTCAGTATATTGATATTTCGATAGAATGAATATGCGATTCGTTGAACGCTCGATCAAACAAACATTCGATATTCATTTGATATTGAGTGTACGATATATTGAATGTTCGATTTATTAACCATTCGATTTTAAGAACGTTCGAGTATTTAGATGTTCGATTTATAGTGGTCGATCAATTGATATTCGATTATTTGGCATTCGATTTGGCATAGTACACCCCTGGGTGGAAGTAGCTATAGGTACGCGTAGATAAGTTAGTTCATCACATTACGTCCGCTGTGATTCCCGCTGTACCTATGGTGCTACCACACTGAGCCTCGAGGGCGGGCGCAGGCAATTTAGCTGTGTTTGTGTCCCTACTAACAATACTAATATAGACTATAGGTAATAGGTAATACGGGCTGGTGTCCGCAACTCCACGTCAATGCGCGTATTTTGCGTACGGGTGGGAAAATCGATTATTCGATCCACCCCAGCTCCTCAAGGAAGGCCAGCAACGCCTCGGTGTTACTGACAATCTCACGTAGGATACCTGGGTTACCGAAGTACTTTGCTCTGTATGTGGCGACCACCGGGCAGTTTAACAGCACATGAGCTGCTGTCTCGTCGTCCTCCATGCATGCCCTGCACAACGGACTGTCTGTGACTCCTATGACAAAGAGGTGTTTATTAAATGACCCATGGCCAGTTATAGCCGCTGTAACTGTACGCAGCTGTTGTTTAGTTAGTTGTAGAACCCGTTTGGTGAGGCGGCCGTCGATAGTAGGGAGTGCCTCCTTCGCCTGCCTGCACTCACTTTGGTCCAACCATAGTTTGTGATGTTGGTCCCTGGTTCGTTTCCTTACCAGAGTGCGTAGATAACCGAAGGGGAGTGGCGCGATGGGTTCAGGTCCCACTGGTGCCATGCTAGACCCTCTTCTGGCCAGTTCGTCGGCTGCATCGTTACCTAGCGAACCGCTGTGTCCTTTAATCCATTGAATGGTTATATTTTTGAGGCAACCCACCTGGTTGAGGCGCTGGTGGCACTCGTATATCAGCCCAGAGTCAACTGTATGACTATTTAGCGCTTGCAAAACAGCCATGCTGTCTGAGAGTATGCGTATCGAGTGGTCCTCAACCTTCCTGGCCATGATCGCTGAAGCGGCAAGAGAAATACCCATGCATTCGGCCTGGAACACTGTGTTATGGACTCCCAATGGTGTGGCTATGTGAATGTTGAAGTCCTCCGAGAAGATTCCAGCACCTGTGCCACTACCTGTTTTGGATCCATCCGTGAACTTACTGTCTAGAATGACCCCAAGGTACTTGACCTCGTTGGCCAACTGAACTTCTGTATTGAACAGTTTCGGTAGGCGGAAAGGGCCTAATGCTCGTTTTTGGGTGAACGTGACCAGTTCCGTTTTAGTGGGGTTCACTGATAGGTCAAATTCCCTGCACCATCTTTCTACAATACGTAGTGCCTGCTGAGTGAGGTTACAGATTGTTCCCGTCACTTTTCCCGAAACAAGGATGGCGAGGTCGTCTGCATAGCATAATATAGACTATAAGTACTTTCTGTTACTAACTCATCACAGTCATCACTAAACAACCTATGGACTCTTCATGTACCTATATGTGTTCATGTCTGAAATAAAGTTTTTTTTTTCTTTTTTTATTACACGTTTCTCCTCCGAGACTGAACCAAATGTAAACATTATAAGATAACTAACAAAGGAACTACGCTACTCGGTGTAACAGTATAATCGGACGACCAACAGAATACATACACAAAGACACTTGTTTGTAACGGTCCCTAAAGATCCGTGATTGCTGCGCTGTGATCACCAATTACTACCTTCACTCCAATCATACAAAACTAAACTTTATTGCTTTGGGATATGAGTTTTTGACATGCAAATGTAAGGGTGTGTTTCAATAAGCATCAGTTCACTATTCTAGGCACGCGTTCGCTCGCGACACGGGAAATAATGGGGGGTGGTGGGGGTGGTAATGACCATCGGTCTTTAAGAGTCGGTGTAAATTCCCTAGGGAAATGCGCTGTTATTTAGGATAGAGCCCTAAGTGATGCCGGCCAAGAATGCCGAATTACCCCATACTTTGTGAGGTGAAAACCCTGTTAAAGGTTACTTACTAACTGGTTGTAAAACGGGCTTATGTTCCGACGGCGACTGCTAAATGGTCGCAGAAAATTTTGAATATTTTTATTTTTTACATGTAAAACACTGACGAGTTGTAGGTAATTTGTTTCTTTTATTCGTGCATTTTTTATAACTCCTCACCTACTTTTAAACGTTCCACTTACTTTAATGTAGGGCTTCAGGTATTTTTAAGACGAATTTTGCAGTAAGTTGACAGGTAACACGGGGCATGTCACCTGTCAGCTTGCCGCTTAAAATTCTTCTTAAATTATTAAACCAGATTGAAAGACGCAAGAAAGGAAAACAGTTTGTTTTTGGGAAAGCTACTTTATGTAAGTAAAAACGTGGTGTCAAAAGATGTTTATCACAACTTCATCACAAAAAATTAGCAGTTTATTTAGTTAGAAATCATATTAGGTACGGTCAAGGAGCGATGATGAAAAATTTTCAAACAAATTCTTTTAACACATACTCGTAGCAGGCGCATGTCACCTTTTCGTAATTTAATTTTCATTCAAAATTTTGGCACTGACGTAGCCGAAAATATAATAAATGACAAGTAAAAAGGAACCTTAAAAGTTATAAAACATATATTTATTCCTTGAATGTGACTTACAGATTAAGGTGTATCTTCTCTCCCCAATTATTTTTGTAATTCCCAGAATTTTAAGCTTACCTACCACACGAAAAGTCAATAAATTCCCCTGTAGAAGAAAGCCAAGGGCTAACCTAACCTACAATCTCTCTCTTGGGACTAATAAGGAATTCATTATCCTTTGTTCCCGGCTACCGGCCTTTCAACCTCGCTACCATGGCCGATAAGGGTACTTTGATAGGAGTACCTCAAATTTTCTTACGGGGGTCTGGCGGTGTTAACGCATTCAAAAGAAATATGGGTGCTATATTAAGAGCTGGAACGTAAATTGGGAGATTTTGGTCACATGATTTACTTTATGATAATGTTAATGAAAGTGTCGTTATAAAGGGCAAAAGGTTTGCAGCATCATTATCTTATACCACTTGAGAGTGACATACAGGATACTACGTTCAAGCTATGAATGAGACGTAATTATTTATCGACTGTTGCGTTAATGCTCGTACAGACTCGCGCGATATCGCGGACGCGACAGGCAGTGACAAAGAAATTGTGCTACTAGTGTCGCGTCGCGCCGATACCGCAGTAGTCTGTACGAGCCTTTACCCCCAGAGCGAAGATCCTACTAATCCTATCTTTATCTTAATCCTAACTAATATTATACATGCGAAAGTAAGTTTGTTTGTTACGCTTTCACGCTGAAACGGCTGAACAGATTTGTATGAAATTTGGCACGTAGATAGACCATGACCTGGGTTAGGACATAAGATACATTTATACCGATATTCCCACGGGATCGAGACTTATGCGAGCGAAACCGCGGGGGCCGCTAGTTTAATATAATATATAAACCTACTAATCACACTAACATTATAAAGGTGAAAGTTTGTGAGTGTGTGTGTTTGTTACTTAATCTCGCAAAAGCGTCTGAACGGATTTGGTTGAAATTTGGCACACAGATAGTTTATAACCAGGATTAATATAAAGGAAACTTGGATATACACAACACCATGTAATAGGTTGGGGAAAAAGTTTCTTCGCATTTTTTAAGAAAATTCAAAACATTTTTTAATATAGTTTATTTACATTTAACTAAAGTATGTAGATACCATTTTGTTCGATAACTTTTTGGCATCTTGTAGGTAGGGACATGATCCCATTCCTATAAAAATTTGGGGACTTCTGATCAAAATACCGCGACAAGTGGTTTTGGCAGTCCTCTCGTGATGTTAACCTGACACTGCCTAAAGAATTCTGAAGAGACCGAAACAGGTGTAAATCTGAAGGTGCAAGGTCAGGACTATACGGCGGATGCATTAACACCTCCCAGCCAAATCTGCCAAGCCAAATCTCTTAATTTTTACTGAGTGGCTAAAGATGTGTGAGGTCTAGCGTTATCATGATGAAAAACCACACCCCTTCTGTTGATTAATTCCGGCCGCTTTCCCTCAACCTCTTGTTTTAATTCATCAGTTGTTCGCAGTAGAGTTCAGAATCGATGGTCCTGCCTGGTGGTAACAGCTAATAATGAATAATGCCCTTCCAATCCCACCACACACACAGCATCACCTTGTCGCGAGTTAACCCGGGTTTCGCCACAGTCTGTGAAGCCTGACCGGCCTTTGACAACGATCTTTTTCGCACGTTCTTGTCGTACGTGATCCATTTTTCATCACCAGTTATCAGCTTCTTCAAAAATGGTTCGGTTCCATTACGTCGTAATAAAGAATCACAAATGAAAACACGGTTCATTAGGTTTCTTTCAGTGAGTTCTGAGGTACCCAAATATCCAGCATTTTTGTGTACCCAGTTTTTTTCAAATGTGCCAAAACTGTTTTGTGGTCAATTCCCAGTTCTTCAGCTACGTCGTAACTACTGATATGCCGATCATACTCCACTTTTTCAAAAATGGCATCCGTTTGATCCGTAATAGAGCGACCAGAGTGACGTGCATCTTTGACATCAAAATTTCCGGATTGAAAACGCTTAAACCAAATTTGTGCTACTCTCACAGACACTGCACTAGGTCCATAAACATAGCAATTTTTTTTCGCGGCTTGCAGTTTTACCTTTTTTGTAGTAAAATTTTAAAATGTATCGAATTTCTTCATTAGATTCACTCATCTTGACAGTACGAAAAACAAATGAAAGTCACATATTTTCCTAATTTGAATTTGGAATTATTTTCTTTAAATTTAAACTTTCCATGATACCAAAACCAGCCAGATACAAATAGTATAGCCAAAGAGATTTTATTACAAGTTCATACATACTATAATGCGAAAAGACTTTTTCCCCAACCTAATATACTAGACTAGATTATTACCCTAATAATAAATGGGTATCAATATTCAAATTTCTCTAAAACATATTTATATCAAAGCTCTATTTTGTCTAAAATATTATGTGCGTTCCGAGAATCTACATTTTAGGGATAGTTATTCCTACTTCAAGATAAATGTGGCCCACTATTCATGATCCATTAATTGCAAAGCCTTAATGATTATTATGATAAACTATCACCAACAGGAAATAACATCGTGATCTAACTTTATTTTTCTCAGTTAGTTTTTATCATGGTCTGGCAGTTTGAGTAATTAATGCGGCCTACCCAAATGTTCTTTGGTATTGTTCGTTGAAGCGTTGAGCTCCTTAGTTCCGAGTTGAACTGCACGACTACTGACATTATGCGTGCACTGACTGAACAGGTCCCCTTAATCTGTGTGGTTATTTCATCAAAAGATCATTTCAGGCACCAATCTACCATGGTCTTTACATGATCTGACCAAGATTATGTCTGGACTTTAAAAGAGACTGTGACCTCTGAGTTTGTTTCGACCTTTCTTAGAGTAGTCAGAGTTGCCATAATCGCCACGCTTGGGAGGCGGGTTGGCGATCGCAGTATGGTGTTAAAATGCATAGAGAACGCTGCTGCCCGTTCTCTAGTAAGTCCCTTAGTAGACACCCACGGGATGATTTTTTTGTATTATTCCCGAAAATTTCCATCTTAGTAAGTAATGATAACATCAACAACACTAGTATTTGCATTATTATGATAACTAACTTCTGTCCAATAGACGGCAATAGGCTCGCCCCTAAAAGTCTTAACTTCATGGCATTTAAAACGAAATTATTTAACTTCCTATTGCATAAGTGCTACTACTCAACAAATGAGTTTTTAAATGAAAAATTTGATTCAAAATTTAAATTAGACGATGACTCGTCTTTGTGTTCTTATTTATTGAATGGAATTTAATTTCTATGACATTGTATTTTATAATAATTTTCCACATTGTATTTAATAATTCTTGACATTATAATTAATAATCCTTGACATTGTATCTGACAGTAGTTAACGTTTCCCTTGACCTTGCCATTGTATGGTTTAATTTCGACATATTAGTCAATACTGTTTCGTCGTTGTAAAAAAAGTGAATAATTTATTTTGTTCAAACGTGCATGGAAATATTGTAATTATTTTCGAAAAAAGAACACGCGAAGTATCGAATTTACGGTCAAAGAAAATCAAATCCATTGCAGGATCGTTTTTTGAATTTGGAACATTACAACGCTCCAGCAACGTTTTATGAAACTGCGTGCTGGGGTTATTAAAAATATCTTTTCTCAAACATGTTTGGAAATTCGAGCATTATTTTGACAACCTTCTTCGAGATAAATCAAAATTGCTGTACTGGCCAAATACATGCGAGTTAGATGTGTCGTGGTTTATCGGCGAAATAAATTACATAGTAAACTCTTAACTATCCTGTAATTTAAAAATGGAAGGATTTTTACTCCAAAACATGGCAACCGAGGAGGTAACTTATCAAAGGTTTTATTTAAATTTTAACCTAAGTTTGGTATTAGCGCTGAGCTTACTTTTTCAGTCTTAACCGAAAAAGTAAGCTCAGCGCTAATACCAAACTTAGGTTATACACCACTCTAATTAGACCTTGCATCACATATTCGTGTCCGGTATGGAGTAGCACTTGTCAATTCAATTATAACCTGTTACAAATCATTCAAAATAAAGCACTTAAAATTGCCTATAATACGCCGTTTAAAACTAACCTTAAAGCACTACACACAAATATAAAGTTACCTAGCATTACAAAATTCATCTTAAAACTAACTCGTAAATTTTACAACAAAACTAAATGTCATCAAAATACATTGATTGCGAACATAGGACAAATTGAGTTGAAAGACTTACGAAATATCGATGGATACGGTACATACAAGCTTCCCCATCACAACGTGTTGTTCGCGCACAATACTGATAACGCGTCATAGCTGGGCCCATACGATGCGCCTGAGCTTCCCCTCTCTCACCGTATATAGGTGAGCGCGCGGGAGGCGCGGTAGCTCGTGCGTCGCTGGTGGCCATGCGCGATCACCTGAGCTACCGCTTGCACCGGTCGCACTTACGCTGAGCGCGTATTTAAGTATTTGCTGCTACCTCCTCATTTTTATAAATGAAATTAATACAATAGTTTCATAATGATAATGTTAAATGTTTAATTAATTAAGAAATGCCTCATGATGTAAGAAGTTAATAACCATTATTATTTTATACATAAAAAGGTGCTCCTAGCCTGTAAAAGTGTTATTAATATTAGTGAAACTGTAACTTTATTAATTTATAAGTACTACAGCTATGTATATTTTATGGTAATAAATAATTTTTCTAAACTAAACTAAACTAATTTAAATTTCGAACTGGCTGGCAAATAGAAAGCTGACGTTTAATAAAAAAAAAAAAAAATTATTCATTGGCGCGTGAAAAATTATCGTTGTTCGTCATTGAATCTGGAATTTATAAATAATTTACTTTTCCTGCATTCTTTTGAGAAAAGCCGATGATATCAATATAATATCATTGTGAAAAGCACTATATTATATGCCTCGGCGGAAATGGCAATTGCCTGTCTCGTATTAGTGAAGTCCCCGCCTACGGCTCGGCCTTCAAACTCATACTCGACCTGCTATTGCCTATTTCAAGGCCTTTGCAATAATCAAATCAAAAATATTTTTATTTCACATAAGCCTACATGGGCACTTATGAAACGTCAGAAGCTAGGTGCACGGTTCCAATTGGTCGTTTCCTATGGAGAAGAGCCGGCAAGAAACTTCACGGTTACTCTTTTAAAAAAAAAAATTGGCTTTTACAATATTTTCAAAGTATGAGAGGACAGCGTAGGCCCGTCAAAATTACCAGGTACTTAACAAAATAGAAAATGGTCTACAGATCTACAGTATATTAAGCCTACAACGTCCTCACATTAACAAAAAAAAACTATATAAAATATGATTAAAATAATAAAAGTTAGAGCCTTGTTGAAATCAAAAAACATCGAGTATGTCAAGGAAGTATGTAAAAAATAATAAATAATAATCAAAGTCAAAGTCAAATTGTTTATTTCAAATAGGCACATAAAAGGCACTTTTGAACGTCAATATTTACAACAAAAAAATAGAATTGATTCTAGTCGCCCCTTCCAAAATGTAGTTTCGTATGGAGAAGAATGGGCAAGAAACTCCACCGGTACTCTTTTAAAATCTTGTACAATATTTTTATAGGTACATTAATTATATAATTATATGTGAAGACGATGCACCTAGAATAAAATTACTATACCACAATAGGTAATAAAAAGAGTTAAGAATGAAGCAATGACAGATAAATTAATTAGGTGATAGAACATGGTGCTCACATATTTACAAAAATTGTAAAAAATATATAGGTACGATTTCCTAAAAAATAACAATATCAGTGTGAGTTAAGGTAATCACAGAATTTAAAATAAATGTCATAAAAATAATAAATTATACAATCAAAATAGCAACCTGTTTGATTTTGTCTAGACTCTAGATTGTCCTATGGAGCAGGACCAGCATGTAATAATAAATAATAATATAAAATATTAATAATAACTATATAATAAATATATAATGTACAATTTAAATATGTTGAGTGAGAGTGAAGTCGCTTCTTTTACATCCTTTGGAAGTTTATTATATCTACGAGTATAGAGCTGTAAACATAATATTCTATGACACTTAGCAATAGTGCAGCTTTTTATCTGTGAATATTATAAGTAATTTTATGATCGGATCAGCACTTCTAGAGATTCCACCTCTTACAAAAATATAAACAAATAATTTTACCTCTTTATAATATTTGTTTAAATAATTAAATATGCATTTTCGATAGTGATAATGCAGTTAAAAATTGTTTAACCAATGATTAAGCCAGTTCGACGGATTCAACATCTGTTTTTCACATTTTTCACCCGAAATGACAACCTCTGCTTATCCTGAAGGCAGTAGGTATAAACCACCAAACATTTATAGTAGCCATTCCGAGGAACTGCACAAGATTCACGAAACTGACATCTATTATACCATAGTGGAACAACGAACGGACCAAGCTTCTCGCAGAAGTGAATGTGGTTTCCCAAGGCTTTATGTAGGAAGTTGTGTCTAATGGCCACAGATGGCGCCTCACGGTGAGGCTTTTTTAGGTTGCATTCTACCTTATAGCTACTACTGTGGCGCATTATGTAACAGCCATCGAGATATAAGTAAAGTCCATTTCACGAAAGAAGTCCCGCGGAAATAAGTGGAACTAATTATTATTATACGCTAAGTTAGCAACATTCCTAAAATAACCCATGCCTGCAGCGCCACGTCTGCGGGACTTCTTTCGTGAAATGGACTTTACTAACGTACTAGAGAAGCTACGTCAAATAACTGAATTGTCCTATTCTTCGTAATTTGAATCTTTAGTTCGCGCAGCGCTAAAATAATAACAATTCGTCTAAACCGTAACTAATTTACCACAGCGCTAGATTTGCTGCGGAAGTGTATTTATTCTATATAATTTATTATTGTCGGAAGTACTAGGCGCGAAAGAGCTAGAGAGCGACTGAGTGAGGTGCGGCGCGATCGCCGCAGTTGAACGAGACAAAGTAGGAATTTACGGTGTCTTCTCTAGTACGTTAGTACTTATATCTCGATGGTAACATCAATAGATGATGTCCATTTATAACAAAGCTGTGACAACCAATTTTGAAGATGAGCCATTATTATTTCAATTCCATGTCTGTCGGCAGGTCGTTAATTAAACTTGCCTATGGTTATGGTAGATAGTTATGATAGTAAATCAAAGAAAAAACCAGACAAAAGCGAGTCGAACTCGCGCACCGAGGCCGAGGGTTCCGTACGTATATATATGATGTTGATGATTTCTGAAAAACTGTGCTATTTAGAGACATAGTTTTATTTTTCCTGTAATCTTTACATAAACTTCTATCACATAGAATAATTTCAGATTTTTATCTATGCAAACTTCTGAGATAACGGTATTTTTTTTTACATTTTGCATCTTATGTAGGAAACTGTGCTGCCTAAAAAATTGTTTGAGAATGTAAAAACAGCGTTCTTTCATATGATACCCCACATCCCTTAGTATTTCTCACTTCAAATTTTTAAGACCCTCTCTCTGTCCCTTTTGCAAAAAAGATATATATTTTTTTTAATCTTGTTTGCAAAATAGTTGGGCAAACGTCATCTAAAACTGTTCTAAATTTCAAGTTGATAGCATTAGTAGTTCTTGAGATATACAGGTGTGACAGACAGACAGACAGACTGATTTAGTCTCACCATAAGAGTTCCTTTTTACCATTTCGGTACGGAACCCTAAAAACCGGGCAAGTGTGAGTTGAACTCGAGTGGTGAGGGTTCCGTACAATGAATATGTTATCTACCATGTTTTTTATCTCAAGTTAATATATCCCAAGAACAAACTTAACAAACATGTTCTCTCATACATGCCAACTGCAAATGTAAGTTGCACAATATTGAGAGATTTACCATGTTATTTTAACACCATATACTTCTTGTAGGTTTTTCTGTTATAAGTGAAGTACAATTTTCCTGATTTTTGGCAAAATTTTAGTATCAGTAGTTTTGGAGATAATAATAATAATAACGTTTAATAATAATAATAACGTTTGTTGTGTCCAAAAAATTATACACAAACAATTTTGGGTTTGGAGTCTTCATTTAAGCATGCCTGTATTAGAGGACTCCGCTCCTTCACAACAGTAAGTACTTACTTAAAACACAATAAAAAACAGTACAAAAAAACAAAAAATACAGTAAAAAGACAAATTATAATTATGTGAACTTGTGTGAGCGTGTGCATGAGTGTGTATGTGCTGTTGAGTGTGCATGAGTGTTTTGGATGTGTGATTGTATGAGTAAGTGTGTGTGAATGTATGTGTAGGATGAGCGGGTCGTATATTGTTAAGTTACGTTTTGTAGGAGAGCTTCAGTATTATCATATGTCAGTGGTTTTATCCAGTCAATCAACATTTCTTTACTTAAATGATAACATTTTTTATATATGAAAATTTCTTTATTTATTTTGTTATATAATTGAGATGATCGTTTACTAAATTGCGTAGATCCGAATTTGGTCTTGGTTAAAGGTATTTGAATTATATTGTGTTTTCTTCTCCTAGAGAGTATATCCGGATTGTAAGGTAAGGTTTTGTGCATTTTTAAGGAGACAAGTGGGGAATGGTCAAAATCATCTGTTTTCTTGAGCAACATTAAAAATATATTTTTAAATATATATTTGAGACCCATTCCCACCCATACCCAATTTATAAGCCCATTGAAATGTCACAGGGTACAGAATACAAAATTTTACTTTGCCCCGACATACCACACGTAAGTCGCGGGGCGGTTATCACTGGGACTTTTTTTTAAATTTTATTCGAAAAACCATTGTCAGCTTTCTGGCTGAAAAACGTTAAAAATATTTATTTGCAAAAAACGCACAATTTTTTTTTTTTTTTTTTTAATTTGAGACTCAAAATAAGCCCATTGTTATGTCACACGGTACAAAACTTCTCTTTTTCTTTACCCCCTCAAGAGACCTCTTATATTCAAAATTCATTTATTTATGTTACACGTCCGTGTTTGGGTAATGGAAATTCATATATGTACCAATTTTCAACTTAATCGGTCCAGTTGATTCTGAGTAAACCGGCTGTGACAGACGGACAGACAGACAAAGGGAGCCAGACAGACACACGAGTGATCCTAAAAGGGTTCATTTTTTTCCTTTTGAGGTACGGAACCCTAAAAAGTTTATTAGATATTCATCATCATCATCATTTCAGCCGAAAGACGTCCACTGCTGGACATAGGCCTCCCCCAAAGAGGGGGGGGGGGGTTGCCATAATCGCCACGCTTGGCAGGCGGGTTGGCGATCGCAGTATGGTGAAAATGCATAGAGAACGCTGCTGCCCATTTTCTGGTAAGTCCCTTAGACGCCTTTACGACACCCATGGGAAGAAATGGGATGGTGCTATTCTTTACGTCCGGCACCAAACGGATTTCAGATTTATTTATTTGTGAAACATAGTATATAGGTCGATGTTATAGAAGTTAGAAGCAATTTATATAATTTTTATTTTCTAAACTATGTGTGCAAGTTTCCAAAAAAAAAATTTAATAGACAATCAATAAACTGTCCAATTTCTGCTAACTTTTGTATCATATGCGGGAGTCATTTGGTAAAAATGTTTTTACTGTAACTGTTCAAGCCATCACCCTAATTGCCTAACTCAGTTTGAATCGCAATCGGAATGATTTTGAAGTATATTGCTAATCCATTGCTTCATATGTTAGAAAAATGTGTCTGCTCAACAACGTACAGACGGGCGCACATCAAGCTACTTCAATCTGTCAAATTTCTTTAATAGATTTTCAACTTTATCGCTACAGATTAAAGTGCTATGTTGATTGGGAAAATTTGTCAGTTTCGGGTAGCTTGACCTGCTGGCGTCTGTACATAACGCAATGAATATTGTTGAACTGTCAAATAGAAACCGATTCCTACTGATAGTGTGTTACGCAATTGGCCCGCAGATTTTGGTATCGGCTATATATTTAGTGCCAAGCATGGATACACAGCAAAATGTTATCCTGACGTCTGGTTCCACTTCAAGTCGGTTTCTATGTTTATTTTTAAGGTAAGCTAGTGTTGAAAACCGTGACGTCATATCAGTCAGCGGCGGCGGCGCTTACGATGCGTCGATCGATAGTACTATTTAAAACCAAGGCGGGAATGCTGCGACCCGGTATTTTATTTTGTAGGTCGTGGCCCACCAAATGGGAAACACTGGCGACAAATGGGAAAATCATAAATTATTGGTTGAGTTGAAATGTTAGTATGCCCTAATCTAGGGCATACTAACATTTCTCAGCCAATAATTTAGAAAACATTTATTGAATTTTTTGAATGGCATACTTCTTAAGACATCGCTCGGGTATTTTATTATTTTGGGAGCAACACCATAGAAGCTCTTTTTCATTAATGTAGATGAGGTCTTCTTAACTGCTGAAAATGTAGTAAATAAATGCGGATTTGATTTTACAAACAATGCAGTTTCCAGTTTGTAGTTCTATGTTCTGATGGAGAATGTTAAGGTAGTAGAGAATGGTAAGGTGGTTATTGCTACAGGAGTACATCTAAGGGTCATTTGTATCTCATCAATGATGTCTTAAAATGTATTGATTGAATTAGTTTTACATTAATGTTGTTATGCTGCATAGCTTACCCATAGATTAAAAACATTTTAGATCTGATCTTTATTTTTTACATAATTAAGATATCTGATAAAATGACTGATGAATGCATTTGCTGTTGAAATTGCAAACAATCTTAAACATTTCTCAATTATGTTAATTTTGATGAAGAATTTATGTATGATATTATAAGAATCTTTTTGTGTTAAATATGATGAATATGAACAATTGTAATAAGCTTATTTTGTTTTGAAACTACACAGTTCATGGTAATAGAAAACGTCAAATATAGCAGTCAGGCAGATGTAGTGTACTTATTTTTAGAAAACTCGTGGAAGTGTTCAGCGCTGGCTGTTGTCAGTGACCAATGACCAACAGCGAGCTTAGGCTCGCTGTTGGTTATGTAAGAGTACGAACAGTAGGCATTGCGTAGGCGTGCTGGATTATAATCGTTTCTGACAAATTAATAGAAACAGTAGTACTCACTTAGGTACTTTATATTTACCTTCGAACTGCAATTGTGAAGAATGTTGTACTTTTGTTTAAAAAGCGCAATGTAATCGTGATGGTTTAGAGGTATGAGGAACAGGGTGTAAAGTTCACTCATCCTCTATAGAAAATGGAGGATCCTCTGACCAGACGGGTGTTGTGTCTGGTGGGCAACTGCCCGACGATTGACGTCGGGATGTTGTATATGTACGAGTATATGCTAGTTGCGCGGTAAACTCTGCTTGCGCGATGCAGGATTTTGCGTGACGTCAGTGTGACGCGTAGTTCGCATGTGGCCATAGCATGTGGCGATTTTGATGCCGCTACAATGGTGTTTAGTAAACGTTCTAGATCATTGTAGTAGTAGTAGTAGTAGTAAGTAAACCCCAAACCCTGTACTACAGAAATTTCAGAGTCTACAATTCTACATAATGATTAAACTGTATAGAAATAAAACGCGTAACACTGAAATTTCATATACAGGGTGTAAGGGACAGCCCTCCGCAAATTAACAGGGTGCATTCAGCTCCTTATTTTGAATCATATACCACTGAAAATTTTCCCAGGAAAATTGTAAGTTTTTAATCGTAATTTCAGGTACTATTCCTTTATTTCAATGTAAAATTACATTCTCTGTACGCAGTACTCCATTAATGTAAATAACACAGCTAAAATAAAAATAAACAGATGTTGAAATTCTCTTACGAATGACGCCTGAAATCAGCGAGCGCGGCCGTCCACCCCGCCGCGACAAATCAGGTTCATTGGATTCCCATAACGTTCCTGAAATAATTTAATGTACGGGTCATCTTAGTACGATATACTGAATTCACCCCATCAGTCTGCGGAGGGCTGTCCCTTGCACCCCGTATATGAATAAGAGCGTTTAGTGTATTAAAAGCGCAACACAAACCATGATGGCTGTAACACGGGGCCCTATACAATTGTGATTTGTAGAAACACAAGTCTTAGTATTCAGTTGTAAGTTTATAAATATATTACAATATCGCTCACATATTTTATGAATCCAAATTCTTTGATGAAATTGTGTCAGAAGACATCAAATCCAGTTAATTTCATAATAGTTCCATACTTCGCCCCGTTCTTATACAGGGTTATTTTTAAAACGTCAATTACCTCTTAAGGGGTCATTGTACTCATCATTATGAAAAAAAAACCAGCTTTTCCCTACATTTTAACGAATTATTCGAACAAAAATGTAGGGAACAGCTGGTTTTTTTTCGCGATTTCAGTTTTGGTCCCATAGTAAAAGTTGTTCATAATGATGAGTACAATGACCCCTTAAGAGGTTATTGACGTTTTAAAAATAACCCTGTAGAGCCTTGTCGGGCTATGTGTCGTACTATTATTTATTCCGTGGATTAGAGATTAGTCTTGATAGGTTAGTCTTGATTACGCTAAGAGAATTCTTCTTCTTCTGTGGTTTTCTATTTCTCTTTAATTTCGGAACATAAAAATTAATAGCAGTATATTATTTATTTCTATATAATGCACTCCATTAAAATACATACTTAACAAAACACATATCAAACACAAAAATATATACAATGGTCGGCCTTGTATATTTGTATTTGCCCGCCAACAGGTTGTCTTTTTGTGAACCCATTCTTAATAACATTTGGAAATTGGTACCAAAAGAAGACTGTCCTGCAATGTGTGATCTTGCTTTGCATTTAAACAGATTTGACTCACCATATTATATCTGTGAAAACGTTTTCAAATTCTCTGCTTTGTGAAATACAAAAAGCGTACACACGGCTACACATCAAGCTATACATTTCCAGTATAAGCTGATCTCGCATTGTATACGATTTCAGTGCAATGAGAGGTCAGCGCTGACCTCTCATTCTACTAGAAATATCACTCAATGCATAACCTATTTCAGACTTGATTTTACTATTCACCTCAGATTTGTCGCCAAAAGTTGATTGATTTTCAGCACAAAAACCTCATCAAAGATCTCATCCATGTTTTAAGGGATCACTCGTATGTTTGTCTATCTGTCTGTCCGTCTGTCACAGCCAATTTACTCCGAATCTACTGGACCGATTAAGTTGATTTTTTTTAATTGGTAATTGGTACACATAACGAACTTCTGTGACCCAGAAACGGAAGTGTAACATAAATAAATGAACTTTGAATATGAGAGGGTCACTTTTGGGGACAAATTAGAAAATAAAAAAAAAGCTTTGTAAACTGTACCGACATATTATATCAAAATAAAAGTGTTGTAAGGATTTCAGATATATTTTTTTTTTTATAATTTTGAAGTAAATACCTTTAAAATTATTTAAGAAACTAGATGAAAATTAACCAATCCACCCCTTATCTCCGAAACGACTGAGTCTATAATTTTGAAAAAAAATACAAAATAGTTCTTGACGTAGATTACAGGAAAACATACAGGAAAGTCTATGTGTTTTTCAACTACAATGTTAAGTTTGTTCTTAGAATAAATTAATCCCCATTACGGAACCTTAATTGTACGTAGTCCGACACTCACTTGGCCGGTTTTTCTTTTGTTGTGCAAAATTTAATTAATAATAATTATTATTATTAAATTTGCATACAGTTTTTCATGTACCGGTAGAATAAATGACTTGTTTATTTTTATTATTTTCTCTATTATTTCAGTCACCTAATTACAAACCAAGTATTTATTTATATTCCTAAGCACATTGTGGAGTTCAATAAATGATTGAGTATATTGCTTCTTACTTTAATTATACGGCGATGTGTTTTTTTGTTTTGTGCTCACACCATTTTATTATTAAAAGTCTATTCGTGAGGATTTGTAATTGGCTTTCAGGTGACTATAGTTTCCTTTTTTGTCTGTTTTTATTAGCTCCAAGGATTTATTCTTCGTTAGTCTTGAAGTTTTTTCCCATGTACCAAAAAAATCTTAGTTGTCCCATAGCACTATTGAAGTTGTGCTTCGTCCCAAATTACAAGTACTTTAAAGGTACAGTCGAAAAAAAATGTACTTATTTGAAATTTTTGAAACAATAATCCAATAAGTAATAAAATAATTCTAAACATTTAGGTATATAATCATCTTTATTATCCAGTAGGTATCACAACCAAAATCACAGAAATGATATAATAATCATCATATCATTAGTAAGTTTAAATACACAGAATAGTGAGATCTGTAATGAAGGGTGGACATTTTTTACCTGCTCTTCTAAACAGATTCCAGTGACGTCAGCTGTTTACGGATAACTTGCTCACTAAGACCGGCAGAGAAAAAATACTTGTATCATTTTATAATAACACTCTTTGTGTTGTTATAAAATGATACGAGTATTTTTTCTCTCGCGGAGAAGACAGAGAGGAGCGGTTGTTCTAAATAGTTAATTAATGTTAAAAATTTAATACATACCCTTTTTTGCCGATTATACAAAAAAGTGACTATGGCCTTATACAAAAAGAAATATGGACCGTTGAAGGAATATAAAATAGGACGAAGCGGGAATAAAATCATTAAAATTATATTTTGGGACGAAAGAA
Organism: Tiliacea aurago; assembly: GCA_948098905.1. Taxonomy (NCBI): domain Eukaryota; kingdom Metazoa; phylum Arthropoda; class Insecta; order Lepidoptera; family Noctuidae; genus Tiliacea; species Tiliacea aurago. The sequence goes on along the minus strand of OX402580.1, from coordinate 2,260,829 downwards.
GCATATTGTTTGGAACAACCCAGGATTTTTTTATGTAGGACAAAACTCAGTGGGCCAAACGAAGTATAAATCGCTGTAAGTCCTCCATGTACCTACTAAAATAAATAAATAAAATTGTGCAAGCTCTTTTTTTTCTAAAACTGTGTAGTTATCTAAAAATAACTACAGGCATTGAATTCCAAATTGCGCTATCCAAGTTCATTATGAACATTAATTTAATATAATATAGTCACATTTGGTTTCCGTATATTTTATTTCCTATAACCGGATTTTTTTACTTGCTAACTAGCCACGTGTAACGAGTATTTTGTCGGCTTTTAATATTATATTATTGTCAGTAGTGTTTTGTTTTTATCAGGAACACAACACGTTCAATTTTTTTTATCCTGTCTGCCGCTTTAAAGACTTTAATTTTAAACCTTTTTTTTTTCTCCGGTGTTTTTAAAACTTATTTTATTTAAATTTTAAAAATGATTTGGCAGTTATTTGTGGGTGTGATAATTATCTATTGTTTGGTGTTACGGTGGAAAGCGAGACATAGGATAAAGTTCTCAAGATTATTCAAAAATAGTATCAAGTCTTTGCCGGTGCTCGGACACTCGTTTTGGTTCATCAAATGTAAAACTGATGCTGGTAAGTACATTTTAATGATTTATTTGCCCTATTTCATATGAATTTTGAAAGATCCGGTCTTATACCTTGTCTACATTGCTCGCCCACGAGCGATTTTTTCGGCGATTTTTGTCAGAAAGAAATACATTCACACAAAAATCGCCGAGAAAATCGCTGAAAAAATCGCACACTAAAGGGAACTCTGTGCAAAATTCCAGCTTTTTAGGTCCAAGGGTTTGGGCACACAGGCAAATGAAGGAATACGGGTGGGGCAAACATTTACTGACTAAAGTCAGTAAATGTTTGACACGCCCTCCCGCTCCGCCCAGAGCGGGAGAAGTTATTTGATAATTTACCACCCTAAAAAAAAAAAAAATTGTTTGTACTGGGCGTAGATGAGTCAAACAGTGAGTGAGATAAGACTTTTCTTGTTATGTTACTGTGATACTGCAATGCTGACTTTTTTTTTTTTTTGGGTGGGAAATCATCAAATAGCTTCTCCCGCTCTGGGCGGAGGGAGTGCCAGACTTTTACTGACTAAAGCCCACCTGTGTTCCTTCAAATGCCTGTATGCCAGGGCCACGATATCCCTTTCGGACAGACTCGTAACCCTGGGCATTGGCCTTTTCGGACCCCGTAAATTTTTGCTGACGTCTCTTTGAGGCGCGCGTGGAACACAACGCGCCGTCGACTCGGGCCTGGTCCTTATCGGACGGCGAGCTACCCATCGCTCTCCGTCCGCGCCTACGGTGGCCGGGAATCAGCCTGGCTTACCATGGTTATGTATCATCCGTACTTAGATACGGCATTGTAATATGGGGGAACTCTGTAGATATTGACAGAGTTTTTAAAGCTCAAAAAAAATGTATACGAGCAATTTGTGGAGCTCACCTTTTAGACAGCTGTAAGCCACTATTTCAAAAACTTAAAATTCTACCTCTGCCATGTTTATATATTTTTGACATAAGTATTTTTGTTAAGAGAAACTACGAAACGAGCACTAACAGGCCAAATAGCCCAACACGGCGTAAAGATAGACTTCGGCTGCCACCAATAAAACTAAAATTATTCAAGAAAAATGTATACTGCATGTCGATTATTATTTAAAATCGTTTACCAAATACTTTTCAAGGCTTACCGCTGACAAAGTTTAAAAAAATGCTTTTTAAACTATTACTATTTAAAAGATATTATATCATTAAGGACTATTTAGAAGACAAATCAATAGAATCTGTAATTTGTAAGTTGGATTAATTAACATCGCTGATTGTGAAATTTACTGTAACACCCTATGTTGTACCATATTAATCTAGCAAATAAATATTTTTTGATTTTGATTTGATTTTGATACATAGTGTACTACATATTGTACATGGCCTGGGTACAAAAAGTAGAGAGTCAACGGCAGTAGGAACAATTCTGGCAAAACACAAACAACGTGTCTGAATCCATATTTTTAATAGTTTTTCTTTGCTAATATCAATAGGCTCTCGATAACTGGAGGCCCCAAAAAGCGTCTGGGACAAGCAGGATGCAGAAAATGGAGAAAAAGGTGTTGTGTTGCAAATTAGGAGAGGCCTGCGATAGGTTTAATTGATTGAGTCCTAGAAATCACAAAGTTATACACGTTGTAAAAATTTATGCGCAAACAACTGTTACCATAAGTTTAGCACATATCATGAAATGATTCTAGACCCCCCAAAAGTGATAAATTTTCGTCTGTTATTTAAAAAAATGAGCTATTTCATACAAAAGTGCAACCTACACGGTCAAAATGTATGGAGCAGTGGATTTTTGTTCAATGATCGACGAAAAATTTCATGGTAACAGTTTGAAGGAAAGAAAATAAGTTTATTTGCAGTAAACATAACGCAAAGAAAAAAAATAAACACAAATAAGAACAAGTTGGGGGCAAATATGTTGTGACACTATGCGAGACAGAGCCACAGCGCAGTTGGCGCTTCGTTAGCCCTTCCACCCTTTAAAGGCCGTGTATATTTTATTGTTGAGTGTTGTGAAAACAATTGCTCATGGTTTTCCAGATCGATGGGGATTATTGGAGATGTTTAGTCGAGAGGCGCTGAAGCAAGGTGGCCTGACAACTTCATGGAGCTTGAATAAACTTTATTTCCGTAAGTATTTACTAAATTCTGACTCGAAATACATTACAGTGGACAACATATTTATTCAGATTTATTACAGTTGTAATAGCAATCATGTATTTTTTTTTTAAAAGGTTTTTATTTTTATGTCTTACTAGCTGCTGCCCGCGGCTTCATCCGCGTGGCTTTTTCTAAACATAAACCTTCCTCTTGAATCACTCTATCTATAAAAAAAAAACCGGCCAAGTGCGTGTCGGACTACGCACAATGAAGGGATGCGTAGTTGGGATGAATTTATCCCAAGAACAAACTTAACATTGTAGTTGAAAAACATGATCCCCATGCTAATGCAAATGTAAGTTTGTACGCACAATATTGAGTGATTTACCATGTTATTTCAAGACCACAGACTTCTTATAGATTTTCCTGTAATCTATGAGTAAAGAACTATTTTCTGTATTTTTATCTAAATTTTAGGCCCAGCAGTTTCGAAGATAAGGGGGGGGGATGGTAATTTTTCATGTATTTTCTTAAATAATTTAAAAGTATGTACTTTAAAATTATAAAATTTACTTTAATTTACGTAACACGTCCGTGTTTGGGTTACAGAAGTTCATATGATTAACAAATTTCAACTTAATCGGTTCAGTAGATTCGGAGCAAATCAGCTGTGACAGACGGACAGACAGACACACGAGTGATACTATAAGGGTTCTTTTTTTCCTTTTGAGGTACGGAAACCTAAAAACCGCATCTAAATCCGTTGCGTAGTTTTAAAGATCTAAGCATACATAGGGTCAGACAGGAAGCGAGGAGCGACTTTGTTTTTAGGCTTCTACATACCGGCGCGACTTAACGCGCGACGCGACGCGACACAAAGGCACCGCTCGTCCTGCAATACGCGGGGCCTTTGTGCCGCGTCGCGTCACGCGACAAGTCGCACCGGCATGTAGTAGCCTTTATACTATGTAGTGATAAGTATACAGATTCTTTTATATTTTGCTGAAGGGCTTGAGAGGCTTATAAAACGTAACAACATAGTTGGGCTAGGCAGATGATGACAACTTGCCGGGGATCGCGGAAGTAATAATAGATCCCAAGATCCCCGGTGCAAGTGTGGGAGGGGAACACTGGGGTGGTTTTTAGTCAGTAAGAGTCTGACAGACCCCTCCGCCCGCCCCAGGGCGGAGGACATGCATGAGGACTTTCCACCCTGTGAACAAAAAAAAAAAAGGCAGATGATGACTTGTTGAGAGGCCTACGCTGTCCTCCCATACCTATTAACACTGTAATTTGGAAAAATTGTAAAAGCCAATTATTTTTAAAAGACTGACCGTGGAGTTTCTTGCCGGCTCTTCTCCATAGGAAACGACCAATTGGAACCGTGCACCTAGCTTCTGACATGTTATAAGTGCCCATGTAGGTTTATGTGAAATAAAATATTTTGATTTTTGATTAAACATACATAATATACACATTTCATCATTTGCCTCCTCCCAACTACGTCGGGCTCAGCTTCCAGTCTAACCAGATGCAGCTGAATACCAGTATTTTACATGGAGCGACTGCCTATCTGACCTCCAGAACCCAGCTACGATAACGCGATACCCCTTGGTAAGACTGGTTGTCAGACTTTCAGGCTTCTGACGACCCGTAACGACTATCAAAGACCTACAAATGACAGCCGGGACCAACGGCTTAACGTGCTAACGGAGGGGTCGTGGTTGTAAAGATGGTCATACATCCACGGACCAACCGCGGCAATCGATTGACGCGTGAGGCTGTTATTGCTAAGCTACAAGCCAAGCCCCCCCCCCCCTCCCCATTAAATATACACATTTAAAGTACATAATAAAGTAAACAGTTCGTTTTTGTTAAAAATACGAAACTTCAATACGAAGAAAAAAACGAAAGATTATTGTCATTAGACCGCACTTCGCTGATAACATCACCACACCACACCACACCACACACACATGACACCACACCTTGAGCTGGCGTGAGCATGCGAGGCCAGCATATACTTACTGGTTTTGTTGCCACTGTTGTGCGGCCTGCTGTACCTACCTACGTAAAAAAAGAGGATCAGGTGTTTGAAAACCTGCAGTAACCCGACAGATTTTTAAGCATAAAGCTGCAATTTTTAAGCATAAACCAATCAGGTCACTGCCCCTTCAAATCAAAGAAAATCTGGAAAATTTATGGCTAGAAAATTAGAAAGTTTATTTATTTCTAGACTAAACAGTAACATAAAAAATATGGTGATTTTTTTCTCAATATTCCAGTTGTGGCAGATCCTGTGGTAGCAGAGTGTGTGATGAAGCATTGCCTTGAAAAGGATGATTCAATGAAACTGACGCTGTCTCTCGTTGGTAACGGCAGTGCTGTTGCTGACGGTAAGGAAATCGTTAAATTATTCACAAAAAAATCTATAACCACAACCTTCCCAGGGTTGTTGGTCCACCTTAAAGCTAAATCACCTTAAAGAGACGAACCCCACGCGGAATGTGGGACGCGACTAAGGCCCGTATTTATAGAACTTTACTAGGTACTCAAGCATTACTTAAGACTAGATTCAAGCCATTGGATTGGTTGAATTTAGTCTTAAGTAATGCTTGAGTACTGAGTAAAGTTCTATAAATACGGGCCTAAGTCTCACTTCAGTTTGGACTCCTTTATACAAGTTGACACAATCGGCGTGAGCGAATTTGGTCCCACGTTCCGCGCGGGATTTACCTCAAAATGTCCACAGCTTTATGGGACCTGTCCACAGTTCGTCTTCCAGTAACTGATTAGGCACGCTGGATATGGCAATGTTGCCATCACGACCGCGTTATGCCGAATCGGCAATGCCTCGGGGAAGTCTTATGACCTACTGCTGGACATAAGCCTTCCCCGAATCATTGGTTTCTCTAATAATTTTTAATTTTGAATAACCATTTAGGATATCTAACGACTGAAAGTTGGTTAGCAACCAATCTCACTAAAATTTTCAAAACTTACATATAATAAAGTTATGATAAAGTTCTTATAATAATATAATCATATAATAGGTCTTATTAACGTCTCAATGTCTCACAAACAATCTCATGCAGTCGGAGACATCTTCTTAAAAACAATATAGACAAAATTTAACAACAGAGGCCTTCGCCTGTATGAGATTGTTTATAATTATAGATAGGTATCTGGTCATCTTGTTAACATATTTTTAATATTATTCACTTTTTACGCAGTCAATCTGGTCATCTTGTTAACATATTTTTAATAAAGTTCACTTTTTACGCAGTCAATCTGGTCATCTTGTTAACATATTTTTAATAAAGTTCACTTTTTACGCAGTCGAGTTATTAGATTTTCTTAATTTACTTTTTTTTCTGTGTTATCCACAGTACCAATATGGCGTCCTCGTCGCAAGGTCCTGGTGCCAACCTTTAGTCCCAAGAATCTGCAGAAGTTCTCCGAGATATTCTCGAAGCAGAGTGTGATCATGGTGGAACAGTTGCAGAAACTGGCAGGAACGGGAAACTTCTCCTTGTCTAAATATATTATGGCGTATGCTATGGATTCTGTTTGTGGTAAGTGTACTTTTAACGACTGTTACTTTATTTATTTAATTTATTTATATGTAAAGTCAGGGAAAAATTAATTTTAACGCAAATTGCCAGCTTAAATTGTCCGTACTTTCAAATCACAACTATGGTTATAATACGGCAAATTGACATAGGGAGTCAAATAGGTTATAATTTTTATTCTAAGAGTACCTCAACAGCAATCTATATACCTACAACATTATTTTTAGTATATGCGAAACCTGAATATAGTTTGTTCAGAATAAGGAACTGAATCGATTTCAATCATTTTTACACCATACACATTTTGTCACAAAAATATTTAAGTGTGATGGAAAATGTTATCACAATTAAATTACTTTCAATACAATCGCCGTACGGTTACTATACCTACTGCCAAATTATTATCAATGAGCGCAAGACGACCCTGGAGGCGCGGGGGCACCGTTAGCATGTTTTTGTACGGACAACCCGGTAATATAACAACCTTATAACTTTGTGATTTTTCATGATACAGTTTTGAAATTGTGTACATAGATTCTTTACATAAATATACTAGACACGTGTTTCGGGTTTCGCATAAACTAAAACTAATATTGTATACAAAACCATAAGCATGTTTCACCTCCTGGATTCGTTCCAGACAGCATGTCTGGTTAATTTGGCAAATAATTTCATAAAAAGTCAGTTTTTTTTATTTATCAAGTAGATTGTAAACACTTATCATCACGCCTGTAATACGAGTACCCTAAGGGTTAGGCAGCGAAGTACCTACTTATAGTACATTCACATTTCGCCAGTTTTGTTATGTTATATGGCTACGTTGACGACAAAAGTAAGTACTTAGAATACTCTTTATTATGTACACCATAAAAGTACACACTACCTTTTTTTTTTTTGGGTGGGAAATTATCAAATAACTTCTCCCGCTCTGGGGGGAGCGGGAGGGAGTGTCAGACTTTTACTGAATAAAACCCACCGTGTTCCTTTAAATGCCTGTGTGCCAGGGCCACGATATCCCTTTCGGACAGACTCATAACCCTGGCAGGAAGTACACACTACGTACTTCTACTACCTGTACATAGATAAATAATAGCCATACATTTCCTAGATTATGAAAACTTTATATTTATTTTTGTAACAAATTAATATATCAGGCACTTTTGAAGAAGTATACTCGTACTTACCATCAAAATTTTCTTTGATTTTCAGAAACAGCTCTTGGCATCACAGCCAATGCCCTACAGAATCCTAACCAGAAGGTGTTAGGAGCATTCAGTGGGTCCTGCCAACTGATCTCAGACCGCATCCTAAAGCCATGGCTACACTTAAACCCGGTCTACAAGCTGACGACAGATTATACGCAGTTCATGGCTTTTAATGATGTTATCTCCGAGTTTATTAATGAGGTAACTTAAAAATTATGAATTAAAAACTCCTAAATGATTGCTTTTACAGATACAATGTACGGAAGAAAACTGTAATTATAAAATACAATAGGCCACGGATCTTGTTCAAAGTGATGTACGTTCTTAAAAAAAAAAATGTATTTATATAAATCTAAATTCACACGTTCTACGTAGGTACAAAATCATAGACTCACGATGGAAAACTCAAACTAGATAACTAGTTACTGTTTCTATATAGGTATATTGAAACGAAGGCATAGAGCACCAGAAGCTCGACTCCTGCGATTTTTTTAATAAGTCACAAATTTTCTTGCTGACTGATTTTTTTTCTAAATCTGTGACTATAGATCAAACTGTGTCAAAAAGTTAAGAACAGTCTCGTAAGACAGTATTCTTGTAGCGACAACGGTTAAGATACCAGGGGGCCTATTCCGAACATAAATTGGAAGTATCGGCCGAATTTTCGGCCGTTGCTTGACTACGGCTAACCATGGCCGACTAAAGCGAAAGCGAAAAAAAAAACGACAGTCAATAAAGAGATAAGCCAAAGTCAAAAGTGTGACTTTAAGTCGGGTAAGGATTCAAAGTCAAAAAAGGAAACTATGGAAGTTATAATACGGCCGAACATTCGGCCGATACTTCGATTTAACGCTTCGGAGTAGAACCCCTGGCCCTCATTTCCCAATCTCAAAAATCCATCCTGTATTCGTCATGATTGACTGCGTAGCTCCATATCGTAGCGTGAGAATAATCATTTATAAGGTTAATTAACGAGCCAAAAGGTTACAATATTGCAAATAGTTACAGAAATATCTGCAATATTGTTATTTTGGCTCTATGTTTAAATAATAATTTGTAAATAGTAGCGCCTACAACTATTCTTATGGCAAGCTACAGTGGACTGACTAAAAATGATTGTTTTTTTTTTGTAACTGAACCTATGTTTTCTTGTGTTTACAGTGTATCCGAGATAAACGGAGAGAAATAGCTGAAAACAATTATCCTAAAAACGATGATGAAGGTGAGAAAATTGTTAGTTAATTATTTCGAGTTTAATTAATTTTGTCTTTGAAAAGACTTACTGTTTTAATGAAATGCGCAAGATACATAACATTGTGTAACTTCATTTGTTTTATTTGCAACTCCTGAATATTGTTCTCCTGAACACTACCTACAGCTGCTGAAACATAAAGCCGTGCACAGTGTCATATACACAGTGCCATTTAATTTCCTGTGGCATGCATGCCTACCATAATTTCCTGTGGCATGCATGCCTACCATAATTTGGGGGAAAGATAAAAGTTGAACGGTCAGAACACCGTTCACACGGAGCAACTTTCGGTGGCATGACGGTGCATCATGTTATTTCAATTTCATTGTACAATTATTCATTGTACAACTACACAGGACGAATCTCGCATCGTGCAAATTGGGCTTTATTATAAAAGATTTCTGTTTCAAGCACGATTTCACCACTTTCAGAAGACGACCGCTTCAAAACCTTCCTAGAACTCATGATCGAGTCCTCAGGAGGAGACAAGGGGTACAGTGACACAGAACTTCGAGAGGAAACAGTGGTACTCTTCACAGCAGGTACTGATACTTCAACGCTTGGGTCTTCATTCACCAGTGTGCTGTTAGCAAGACATCCGGAAGTACAGGAGAAAGTTTATGAAGAGTGAGTATCTGATGATGACATTAAAGACAACACTTTTTCGTGCCCCACACAGGTCATAGCAATGACAAACCGTTCAAGGTGCAAGTAATTTGTAAAAACAGATACATTTCTGCTTTGTCTCTGCGAACGCAAGATGAGATGCCTCTGATGACCGTGCACTTACCATCGAGTGGCCATCCATACTTTTATATTATAAATGTGAGAAGTCTTTATCTGTCTGTTAGCTTTTCACGCCTAAACTGCTGAATGGATTCTGATGAAATTAGGCACACGCATAGACCATATCCTGAATTAAAACAGAAGATTTTTATCCTGATACGATCCCGTGGTAAGTTTTCCGACATCCACGCGGGCAAGGCCGCCAGCAAAAGCTAGTATGACTAAAGAAACTTGGTTAAGATCGTAATCAGGGTGCATTATAGCAATTGAAGTATGGAATCACTAGCCTCCAACTAGATACATAAGTTTAACAATGACTTTATCTACAGGTTAAAAGATGTCTTCGGCGACTCGAAGCGACCCGTTACATCTGAAGACCTAACGAATCTCAAGTACATGGATGCTGTCATCAAGGAAAGTCTGCGATTATACCCACCAGCACCAACGTTGTTGAGGAAATGTGACGAGGATCTTGTGCTTCGTAAGTATAAACCATAAACAGGTTTAATATTTATTGGATTTTACAACAAATCGTTTCTGATTAACCTCGAAGATGCAACAGAGAGTAGGTTAAATTATAGTTAACTTTACGCATAAAGGTCGTAGAAACTCATGAAAGAAAATCTCAATAAAATCATTAAAAAAACAAACCGGTCAAGAGCGAGTCGGACTCGCGCACCGAGGGTTCCGTACGTATATATGATGTTGACGATTTCTGAAAAACTGTGCCATTTAGAGACATTGTTTTATTTTTCCTGTAATCTTTACATAAACTTCTATCACATAGAAAAAATTCAGATTTTTATCTATGCAAACTTCGGAGATAAGGAGGAGGAATGGTATTTTTTTTTACATTTTTATAATCAAAAGTCGGAAATTATGCTGCCTAAAAAAAAAATGTTTGAGAATGTGCAAACAGCGTTCTTTCATATGATACCCCACATGCCCTAGTAGCCCCCCCCACCTCAAATTTTTATGACGCCCTTTCAGTCCCTTTTGCAAAAAAGATATATTTTTTTAATTTCTTTCTTGTTTGCAAAATAGATGGGCAAACGTCATCTAAAACTATTCTAAATTCCAAGTTGATAGGATTAGACAGACAGACAGACAGACTTAGTCTCACCATAAGGGTTCCTTTTTACCATTTTGGTACGGAACCCTAAAAATCAGCAGGTCCGTAGACACATCGTTGCCTATCAAACGTTATGCTGAAATATCCAAAACACAGCAGCAGCTACACTGCTACAAGTTTTGGCACTCGAATGACGTTCAGGGAGGCGCTGTTGAATTAACATTCGTGCAATTTTGTTTTGTGAAATGTATGTTGTCCTTAATTCTGATTTTAATATTGTTTTTAATTATGATTTTAATTCAATAAGTTTGCGATTTTTTTTTTTTTTTTTTTATTACGACATGAACAATTTTGCTATGGATATTTATCTGAAATAAATGATTTGATTTGATTGAAAAATCAAGATGGCGATGTTAGTTCAAACTGTCGCCATGCGCCAAAAGATCCTTGTACAGCTAAAATTTTCGTTTCCACATAAATATTGTAAACCTCTTTTCGCCAGGAAGCTGACAATAGTTTTTCGAATGAAATCGTTTATTCTGTAAATAGGTTATTAGAATTACTTTTACACGTCATATAAAAAATAAAAAAAATAATCTAGATGTAGCGGACATTTCCTATCTGACTACCCCTGAGGAGAAATGGCAAAACAAACTCAGGGTTCAAAGTATCTTTTAAAGTCCAGACATAATCTTGTGAGATCATGTGAGGACCATGTAGATCCGTGTCTGAAATGGTCATTTGAGGAAAGAACCACACAAATTTGAGTGGACCTGTCCAATCAGTGCAAGCATTTGTCAGTAATCGTGCAGCTCAACGAATAGTATTTCTTGTCCCAAATTAGTTACAATATGGCTACGATAAAAGCAGTAGTGGCCCAGTGCTAGCCGTCCCCGTCGTATATCGTGGGTTCGAACCCAGGCAGGAATTTTACTTTGTGTAATTTATTCTATCACCAATGTTCTCAAAACAGTGAATAAAAACTTCGTGAGGAAACCGACATGTCCTTGAACCAAAAATGAAAGACATGGTGACATCTACCAGCCCGCACTGGGCTCGCGTGGTGGATTATAGCTTACCTGAGCTACTTACTCACCTAGAACAGCCCTATGTCCCAACTGTGGAAAAATTATAAGCTCATTGTGCTGTGACCAAAGCTAGGCTAACTATCATCTTTATTCAACACCATTTTTAGGGTCCCGTACCCAAAAAGGAAAAAACGGAACCCTTATATGATCACTCGTGTGACTATCTTTCTCTCTGTCTGTTTGTCTGTCTGTCTATACGTCTGTCACAGCCGATTTGCTCCGAATCTTCTTGACCGATTAAGGTGACGATAACCGACTTTTAATGATTTTATACTGAAGATCACGTCTAAACGAATAGTGTTTATGATTTGAAAAAATTTAATTATGTTAAATTAGAGCATTTTTTCAATAATTTAATATGTGAATATTTTATATTATGTTTATATTACATAAAGAAATTAATTTGTAAACTTATGTCTAACGCGGATAAAAAACTGAGAATGGCGCAAAATCTACCAAGCGCATTTTTCTGAAACCTTCATCAATTTAAAAATAATTTAATTATTAATCTTTTAGTATAAGCGTTTTATTAAAATACCTTTTGTTTTGTGTATAATAAATTAATAATGCGTCAAATTGGGGACAGCGCTCCTTGATGGGCGAGTCCTATTACTGGCTGAACGTACGACGCGTTGCGTGAGCTCAGTATAGAACACGCAAGCTAACCACTCAAGGTCACTGAAATATACAAATACAAAAATACAAATACAAATGTTTATTTTTCTTCCACAAATAACACTTATTAACTATAACTTAAAAATGGGGCATACAAATATTATGATGTAGGACAATGTTCATTTGTGGGAGACTGGTGCCTAAACTAAGCCGTGACTTGTATTTCAGGACACCAGGGACGCCCCCCTAGGGGCGAAAATATCATCAAAAACAGAGAAATGTTTACATAATGAAAGTTACATTTCATGTTATAAGGGCAAACTATTTGTTAAAAGAGAATAATAACACAATATTAAATATATATGAATTGTATGAAGAGTAGTGGAGTTCAAGGTGCATGTGAGGTGTGGGTGAGGGTGTGATGTGTTTTGTGTTTGTCTGTGTGTGTGTGTGTGTGTGTGTAGTGTTTGGAGGGTGAGAGGGTATGTGAGTGGGTTCATGTTCAACTAGACGAATGGTTCCTATTACGTTTTTATGACTAGTAGCTCTTCTGTTTTTATGTAGTTCAATTTTAGTAGCCAGTTAGTCAATATAAGTTTACATTTAGATTTATCGTAATTAAAAATACCCAATTCTTTATTTAATTTATTATAGAGTTCAGGCCCTCGGAATGTATAGAATTTTTGGGAAAAACCTGTATTATATTTTATGGTTCTACATATTGCATACTGCCTCCTCGTTGTTAATTTGGAAAGATCGAAAGACGATGGATCTGAATGTTGCCGCAGAATAGTAAAAAGGATGTAAATTTGCCTTACAGTTAACACCTCAGCTTCCTGATACAGTGCGTCGGTGAGATAGAGTCGCGGTTTTGAACCAAGAAGAATCAACCTTTGGGCTCTTTCTATTTGCAACATTTTTGTTTTACCAGCACCTCCCCAAGTGGTTACGCAATATGTCAGTATAAATTGAACAAGGGCAAAATATACCATTTTAAGGGTTTCACCATTTGCTACATGTCTAAGCTGTTTAAAAATATAAGTCAGTTTCCGTACCCTTTTACATAAGTTGTGAATGTGTTCATCAAAGGACAACCTTTTATCAATGGTAACACCCAAATAGCGAATACTTTGTGTCGGCTGTATTGTTGAGCAGCTACATTGATTCAAAGGAGGAAATGAACACTGATGAACAAATATGGGAGGCTTATCTTGTATGAAAGTTTCTACGCTCCTTATTGCAAAAGGAATATATTTTGTTTTATCTGAATTAAGAGTGAACGAGTTAGCAGCGAGCCAGTGACACACCGTGTTGAGACCTGATTGAGCTAAGGCATATACTTCTTCCCAAGAATCACCGATGAAAGTAAGAGTTGTGTCATCTGCGTAAGATATTATTTTGCAGTTTTCAAGATTAAGTTGACACAGCTCATTTATATAACATAGAAACAAAGTGGGGCCAAGAACACTTCCCTGAGGAACTCCGTGCTCGATAGGAAGTTCATCACTCAAGTGGTCCCCGATCCTTACACGCTGCGTACGATCGGATAAATAGTCAGCTATCAATGTTAGTTCATTACCCCGTATTCCCATATGACTCAATTTACGAATTAGGGTGGGGATAGAGACTGTGTCAAAAGCTTTGGCAAGATCGAGAAAAATGGTTAAACATTACTTGTTTTCGTCAATGTTTCTTACCACAAAATCAGAAAAAGTGTGAACAGCCTCATCAGTAGATTTGCGTGCTCGAAATCCATATTGTGTTTCAGCAAGAATTTTATTTGACTCTAAGAATTTTATTAGTCTATAATTAATAGTACACTCGAACACTTTCGATAGTGAAGAAAGGATAGAGATGGGCCTATAGTTGTTGACACAGCCAGCATCCCCTGCCTTAAATATGGGGATTACAATTGATTTTTTTAGTGCTACGGGGAAAAACACCTGTATCAAAGCAACGATTTATGAGATTTTGTCTTAAGTTGAAATTTGGTACACTTATGAATTTCTGTGACCCAAACACGGACTTGTAACGTAATTAAATGAATTTTGAATTGAGGGTCACTATTGGGGGCAAATTAGAAAAAAAAACACTGTACTGTTTGACATATCAAATGAAAGGGCTTATGGTGAGAGTTTCAAATATATAATTTTTATAATGTTAAAATATATTGTTTTAAAGTTATTTAAGAAAATAGATGAAAAATTTCCATCCCCCCTTATCTCCTAAACTACTGAGCCTAAGATTTTGAAAAAATACAGTAAATTGTTCAAACAAACAAGTCTGTGGTGTTAAAATAACATGGTAGTTTGCATTTTTTTATTTTCGCATTTCGTGCAAATAAATGTATGTTATTTCTTTCTTGTCTTGTCCGTGTGGTGCCGGACGTAAAGAATAGCACGACCCCATTTCTTCCTGTGGGTGTCGTAAAAAGCGACTAAGGGACTTACTAGAGAATGGGCAGCAGCGTTCTCTATGCTTCTTAACACCATACTGCTATCGCCAACCCGCCTGCCAAGCGTGGTGATTATGGCAACCCCCCCCCCCTTTGTTTGGGGGAGGCCTATGTCCAGCAGTGGACGCCTTTCGGTTGAAATGATGATGAATGATGATTTCTTTCTTCTTCCTATATTTCTTATCCTAATTTTCTTCTTTCCAGCCTCTGGAGTCACCTTACCAGCGGGCACAGGCATCGTGTTGAGCCTGTTCGCGACCCACCGCAACCCGCTTTACTGGGGAGATGACGCGGAGCTGTTCCGACCTGAACGGTTCATCGACTCGCAGCTCAAACATCCTGCTGCTTTCTTGTCTTTTAGCTATGGACCTAGGAATTGTATTGGTAAGTTTAAAAAGTCCCATTTACACGATGCAACTTTTACTGTTGCTTCAATTTATGGCATGCCACAGGCAATTTAATCGCGCTGTGTAAATCAGGCTAAGTCTAGAACTGATTTAAAAAACTAGCCAAGTGCGAGTCAGACTCGCGCACGAAGGGTTCCGTACCATTATCTATAAAAATGGCAAAAAAATCACGTTTTTTGTATGGAAGCCCCTCTTAAATATTTGTTTTATTTTAATTTATTTTTAAAGTGAATATACAACTAAATATTCTGTGAATATTTCAAGCGTCTACCGGTTGCTATTATCAATATAGAGCAAAAACGAGCAAAAAAAATCACGTTTGTTGTATGGGAGCCCCCTTAAATATTCATTTTATTCTGTTTTTTTAGTATTTTTTGATAGAGCGGCAACAGAAATACATCATCTGTGAAAATTTCAACTGTCTAACTATCACGGTTCATGAGATACAGCCTGGTGACAGACGGACAGACAACCGGACAGACAGACAGACAGACGGCGGAGCCTTAGTAATAGGGTTCCCGTTTTACCCTTTGGGTACAGAACCCTAAAAAAGATTATGTAGGTACTTACCAACATTTATGTTTGAAATTAGAAAATCAATTATCAGATTTTTTTTTATTTTACAGTTTGGTTATGTGGAGTTGAATTTCCGGATCTTTAAAACCCTTTGCCCCCTTTTTTATTTTTTCCCCAGGCTACCGCTACGCAATGATGTCAATGAAGACGGTCCTAGCAACTCTTCTTCGACAATACAAAGTATTACCCGTCTCCAAACTGGACTTAGGAAAACCTTTGAGCTTAAAGTATGATATCATGTTAAGAGCTGCAGATGATTTCCAGGTCATATTGGAATCTAGGGTTTGAATAATGTACTTAAATTTGTATTGATTCTATAAAATTGTAACGTCAGGGAATTCATTGTTTCTCAAATTGATACACTATGTCAATTTTGCAGTGTTATAGCCATTTCACACCACTGTCAAAGAATGACAGTTATGATTTGAATATACGGACAAATTAAGTTGGTACTCAATTTGCTAAGCAATAGATTTTCCTGGCTTTATAATAGTCGTTGATTTAGTTCCTAATTCTTTGTAGTTTTTGTTTTATGTACATGAAAAGTAACATTTGGATGGATTGATTTCTTATGTATTACATTACTGTTATTTTTATGTTAACAATAAACAATTAATAACACGTTTATTTTCAATTACTCGTACTATAATTATGTCTGTAAGATAGAAATACCCCATTTGAACTAGAGCCAGTAAAGACCACAGATTACCGAAGTTAAAGAAACTTGTATAAGATAGCAGGCAGTGGATCCAGTTTGTATTGCCTTCCTTGATAGGCTGTAAATACATAAGTACTCATTTAGTTCGATGACACAAAGATTAGATAGGATGCTATTAGTATCCTGGGAATCAGGTTTGTTAAGTAATCATTTCTAATTTAGCGCACGGGCACTGCGACCACATTCAAGAATTGATTGAACAAAATGTGGAGGTAGAGAGAGAATCAAAACAAAATTGAATTGAGATTCAAACTCACTAAAAGCTTTTATTAACCGACTTCCAAAAAGGAGGAGGTTATATGTTCGGCTGTGTTTGTGCACCCATATCTCCGTCAATTATGGACCGATTTTGAAAATATTTTTTTTTTCAAAGGGTATGCTCCCGAGGTAGTCCCATTGGCAGCAAATCAGAATCTGATGAGGGGATCTCATGGAAATCGAGGGAAACCCTCGAATTTTATAGGCAAACCTATAGCGGTTTGGGTATTTTTTATAGTAACTCGTGCATTTGCTCTCGAAAATCACTATTTGGTGAAGTGGAACTGATGATGGAGACCACAGATGGCCACCGGAATAATATAATAATAAGTATTTAACGGGTTGCGATTCGATTAGGTATGTACTTTAATAGGGTTGCTAAGCAATTTATGCTCGTCACAATGCATATGGTGAGTGGCAGTTTTGAACTCCTCAACAATTAACGTCCCAGCATCGGGAAAAGCAATATTTTGTAAAAGGTGATGAGCAGTTGACTTTAGGCTATTTTAACTTAGATAAATTAAAAACTGACCCACTAAAAAGTGAATAACAAAAAACTTATTGTAAAAAAAAAAATAACCGACTTCCAAAAAAACACTACAAAGTGAAAAATAACTTTAATTTCGGAAGTCGGTGGCAAAAAACTAAAATACAGATAAAAAGACAATTAAACCAATTATTATTAAAGGCACTTTTGAATCGTAAAGGGGTCGATCAGTCACAAACGTGAAAAGTCTAAAAAGTGTAGACATAATAGTGACAATGACACACATATAACACGTGAACAAAGTGTTTATAAATATTATTATATTAGACTCTAAGAAAGTGGAGTGGACTTGTGTAAAGTACAATCAGCACTATTCTAAGTTTTAAAATAATTATCACGTAGCAAATTAAGTTAGATTCAAATTACTTATTAGTCTTATAGGCTAGATTGTAATTAATTATTAAGAACCTGGTTCTTTTTAATATATGATAAAAAAAAAAAAAGTCACAAAGGTGGAGCTAGTTTCCCATTCAAAATCGTAGTAAGTTCCTATGGAGGAGAACGAGCTAGAAACTACAAAAACAAACTGCTTTTGTACTTTCATAAAAAACGAAACAGATAAATATTGCATCAAACTAAAAAAACAATATAGTATCAGTTCTTGAACTCCACAACACAAACGTATAAGACAAGCAAAAAATTACGACCTTAACAGTTTCAACCCACGTCTTCCTATTTCACATAAACATAAGGTTGCTAATCACCCCGCTTACCGGCAATGGTATAATGGTACAAAGGACAGTTCCGGACATCAGAAGTCTAGTAGTTCCCGACAAGACAAGTTGCTATTTAATTCAGGACAGGGGTGCTGCAGCCTTGGTATCTACGTGCTTTGTTATTCGAATTTATTACTTAAGACAGACCATGAGACAAACCAGAGAGACGGACAGAAGACAAATCTTGACAATTTATGATCGTCATGTTATGTCTTCTTTTGCTCCACTTTTAATCAGGGACCACAACCCCGGTTAAGAGCCTTTCGAAGGGGTAACCCATTCAATGGGTTACCTTTATCATGATGTAACCCATTTAAAAATCCCTTTAAATGGGTTACATAATGATAATATAAATGATGATAAAGTAACAAAGAGTATTCTTTTCTATTCTATTCTTGAAACCCAGTAACATGAAAAAATCATAATATTAAGTTATTTCGATATCCGCCCAACACGCGAAGCATGACCAATTCTATCTCTATTCTACCCAGGGACCATTTTGGTTACTATTTTAGAAAACCCTTTCAATCGAAAGGGTTTTCGATAAGGTTTTTCTAAGCAGTTAACCAAAAACCCATACGGTATGGGTAATTTTGAATGGCTTAAATTAAGCCATTCAAAAGGGTTTTTATCAAAAACCCTTTCAATATGTTACCAAAATTTAATTTAAGCCGTTCATAAGGGTTACCCATATCGTATGGGTTTTTGTTTAACCGCTTAGAAAAACCCAATCGAAAACCCTTTCAATGGGTAACCAAAATAGTCCCTGCTTTTAATAGCACAAAACAAGAAAAATAGTCATGATAATAGGAAATAGATAGGCTGACTGTTCAGTGTGCTCAGGGTGTACATTTAAGTAGAAACACTAAAGGAGTCTGCCCACTACACCGTATCATACCATAACCATGCCAGGAAAAAAATATTCTTTGTATTGAAAAGTATGAGACTATGCGCAGTAGACCGTTCCGTCACCGACCAACACCGTCCAACACCGTTGCGTGCCATGCACGGAGCGTCAACAATTTGTCGGCGACAATATTTTGTCGGTGCCGATATGCTCCGTGCATGATATGCATAGTTTCCAAACCGATGCGCGCAGGCAACGAACCGGTGAGCATACGAGTTATAACCGCGTATGATTACCGTTCTAAATCCGTTATAAACAGTATTCTCCCTCGATTTTTCTATTTTTTAAAGCGGCGTGAACCCAGTAATGTCGTGATCGTCTGATGTTATCGTTTTCTTTTTCTTTCTCATTTAAAACAGTGGCTATCATTGGCAATTCTCTCATGGACAATTTTCTAGTAGGTATCGTATGGTATAGGAAACAATTTTCTCAACAAAAATATTCACTCGCTCTTCCTGACGCGTCTGCCTCACGCGAATCTTACGGGACACGCAGATAATACGCCGATGCTACGGTTTATTATTTATATATATATATGTTTTTATTTATCATGCCTTTATGCAGTGTTGATACTTTCTATTGGATATAATAGGGCGTGTCATATTTAATTCCGTGCCTGATACGTCCATAGCATGGTCAAGGTATGGTACGGTGTAGTGGGCAGAGAGCTTTATGGAAGATAATTGTTATGAAAATAATGATATAATGTATTATTTATCTCATAATCTGGTATTCTTAAGTCTTCGTTATTTCGTTATAGAAGAGTTAAAGATTGACCATTTGAAGCAGTCAATGAAACCCTTCACATGATGGGATCAATTTTATAGAACAAACAGAATTCACATACAGCAGTGCATTTGGAACACTCTAAACATTAATATTAGAGAAATCAAATCGGTATAGAAAACATATCCCTATCAAGCTTGCCCACCCCTGTCTCAGTTCAGGCGAGTTCAGTCAACCTTCCGAGCGCTTCCCGGTCGCATCTCGCCACTCCTGCGCAACTAGTCGCTCCGTGAACGCGATCCACGGAACACTATCAAGGTGAGTTATATTATTAGCTTATTCTAGTGTTCTTCAGTTCTCGTACAAAAAACTAGCTACGTTAGAAAGATTTAGGCCGATTATGGTTTGATTTAAGACGATTAGGGTTGGATTTTCATGTTCATTACTTGAAACGATCCTTTACTTCCTTTGTGATGGGGTCTTTGGGGTAATGTGTGGGAATTAATAATTTAATTAGGATTACAGGATTAGCACGTTTATTAATACATCATCGATACTATGAAATAGTACCAGTATGAAAATTCTATACGCATCGCTTATAAAAAAAAATTTATATTTTGTAAAGTAGGTATACCAAATAGTGTGTTAACTTGTGATATTGTGAGTATTTCCAAAATGGGAAGAGTTTTAGGAAATACACTTTCCACGATTTTAATGATTCGTCTTAATTCCTCAACAGAACACAAACTATTATAAAACTTTTTGTCAACCTTCTGTAGGTCAAATGATCTGTTGTCCTTTTATTTACCTATGATTAATAAAAGGTAATGATTATAATAATATACAATTAAAATACAAGTAACTAATTTCACTACTACTACAACATTAAATGACTATAACTATACAAATAATAAAAACAAAAGGACAGTTAGGGCTTAATAAATAATAAGTTTCAATAGTGAAATTGAAACTAAGAATTGAAAATAAGAAGTTTCAAACTGAACGCGATCAGGAAATCTAAAGCGCGGTCAAGAGCTGTTAGTCTCAATATTCCATAGCAATAATGACACCGACAGCTCTTGAACGTGGTTTAGAAGTCCGGGGGCCAAAGTCCGCTATTTTTATAAATTCAGTCATTCCAACACGATCCCATTGTCATGTCATTGTCATTTTGCTAAAAGTTCGTAATCTGCTAAATTCATAATGGTCGATCATTGGTCGGTCAATGTTCTCGTAATTGAATTGTGTTATTATAATGGCATTGTCGTATTGCCATTATTATAAAACCCATACGTAGAAATGTCATTCATTTGTCATATGTACGAGATTACCAATAAATGCCATTTCTTTCAATGTAGTGTCAGTGGCCGACCATTGGAAAGCCATAATGACGCCATTATACTAGTAGATTACCAAACTTGTCAAAATCAACAATTATGAAATCAATGATCGACCATTCTGACACTATTGTAATAGCAGACTTGAGGCCCTGATCGCGTCCAGTTCCATTGGTGAAATTTACCCTTAGGCATCGAAGTACACCTCCATATCGCACCTGTATTTTTTCCTCATTTTGTTGTGTATATTGCCAATACTATTAATAAAAGCTACAACACCTGTTCACATACCTAGTGCTGCAAGACAAAGAAAGTAAGAAGACAGCTTAAGAAAGTTAGATTTCTCAGACTGCGGGTTTACTATCGTCGTTTAGCATAAATCGCTTTGTTCAATTAAATGTACTTGTTCTTCAATCCAACACTTCTGCCGACCACAAACCGGCTTCTAGGCCAGTAGGCCAAATTACTTTTATACGTAACTGCATTGTCGCAGCAATAAATAACGTGAGAAGTAACTTTATTAAAACCTTACAAGTAATATAAACTATCTAATGAAAAAACGTGAATAGGCTTTAACTTGTCTTTGAATTCTTAAGTTTGATAAGTTGATTTTATTATTACAGATGCAGTGTTTCATCTGCGTCACGTACATGATCATTTTATGCAGTTCAAGTCCAACAAAAAATCGAGAAATCACCACAAATCACGAGAAACGTTCCTTATTCCGCGATGTCATAGAATCTCTGAGAATCCATTCTCAACTGCCTGAGGATATAAATCAAAATGATGAGAATAATCTGTCCCAAAATTATGTTAGATATGGATATGAGAACGAACCCTCTTTACCGAGTGATGCCGATTACATTCCAAGAAGAAACGACAGAATTGAAATGCCATCGATGAAGTATCGCTTTCCAAAAAGCATCAACATCAATACAACCGATGAAAGGAAGTCTAAAGAAGAAGTAGTTGTGTTCATAGATACTAATAAACATAAAACAACCACCTCAAAACCGAAAAAGGACAAACGTCCGCGACCAACTTATAATAAAAATAAAAACCCGAACAAGAATAAAGAAAACGAAGACGACATTAATTCAGAAACTGATGCTGATAATGAACCTGAAGATTTTACACCGCTGACCAACACAATGGCTGGACAAAGCCAGATTGGGAACAGGGAATCGCAAACAGTACTGAAACCAACAGTTATAGTCAATATTCGAGGCAGTGTCACCCACCGAGATAGTGATATAAAACTCGAGAGCAGAGAAGTACCTAGTAACAGAACCGAACCAGCTCAGAATATTTTCAACATAAACCAAGAAATCAAGATCGAAAGAGAAGGAAACAAGAAAAAGCCTTCAAATGTAAAACAAGAAATTAAAATGGTTGCTGCAGATGAAAGTGCTAAAATCGAAGAAGATATGATGATGTGTGAGACAGCTACTTGGAAACCCGATAAAAGTCAGGAAAGTAGGAAACTTGACAGTGTTTTGCAAATCCTGTTTTCAATTTAGACTAGAATTTTCGAAAATGTGGTCACTTTAATGTTCGTTTAAGGCAAGAACAAAACGTTAATAGTTTTGAAATTGAGTAGTAATTGTGATAGACTGAAAAGTAGTGATAAAATGCTCAATAACAATTTGTCTTAAGTCTTTTAACATTCAATTAAGATAAGAATCAATTTAAGTTAAATCTGAAATAAAAATTATTTGATTTGATTTGATTTTGATTTAATTCATGTGTTTAGTTATTATAATAAAATATTGTATCTCAAAGAAGGTGTGTATCATTAAAATACATAATTCATTCATCTCAATAATGATCCCTAACATTGATAAAGTTGTATTAATTATAGGTCACTCCTCTATAGCAAATAAGTTAATTTTGAACCGTATGGTATTTAAGATTTATTTGCTAATAACTTAATTAAGCTGCACATGAGCCTAAAACAGTAAGTTTTATTTATATTCAAAGGACTCCTGAACCTACACATGTTCTTTGAAAGTATCTTCTACTGTTGTGCCTATCAAGAAAAGGGTTTAAGAAATAATTATCATTAAAACTACTTTTCCTAGTCTTTCATTATCTGATACTTATAAAAATTTTGAAGAATGTCATCTTCAAAATTGTTACAAAATGTAACCTTGTTAACATCGATAAAAGGCAAACCAATTTCTTTTAGCTCATATTATTATGTAGTTCTGTTCATCATCATCTGCCCGCCTTTTCCCGACTATGTTGAGATCAGCTTCTTGTCTAACCGGCTGTAGCTACCTATCTGACCTCGACAACCCAGTTACTGGGTAACACGATACCCCTTGGTAAGACTGGTTGTCAGACTTTCGGGCTTCTGACGACCCATAACGACTGTTAAAGATCAAGAAATGACGGCCGACCAACGGCTTAACGTTTTTAAGTTAGTTATCCACTGTATTTTTTATGGTTAAAGTTCATCATTAGCATGTTTCAAATCCACTGTCATTAAACAAATGCTACCTTTCTCATCACAGTTTTCGTCAGGTCATCGACCTACATTGCCTTAACAATATGCTTGAGTTGTTACTTCAAGCTTTTATGGCAATTCCTCATCAACTGCAAACTGCTTGTCAGTGGGCGCCGTACGACTTACTTTAGCGATTATGACGATATACGAAACCTATTGACGCAAATTAAAAACAAAAAAAAACCGGCCAAGTGCGAGTCTTATATTGCGAGAATTATTATCTAAGGTGAATTGCGGTTTACGATTTAAGACGTATTAAAAAAAACTACTTACTAGATCTCGTTCAAACCAATTTTCAGTGGAAGTTTACATGGTAATGTACATCATATATATTTTTTTGTTTTATCATTCTCTTATTTTAGAAGTTACAGGAGGGGGGACACATTTTACCACTTTGGAAGTGTCTCTCGCGCAAACTATTCAGTTTAGAAAAAAAAAAATATTAGAAACCTCAATATCATTTTTGAAGACCTATCCATAGATACTCCACACGTATGGGTAAAAAATTGAATTTCAGTTACTGTTCTAAGTATGGGGAAACCCCAAAATGTATTGTTTTTTTTTCTATTTTTGTGTGAAAATCTTAATGCGATTCACAGAATACATCTACTTACCAAGTTTCAACAGTAGTATAGTTCTTATAGTTTCGGAAAAAAGTGGCTGTGACATACGGACGGACAGACAGACAGACATGACGAATCTATAAGGGTTACGTTTTTTGCCATTTGGCTACGGAACCCTAAAAATATGTTCGTGCCTCGAAAGGAGCCAATGTAGCCTTTTAGCTTTATGAACTAAAACATTTTGATCTTCAGTATCTAAACGACTACTCACTTCATTTGTATATCAAGGCTTTATAAACATACCTACTACCTGCGCCCCGCGGTTTCACTCGCATAAGTCTCGATCCCGTGGGAATTCGAGATAAAATGTGTCCTATATCCTAACCAAGGTCATGGTCTACCCATTTGCCAGATTGAAAGCGTCACAAACAAAGAAACAAACAAACTTACTTTCACATTTATAATATTAATATAGTTATGATTTGTAAGAATGTAATTTTGCAGAGTATGATTTGATTTATTTATTTAATACTTTAAGCACACAAATGTTCAGAGGCAGAATTAATGCCATAGGCATTAAGTCAACAACAACACATTACATGGCATTGGCATTTTAACAATTTATAAGTTCTGTACAGTCTACCACAGCATAATGGTGTACAAATATTATTTGAATAACATTATTAACTCTATCTATCTATCATTATCATTTGTCATTATCAACTAAGTTCAGTATACTTAGTAAATAATGTTTTTTGTTTGTTTAAAGATTTTATTTAAATAAAACATGAACAAAAAGGTCTACGAGTATTAATATAATTAAGAAAGCAAAGACGGAAAGTAGTCGAAACATTGCAGCAAATTAAGTACTAACAACAATTTTCCGTAAATAATATAGAAATTATTTACGGTTCCCTATCCATTTGCATACAATTTTAAGACGTAATATAACATGGCATAATTTTGTTTATCCAAACTATATTTACGCATAACAGCTTACGCATAATTTATAAGCATAACATTCAACAGGATAAAATATATTTACACAAAACTACATTTTATAGGCATAACAAATACGCTTAATAATTAACTCCTACAATGTTAGACACTACTAATACAATATTGCTCTAATGAAAATATGTACGTATCTATATTATGTAGGTAAAACATATTGGTGGCTTAGAGGTGGCCCGAGGGCCACCCTGCCGCACCATAACAGGGCGTACAACGGTCCACTAGCGCAACTCCTTTAAAAAAATATTATCTCGTCACTGAGAAGGAATTATGAATAACGGCTAGTAGGGACCCTCGGTAAGTGAGTCTAGAATTTTCTAACACCTTTTATAAAGTTTCATATTGAGACACGAAGCAACAAAATACGATCTAAACAAAAGCGGCCACATTCCTCTAGATCGTATTTTGTTGCTTCGTGTCTCAATATGAAACTTTATAAATGGTATTAGAAAATTTTGGACACACTTACCGAGGGTCCCTACTAGAATAGAATAGAATACTCTTTATTATGTAGACCATAAATGGTTCTTAATTAATTATCATTTATTCATAATTCCTTCTCAGTCACGAGATAATATTGTTTTAAAGGAGTGGCGCTAGTGGACTGTTGTACGCCCTCTTAACCTACTTAAAATTGGTTTCCGTAATTTTTTATACCTTAACACTAGTAGGTATGCTAATAGGCATTACGCCAAGTAACATAATGCGAATTAAAATAATGCCAAAACAAATTATCGTAGTAGGTTTCGGTTGAAGAGAGGGATCTAAGGTGTATGGAATCCGAGAGTTGAGTTTCCACGGATTCTGTAATCCCCCCTCGCTTTACATGCATGACCACACATTTGTCCACACCAAATTCTATCCTGATGGCGCAACTGAATGTTATTTAATAGTATATATTTTTTATTTAATTTTCTGCCAGATAATAATCTGGCCGAAAATTAATTTAATTGAAACAACACACACTTCAACGTGCAGTTAGACATCAAGATTAGACTTTAATGAAATGCAATAATCCAATATGATTGACTTAACGCCGATGATTTCGACATTTATTTAATTTTAAAGCCAAGAAGCTCAGAAATTGATTGATATTCCTATTAGGTACGACAAAATCAGAAAAATTGTTTAGTAGGAACTATTCAAGTAGCCATTTCTGGTCCACAATCCAACTTCATTCGACTGTATGTATTACAATGCACCGTTACCATCCTACGCTTATGACCAAAATGTCACAAACAGCTATTATAATATAAGCCTTATTAAGACAACAATCATTCTTGAATGTCCTTTTGCCTTTTAAAATAACTATTTGTTAGGTTGTCCCAACTAAAAATGGTTGTCGCAGGAGTACGCTATCGTCGCGCTCTTTTATATGATTTTATTTTTTAGTATGGGTTTGCTCTTGACCTTAGTCTAGGGCAGAGGTGACAGAGACAAAGTCGACGATGGAGTGAGCTTACCCAGAAGAAGCCTGTTCACTCTAACTTTGAAGAGATTAGGGTTGTATGCGTTCGGAAACACTGACGCAGGTAGAGAGTTCCACTCTTTTGCTGTGCGCATTATAAAAGACATTTGGAAACGCTTAGTGCGAATTGGTGGAATAGCAACAAGGGAGGGATGGTAACCTGCAGTGCGTCTAGATGTCCGATAATAGAAGGGGGCTGGTGGAATGAGGTCGTGGAGTTCTTGGGCACACTCACCGAAGTACAATCTGTAGAAGACCGACAAGAAGGCAACCTTGCGGCGATGGGCCAAGCTGTGAAGATTGGCATCCACCAGTACGTCACCATTAAGCCTCTTAGCTCTACGTTCCACCGAGTCAAGCGCGGCATGTTGGTATTTTACTGAGCCATCCCAAAGGTGGCTGGTGGGTGAATACGACATATTCGCGAGATCAATCAAGTCGCGTTTGTACCTCATAATTCGTAAAAACGATCGCATCGATCGCGTACTCGCACGACGATTGCTTTTGGTTAGGACGCCGGGATAGACATCAATAAGGCCCCATTTACACGGTGCAAGTTTCTGGAACGTTCAAGATCAATAATCGTATGCCACAAACAAAGCACGTTCAAGAATTGCATGCAAGTGTTTACTCGCGTACGATTTCCATAAAATCATCACCTTAGCCTTTTCCCAACTATATTGTGGTCAGCTTCCAGTCTAACCAGATGCAACTGAATACCAGTATTTCACATGGAGCGACTACCTATCTGACCTCCACAACCCAGTTACTGGGTAACACGATACCCCTTGGTAAGACTGGTTGTCAGACTTTCGGGCTTCTGACGACCCGTGACGACTGTTAAGATCCACGAATGACAGCCGAGACCAATGGCTTAACGTGCTTTCCGAGGCACTGAGGAGTCTCGGTATGTAAAGATCCATGGACCAACCCCGGCAAGCGTAGCTTAACCTGATGGATCGAGCCGTGCGGCTGTTATTAGTTAGCCACGAACTTTATTTTACATTATAGATATAAGGTGTTTCTATTCATACACGAAATCTCTTAAGGGGTCACTGTACTCATCATTATATATTTTACTATGGAAACAAAGTTGAAACCGCGAAAAAAAAAACTGCTGTTCCATACATATTGTCGAGTTATAAGAACATAAATGTAGGAAACAGCTGATTTTTTTTTCGCGATTTCATGTTCGGTCCCATAGTAAAAGTTGTTCATAATGATGAGTACAATGACTCCTTAAGACATTTCGTATATGAATAGATACACCTTATACATTATAATTATATATATTTTAGTGATCTTAATTTTAAAAGTATGTATGTAAGTATATTCTCATTATTGTATGTTTATTATTTAAATTAATGAATGATGTTTTATTTTATTTTATGTATTGTGTTCCTCTTCTACTCTTACACACGTTGTCTACATCTCTTTGTCTACTTTCCTATCGCAGGTATGCTGGAAGAGACTCCTTTAGAAATAAGCATCACCTTTGTACGTATTTTTCTGTTAAATTATTTTTGTCTTGTATAAATGTGTGTACTAAAACAGCGCTAAATATCCTTCATTAACACACACATCTCACATGTTCAACACTTAATAATCCAATACCACAAAAAAGTATTCGTTGACATCATGATCCTGTATTACTAGACCAAAGTTATCTTCGAACATTCAAGCTGTTACAAATTTCGGACGTCAAAATGTCAACCAGCATTAATAATATCTTCCTGATGTTAGTGTCCCAGTCTCTTTGCAAGGCCGGTTAGCATCAAACACCGATCTAATTCCTTGTAGGTCATTAAATATAGAGCACGCTCTGAATCAGATATATCCTATAGAAATAAGGTAAATGTCAAGGTATTTTAAACTCAGAACATTTCTTTAGATCTAAAAACGTAACTCCTAAAGCGCAAATTTAGTTTTCCAGGATGTACAGATAAATAAGATGTTGTTTATTTACAATCTAAACTTAATTTAACAAACAACTGAGCTATTTTATTGTGATGAAAACATTATGTTTACCCAAATTAATCTAAATTTAAATTCAGATTTGATAGGTACTAAACGAAACGGTATCCACTAATAATAAAGCTTGATATCTTGACCGTTATTTAGTCTTTAATATAAGATGATAATAAAGTAAAAAATAAGGCATAAAAATAGTATTTCCCTCTAGAGGAAGGAGTCCTCAGTTGAAGTCTTAAGGCGCTGACAAGAGGCAAATGACAAAAGTACGCTTGTCTTAAACAAAAAAAATACCAAATCTTTAAAGTTTGTGGTAGCGGAAAAACGATATGTTATTTTTGAACATATTTCTCATAACTTGGTTGTTACCAAAATACGTTTAGAAATAAAATCTCGATACAAATTAACGGCAAACTAACCCTTTACTTTGAATTTCAATTCAAAATATCTGTATTAAATATCTAGGTACGGCTGGTATTTAATTAATAACCAGACTTATTTGTATGCAGAACTTGGTTGTTTTTTATTTTCAATTACTCAACTCATTTTTGAGTAAATAAATAATTGCTTCATATTTCGCAATAAATTACAAGCGTTGTTTCATCGCGCTTCTCTTTCTTTTGTATGCAGTCTGACAGTGACCGCACCAAACAATCTGCCCGCCTTTTCCCAACTATATTGGGGTCGGCTTCCAGTCTAACCGATGCAGCTGAATACCAGTATATTACATGGAGCGACTGCCTATCTGACCTCTACTACCCAGTTACTGGATAACACGATACCCCTTGGTAAGACTGGTTGTCAGACTTTCGGGCTTCTGACGACCCGTGTCGACTGTCACAGCTCCACGAATGACAACCTGGACCAACGGCTTAATGTGCTTTTCGAGGCATGGAGGAGTCTCCTCTACAACCCATACGGGGAATATGACACTTCTTAGTAAGACTGGTATTCAGACATTTGAGCTTCAACTCACCATGAGATTGTTTTTCTGAATTTCAGGTCTTTAAGGTGAAGCTAAGCAAAACAACGATAGCTGACGTGGCACAAAAGGCTGTCCAACCTAAATGGGACTGGGCAGGATATGTCTGCCGCATGCCAGCCATGTGGGCCCAAATACCATAGAATTGGTGCCCTGAGACAGTGCGAAGGGGTCGCGGTAGAACACGTAGGAGATGGCGGGAAGAACTGGATAGGTTCCGTCAAAACTGGAAGAAAGACCCGCGGGCTCGCGAAAGATGGAAGGAGTGGAGGGAGGCCTTTGCCTGCAGTAGTTTGCCAGCACTGCAGTGGGACAGCGTAGGATAGGGAAAAAAACAATAAAAACTAAAAATAAGGTAAAGCTTAGCTGTCGTTTAGGGTAAAATTTACTTCTAAAACCTGTTAGTTGATAATAATAATAAAGACTATTATATCCCCTCCACAAGGTAAAGCCCTCTTCTCACACAGAAGGCACGAGCATAGATTACTACACTTGCTCAAGACGGCCCGGGTGGCGCAGTGGTTCAATCAACTCAGCCTATAGCAGTCCACTGCTGGACATAGGCCTCTCCCAGGCTGCGCCACAACACCCTGTCCTCCGCCTTCCGCATCCAGTTTGTCCCAGCCACTTTTTTAAGGTCGTCGGTCCATCTAGCTGGGGGGCGTACCACACTTTGCCGATGCGCAGTCTCCACTCCAGGACTCTGCCCCACCGGCCGCCGGCGCCAGCCCACTGCCACTTCAGCTTGCTTACTCTGCAGGCTATGTCGGTAACTCCGGATCTCATCCGGATAACTTCATTTCTGATCTTATCCTTCAGAGAAACTTCGAGCATAGCCCGCTCCATAGCACGCTGAGTGACTTTGAAACAATAGTGCGCAGTGGTTAAGGCGACGATAACCGACTTTTGATGATTTGATACTGAAGATCACGTCTAGACGAGTAGTGTTAATGATTTGAAAAAAATATATGTTAAATTAGAGCACTTTCTCAATAATTTAACATGTGAATATTTTAGATTATGTTTATATTACACAGTGAAATTAATTTGTAAAGTTATGTCTAACGCGGATAAAAAACTGAGAATGGCGCAAAATCTACCAAAGCGTATTTTACTGAAACCTTCACCAATTTAAAGATAATTTAATTATTGATCTTTTAGTATACGCGTTTTATTAAAATACCTTTTGGTTTGTGTATAATAAATTAATAATGCGTCAAATTGGGGACAACGCTCCTTGATGGGCGAGTCCTATTACTGGCTGAACGTACGACCCTTTGCGTGAGCTCAATACAGAACACGCAAGCTAACCACTCAAGGTCACTGGCATATATCTCCGTCTTAAGCGATTGACTGCTGCGCTGCGGGTCGCGGGTTCGATTGTTCCGCGTCTGGCTGTTAGTGTAATGTGAGTTTTAAATGTTACGCAATACAGCAGAAATTACTAGTGTGGGTCAACGTTTAAAATATATATATATATATATAAAAGACGGGTGGGCGATTTCAGACTCATGTTTTAACTATAAATCTAGGATTCCTCACGATGTTTTTTCTTCATCGATGCCAGTAATGTCCAAGATAAAGTTAACCGCCTTATTACAAAACAAGATTTATATTTGACATGGCTTCAATCATGGAGCCAGTTTTTGTAATAAGAACGTAACTGTGATTGAAATACCGTTCTTTATACAAAGTTCGGTACTAAGTTGTCAGTTTTGTGTTTAGGAACTTTACCATAGTCCGAATAAAGTTCGAAATTCAATAATGGCTCCATGTTTTAAACCTGGGTCTGAAAATAAACCTTGTTTTGTAATAAGGGGGAAAGAGTATACTACAATTTGGAGACAACAATACGACAGTAAATGAAAACACTGGCAATACTAATGCATAATTCATTGTCAGCCATTTTTGGCGGGAAACGTCTATCTGTCACATCTGACGTTTCGCGCCATGAATCGACCTGAATCAGGTCGCTTTGATAGATGTGTCGTAAACGATGTAACGACCTGAATCAGGTCATGTTTCAAACAAACTAAATAAACTCAAACTCAAAGCATTTATTTCAAATAAACCAATTACAGGCACTTTTGAATTGTCAAGGGGTCGGTCAGTCATAAAGATGAAACTAGTTGCCCATTCCAAAGCTTAGTAGGTACCTATGGAGAAGAACGGGCAAGAAACTCCACGGACACTCTTTTAAATTAACATATGGTTACAAAATATTGGTTACATCATTCGTGTTGAAATTAAACATGTGAGAACGATGCAAAACGTCAAAGGCGTCCGTAACAAAAAGATTAAAAAAAAAACAATTCAAAAATTAAATTAAAATAAGCCAAGGCCGCTAAGAGATGACCAGTCCCTACTGATGGCGCCCGTTCACGAACATGACGCATGGATTAGCACCATTCAATTCAACCATTTTGAAGGGAGCTAAATGATCCAACACACCCGCCACCATCAGCGAGACATTACAGTGAGCATGACATACTCTCAGCCACTAGGGCACATTCAAGTCAATGAAAGAAGTACTCAGTAAATGATAGCTTTATAGTAAGTACTTACATAGTGCTCACACATGTGCTATGCAATTATATAATACTAAGAGATTGAATTTATACAATGCAAAGATAGTTTTTGAAATCTTCAGCAGCTCCAACAGTATTTTCAAATGTTAATCAATTAGTTGAGGTTGTGGAGCTGGACCAGCATTGAGCCAAGCATTTTTATCAGCGATTTAATCCCCCAAATTATAGTATGCCTGCTTGCATGCAATAGCAGTGGTGTGCCGATTAGCATTGAGGGAACGAGGAAGAAGAAAAGAGAATAGAGAGTTAATGAAGCGTAAATAAGAACGACGACGTCATAATTAAAACTGAAAATACTTGTTTCGCTCATATTATTAACTAAGTTTTAAGACTTAATTTGATATCTGTAGGTGATACTAATTGTGCCTGTCGCAAAACTGATATAGGATAGTTGTATGTTTGATTATTGGTTTTGCCAATCTTTGACTAGCTATAGCGATTAAACTATTGGATATATTTGATTGAATTTTCGTGTGCAGACTGCAAACGTCATTAGTTATACGCAGATGAATTTATTGTCATATTGTAGCCTCACCTTGTATATGATTTGAAAAAACGCACATTAGTTCTTGCATAAAATTATTAGTTACACAGATCTCTTAACATATCGAAACCCCTCGGTGTCTTAGAAAGCAAGTTAAGCCGTTATGGGTGCTATCACAAAAAAACAGTTTTTTCTAAATTTCTTATCTAATTGTGAGAAAGCTTGAAATAATTGAAACACTAAAAGTCTGTATGACTATAAAAGAACAGTTTTCGTGGTGATAAACCATTCGTGTCAGTCTCAGCACCTGTTAATAGTTTCATCACTTTTGCGCTCTCGAAAATATAGCTTATTTCGCCGTTCAATTACCAAAAAAAAGGTGATATTAAAAAAATATAAGGGAAGGTAAAGTCTTATACTATAGTATGCATAACTTTTTTTATTCATTTTGTCATTACCATTATAATATGTTTAAACAATATTTTTACTACATACATTTTACATCAGTATTGCTTTTAAATATCAATTTTTTGTTGCGTTGATTAAATTTTTATCCCGATTCTAATCAATCTACGACCTTAAGGACTTTATGAGCAGTAAATATTATATGTATATTTTTTAGATTTTACCGTGCTGCCAGTTTGATACAAAAGACACGGAAAAACCTAATGTTTTACGTTTGTTCGAAATTCGCTACACATTACAATTCCTCGAAAATTTAACATTGTTATAAAAATTCTAATCACTCTACGGACTAAAGCAAAGTCGGATTTATGATTCTTCATCAAAATATTATGCCATTATCTTTAAATAACAAATATCCAGGACTTGAAAAAGTACGTATATTTGGTTAAACGCCCAAAATATGTGAGCGCGCTCTTAAACTGTAATGGCTTCTACATACCAGCGCGACGCGACACGGCACAAAGGCCCCGCGTGTCGCGGGACGAGCGGTGCCTTTGTGCCGTGTCGCGTCGCGCGACAAGTCGCGCTGTTATGTAGAAGCCTTAATTCGTAGATCCTTGATAGTTGTTACGGGTTAACAGAAGCCCAAAAGTCTGACAACCAGTCTTACCAAAGGGTAACGTGTTACCCAGCTACTGATTTGTGGAGGTCAGATAAGCAGTCGCTCCCTGTTAAATACTGGTACTCAGCTTCATCCGGTGAGACTGGACGCCGACTCCAACATTGTTGGGAAGAGGTAGGCAGATTGATTTACAGATCACTTAAGGCGACGTTATCCGACTTTTAATGATTTTATACTGAAGATCACGTCTAAACGAGTAGTTTTTAATGTTTGAAAAAAAATATATGTTAAATTACAGCATTTTCTCAATAACGTAATATGTGAATATTTTAGATTATGTTTATATTACATAGTGAAATTAATTTGTAAAGTAATGTCTAACGCGGACAAAAAACTGAGAATGGCGCAAAATCTACCAAGCGTATTTTTCTGTAACCTTCACCAATTTAAAGATAATTTAATTATTGATCTTTTAGTATACGCGTTTTATTAAATAACCTTTTATTTTGTGTTTAATAAATTAATAATGCGTCAAATTGGGGACAGCGCTCCTTGATGGGCGAGTCCTATTACTGGCTGAACGTACGACGCGTTGCGTGAGCTCAGTACAGAACACGCAAGCTAACCACTCAAGGTCACTGGCATATACTCGTATCTAAGTTGTAACTAAGAAACAAGAATAAGCATTTAACATGAAACAAAAAAAAACTTTCTGAATGACGCTACTAAATTTTAATAATAAAAAACATTAAAGACTTACAGGTTAGGACAAAAGCTTTTACGACCTAAACTAAAAGAGGATAATAATTCTACCTAAGTGGGATTTCCCTATTTGAATTCTTATTTTGATGAATCGATATCGGTCAATGATAGGTCAGTAAAATTTTACATTCAAGTGCCTTGCCACTTTGGATAAATACCTACGAGATTTGGAGTACCTACGAGTATAACGGGAAACGCAACGTTAAAACCGCACGTGTGTGTGGTTCACTTCGTGTACCATGGAACGCCGCCATGAGAACCAATGAATCCATACTGGAAGAACACAACATCGCCAAGCGGTTATCCGCAATAACCCAGGAGCGTGACATATTATGCGTTCACCTAAGCATGGTCTGGAAACGCTTATGATACTGGGCCGGGTGGAAGGAAAACGCGCTCAAGGTAAAGCACCGGCAAGATCGACAGACGTGATCAAGCAGACTATTGGAGGCAGCATTTACCGAGCGGTCTACACTGCAGAAGACTGCATAACTTAAAGACACGTCATATGTGGTCGCGATCCGAGGCATTGAGGGAACGAGGAAGAAGAAAAGAGAATAGAGAGTTAATGAAGCGTAAATAAGAACGACGACGTCATAATTAAAACTGAAAATACTTGTTTCGCTCATATTATTAACTAAGTTTTAAGACTTAATTTGATATCTGTAGGTGATACTAATTGTGCCTGTCGCAAAACTGATATAGGATAGTTGTATGTTTGATTAAAGAAAAAATCGTTCGATTTTACGTTACAATTTCGTCGCGCATTCTTGCTGCCCCTCTGAAGAAAGCTACTAGGTACTTAAGGTGAATTAGATGCGAACATGGGTCATGGCTGTTGTGCTTAAAATATATTAGAATTTCACTGCAATTAATTGTATAATGATATCATGAATTACAAAAGTAAGATCAAAACCCTAATAAAAAGAACCGAAAGCAAGCCCATAAAATAGGTTAGGTATCATAAAAATCATCACTCTTCTCTTCTTGCATTTGGTTTAATTACGAAAGATGATGAATAATTTATAAAGACTAAAAAAATCCTTTGCGATCCGTCATTTAATTACTTACCTGTTAAATTGATCTAATTTCCTGTTTTGGAAAACCAAATCAGCTAATCTATAAACAGTATCAAACGATATCGCTTTCGGTGTTTGTCTGTTGGACCGCGTTGTTCTTCTAAACTACGACAACGGATTTTGATGCGATCTTCACCATAATTTAGAAAATTTATTCCGTAAGATTTGTGTATATTAATCTGCCTGCCTTTTCCAAAATATGTTGGGGTCGGCTTCCAATCCAACCAGATGCAGCTGACTGCCAGTATTTTACATGAAGCGACTGCCTATCTGACCTCCACTACCCAGTTACTGGATAACATGATACAGAACCCCGAAAGTCTGACAACCAGTCTTACCAAGAAGACTGGTTGTCAGACTTTCGGGGTTCTGACGACCCGTAACGACTGTCAAATGATAAATGATTTTATTTCTGTAAGTAGGTTTGTACAAACACTTTTACACGTCAATCATATTTTAAAAACTAGATGAGGTCGGCGTTTCCTATCTGACTACTCTGAGAAGAAAGGCCAAAACAAACTCAGAGGTCACAGTCTCTTTTAAAGTCCAGACATAATCTTGGTCAGATCATGTGAAGACCATGTAGATTGGTGTCTGAAATGGTCTTTTGAGGAAAGAACCACACAGGTTGAGTGGACCTGACCAGTCAGTGCACGCATTTGTCAGTAATCATGCAGAATTTAAGGAGCTCAACGATGCGACGATCAATACCAAAGAAAGGACAAAGCTCCACGAATGACAACCTGGGCCAACGGCTTAACGTGCTTTCCAAGGCACGGAGGAATCTCGGTATGTAAAGATGGTCACCCATCCACGGACCAACCCCGGCAAGCGTGATTTAACCTGATGGTTCGACCTGTGCGACTGTTATTAGTTAGTCACGAGCTCCTCAAGGTTTAAAATTGTGTTTATAATACATTCATATTAAACCTACATATAATAAAACTTGATGTTTTGTCAAATCGTAGACCCATGCAAAGCAGGGTGGGTCGCTAGTTGAAATATAAATCAAGTTTGTAGCATAGATGTTACCGAATCTTGATGTACAGGATCATCAAAGGTAATAAATTGTCTAAAGAGCCGTTTGTAAGACATTATACTTAGACAGAAAAGCAATCAATCAATAAAGTCTGGTAATTATTTTTACAATCTCCCAAAGGTGTACATAATCAGCCTATAATGTTCCCACTGCTGGGACACAGACCTCCTCTCTGTGAGAGGGAGTGGGCCATAATCCACCACGCGAGCCCAGTGCGGTATGGTAGATGTCACATGACTTCGAGTTTTTGGGTTTAGGACATGCCGGATTCCTCACGATGTTTGCCTTCACAGTTTTGAGAGCAGTGGTGATGTAATTATTTACACAAAGTGAAGCGCTTGCCTGGGTTCGAACGTACGACCTACAACTCGTAAATCGAGGCCAGGTTTACCCAGTCGTCCGCCATCATCCGTCGTCCGTCGTCAGTCGGCCGTCCAGAGGTATACTTGTCCCCAAAGGGTACAGGGAGCTAATAGGTTTACAATTCGTTATTTATGCTTAATTAAATGCTGCTATTATCGAACCCAAAATGTTTGTTCTGACCCGTTCAAGACGTCTGGAAAATGGAGTACAGGCATTCTTAATTTAATTTTTCTTCTTTATTATAAAAACTTTTTGGTTCATAATACTCTCCTTACAAGTAACGTGATAAATTAAGCTGAATATTCAAGCTCAAGCAGATCTTCGAGATAAAGAAAGTTGCTATACAAGTAGCTTGTGGAAAGATACAAATCTTAATTATCTACATCAAAGAAAACACGTGTTTGGCATATAATTACAGTACTGTCTAGTTCTTATAGAGAAACTGAAACTTATAAAAAATGTGGCCGTCACCGGGCGCCCAGCAGATGTGAAAAGAGCGGCGGCGATAAGGGGACGTGAGAGACGCGGCATAAGAGAGCGTCATGCCGTTTTCCGGCAGCATACGAGTCGGTCGTAGGGCCGCCAAACACGGAGTGCTTGAAGCAGCCAGGATCAATTGCTTCAAGCTGCGACTGCATAGTGCACTACAGTCTTCTACGTACACACATGCACGAAACTGCTCAAGCAGTAGCGACTGCTTCGGGCGGTCGTGCGGTCAATGTTGACTATGCCTGCAAGAGCGATCCGTGTATGTTGATCAATGGCTAACTACTCGAGCAGTCCATGTATGGCGACCCTTACCCCCTTGGTGCGCCATTAGGGCGGCCGTACACGGACTGCTTCAAGCAGTTGAGACCGACTGCTTAAAGCCGCGACCGCGCGGTGAACTATAGTCATTCATTCGCTGCCGTACACACGACTGCCCGAGCAGTCGCGACCGCTTCAAGCCGTCAACTGCATGACGAAATTCCATCGTGGCGTCGACCGCTCGCGAGCGGTCGCGAGGCATACACCGACTGCTCGAGCCGTTGACTGCGCTAGAGCAGTCGACAGCTCTCCGACCTCCCCCCCCGTCCCTTGTGGCCAAACCTCAATGTTACTGCTAGTCTTTCTTCTAGTTGGATACTTCTCCTCATAATTGTGTCTTCACTTTAATTTGAGACTTTAGTATATTATTCAATTCATCAAACGAAGACTTAGAAGTGATGAAGAAAAATTTCTTCATCACTTCTAAGTTCCATAAACAAATGATAGAAATGAACCCAAAATTTTCTCTTTTGACGTCGCCGCCGTCGTCTCCGCTTAAGCAGAAGCAGCAAAAGCAGTGCTTCCTCGTCAGAATCCATGACTCGACTGTGGTAGAAAATCAACTGCTCGAGCGGTTGGTAGCGACAGTTCGAGCAGTCAACAACCGACCGCTCGAGCAGTTGACGCCGACCGCTCGAGTGGTCCGTGTACGTCGCTCAGCTGCTAACTGCTCGAACAGTCCGTGTACGGCCGCCCTATCATCACGCGTACAATCTACTCAGAATGATCTGTGTCAAAACACAGATAATTCTGTACTAATCTGTAATCTGCTCTAAGTTAATTGTTAATGTGTTTTATACAGATAACCCATCCGGAATAAATGCTCTAAATGATGGTGTAAACCGCATTAAAATCTTTTGTGTACTTTAGAAAATCTAAGCGGTGATACAGACAAAAAACGACTTTATTTTATACTATGTAAAGATAACATTTTGGTGCAACTCAATTTAGTTCGATTTTTGGAGTGAAAACTTCTTTAGGCGCGGCGAGCACTTTTTCTGAAAATGGTAAAAAAATTGGTTTTTTAAAGCAGTGTAACTCTTAAACCGTAAATATTTTTTCCAAAACAAAAACAGTATGATAATTTCCAATTTTTTGTGCATACGGTGATGGAACTCAAAACATAATTAAAGATAATTTAATACATCAAAAAGATCTTTAAAGACAACTCTTAATTATTTTTAACAGCAGTTTATCCCTTCGTTAATAGTTATAATTATAATTATTATAATTAAAAGTATACCATAAAATTGAAAATGCCAAACTGCATCCGGTGATGGATAATTTTTATTAATTAGTTAATATCTAATTTTATACGATTTTATTTTTATTTTAACGCCATACATTGTGTCATCGCGCATCTCTATCTTTTGTATGCAATCTGACAGTGACAGCGGTTTACCTGTAGTGCGCGTCTTAACAAAAAACTGGCCAAGTGCGAGTCGGACTCGCCCACGAAGGGTTCCGTACCATTATCTATAAAAATGGCAAAAACACGTTTGTTGTATTGGAGCCCCCCATAAATATTTATTTTATTTTAATTTAATTATTTATTTTTAAATTCAATATATATCTACATATTCTGTGAATATTACAAGCGTCTACCTGTTGCCGTTATCAATATAGAGCAAAAACGAGCAAAAAAATCACGTTTGTTGTATAGGAGCCCCCTTAAATATTTATTTTATTCTATTTTTTAGTATTTATTGTTATAGCGGCAACAGAAATACATCATCTGTGAAAATTTCAACTGTCTAGCTATCACAGTTCATGAGATACAGCCTGGTGACAGACGGACAGACAGACAGACAGACGGCGCCGGCGGAGCCTTAGTAATAGGGTTCCCATTTTACCCTTTGGGTACGGAACCCTAAAAATCATGGAACTCACGTCATCGTCACCGAACGCTTCGATACAATTCACTCGATACAACGACACATTCAAGTTACTTAGTTTTCACTTCTGACGTGCAGTTTTTATGTAGAGCACTAAGTAAGTGCAGTGCAAATAAATTGTTTTTATCCTCGTAAACCTAAATTTCTTCTTTTAGTCATTTTCTTCGCCTCAAGTTTTCACTAGAATTTTGCATCCAAGATGAATTGTCTTGTCTCATTCAAATGTCAAAACACGATCACAAGTAAGCCAGTATAATATCTTGGAACCTCAATACAGCGCTGTTTGCAAAGACTAGTAAGAAAAATATTGAATTTCATACTGAAAAATTTAGGTCTGTAGTCCTCCATCATCTGCCGGGCCTTGTCCGAAGTTCACTGAAAGAAATAATTAGCCGAACTAATTAATTTACTTCAAAAATAACTCAACTTACGTTATAAGTGAATACACTTTACTTACATTTTACAAAACTGATTTTATAATAGCAAAACAGGGTTATGTAACATATAACACCTAGTTTGCAAGTCACAATTTTTGTGTAAGCAGTAACCAACATTTTTTTACAGATAAGCAAACATTTATTTCAGTGTTCCCAAATATGTTGGGGTCGGCTTCCAATCTTAGTCCTCCGTGTTTCAAGATTAGCTGGGACACAGGCCTCCTCTCTGTGAGAGGGAGTGGGCTTTAATCCGCCACGCGCGCCCAGTGCGGGTTGGTACGTGTCACATGTCTTCGAATTTTTGTTTCTAGGACATGCCTGTTTCCTCACAATATTTTCTTTCACCGTTTTGAGAGCAAAGGTGATGAAATAATTTACACAAAGTAAAGCTTCTGTCAGGGTTCGAACCTACGGCTTACAACTCGTAAACCACTGGGCCACGACTGTTTCAAGATTAATTGGCCGACTTTAATAAGTTCTTCTTTTATACCGCTACATACTCGTAGATAATAATTAGATTTACCCAAAGAAACACCTACAGTTTGATAGATCTTAAAAGTTATCAATAATTTATAATAATTATTATATAAAAAAAAACTCGACGTTGATATTTGGGTCAGCAGTCTTTAAAGTCCAAGGTCAAGTTCAAGTATAGTTAATTTAAAAGTGATTGTAACACGGTACTCGATGTTCTCATAGTGCTGCGTGGTGCGGTACCGGAATATCGATGTTTTTTTAGAGAAAAGTTTATTACATTTGATTATTTAAATGAATAGACACTTTCCGATAATTCTAAAGCCCGCAGTAGTGATGCCCAGCATAAAACAACAAGATCATCGTGAAGATAAAGTCAGTTGGATCCCGATATATGTAATTCCCTCGTTATTTACTGAACACACTACAACTTGGGATTTAAATTATTACCTGTCTTTTGGGATCTAACATGGCGCAATTTTGGATCCGGCTTCTAAATTAATCGATTTTTCTATTACTACAAATATTTTCCAGTTTTTATGATCCGAGCTATAAATGTAATACGTGTACGTTTATTGAAGTACGCAATAAAATTTAATTGCCAAAAACTTCTAGTAATCAAATCGCTGGACATTATAAAAATAAAACACTCACCAAATTGATCTGATTCGTTTTTACCAAACATGATTAATGAACCGCTGTCAACTCAATAAAAAAACGAATTGTTTATATTTTATCATCTCCGTCTGCCATCGCAATTAAAAAAAGTTCGTTTCTTCTTGATTGACTTAAAATAAATATAAATTATAATGAAGCCTACATTTCACACATTGGAAGACAAAATATATATTTTGAACATATTGACAATAATTAAGGATTATGAAAAAAAATGTTACAACTGGTTTTTCTCATTAATTACTGCGAATTTATTATTAAATAGGATCGAGTCGAGGACATTTTTAGCAAAACATCAACTAATTTGTAGTATAAAGAATCAATTTAAGAGGTACATCCACTTTCACAGTTCGCATCCCTGTGTCACAGTACCTACTAGGGTAATTCGAAACTTATGAGTATCGATAACATCTTAGTTGTTCACGTATGCGAGACTGACACTATCTTCTGTCTTATGTTGTAGGGTAATTCTCTTTTGTTTTATGTGACGTCAGGGGTAAGTTGTGTGCTACGTAAAGGTCACCTAGGAATAGAGTTCAGTTTTAATAAACAGGCATCTTTTTTGTTGTCTTCTAAATTTGAAAATGGAATACTGAGACTTTAATAAATAATAAGTATAGAATACCTACTGTTTCTAATTATCATTACATTTTTTTTCCATCAATTCGATAGTGACACCTAAATAATAGAATTAAATAAAACCTTTGTTAAGTTTTGTGGTTTCTACGACAATCTTTACTTACCCTACCGAAAAATTGATGATGAACTAGGTACAACTGACTACAGTTTGCACTTTCATCTCACATTCACTAGAAAACTTTTACAATCGAGAAACATACTCGTAGTAAAATCATTTTCAACGTAAAGCAAAAAGCTGGCGGCTCGGTTCAAGCTTCGAACTCGCCAGTGGACAGCGCGAGTGACCGCACGTGTTCCATATTCAAATTTTAAACACCTATTCTCGATTATTTGGAAGTAACGTGTTTTATTTATCGATAATAGTATAACTGGAAAGATGATGCGTCCTTATCTTTTTGTAATTTTGGTGAGTACCTATTGTCTTATTTTTTGTGTGCTTTAATCCTTAATTTTGAATCAGATAAGTGTTTTAGGAATCAATTAAAAATAAAGTTTCATAATAAAATGCTCTTCAAAAATATGGTTAAAATAACAATATTTTTTTGTCAATAAAAATATTAGGGTATTAAGGTAGGTATTAAGAAACCTCTTCAAAATTATAATTGAAAGTCAGTCTCCAAAATTAATAACTATCTAATCATTAAAAACTTCTCATAGATTGACATTTTTATTGGTACGAGTATGTTTTTTTAAGATTACCATTAGAAAAATGTAAAAACTCAAAACAAAAGCTCGTTAGCCACCTGAACGGTCCATCTGTAACCATAGCAAAGTAACAAACAAAATCTAGAGATTTAGGGAAAAAAACGAAAGCATGAAATACCTAACGGTCCACACTTGTCTTCCCTTAAATATGCAAGTACGCATGACGATGTTTACAATATTTTGTTAGTATACAACACACACTCTTGACCGTTTTACCTAGTGAGAAAATTCGACTGCTTTGCTTACATTGTTTAAACTTTGAAGGTTGTTTTCTAACAATTTTTTTAAACTTTTTATGGTCCATAATAATTATATCAATATAAAATGTACCATTATTATTATTTCCAAGTCACATTGCTAATCCAATCATTCGATCTACTAATGATTGTGAAGTAAGTCCTTAAAATAATATTTCGCAAATTAATTTACTATTTAGTGTTGTACCCAAAAATCCCATACGTTCTTAATTTCACTCTAGGTAGTTGTTGTAGGCTTAACGTAAGCCTGCAAGTTAAAACTTTGTCTCGCATAAAAACTTATAAAAAGCTCAGGAAATTATAGGTAATTTCATTACCATATCGTGCATATTAAAGGACTTAAGGACATAGTTCATGTTCATTCGTGGAAGTTGTTCCCCTCACTACCAATTCACAGTCCGTTAACGTAAGTATCAAGACTGATCATTATTCAAAGTAAATGTATTAATACCAATTTGTAAGGTAATGAAATACTATAGTTGAAGGCAAACCATCATTATTGGTCAAAAAAAGACAGAAAACAATAATAAAAAAATTGTAAGTATATCATCCTGTTCAACCTGCAAAACTGCTATATTAAACAGAACGGGTTACTCAAAACATGCACTAGTATAGGTATGTAAAAATAGTAAATGTCACAATTAGTTCTAGGTATTGCTATTTTTGTACTTGTTATTGGAAACTGCTGCATTCTCATAACTTTATTCTCAATAATAATATCACTTATGTTACTTACAAAAGCAACTAGCAAAATTAAATAAAAACTTTAAACTACTACTTTACGCCCGGCTGGTTATTATTTATTTAATAAATAGCCCAATTATTTTACTATGCCACTCATAAGTTAGACGTGCAAACAAATAAAGATAGGTATAAAACCATTATTTTACTCTTAGCCCTTGCCATGTTTTACGCAAAGACACTTCAAGATAACTGTTTTCGTTAAGTCACAAAGTTAATACAAACTTGTCTACACCCTTTTACTCTGACTGTGTTTTGAGCCAAAATTATATTTGCCAAGATCATTGACATCAACGGTGTACAAAGGCTTAAGAAGTTTTGACCTTTTGTTCTCAAGTTTTCTAAATATCACATGCCTCCACCAAAATATTCAGCATGTAAACTTCTTTAGTGATGATGGCAGACTTTAAAGTTCTTTCGGTAAATGGCCAGTCAAACAGTTCCCGAAATGTATTCATAATTTTTCACAATAATGACCCTTAATGATAAAATTTTAAGAGAAATAAGAATCCCACGGGCGATTGACCTCTGACCAGACAGAACTCTTTACTAGCCCAAAATACAAAATAAACGTATAATTCACACATACAGGCACTTTCCATCTATTATCTCACAACACCATACCTTTATTTACACTGGTTATTATAAACATTGCGTGCTTAGACATTGCCCTCATTACCGTCCATTTTCAACTTTCCATTAACATCGCAACTTGTTATCATAAAAGAAATGTCACAAGTAGGTATCAATTATGCTGATCGTTTTCTAATACGCAGTGGTACATTTTTGTTCATCAGATAAAACCAAAATAATAAATTAATGCCCAACACTAAGTTTGCAACTTTGCATGTTCATCAAGTTCTAATTCTAGTGTCAAAAGTTGTGGAAGAAAAAAATTATGCTCTTGGTGGTCATGGGTGATACAATAGTGATGTTACGTCGTTATGGTTATAAATATCGATATCAAAGAATAAATTAAAAAGTTTCGGTTAAAAAATATCTCTTATTTAAATAATGAAATAAATAAACAATCTACTTTTCTTTTTACGACCTATCACAATAAAATATGGAAATTAAGGATAGATTTCGTTTTGATAATTTAAATTAATAATGTAAAAACTATCAATAAT
This sequence comes from Tiliacea aurago, assembly GCA_948098905.1. Classification (NCBI taxonomy): domain Eukaryota; kingdom Metazoa; phylum Arthropoda; class Insecta; order Lepidoptera; family Noctuidae; genus Tiliacea; species Tiliacea aurago. Next base: position 2,216,269 of record OX402580.1, on the reverse strand, counting down.
AGTATTAAAACAGATAAGAATAGGGTTCGCAAAAGTTGTGCTAAAATTGCAAATTTATGTAAATTGAGTATTTTCTATACATCACAACAAAATAAAATTTGTATTCAGATCACTCAAAAAGTAATGGTCGAATTTTGCTAACACTTTCACTGTTGCCAAATCAATTCTGCAGCTCGCAAGATAAATATACAAAAAGTGAACAAGGCTTTTTTATTTTCTTGTTAAGTAGATTCTAGCTACATGATACCTCATACATACATAAACTCATGCCTTCATCCCATGGGGGTAGGCAGAACGCGACGATACCTAATATTTTATAAATTAAAATGTATACGAAATGCTTTATTCTCATGTTAATTAATTTAGCTTAACGTTTTGGATCCTAAAATGAATAGGCAGTGAGCTCAGCAATAGTGAGATTTCACAAAAAAAAAAGTCATTTGGGATTTATCCAGATGACTCAACCTTTTTGTAAATTAATGTATAAGTACTAAAATTAGGAGACAGTAAGTAAACATGAACATTAAGATTTAAATCGCGTAGTAAGAAAGGTTTAAATCAATGCTCTTTCCGTCAACACTTTTGTCAAATAAATAAGTCTATTTGTCAAATAAATAAATCTCTCTAAAAATAGGAACAAGCTCTGGGACAATTTATATTCATGACCTCTATTAGTTTAAACTGAGACACATAATAAAACAATTAAGATTTACAATCGATACAGGCTTGACGAGCTAAGATTAGCTCCCAAATTGGTATGCTGTTTAGATATGACCGGTTTGCCCTTTAAAGTTAGCCGAAATTAAGTTCTTTGTGTTAAAATATTTAGTTAGTTATATATAGCCTATTAAGTCAAGAAACGACATTTGTTTTAAAAAAAAGAAAAATAGGGATGGATATAAAAAAAACTGGCCAAGTGCGAGTCGGACTCGCGCACGAAGGGTTCCGTACCATTATCTATAAAAATGGCAAAAAAACACGTTTGTTGTATGGGAGCCCCCCTTAAATATTTGTTTTATTTTAATATAATTATTTATCTACATATTCTGTGAATATTTCAAGCGTTTACCTGTTGCCGTTATCATTATAGAGCAAAAACGAGCAAAAAAATCACGTTTGTTGTATGGGAGCCCCCTTAAATATTTATTTTATCCTATTTTTTAGTATTTGTTGTTATACCAGAAATTAAATTAATAATAATTAAACAGAAATACATCATCTGTGATTTGTGAAATTTCAACTATCTAGCTATCACGGTTCATGAGATACAGCCTGGTGATAGACGGACAGACAGACAGATGGCGGAGCCTTAGTAATAGGGTTCCCGTTTTACCCTTTGTGTACGGAACCCTAATACCTTCAACAGTCTTCTCTTCATAAGAACCCAACCTATAACCAGCTTCTGAAAAGAACTCTTCTGATTACGTTACTTATGTCCTTCACCAAAGTGCAAATTATTCAAAAAGTGACATTGAAAAAGTATTTACTACTTTTTTTTACATGCTAGAATATCGAATGTTTGAAATTATTGACGAAGGTATGATATTCTACACTTTATTTATAATGCTGGGGCCACATTGTCGCGATAACGCGAACACCACTTCGCGCGCTCTCTCTCGCACACCGGTCGAATACGTTACAAACAAATTCCAACTAGTATTGCATTTAGGTTCCTGTCTCTTTATTAAGCCTGTTTTTTCTCACGTTTTCTCGTTGCACGTCTGACATTGGCAGAATTGTAGACATCGGCACCAATTCTATAGAGAAAAAGAATAGGTAAATAAATTTCTTATCTGCGATGCGATGTTGGTTTTGAGGAGACACTTTCAAAAGATATGTGAATGCGACCTTATCTAAGTGCCCTGTTTCCTTTTCCCTTACGTTATGGTTATGTTGAGCTTCGAGTGTGATTTCAGATAAGAACTAGTTCGTATGCAAGAATAGTATGACCTTCTGCCCTTCAAAGTTTCATAGTACAACAATGAGAATAATTATGATGGTCTTTCCCTTTTATGGCAATGAAAAGTTAGTCACATCATCACATGTTAGTGAAAAGTACGTGTGTCTTAATAAAACATTAGCTGCGATTATATAGTTGAAAGTAAAATATGATGCTTACTCTTGTGTGAAGATTTTATTTACAGTTTATTTCCAATCATTAGGCCTTCGCACTCTATTACAGATTGACTCTCAAAGACCAATAAGTTATCTGTCTTTATAAAACTATATTTTTGCTTTTTGGAACTCACAAACTAACGACTCAATCCATTAAACAGAATAATCGCAACGCGTTACTTATAGCCGTCTAGAATAATCATCATTACGACTGACATTTAGACTAATTACCGAAACAAATGAAGATACTGGAAATTATACCATCAACACGTCAATCATAATAAAGAAAAACAAAACAAAGATAAGAAGGCACGTTAAGAAAGCACTTCTAACTACGAAGCATTTACACAGTCGTTCAACGATAGCGGCCCAATTTTTTGTAGCCACCAATTGGCAATATGTACAAATACGTAAAACTAACGGTACTACTCCCAAATACCAATACAATAAGTATACGCGACCCAGTAATTTCCTTCTTAGGTGTACGCTCTGTTTGAAATAAGGTGCGGTCACATCGTGGACGTAGCGAAAATCTCGCTTTTGACGTAAATGATCTAGAATTAAATTAAGAGGTCAAAATGGTTCTATTAGTTTTCATTTAAACAGGTTTCCTTTTCACATCAACATTCTTATTTCAGTGTAGCTTATAACTTTGTATCTTTAAGATTCAGCAAATAAAAATATATTTTATTGAGATAATAAAATATATTTTTTATTGCTGAATGCCTTGATGTCGCCTGATAGAAAGCGATGGATAAGGTCCATAGACCTAGAACGAGCGTGCCCAGAAGATGCGTTTACTCTTGCTTTGAAGACAAGGGTTAAATGTGGAAGGACACAAATGCTGGCAGAGAGTTTTTGTGCGCATAATAAATGTATAAAACAAAAATCATCCAGAATGTTTCAAAATTTCCAAGTTATAAATTCAAATTCAAAAATTTATTGCTAGAAGAGGTAGGTATATATAGAACTTGAAGTTGTAATATGCTGAAAAATTGTTACTGTGTAATGTTAATTTCTATTTAAGAGCTTGCTAGTAGGCATACCTACTAGCAAGCTCTTTCAGATAAACTTATTTTAACAACTTCTAATCAAGCTCATCTTAGCTCTACACTGTAACAAAGATACATCACGCGTGCTTTCTCGCTACCTCTTCGCTCAGCGTTCGATGCGACCTCACCTTTCTTGGGCTGATCGCCAAAACAGTATCAACGTTTGACACAGTTATTATCCGTATTTGATTTCCGTTATAATTTATACTGTTTTGGTAATTTGTCTAAATTACCGAAATAGTATAAATTATAACGGTATTTAATTTTATTATAATTATTCTTAGTCGTATTTTTTTTATAGAATCGTAAAAGAGAGTCTTCTCTGTTACGATATTACTAAAATAATACGACTGAAAGAATTCCGAGTTGAAAATAGTTGCTATTGTATCGTCTCATTTGTATTATAACTTTATAAGCCACATCATTAACAGAAACTAATATGAAAATTACAATATGAGTGAGGGCATTATTATCATGAGACATTAGTCTTCTTCACACCATATACCTACTTACTTATTCCATTAGATTACCTACTTATTATTACCTAACCTACCTTTTCATTCTTTTAGTTACAGTATATGCCTCATCATTACCCATACGGCCATACCTCATTGATGATCCCTGTCATTATTATCAAGTCTTTATCATCCCAGCTCGTCATTTCAATTAAAATTATTTCCATATTTTAAGCCACACCCTTTCGACTTCATTACATAGTATGTACGTACAGCTCAAGGTAAACAAGCCTTCATTATAAAAAAACTACCATACAATTTTATTGTTTGTATAAACATCGACACCGGTAGATGGTCAGGCGCCGGACGTAGTTTCACTTCGATCTCAAACCATTTCACTTTCTTTTAGTCTAGATTAGAAAAACACTTAAAAAGAGCACATACATTTGACTATTCATAGTTTTTTTTTAATAAAGGCTCATTTCAATGTTCTATGTGATTTTTTATTTCTTGGTTAAGTTAATATACGGTTACGATATTCTTAGTATATCATCATGTTTTGTGTTTATGGCTATTTGATGCATGACTTTTTCTAGAAAGTGTATCGGAATTGACTGTAATACAAAATATAGCTAATGAATACTTGTTTGTTTGTTAACAGTGATTAAGAGTAACCTACTGAAGTTTTGTTTGATAGACGATGTGTCATCATTGAGCAAGCTTATAAACACTGTACCTACTTTTTTTAATTATTTATAATAAAAAGAAAAATTACTAATAGAAATATTAGTCAATGATTTAATGCTGTCAATCCCAAACTGCAAGATATTCGTATATGCAGACGACACTGCGCTTATCATAAGTGGAGAAACTTGGGAATCTGCTCACCACACAGCTGAAAATGCCCTTGGCATAGTGATGGATTGGCTTTCACTTACGCTAAATATTTCTAAAACCCACTATGTCCCTTTCTCAGCGAACTCTGCTACGCAGCCTGATATGGCGGACGTTAGAGCCCATAGTTGTCACCCTACACTGACCCCTTGCAGTTGCTCTACTATACATAGAAGCTCTTGTGTTAAATACTTGGGGGTACACATCGATAACACATTGAGTTGGCAAAAGCATATCAGTGTAACAGTTACTCGTGTTCGTAAGCTAATGTTTCCTATGAAAAAACCAAGAAGAGTTGTTGCCGACCGCCTGTTAAAAACTATATATTTTGCCCTAGCACAGTCACTTCTTACATACTGCATATCTGTCTGGGGTGGTACACTAAAAACGTATTTACTTCGTCTTGAGAGGGCACAAAGGGCAGTCTTGAAAGTCATGCTTCACAAACCCTATCGGTACCCAACTACCCAGCTTTATAAAGACAGATCTGTACTCACTGTCCGACAGCTCTATGCACTTAACATCACTTTACGTGTACACTCATCTCTGACCTATGACCCAAGGCTACTAGAACAAAATAAACGACGTAAAGATCCTGTATGCCCACCTGTCACCACCAAAACTGCTCTGGCGAGGCGTAGCTACCCGTGTCTTAGCAGCCACCTTTATAACATTATACACGAAACCTGCAACGTATATCCTTTACTTAAATTTAATTGTAAAATTGTAGTTAGTAGTTTTCTCCAAAAGCTAACGTACGATGAGACTGAACAACTATTTGCAAAAAAATATTGCTAACGCATCTAAAAACAGATTTAAATTGCTCCCTATATTTTATACTGACTTATAATACGAAACACACACACACATCTACACTACACACATCCACACCACACACACCCACTCATACACCCACACCACACACACCCATTCCTTGTTTACATAAATTTTAATAAGTGTTAAGTACAAAATAGTTAAACTAAGTTTTATGTTTACCAAAACTGCTACAAAGTGCAGCATATTGTCAAAGAACTGTAAGAGGAAGGCGCCTGTGTCTGTAACACAGTTTATACTAGCACAGACACAGACGTGCTCTCTGTCTCAAAACTGCATAGCGTTGTACTTTATTTAATGGCGTTTTTGTATCTAGCTGTTTTTATTATGTTCGATTGAGATAGACGAATTGTATTTGGCTTTTTGAAATAAAGAAATTATTATTATTATTATTAATGCTCGTACAGACTCGCGCGATATCGCGGGCGCGACACACGCCGATGAAGAAATTGTGCTACTAGAGTCGCGTCGCGCCCGCAATATCGCACTAGTCTGTACGATCCTTTATGGTGTAGACTCAGGGTCTGCTTCATCACGTTCGATAAAAGTTCCTGCCAATTCACTTGGCAGATCATTTCATACAAATCTTGTATTTTATTATTTTCGGTGGGTGGTGGCTATTCGGACATCGTGAAACCAACCCTTATTCAGCAGTAGTAAAGTGTTCATTATTGTATGTGTAGGTTCCTGTGCGTAATTTAATGTCCCTTTATGTTCCATATGGTACAATACTTGCATTTCTTCTGTAACCTCTTATGATTTATTTCCTAATTTCAGGTGCTACTTGCGTGTTCTTGCCTGGAGGTGTCGTCACGGCCGTCAACCAATGAGTAAGGTTCATTCTAACAAAAATAATTATTTATGATGTAAATAACAATAGTATTCATATCGTTAACGTAACGGTTAAAGCAACTATACATATTTGACACGAACTAATCATTAATTTTATTTTCGAAACTGATTTCATTGTATGCGCATTATCATATAATTTATTTAACATCCGATTCATTCACTTGGATAACTCACATAATTACTATTTCCATTTAAATTCAGTTCATCTTGTTTAAAATATCAAATCATTTTTCAATACTTTTAAAACAAATGGGATGATGAAAGTGTATCATTCCTGAATATACAATATATAGTCTCGTCAAACAAATTCAATGATGTCAGTTTCTAATGAACTCTAACGCGTATTTTAAATTTATAAAATTACTGAAAACCCCGCCACGGTATTTTTAATATTAACGACGGTTTTAAAACAGTAGAAATGCACATTTATGTAGAACCAGCACGACTAACATAAGTAGTAGAGCTTGAAAATATAAGTGAAAAAGTACACGGGATCCGCAGTAGTTCAGGTATGGTTCACTTTAAATACTATATTATAAGCTTCAACACCACTTTGTGATTTACACGCTAAAACTATAATGCTCATGGATAAAGGTATCACAAATACTGGTTAGCAATATTTTTGCTACAAACAAAAACTAACAATAGATGATATACATTTCAGGGCGGCGACATCTGTTGATGAATTAAAACAAGCTCAAATAGAACAAGAGAGGTCACTAGCTTACGATGAAACTAACAGAGAGATCGAAGATACAAGTAAAGACATTTTGGAAAAAATAAAAGCAATAAATGATGCTCTCCAGAAACCAAGCAGGCGAAATCAATTCCAATGGAATGCCCCGCATCAGTCAGGAGGAGAATACGTCCTTGATAAAGAAATATTGGAAAAACTTCAACAAGTTATAGCTTCTGGAAAACTGAACCAAAAACATAACAATATACAGCAGCAAGAGAGTAATACGATTTTCAATGGCGATCTAGATGATAATAGATATTCAAGACAGCTGTCTTCTCTATTAGCTGGAAACCAAGCACAAATGGCAATGATGCCTGGACCATACATAATGAACATGCCTGTCCTTGTCATGCCATCTATGAATAATATGTACAGTAATTACATAAATCCTATGGAATACGCTACAAAAATGCAAACTCGACAAGATGGTCCAACTTCTCCTTCACCGTTTCCATCATTTCCATCTTTGCCAAGTCTCCCACCTTTTCAATGGCCATTTGCGTCACTATTTCCAGTTCTTATAAGGGACCCGTTACTCAGTATTATGAATGGAGGAGGATGGAACAATTTTATTGAGTATGGTCAAAACGCCGATGTTTGCAGGAAACAAAAATCTAATGAGCCAATTATTGGGACTGTAACAAAATATCAAGATGGAATTGAAAAAGCTGAAGACTTAATTGTGCACCCAACTAGAGAAGCAAAATCAAGGCAAAAGAGAGCAGTTAAAAAACGCACCGTCGCTCATGGAAGTCAATTGCAAGAAATTGACCAAGCAAAACTAAATAAATTCTTTGCACTCAAACCTAGTTCTACTACTGCAAAACCCACGAAACGAGAGCCTGCTAAAACACAAGACACTAAAACCGTTGGTCATAATGATGGAGACGTGCGATTTCACTTTTTAGATCTGTTTGGTAACAAACAATCAAACAGGCAGCCAGTTGGGCCTGGCTTCTTCATAAACAGACTGAAGGTTAGACGAGGAGGAGTGGCTATCGCTGGGCCTGGAGGAGTGGCGACTGCTGGAAGAGGTGGGACCGCAATTGTGGGCCCCGGAGGTCTAGCTTACACCCAACCAGGAGGACTTGCTGTAGCCGGACCAGCCGCACGAATTGTAGCATTATCCTCCGATGCCGACCTCACATCAATTGCTCATCGTCTACAGGAACAAAGTAAAATAGATGGTTCTATTGCACAATTATTACAAGCTATACCTGAAGGAAAAATTGTTGCTACTGGTCCTATTATTTATTACCATCCTAACAACCGATAGTCATTTCTAACTAACCCACATGTATCATGTCTTCCTTCTCATTAAACTATTTTCTTTCTCCCTTATTAGATTCTACCACGGACGAGGATGGCGACGAGATGGACAATGGAGCAGATCAATGAAGCAATCAGATCAATACATATACGATGGCATGAATTTCCGGGAAACGCCCTTGAAATTGAAAGATACGACATTCATGCTGTTTATAAAACCGATAGCTTACGCTCTAAATTCTCAAGGGACAGCTTTGGCAAATCCCATATCCCATGTTATAATAGCGAGGAACCAAAGTGGAACTATATTCCATGCACCCCTTGCGACTGCCGTGGCAGGCCCTGGCGGCGTGGCTCATGCACAATCAGATCTTTATCTATACGAATTCGTAGATCAATGATAATAGAATAGAACAGAATTGTTTTTATTCAAGTAACTTAGACTCAAAAATTATTAGAAAGACTTACAACTATATTAGTAAGAACTGACACTTCACAAAAACAAACAAATGGAAGTGGATCACCGTTGTGGCAACCCATGTGAGATGGCACAACAGCGACCCACGAACACACAGTCTAGACGACTTGAAATCATGCTTAGGATACTGTTGGAGCTGCCCCACACTCTGCGCACCATGGAAGCGCACCTTTTGCGCATAGTTGTGTAGAAACAATCTACATGCGCATCCGCGAACATCCCCGATCCCCGATAATGGTAGATAACCTAGGAAGTAAGAGTAATATTAATTGATTTAGTTTCGGAAACTAATTTTGACTGTTAACTTAAAATTGATTTTCGAATTGAATGTAACTTGGAATAACATAAGATTGATGTAAAAGGCAAGAGTATGTATAATAAATGTTAATTTTATTTGAAGTCATGTTTGTTTTATTTTATTTGAAATACTTCTAGTAGGTAATGTCATGGTCAGTCACATTATATTATTATTCAAAGATTATCATAAATATTACAAATAATTCGGATTAGCCTAAATTCTGCTTAAAATGAAGTGTCTTTTGATTATCTTTTTTTTTATTCTTTGTATCTGAACATAATGAAAAATTGTTATGATTTAATAACGTAGACAAATCCAAACAATATCGAATAAAAGTTCATCCACCACTAGCCAGTCTAACAACTAAATTATAAGTTATGAATAATATAATTTATACATTCTTGTGATAGGTCACTATCCTAAACGGATTAGACGCTAATGTAACGGTCACGCTCACGCTTATACTAAGACAGAAAGTAGCAAATTCAGTAGAATTGATTTCCTGTACACCCACAACTTACCAAATGTAGAATTACTGTTAGACCATTGATACTATGATTCATACTCTTGTCTAGATAATATTGTTGGTACTGTTAATTCACACCTACACAAACAAGCTAGACAAATTAGAAAAAGTCCACGGTAAAAACCACAAAAAATTACCCATACCTTTTAACCTTTATAGGGCATCAGTGCAATACGTGCCATTCTACGGAGGAGCCAAGGGTCAATACTTGGAAATTAAAAAAGATAACCTTGGCAGGATAACTGGCGAGAAAATAGTCTCGGAAGAAAATATCAGCAGTGAAAATATCATCAAAAATAGCGATGAAAACCTCATTGCTAAAGTCATGGCCAAGAACCTTCAAAATCTTAAGACACTGTCAACGAATCTTCTGAAATTGCATAATCTTGGACGTAAAACTGGTTCCCTGGGGAAAATTGAAAAGAATAGATTTAAGACTCAACTGGCCTCCTTGGGTGAAGCTGCTTCGAACATCATAAAGCTGATTGAAGAGGTCGATGATGTTGATATGCTGTTCAAGAAGAATGTCAACGTAAAGACTAAGAAAGAAGAGGATGATGACTATGTAAGTTTATATAGTTATTTCAGATACTTATAAATAGGATCCTATTATCTATCTGTTCTTCAGAAAGGCCAGGTGCGTAGTAATCGAAACTGGCACGTATGTATGATCAGATATATGATCGTAAACGAGGCAAAAGGAGTATGTAAGGATCGTAGCAGGTGGCGTTCGGTAGTTTCTGCCTACCCCCATGGGAAGAAGGCATGAGTTTATATATGTATGTGTTATCTATCTATCTTACATGATAAATAAGAATAAGACGTTGTACCTATGTTTCATGCAAGACCATAGAGATTTCTGACTTTCTGTGCGCTGATAGCACTGTATTGTATACCGATTCATTTGCTAGAAGTTGTGACTCAGGTAACGCTTATCTAAATATAAACTCTAGTTTTGTTCAGTTAATGTCTAAACACAAAAAAAAGGCTGCAGAATAACATAAACCTGTACTTTGTGAAGTTGAAACCACTTTTTCTGAAATCTATTTTATTCAGATTGCAGAAGAGGGCGTTGGCATCGATGCTTCGGACAACGAATATAATGATGAAAGCAGTGGTTCAGACTTCCTAGAAAAGGGAACCATTGCTGAAGCCAAACCTGTTGGTAAGTTAATTCAGTTTTTTATCCATTATGAATAGTACAGTTTTTAGGAGAAAATTACACGAGTGCTGCCAACGAAATATTGAGGAAACTACTGACCGCTGATTAAAGTTGTATAGATGGCGCTACTAGTGGCGCATTTAGCTTAGTAATGTTCAACTTCATCGACAGATGTCGTTATTTAACATATCATATCTTACAGCAATGAAAATAGGTTTCTTGTAAAGCTAGGTTAGCTAGGTTTTTTAATAAAAATGTTACTTGAGTTTTTTTTTTTTTCAATTTCAGGTCTGGCTGTCATCGGTGAGCACGGCCTGGCAGCTTCAAGACCGATGGCCACTGCTGTAGCCGCATCTGGCGTGGCTCTAGCCAGACCCATTGCCACAGCCATTGCCGGTGTGGACCCGACCCAGTTAGGCATAAACTTCCAGATAAATCACTCGAGGCACTGAGACCTGAATGCTGAATACTGAATAAGTTGTGCGTGTGTTGTGTTGTGAAGTGTTGAGGCCGTTATTTGTTAGTTAACTGTGCCCCTGACTTCGCCAATATTTTTTTTTAATTCGGGAAGAAAAAGTAACCTAAGAATCTACATTTATCAAGTCATCTCTAAATTGAAACATGGTACAGTTGGTGATCCTGGTTCTGCTTTTAAAATATAATCCAAAATGGAATAACATTGAAATGTGGCTACAAAATAGTTCAATAGGTACTTTGGCTGGATTCCACGATTTTTTATAAGAACAAAGGTTATTTTTTTCCAAAAGAGCACAGCAAATGCCATGTTATAGCTTTTAAAAACAAATAAGTAATAGGCGTGATGCTATCAACAATAAGAATTAACTTTGTTGATCATGACTTATTGGTCATAATTGACTTTAGGAAAGCACTAAGCAGTGATACTTTAGACATCAGGTTTTACGTACTGATACAAAGTTACTATATTTACCACGAAGGTGCAATGTTTACCCTTAGATTAGGAGTGCATGCAGACGTTACAAATTCAGACTCGAAACGGAGAATCAAATCAATCTTGGTAAGGCATTGATGTAATAAATAGGAAGATATGGTACGCGCTCCTAGATATGGACCGCATAAATTAAGGAAAAGAACACAATCGACCTACATTACTCTCGGATAGCGGGGAATACTCGAATCGTAGTTTGTTTCCGAGTTGTTATGGGTACGTAACAATGACAAGTATTGCAGTCTGGTTCCCGCTATAGCCCGCGTAATATGTCTCTCTATTTCGGTTGTCGAGCACATGACGCACGACATCGGGTCCATTTAATATTTACGTGATGTTATAGAGTGGCCTATCTTCCTATTTAATACATCAATGTGGTTGTTGGGCTTTTGTTCACACACGTTCTTTGTGTCGTAAAAATCTACGTTTCCTTGATGGCCGTGTTGCATGGATTACTTTGGAAGCTTGTCGATACAAACGGTGCAATCGGCATGATGCAGTTACTGTATCGCAGGTTTTGATGCAGAGAAAATAATGTGTGAACAAAAGGCCTAAGGCTACCCTTGACATGAGGTTACGGTCTTGTAATCAGATTTTATCTCTTCAAAGGGAATTAATTTGTACGTCTGCATTTAGTTACCTATTATAAGAATTAGATTTGCCATACCTAACTGTGTGAGTGAATGTGAAGACGAACATTTTATTTATTATTTATTTATACTTAATGCTAATAAACTTTGCAATGTGATCGTCGTTTTATTGGAAAATAGCTTCTACCTGCGACTCCGTCTGCGTGGAAGTCAACTATACCATCAAATACATCCTATAGCACTCGACAATAGTGTAGGTACCTTTTTATCAGTGAAACAATTTTGAAATCGAATGAGTAGTTTCGGAGATTACCTTCTACATCCAAACTTACTAACTCTACCTCTTTATAATATCTAGTGCCTATCAACTGATGTTTAAAGTCTATCAATGTTTTTGATAAGCACAACTGGATACCGCGCACCCACGGTACCAAAGTAGAAGCTTTTTATAGTGACAGCTTTTTATTCGCGACTTTATCCCGATTTTTAGGTACTGAAAAATAATTTAACCAAAATCGGACTTAATGGTCTAAAATCTCCTCACAAAACACATAATAATAACAAATAAAAGATTCAAGTGACATCTTTCACATGTTGTATTGTGTCTTCATTAATTTATCTTTTACAATCCTGTCAATATCAATGTCAACATTCGATGTAGAGAAGAGCAGTGGTGGCCCAGTGGTAACGACCACGACTTACGAGTTGAAGGTCACAGGTTCGAAGCCCGACAGGCGCTTTACTTTGTCTAAATTATTTCATCACCACTGCTCTCAAAACGGGGAAATAAAACATCGTGAGGAAACCGACATGTCCTAGAACCAAAAATTCCAAGTTATGTGACATCTACCAACCCGACCTGAGCCCGCGTGGTGGATTACGGCCCACTCCCTCTCGAAGAGACGAGGCCTGTGTCCCAGCAGTGGGGACGTTATAGGCTGATTACACAGAGTCAAATTAAATTAGCTAGCGAAACTCCGCAGACGTGATGGGTATCGAAATCTAAACATGATCAAACAAAAAGAAATTCATTTGATTTGGTTTTCAACCGTTGTTTTTATAGTCACTTTAAAAATCAGTTTTTTTTTCGTGTATACTTCACAGACGTGATGGGTACCGATATCTAAACATGACAAAACAAAATAAAACAGATTTTATCAACTCAAGTAACAACATTAACAGCGCTCCGTTGACTTAAAAATAAAAAAATCTTTTTTATTTTATTGTCGCGTTTAAATATCGATACCCATCACGTCTGTGGAGTTTTGCTAGCTAATTTAATTTGACCCTGTATATTCGATATAGCCAGACGCAGTGCGTGAACTAGTGACTTATCCGATAGTGAAGACCTATATTCACATTTTATACAAATAAGTACATACAAACACACAACCTGTACTGTTCGCCTTCTATTACAGATTAAGACGCAGATATATGCCAGTGACCTTGAGTGGTTAGCTTGCGTGTCCTGTACTGAGCTCACGCAACCCGTCGTACGTTCAGCCAGTAATAGGACTCGCCCATCAAGGAGCGTAGTCCCCAATTTGACGCATTATTAATTTATTATACACAAAAAAAAAGGTATTTTAATAAAACGCGTATACTAAAAGATCAATAATTACATTATCTTTAAATTTGTGAAGGTATCAGAAAAATACGCTTGGTAGATTTTGCGCCATTCTCAGTTTTTTATCCGCGTTAGACATAACTTTACAAATTAATTTCACTATGTAATTTAAACATAATCTAAAATATTCACATATTAAATTATTGAGAAAATGCTCTAATTTAACATATATTTTTTTCAAATCATTAACAGTACTCGTTTAGACGTGATCTTCAGTATAAAATCATTAAAAGTCAGTTATCGTCGCCTTAAGTAGTACCCAGAGTACTTAAGTTGTATGCACCACAAACGTATTTGTAAACTTCTGTTAATTCGAGAAATCCCCTAACAATATAGAACGATAACAACGTTTGCCACACGAATAAATATTCTATTCAATATGTGCTGGATGCAAGAAACTAAAAAAAAATACCAAATAAATTTTGTGAAATGGAAAAAAAAATGAAGTACTCGATGCTTCATATACGTTGCGGGCCACAAAAATGTAAGGCTCGTGGGCTGCTGCTTTAGAAGGTCTTCAGACAGCCGCAAAAAGGGACTTGGTTTTATACTATGTATAGATACTTCTATACTCGTAGTAGGAGCCGACAAAGGTACTGGGCATCTGGGTATTTATTAGAACCACTCTTTATAAGAACACTGCTTATCTGCAAATAAATGATTCTTATTCTTATTCTTCATGCCACCCGAAGAGTTAGTGGTATTAAATGTCGTATTGTCTTTACTTCCTCGTAATATTAATTATTATTAGAAACGGCAGTATTAAAGATGAAAATATCATAATCATAATCTTTTATTAATTTGCGAATATGGGTACAAAAAGAAGGTCTTAAACAAACAATAGTGTCCATTAGCCATATCCTACCGTAAGGCATGCAAATTTACACACATTATATAATATTTGTATCCTGTAAATATTCAGTGACAGAGTAATACGCTTTGTAGAAAGAATATGAGAATATGTAGAAAGCAAGTATTTTAAACAAACTTAGTTTGTTTTGAGAAGTATTTTACTCACATCCTTGGTATGCTGACCGCGAACTCAATATAATATTATGGAGTTCTTTCTTACGGCATTCCAACTTTAAGCAAGCTTGCACCACAAATCACTGAATACGGTTAGCGATAAACGAATTTAAAACATCGTTCTGTTTCTGTCAATCGTTTGAAGTTGCCAGAGACAGAAGTGTGTTTTAAAAGCTACACGCTTTTACTTATTAGTGGTGCAAGCGGGCCTAAGTATGTACTTAATAAATAATTATTAGTTAGCGGTTCATTAACATTTATGATCATCTGTGAGTTTCCTGAGTTAACATTAACAACTTTCACAGAATTAAAGTACAGTTACTATATCATGTGCAACCTTTCCTTTCATTTCCTTGTAACAGGAAAAATAATAAATAACTATAAATCTCTTACAGGAAATAATATGCATACAATGCATTAGGTATGTACCATCGATCACTAATAATGTACCTATAAACAGTGATTCAAGTTCTACACTCTTATAGGGAATCCCAATGCATTCAAATTTCTAAAAACTGCGTTACTAATCGATGGCATATCTGGCTTTGTCACGTTATTCGGTGCATGTCACGGTTGTACAGATGTCACGGTGTGAAGCCCTGACTCCTCTGTGCATGGCACATTTAGTTTTAATTAAAATCTAATTCAGAAATCATATAATTTTTCAAATTAGTCTGAAGAATCAGCACTTTTTGAACGTCAAAATTACATAAGACAGTCCCTCAAAACGCCCGCCCTTAAATTCACCACTTATTAGTATTTTAGCTGGGAAGAAGAAGTCTCCAGAAACTTCCCAGCAACACATGTGTCTGTTAATTTAGAAGGAGTTGATTGTATAGAATAGTTTGCAAAAAAGCATGAAACATTAAATCAAATTGTTTGCCATATATATGTCAGCTATACACGCCAATATACCAACAAAAACATTGAAAACAAAACCAACTATTGCCCATGAAAAGCCTTATTGTTCACTCGAATCGCAACAATATAGCTGGGGGCCTAAAATGGACGCTTTAGCAGAATCATAATATGATCTGGGTACAATTCATACATCCCGCAATTCATCTGTTTGACAGCTGCAATTTGACATTAGACTTCACTATAGCAATTCATAGTTTGTGGACCATTTTACGAAACTCCATACAAAACTGTTATACATATGAATTGCGGGATATGAATTGAACGTATGATTCTGCCAAAGCGTCCATTTTAGGCCCTCAGATCAACATCATCAGTAGTAATATAGTAATATCATCATCTTCTTATTAGCAGTCTTGTTCCACCCCCTGTTGAGTATTGGCCTCCTCCCTTTTGTGCTATGCTTCCCTGAAACCCCTGATGTGGTATCAAAAAAATAAAAATTATATATTGGTGTAAATATGGTAGTGGTAAAAATATTTTCCAGTGAGCAGTAGAGTTATGGTACACCGGACCACACGTGGATACGATTTCAATATACATATATGAAAAAACTACAACTAAGAAAAAAGGATTATGTAAATATTGTAGGAGGTGGCAATCTGTTGTCGCTGCATAACCCCATGATTGTCCAGGGTACACCGGACCACACGTGGATACGATTTCAATATACATATATGAAAAAACTACAACTAAGAAAAAAGGATTATGTAAATATTGTAGGAGGTGGCAATCTGTTGTCGCTGCATAACCCCATGGTAAAAAAGCGTGAGTTTCTGATGTATGTACCTATGTAATTTTGAAAACTTTACTTTAATTAACTATTACTTTTAGTTCTACGTAGATAAAATAAATAAATAAAAAAGGTTTTATTTATTCCCTACAGTGACCACTATGAGGTTTTTACACTTAGATTATAATAAAAATATGTTAAAATCAAAATAAAAAAATCAATACTTTATTTGCTATGAAGTAGGTACAGGTATATGATGTTGTACATAAATTAATGAGATTAGCTACAGTCTACCTTACGGCGTGCAAATTATTACATAAATTAAAATATTAATACAAACAAAATTATGTCAACAAAACAGAAATTAAAATGAAGTTAATTAATAATAATATAGCCAGGTACATATTTTATGTCATGGTCAAATTTGCAATTAAATTATAATAATCACAATCTGGACAAACTCATAGCATTTACAAAGTCTTTAAAAAACAAAATAATGTCAACAAAACCAAACAGAAATTAAAATGGAGTCAATTAATAATATTATAGTCAGGTACATATGTCATGGTCAAATTTGCAATTAATTATAGTAATCATAATCTGGACAAACTCATATAATTAAAGTCTTTTACTGAGTAATAACATTTGCCTAAAAGTAGTGCAGTTACCTTAGATTTAAAAATGTTACCAGAACAATCCTTAATACCACGGGGTATTTTATTATAAATCAGGTCCCATTGTCATAATACTTTTCCTTAACAGTGCTGTTTTATAATTACCCGAATGTAGCAAGTTCTTGTATTGGGATCTCAAGGGGCCATCACATTGTCCAGTGACGGAAATAAATTAAGATTGTTTTTTACAAAAATTACCACTTCTAAAATGTATAAACATGGAAAAGTCAGTATCCTCAGAGACCGAAACACAGGTTCACAGCTGTCTGTGCTTTTAAGGTTTGTCATAGATCTAACACACTTTTTCTGGGCCTTAAAAATCTCCTCCCTCTCGTTAGGTAAGTATGTTAGTGTGTTATTACTGAAATAAAATCTTAACTTTATGTTTGCTAGTATTGTGTGTTAGTATCTTCAATGTTTGTTTCCTTTATGAAAAGACCGCCTTAGGCGGTAAAAGCCTTCTCCGAATGTTTCCATTCGTCCCATAGTCTGGCTGTTCTTGCCCATATATTCCCAGATATTTTTTGAATCCCGTCCTCCCACCTTTTGAAATGTCTGCCTCTCTTTCTTTTCTTATTCCTGGGGGTCCGGTTTGTCACGACCTGAGCCCATCTTTGTGGTTCTAACCTCTGAATGTGGCCTGCCCATCTCCATTTAAGCTTAAGTATCAGCTTAAGCACATCCTTCGATTTTGTCTTTTCCTAACGATGTTTGTTTTCACACGGTCTCTTAGTTCTATGTTCATAAAACTACGTTTGGCGCATTCTAATCTTGTTCTACGTAGATACGTTACGTATAAAATTAAGAAAAAGTACGGTTAAGGAAGAGACGTACTCTTAAGATTACATTAATACCAATTACTAACGAATTCTAATATTCACCCTTAGTCACACGCGCGTGGGGTATATACAAATACCCTACGACTTGTTTATTTAAAGCCCGAGATTTTCATGCGTAGTAAAATGAATTAATAAGGTATTTATAACACAAACTATTACCAATACCACGTGTAATATTTACATCTTCACACGTCAGATGTATACAGATATAACGTATAATATGTTACACTTTTTACGTACGCTGCTGATTATAAATATAGCGTTTTACATAATTTACGCGATCTTGGAGTAATACGCACCTATACGATGATATTTAAATTCACTGACACAGGGTCAGATCACACGCACGACCACACCACATCGCAGCAACAAAATGTGGCCAAGCAGTGGTTACGTGTGAATAGTGTCGCTGCAACTTCTTGCAGTTGTGTTGTCGTTTCGTTGTCGCTAGCAGTTGCGATGTGGTTACGTTGTGGCTAGTGTTTGCAGACCGTCAGATCATTTTGGTTGTGTTGCTTTGGTTGCATTATGGCTGTGACGTGGTCGGTATCGCCGACACGATTGAATTTGACGGCAAAATGTGGTCTGTGTGAATAAACTATTCATACCATAACATCACGCCTATATTCCGCGAAGGGTTAGGCAGAGGTATAAACCCATATTTCGCCGGTTTGGTTTTAAGTCCCATGTAATAGAGGGCTAAAAAATTGCTGCTACTGAAAAATTCCAGATGGATAAAACCAAAAACACTATTTCCCGACCCGGCAATTCAACCCAGGACCTCTTTGCTCAGCAGTAGCGCTTACGACCACTAGACCACCGAGGCAGTAAACTATTAATTTTCTTGCAAATTAGCGCCCTACCATGTGTTGTGGTTGTGTTGTGGTTGTACGTGTCATCGGGCTCTAAGCGTTCAATCAAAGCCTCTTTTAGTATTTATTAAGTGTATTTCGTCCGTGTGGTGCCGGACGTAAAGAATAGCACTAACCCATTTCTTGCCGTGGGTGTCGTAAAAGGCGACTAAGGGAAAAATTACTAAAGAATGGGCAGCAGCGTTCTCTATGCATTTTAACAGTACCATACTGCGATCGCCAGCCCGTCTTCCAAGCGTGGCGATTATGGCAAACCCCTCCTTTGTGGGAGGCCTATGTCCAGCAGTGGACATCTTTCGGGTGAAAGGATGATGATGATGAAGTAGATTTGCAGACGTAACACCAAGATCAATTTTCCCTGTATCCCACTACGCCTAGGACACTGGAGAGTTAACGAAATGGAATATCATACACAAAAAAGTGATTTTATCTCTAATTATGTCTTTTAATTGCACTTCAACCAAAATACGTCTTGACAAGAAAATGAAAGATCTTTCGCGATATTATCATATCCTACTAATATTATAAACACGAAATTTTGTAAGAATGGATGGATGTTTGTTACTCTTTCACGTAAAAACGGCTGGACCAATTTTGATAAAATTTTGTATCGAGGTAGCTGACACCCTGGATTAACATATACTTTTGATCCCTATATTCCCACGGGATCAAGACTTACGCGGGTGAAACCGCGGGGCGCAGCTAGTTACAAATAATGTTCTCCAAAATAATTTTGCCAAACAAAGCTGTGCTTACCAAAGATTCTCCACTAATCTATTTACTCAAAGACCACACAGAAAACATGCAAATCCTTTCCCGTTCTGGAATCCCCAATAATCCGAATTGATTGGTCAAACAAATCCTCTTGACGCATATACATATACGTCACTACAAACATCCGACTGGTGATGCTCGCTTATTAACAGGAACAAGGTAGGCGACCGCAAAACAAGTAAAAATATCGACTCCTCACCAACCTTAGTGAGTCAACAGTAAGAAGGTTCAGAGGAATACTGACTTGCAAAGTGGTTCTAGGAAAAACCTTACAAAATATTCTTGTTTAACTCGATTTTCAAGCTAACGAAAAACTTTTTTAATTTGTTGGTTGCAATATGGCCTTGCAATGAGAAATACAACATTTGGTCCTTTATGTAGGAATAAGTACAACACTAAGCCTGTATCTAACCATCAAATGCAAGATGTAGGCATATTTGTAATCGCGTCATTGTTCTTCTTTAAATATTTTTTATTCAATACAGTTTTTAGGGTTCCGTACCAAAATAGTAAAAAGAAACCTTAAGGTGAGACTAAACTCTGTCTGTCTGTCACACCTGGATATCTCAAGAACTACTAATGCTATCAACTTGAAATTTAGAATAGTTTTAGATGACGTTTGCCCAACTATTTTGCAAATAAGAAAAAATAAATAAAAAAATATACCTTTTTTGCAAAAGGGACTGAAAGGGGGGGGGTCCTAAAAATTTGATGTGGGGCTACCAGGGCGTGTGGGGTATCATATGAAAGAGCACTGTTTGCACATTCTTAAACATTTTTTTTTGGCAGCATATTTTCGGCCTATTTATGAAAAAAAAAAAAAAACGTTCCCCCCCTTATCTCCGAAGTTTGCATAGATACAAATCTGAAATTATTCTATGTGATAGAAGTGTACGTAAAGATTACAGGAAAAATAAAACGATGTCTCTAAATAGCACAGTTTTTCAGAAATCATCAACACCATATATACGTACGGAACCCTCGGTGCGCGAGTCCGACTCGCTCTTGACCGGTTTCTTTTTTTATATTTTGTATCTGCAATCAGCTTTTTCTTTTCGGCTATAAGCAAATGTGCTCAATACTCAATACTCAATACTTTATTGCATTCCATAATGTGTACATAAAACAGTTGGTATGTTAAAACATAGAATCAATTATGGACCCTGTCGGGCACAGCAAAGTTAATTTTTAATAGGAGAGAGGATGAAGGCGCTTTTTGCTAAGAAAAAAATAATAATAGTAAAAATATTAAATTAAAATTGAATCATTAAAATAGTATCATTTGTAGTAAAGTATTTTTTTAGTAAATATTGCACGATTTACATTATTAATATTATAAATTACAATAAAATAAAATAAATATTTAGAATTTTATTTAGTCTTATAGAATGTTATTATTATTAATTAGTTGTGCACTGTTTAGCATATTCATTTTTAAATTAACAATATTGTAGTGTTTTAAAATAAATTTATATTCAATGTAAAATTCATAATGAATTATAGGTATTATGTAAAAAGTAGTTTTTATTGTTGTTGAAATTTATCGCTAAAATATTCGTGAATAGTGTAGTAGCTTTGGATTATAAGAAATTGTTTTAATTTATTCATAAAGATATTATTTTTATTTTTATTTTTGATATATTCCGGTAGCTTATTGTATATTTTAATGGACATAACAAATGTACTAGAAGAGTGCATTTTTAAACGTGAAGTGGGTATGTTTAATCTGCTTTCATGTCTAAGTGCAATTTTTGTTTGGATATCTCCTCTTTTGGTATAGAATTGCGGATATTTTCGAACAAATTTACATATTTCAAGTATATAGAGGCAGGGCAGAGTTAATCTTTTTAGATCCGTAAAATGGGGCTTACAGGAGTCTGTTTCTTCGATATTTAATAAAATTCTAATCATTTTTTTCTGTATAATGAATAATGTAGGCGTGTCTGTACTATTTCCCCATAGGATAATTCCATATTTGAGCCATGCAAATGCGTACGCGTAATAAGTCACTAGTGCTGTTTTGAGGGCTGTGGTTTTCTTGATTTCTCGGAGAGCGTATGAAAATTTGGATAGATTAGTTCTTATTTTTTGAATATGTGATTTCCAATCTATGTGTGAATCTATGTCTAGGCCTAAAAGGGTGAATTTAGTGCTGCTTGGTTCATGGCGTGGTTATGCAGGAATCCAGTAAGCACCGCACATTTGGTAATTATTTATTCAGCTCGAGGGTGTGGTGGTGGTGGTGGAGGCGCTTGGTGATATTTTAATTTATCGTGGATTTCTGCTTTGGTGATGAACTATGGGGCATTGGAAATTGACTTCAGAATTGAGTTTTCTAATCGTGGCGCTATGTTGATGTTTGAATCCGAATACAGTCATATAAAGAAAAAAATTATCCATCTTTCAGACGATCTGTTAAAGGCAGACTATTGTTGTAATGATCAGGAACAACATTTACGGTGTGCACAATGTCGGAAATGATTAGCGTTTCGTCATCACTGCATTTTAAGAGGAAGAAGTTTTAATACAAAAATGTTACTACCAGGGGCATGTTCCTTTTATGTCACTGTATTCTAACGAATCTGACATGTCCGAGACGTGTCTGACATGTAAGAGGCCGGCGATGGATGCGTAGTTCATACAAACGTAATACCTAAATATATTTAAAATCAAACATATTCTTAAGGTAGTGTGTCTTTATTCCGATTGGAATACAGAATAATATCTAGGTTCCCAAATATATATTTTGAATAGACACTGATTTAAACAATAGTTATTAGACAAAAAAGTTTTCTATAGAAATTAAATTCCTCATATCTCGTCTTTATATCATTATCCTTTCAAAATATATATTTGGGAACATAATTCTGTAATCCAATCGAAATAAATACACACTACCTTAAGAATATGTTTTATTTACAAATTATTTTGGTATTACGTTTGTATGAACTACGTATCCATCGGCCTCTTAAATCTATTAATTACCTCAGCACCGTTACTATGGGTTGTATAAATGAAGTAAGTAGTAAATGTAGGTACTACTTACTCCATTTAACACAACCGACTTTTGAATTCTACAGTATATAGGGAACAATGATATACCTACAGTAGACAGCTTATTACCGTCTCCATTATCTATTAGTCTCCAAAACTGTTTTCTTTACGTAATTTCCATAACAGTCCGGTTATGAAAGAAATATGGAGTTTGTATTGTCTGTACGGTGACGGGTCAATGACACAATATTATGCCATACGAATATTAGTTGAAACTGTATGTAAATGGGGCTTTATTGTCTTTTTGGAAATATAGTTATTATAAAGTAACCAATCAATTAGACCAAAATCAGAGTCTTTATTTTCAGAATATTGCAGTTTTTAACCGACTTCCAAAAAGGAGGAGGTTCTCAATTCGGCTGTATGTTTTTTTTTTTTTGTATGTTTGTTACGCGATTACTCCGTCAATTATGAACCGATTTCGAAAATTCTTTTTTTGTTTGAAAGGGTATACTCCCGAGGTGGTCCCATTGGCACCAAATCAGAATCTGATGACGGAATCCCATGGAAATCGAGGGAAACCCTCAAATTTTATATGCAAACTTATAGCGATTTGGGTATTTTTATAGAAACTCGTGCATTTACTCTCCGAATGCACCTTTTGGTGAAGTGGAACTGATGATGGAGACCACAGATGGCCACCGGAACAATATAATAATGAGTACCTATTTAACGGGTTGCGATTAAGCAATGTATGCTCGTCACTATGCATAATGGTGAGTGGCAGTTCTCCTGGCTCTTACCAGGAGAACTCCTAAACAATCAACGTCCCAGCATCGGGAAAAGCAATATTTTATAAAAGGTGATGAGTAGTTAACATTAGGCTATTGTAACTTAGATAAATTCAAAACCGACCCACTAAAAAGTGAAAAATAAAAAACTTTTTACAAAAAAATAGTAACCGACTACCAAAAATAACACTACAAAGTGAAAAATAACTTTAATTTCGGAAGTCGGTGGCAAAAAACTCAAATACAGATCCAAAGACACCGATTTCCGAAATTAAAGTTATTTTTCACTTTGTAGTGTTATTTTTGGTAGTCGGTTACTATTTTTTTGTAAAAAGTTTTTTTTAGATACAGGCCGTATCAAACTATCATTGTTATAAAGAAAGTAAAGCGTTTCTATAATTTCATTAATGTTTACTTAATTATTGATACTTGACAGCCATTAAGGTTAATCAGAAAGTCTGACATCCAGAGTCACCAAGGGGTTTCGTGTAACCCAGTAACTGGGTTGTATGATAACATCCTGGTATACAGCTGCTTCTGGTTAGGCTGGAAGGTGACCCCAAAGTAGTTGAGAATAGGCTAAGCTGATGATGAATATCAAATGCTGAATTGCTAGAGTGAATCTGGCAGGCCTTTTTTGGCAAGAGTAGTCAAAACCCGGTGCTGAAATGTGACTGAACCAGCAGAGTACTTGGTAAAATATTTACCTTAAATCGACAAATGCAGAGATATTTTTAAAAGACTTTTAATTTTATTTATTTATTTAATGATTGAATAATATATATTTTTAGTTATTGTATTTTTGTATTTTAATATTCTTTTTGTGTTATTATATTGATGCCGATGGTATGGTGTTTAAGAGTATGTATGTGTCTGTATGGTATGGATTTAATAATTGCCTGAAATAAATTATATTTATTTTAATTTAGTTTATGTTCGACGGATAGCAGTTTTTACAGTTTACATTCTAAGGCAGTTTCATATCAACTATGTTTAATGTGATATCGTAACACCTGAGTTTCCTGTGTAGAAAGAAGGACATTATGTATCTACTAGTAGTTTATGATATCACGGGAAATGAGAATTGTTATATTAATTGCATTGCTAAGTAATAGAATATGACAACGATTAAAATAATATGCTCTTTCTTAGCTTCCTAGCATCACACCACAACGGTCCTCATAAGCCTATATACCTATTTTGGGATCCTGCCAACTATAGCCATACATAGAACCAAGGAGATTGTTTGTTTGTTTGTGCATATAATCATTCTGCAACAGTAGGAGTAGTATATTTTAATACATCAATGTTTCCTAGTTCTTGTCAATGCGGTGATGAAGATGTATGAATGTAGTCATGATTCACGCATTTATGGTTTGTAATTAATTGATACATTCTCTGTGTATCATGAAAGTCTTCTGTCATAGACAGTTTAATTCATACCTTCAGCATTTTATTTAATAACGTACCTACCTAAGTTCTATTCCTTAAAACAGTTCGTAACATGTATTTAGTTAGTCGTTGTAGTAGTTAGTTGGTGACAAAAAAGTGAACGCCAAAAAAAAAAACCTGTCATCTCAGAAAAGTGTTTTTTTTTTGGCATTCGCTTTTTTTTACTTTCCAAAGGGGCCCTAAATTATTGTGTGCCCAAGGGCCCTAGCCTGCACTAAGATGTACTTGGTGATAGACCAAGAACGGAGACTAATATATTACTTTTGATTGACAATTTAGGTCAAAATTAAAGACCACAAAGACAGACATTTGTGGTCTTTATTGATCAAGGATTGGTTTCAAATCACACTCAATCTGCCTTTTCCTTAATATGTTGGGGTCGGCTTCCAGTCTAACCGGATGAAGCTGAGCACTAGTTTTTTACATGGAGCGACCGCCCATCTCACGTCCACAACCCAGTTATTGGGTAACACGATACCCCTTGGTAAGACTGGTAGTCGGACTTTCGGGCTTCTGACGACGAGTGTATCGACTGTCAAAGCTCCACGAATGACAACCTTTTTTTTTTTTTCACGAGGTGGAAAATCGCCATGGAAGTCCTCCACCCTGAGGCGTGCGGAGGGGTCTGTCAGACTCTTACTGACTAAAAACCACCGCAGTGTTCCCTTCCCACACTAGCACCGGGGATCATGGGATCTGTTATTACGTCCGTGATCCCCGGCTAGTGCCGGCCCGCCTCTGCAGGCCTCCTCAAGTCTGGGGGGGGGGGGGTGAGGTGTCTGACCCTCCCCGCGTTGTCTGAAAGAGGCGTGCGTGGAACGCTACGCGCCGCCACCTGTGGGATAGGGGGCGGCGGACGTCCCCAAGTCCGCCGTCCCTGGACCCAACGAATGACAACCTAGACCAACGGCTTAACATGCTTTCCAAGGCAAGATGGTCACCCATCCACGGACCAACCCCGGCAAGCGTAGTTTAACCTGATGGTTCGACCCGTGCGGCAGTTATAACTTAGTCACGAGCTCCTCAAGGTTTGTGTTTGTAATACATTCATATTAAACTTACCTATTTATAATAAAATTTGATGTTTTGTCAAATCGTACACCCCATGCGAAGCAGGGTGGGTCGCTAGTTGAAATATAAATCAAGTTTGTAGCATATATGTTACCGAATCTTGATGACCAGAATCATCAAAGGTAATAAATTGTGATATGACTACCTGTAACGACTTTCAAGGAAAGAAAAAGAAAAGTAAAAAAAAAAAGTCTACGAAAAAAAATTCTAAAAATTTAATCCGGGACCAACGGCTTAACGTGCTTTCCGAGCCACGGAGGGACGTCAAACCTACCGCAGCACGATCGGCTGTTATCTATTATTTAGCCCCGAGCCCCTCACGAGCTGCGAAAGACTAATTTACATTGATCCAGTGTTTTGAATCCAAAGCGCTAGAATCCACTGATACTGGATCGGCTATCCGCCAATTAGCGGCTGCTATATTCAAATCCAGCGCTAAAGAGTGGATGCTGGATTGGATTGAAAAGTGTTGGTCATATCGACCAAGTGTTGATGGAATTTCAGAGAAAATAAACTAATTTGACCCAGGTTAAAGCAAACAATATAAAACCCAAAAAAAAACAACAAGTAAAGGAAAATGGAAAACTTCAATAAATAAAAATGTAACATAGACACAATATACAACATGTCCTGGAATTAACGCACAACCTCTTAAGGGGTCATTATACACATCATTATGATCAAGTTTTATTATGGGACCAACCACGAAATCGCGAAAAGAAATCCGCTGTTCCCATTTTGACGAGTTATTCGAACATACCTAAATGACGGGAACAGCTGATATTTTTTTCGCGATTTCAGGTTGTGTCCCATTGTAAAAGTGGTTCATAATGATGAGTACATTGACACCTTAAGAGGTTGTGCGTTAATTCCGGGACATGTTGTATATTGTGTCTATGTTAAATTTGCACCAAATTAATTAGTTTTTCTTTATATATTAAATAATTATGTAAAATTTTGCACGCCGAAATTAATGGCAGAATAAGAGATCAATATACTTATCTTTAAGAACCTTCTGTACCTTATTTGCGCAAATAATTGATTAAAAATTTTGATTTTGATTTTTGAATTATAAACCATCTATGGAACTTTAGTTGAAACATTAAAGGAAAAAAGTAGCTGGTTTGTTGATCTAGTGAGCCTAGATTACTCACTCAGTTCTCAAGTGAGTCAACCAGAATTCAATGGACGGGTTTTTTGTGCAAGTTAGTAGTTATTTAGATCATCTTTATGGACATTACTTACCTAATCTCAAAAATATATATTTACTATTGTTCTTGTCTTTCTTACAAATTGACCTAGTTTCATCTTCTAATAATAACATTTTTCTAAA
The DNA here is from genome assembly GCA_948098905.1 of Tiliacea aurago. Lineage (NCBI taxonomy): Eukaryota > Metazoa > Arthropoda > Insecta > Lepidoptera > Noctuidae > Tiliacea > Tiliacea aurago. The sequence goes on along the minus strand of OX402580.1, from coordinate 2,188,934 downwards.
GGCTTCTACATACCAGCGCGACTAGTCGCGCGACGCGACACGGCACAAAGGCCCCGCGTGTTGCGGGATGAGCGGTGCCTTTGTGTCGTGTCGCGTCGCGCGACAAGTCGCCCCGGTATGTAAAAGCCTTAACTGTCCACATTTTCTACAAATATTCCGAAACTTTGTAGTTACATTTTTGATAACAGCAACGTTAACGCATTCTCTGAAATTTGGTATAGATAATTGAATTTTTATGACCAAAACACAAATGAAATATAGTAAATAAATTAATTTTTAATATGGGGACAAAATTAGAAAATAAAAAAATGTTTGCTATTGATACCATGTGACATATCAGATGAATGGCTTGATGTAAGGATTTCAGATATATTTTTAGGGTTCCGTACCCAAAGGGTAAAACGGGAACCTTATTACTAAGGCTCCACCGTCTGTCTCTCTGTCTGTCTGTCCGTCTGTCACCACGCTGTATCTCATGAACCGTGATAGTTAGACAGTTGAAATTTTCACAGGTGATGTATTTCTGTTGCGGCTATAACAACAAATACTATAAAACAGAATAAAATAATTATTTAAGGGGGCTGCCATACAACAAACGTGTTTTTTTTCGCTGGTTTTTGCTCGATATAGATAACGACAACAGGTAGACGCTTGAAATATTCACAGAATATTTAGTTATTTATTCACTTTAAAAATAAATAATTAAATTAAAATAAAACAAATATTATTCCCATACAATAAACGTGATTTTTTTGCTTTTTATAGATAAAGGTACGGAACCCTTCGTGCGCGAGTCTGACTCGCACTGGGCCGGTTTTTTTTTCACTATAGCCTGCTTCTTAAATTAAAAGCAGTGGAAAAAAATAAAAGACAATCGCCGTTATGTGCACATCAAATTACTTTTCAGCACAGAACAGTAGCAGGGCTTTAAGATAATTAGTTAGACCATCTACCGCTTTACCGTAACTTAACACTATTTAAACGCAGTAGTAAAACGTTTTGTTACATCTGTACAGAAATAGAATGTTATTGTCATCGGTTAATGCCCTAAGAGCACCACAGCCCATCTGCCTCAGTTGACGCATGAACGTGAGATGAAAAGCATGATCTTAGCTGAAGTGAGGAAAATCTTACATTTAGTAATTCTACTTTACACAATATAATACGATCGAGGTCTGGTTTACTGTGCCTATATTTTGTGGATCGTGATGAGCTGTACGGCTGCTATGGGCGTGGTACTTAATGACCACATTTGAACAGATCATCATTATTATTTATTTTTACTTGTTTGTATGTATCACCCTATGTACCCATATTTAGGCAAGTTTTAAAAAAAAAAGTGAAAAAGTTTGTTGATTTTTTTAATTTTTTTTTAATAACTGCATCCATCCTCTAGAACTCATCTGCATCTCCTAAAAACTCAAACTCAGTCATTATTTATGAACACCGTAACAGCCAAACGCCTTACACAGGATACACAACTACTTCTGCGACACAGGGTATCCTAGTGCGAGATCCAGTGTCATTCCTAAATAGTGTAACACTTGTGTATGAATCAATAAAACTTTTTATTATTTTATTCGGAAATAGATTTATCCAAAAGATTCCTAGATCTGTCCATAAAGCCAGGTGTATAATTTATCCCTATGCGTCGCGCACGCAACCCACGAGTCTCATATAAGTGTGCGCGGATCGGCGTGCGCGCATTGTTTCGCTGAACATTATAGTGCGCGGGTCAAATCGTGTTGTGAAAAATATGGCTGTTCATTTTGTAAGTTTTTTCACATTTTTTTATTTTAAGAAAAAATCAAAGGTGATTTCTAAAAACAAAGTTTCTGGAATGCCGTTTTTGCTTTTTACTCATTCACTGGGATTTTTCACGGAATTAAAATAAATGTATTCCTACCGTCAATTTTGGTATCAAGGAAAAACTAAAATTAAAAAATACTATACCAAAGATAACAAAAAAAAAACAAAGGACGTTAACTATTTATTTACATAACATAAACGTTAACGATATTGTTTTCAGTCAAGAGGTTATTAACCCAAGCGATCTTTGGAAAATAGATCATGCCGGCTTAAACTTCATTCAAAAAAGTCCATTTTCTAATCACAGCATTCTCACCTTAACGAATGACTGCCTCGTTAGTGTAGTGGTCACAAGCGCGACTGCGTCTGCTCACTGAACGGTCCTAGGTTCGATCATCGACTCGGTCATACGAAAGTTTTATTGAATTCTTCATTAGGTTATTCTCAATTGCAGTCCAAAGTCTGAATTTGCGTCCAGGCGTAGGATGACGTTTTCTATTTCTACTCTACTGTAGAATAGAAATCGCTTGTCTACGCTTCTTGGTAGAAAACTGTCTACACGGAAACGTAATTTATGTTTACTCCTCCGTCTACAAAACGCTTCTCTACGGTCATGTTCGTGAACGGGCGCCATCAGTAGGGACTGGTCATCTCTTAGCGGCCTTGGCTTATTTTAATTTAAGTTTTGAATTGTTTTTTTTTTATATTTTTGTTACGGACGCCTTTGACGTTTTGCATCGTTCTCACATGTTTAATTTCAACACGAATGATGTAACCAATATTTTGTAACCATATGTTAATTTAAAAGAGTGTCCGTGGAGTTTCTTGCCCGTTCTTCTCCATAGGTACCTACTAAGCTTTGGAATGGGCATCTAGCTTCATCTTGATGACTGACCGACCCCCTTGACAATTCAAAAGTGCCTGTAATTGGTTTATTTGAAATAAATGCTTTGAGTTTGAGTTGAGTTTGAGTCTAGTGCTAAGCCTGCAGTTAATTTCAATAGTGTCGCCCCCTATTTCTTTTTTCGAAATCTGGGTATATCATACACCTCTGCCTACCCTTAAAGTAAATAACAATCGTGATGTTATTTGATGTGATTAGCGATTCCTCCTTCGGAATTATTTTCATAACACTCAGGCAAACTTCAACAAATGGATCTTTGATGTAATCCGTGTTTGGTAACATCTTTGCGTTTCCCGGATGCAGTTGTTAAAAAGCCGATTATGTATATTTTTTTTAATGTTTAGTGACAATAACATAGTATTAAAATGTAGGCACCACTTTTTCAAGTTCGTTATGGTGTTTATGTTCTTCTGACTCTTAGCCATTGATTCTATATCGACGATTTAAATATTGAGGCATACTTTAATTTAATTAGTTGAATTAATTATTACAATAATATTTACATAATATATTCGCTAACAGACTTAAAATAATAATTATGTACATTTATATAAAAAAGGAGGGGGACAGAATCATAAGCAAGAATATATTTATAGAAATATATATATTCAAATATTTATATTTGATTATAAACCTACTAATTGTCTTCTTTTTTATGAAAAACTTCTCATTATAATTGAAATTTAGATGTGTAGAGTGCTGTCTCAACCGTCAACAACAGCTTCTACAGCTTTTCCGACTAGCCCAGCTATCCCAGCGTGTAGTTTGTTCATACTGTGTCATGATCATTGATTTATAAAGCAGTTTTGCAAAGTAACTATAAGCTAGCTTTTTCTAAGAACCCATTTTTCAATTTTTCACAAAAAAACACAAATTTATAAAAAGAGAAAATCAGAAAAGCATCTCCAAAAATGAAAACAAATGTCATCAAAAAAAGGTGTCTAGCAGAGCGTGGTTTCGATCCACGGACCTCTGGGTTATGGGCCCAGCACGCTTCCACTGCGCCACTCTGCTCATGAAATCATGTGCTGAAATACGCGACTATGTACAAGATGACGCATCATACCTACATAAAGCCGGTATGTTGGCAGAGTGCCAATAGGAGCTGTACTAGAACCTTCTATTAGATAAGTAAAATTAGGTATTGTTAATACCTTTACTTATCTGAAAAAGTGTTAATTTTAACAGTCTGTAAGTTTACAGTTTTTTTTCCTAATCAGTCATAAATCGCAAACAGTTTTTTGTAATGAATAATAATGATACATTGATTGTAAAAAACTCAAACGCAAAACATGCTGACCAATCAACATGAATCATTTAAACAAACAAAAGTTAATCCGGCTGATACGATAATAAAATACAACTTGTATACAATGTACGATTACCAGCCACTACGTGCTTCCTCTTTCTTTTGATATCTAATAATTAAATGAGATAATAATCTAATTACGAACGTTATTTCATACAATACACAATAAAATCTAAGCAATAAACATTTTATAAAGACATTAGGTTTTGCCCGCGGCTTCACCCGCGTGGATATCGTGAAACATCTATCATATATCAATAGGATAAATAAAAGTATCCTATAGTGTTAATCCAGGACAAAAACTGTGTGCCAAATTTTAACCGAATCCGGTTTTGTGTGTTTGATTAACAAACATACAAACTTTCACATTTATATTATAATAGGTATTAGTAGGATTGAACGTTTAGTCGTTTATCTAGAAAATCACAGCACGAACTTCCTTTACTTACTCAAAAACCGGGTCGCGTAAGAGTAGTATGTAGGCACAACCAGCGACGCGCGTCCCTAACTGTCCTCACACATAATTACGACCAAATTACACTTTTGAGCTTGCGCTACACTATGTTGCAATAAAAGGAATCATTCAGACACTTACTTACCTCCATGCCTCGTGTTTAAGTGCGTGTGACAGTTTGTCATTGTTGCGTTTTGCAATGATTTCGCAACACTTTGCGACCCATGTGTTAGGGAAAAACTGAGGTGGTCCGAGTTATCTGATGAATAGAACCAGTTGGCTTGTTATGTCGTTTTAGAGGACGTTTTTGCAAGGATTCTAGTTCGTCTATTTCTGAATTACGGTGGCGAAATATGCAGAATTTTATGAGATTTCAACTGTAGGTATGTGAGTGGCATGTAAATTGCTATAACCACGCAATGGGTCAACTTAAATGAACTTAACACGTATTTCCCATTTGCCAAACTTTTTAAGATTTTGCATATTCGCAGAACTTCGCATACATCAAAGTTGTATTCACTTCCAAAACGATTAAATTTATTTGCATAATTTTCACATTTCAGTCTTTTCTTTCTTAATGTACTCGGTGACCTCTTTAGTAACCTATAATCAACTTTTACAACATTTATTACATAAATGTTGTCAAAGTTTGTGTTGAAGTTAAAAGTTTTGTGTTGTTAATATAAAGAAGATTAATGCCCATGAACGTACCGCTAGGTATATTCGTTTTATGCACCTATAATTTACAGTTTTATTTAATAAAACTTGGTGTTCCCATACACATCAAAAAAACTTCAACAAAATCTGCAAAATAATCAAAACAATGCATTTCTCAAACAATGCTCTTATACAATTAACTTATCAACCTTGGGTTCTCACTGAGCAGTGAACAACTGTAGGACGGAGTTTAACGATCCCTTGACGTGTCACTCAGACGAAATTGTAGCGCCAAGGTCAAGGGCGCCGTGTTATACGAATTTTATATCACATAAAAGTTATGTGAACTTACGGCTTCGAGGAAATGTTTTGGGAATCAAGTTAAATGTTTTTGTTCTCAATGTTTTCTTTAGCTATGGAAATGGAAGTTCATTAAGTATTAAATAACCAGAAAGACGCATTAACAGAAGTTTTGAATACAAATTCAAATAAAATTACTTTTACAAATTGATTAATTTATTTCACAGTGCTTCAGTCATTAGCAGCAGGTTTTGCCATCAATATTTTAACTTCTCTTGTATTTTTTTTTTCTACCTGCTACTCTTGAATCTCATAGGATCTTAAGACTTACTCCCAATAACAGTAAGGCCATAACGTCACATGTATGTGACAAATTCCGTTTACGATTGCAATGACCACGGCTATATGATATAGTAAGTGGGTGAAGGCCCGGACGTCAGTCACATACTAATGTGACGGCTACTTACTTACCGGCTTCCTTCCGTTCCGTGTCATCAAATTACGTAGATGTGATGTGTGTCCGGGGAGAGGATGAGAGGAATTATGATGATAGGCTGCTGTATCAGACTACGTCAGATATTTTTTGTGGGTGTTGTATTGCTATTCAATCTTGCCGTTTAATAATAATGCTTTAGTGCACAAAAAATACTCACAAACAAAAAAAATAAGTAAAATAATTAAAAATAATCCATAGTCTTCTAAAAAAAACATTTCAGCGTATTTTTTTGTTCTTGTTCAGGTGAACTGAAACCCCAGGCAACTGAAAGAACACGGGTGGGTTTTAGTCAGTAAAAGTCTGACACGCCCTCCCGCTCCGCCCAGAGTGGGAGAAGATATACGAGTAAGATAATTTCCCACGCATAAAAAAGAAAGTGCTAAAATATGAGGCTTCCTAGGTTGCTTTGTTGGGTCCCAACATTTTTACACAAAAACTTACATCCTTAAACTGTACGTCTACAGGTATAAGCCAATGCATATTAGAGTTTTTGGTCAGTTACCTCTAGGGTTCCTCAATGGAGTCCATCCTAACCTGTTAGGGTTTAAAGCTGTAACATAGAGATTATGAAACGGTTCCATACCTACACATCCCTTTCTAATTTAAACAAATATAATACAATTATAACATAACATTCTCGTAAAGGACCAAAACCTGAACTCTCCTGGAGACTCTTTATGACATGGGGCTAAAAAAGTACTTACTATACAAAAATCTAAAACCCCTGATCAAAACTAAGAAGTATTTATTTTTATAGATTCAATAACATGGTTCATTTAACTTTATTCCGTAATTTATACACAGCACATAAATCACACAAGGCTCTTATAAATAAAAAAACCGGCCAAGTGCATGTCGGACCACGCACAGTGAAGGGTTCCGTGGTTGGGATGAATTTATCCCAAAAACAAACTTAACATTGTAGTTGAAAAACATGCTCTCCCATACATCAATATACGTTACGGTCAATTCTCCAACTGCAAATTTAAGTTGTTCGACTATTACTCGTTAACTTGTGAAGCCTACTTAGCTGTGATAGTTTTCCTTTTAATTTCGTTATATATACTATTGCCATGATTTTTTTCACATATCCAAAACCAACCATTTAGCTGGCAGGGGGGGGGACACTTGACCCTAACAAAAACTAGCACTTTAAAGCTTAATATTACCCAAACGGATCTCTTAATTGAAAAATGGTTTTCCCAAACCCACAATATTTTTGAACGGCCTATCCAACAATACCCCACACCATGGAATAGACGAGAAAAAAAAATATCATCCCCATTTCACGTGTAAGGGGGGTACCCTAAAAAAAAATGTTTTTCATAATTTTATTTTACCATTTTTTTGGCGTGATTAATATGTATACCCATGCCAAATTACAGCTTTCTAGGACTAAGCGTCTCTGAGCTAAGCTGGCGACAGACGGACGGACGGACAGACAGACAGACAGACGGACATGGCGAAACTATAAGGGTTCCTTGTTTACTACGGAACCCTAAAAACAACACGTACATCATTGCAAAACACCAATTAAGTTCAATTATAAAAATCAACAAAGATCTCGAGAACAAATCAACAAAGTGATCGGTCTTAGAACAAACAAACTGAATAAGGTATGATTGGTAATTCATTCGGTTTACCGCAACTAACTAGACTCGTACGAATACCTATGGTAATTTTGTGAAGTTAATTACAGATGACGTATCGTATTATATCAATAGAAAATTACTTCCACGTTTGACTTGTGTGATTTATAAAGAAAAGTCACTGTGATAGTAGCACCAGAAATTAAACTTTTTCTAAGGAAACAAGGTCAATTTCTTTTGTTTTTTTTTTTACTTCACGGCATTTTATGGGGTCTGTTAAAAGTATAGAAAACGATGTGCTACATTCCTTCGTATACTTCGAAGTTGTCATTATAGTTATTATCTTTTTCAATACCATTATGGGCCACCTATATCCTCTCTCACAGTCTAATACTATATAGAATGATTGCAAAAAAATCCGTTATTATATATAGCTTTACCAAACTCCAATAAACGAGCCATACTTCTGCATTCAATCCACGGCTCTGTGCTAAGTATATATTTACCATTCCCCAAAACAGACCTCAATCATTTTAATGCAGAATTGACTGCACCCACTTTCTCGGCGTGTTTAGAACAGACACTCATTATCCTCATCATCATCATCATTTCATTTCCTCTACTCTTTCAAAAGACCTCAGCTTAGAATAAAAGTAGGTACTTAGAAATAAAATGGTCTTGCGTGATTACCACTAAGTAGTTTGTGTATGAAAGCGTTAGTTCCGATTTCAAAATGATATAAATCACAGAGAAATCATGCTATTTCCCTGTCCATTGTACCGGAACCATTAAATAATGTGTTACGAATAAATTGGCAGTGCGTAACCGAATTACAGGCTAATTTCAATATCTGCATGTGTAATTTTACGGCTATTTCTGCTTTGTTACATATTGTTTTCTAGTCTATAGACTGGGTCTGTTATGGATTATATGTATCAATATGCTACTGCAAAATTCTTAGATCTATTATGTTATTATGATGTATGTTGTCTTGAAAGAGCATGGCAGTTGGGATTATGCACTGATGGTGGCGCGTGTGTTGGATCATTCGATTCCCTAGAAAATGGTTGAGCGAAATGGTGTGATCCACGCGTCATGTTCTTGAACGGGCGCCATCGGTTTAGACTGGTCATGTCTTAACTGCCATTGCTTATGTTTAATCTTATAAAAAATAAAATAAAGAAACAATTCAATTGTTTCTTTATTTTATTTTTTTACATTGATCTTACAGATAGAACCAACCAGAATAATGTACCCAGGATTTTGTAATAAGCATATTGATTTAAAAGAGTGTCCTATGAGTTTCTTGCCCTTTCTTCTCTATAGAAATCTACGTTTTGGAATGGGCAACCAGCTTCAAATGTCTGACTAACTGACCGACTCTTTGACAAATTCAAAAGAGCCTGTAAATGGTTTAATTTAAATAAATGCTTTGAGTTGAGTTTAGTTGATCATACTTTGTCCAAACATCTTTTTTAATTGTTGACTTCTTTTTCGTTTTGTCATCTATCTTATTCACCCATTCATCATCCGTTTTGGTCCTATCTCGGTTTTTCTACATCCAATTTGTTTCTAGTCTTTTAGTGGTCATGGATTTGCTTCGCCATTTCCTGCAAAGTTAATCCCGATAAATCGTACACAGTCTTCTACGGTAATACCCAAGTCAATCCAAGCTAACTGCACTGTTAACGATCATGAATAAGCCAATAAAAGTCCATACAACTTGTACCGCATGTCAATCAGCTGACACATGCATGTTTGTCTTTGTAACATCATCATTCAATTAAATCCATTCATTACATAAATCATTAAAAATAAAACAACATACGATCATCAATTGAATGAACTCGTGTTTTTTTGTTATATTGCATAATTTAGCTGTTTGTTCCTGTTCCTATTTAATACAATAAATAGGTATTGATTTGTTTTCGATTCTTTGCAGCATGATCTGCATGATCATCATCATTATAAAGATGAACCTGCGTAACGTAAAATCTGAGTAGCTTCTTACACTCATCAATCATCAATTTTGAAGGTAGGTCTGTCAAGCCTTGACTAATGAGACACAATTAAATTACTTAATCATCCAGAGTTACGGTACCCCGGCGAGGGTCAGCGCACATCAATAAGCTACAAGATCGTTGTCTAATTCCGAGGTTTTCTGTATTTTTTCAAATACATTTCTGAATACACCTCTCAACAGCTCGCAACAGCAGAACAGAACTCTTATAAAAACTTGTTGAGGTTTTTAATTCAAAACAAAAAGCTAGGCTATGAAAACTATGCAAGTAATTAAAAGATTTGGAATCGGCTAAATTGTTATAGGAACCTGGAAAACATTACATCATGCCTTGTTTCCCCGAAGCACACCCACATTTCACACGTTATTTTTTGAAGTCCCATGTAATAAGGGTTGACCCTATTGCCATCAACCGAACAGAAATCCAAACTACGGGCTGCTACTGAGAAATTCCTGTTTAAAAAACCGAATAATAGTTTTCCCGACCAGGGAATCGAACTCAGGCCCTCCTGCTCAGCAGTGGCGCTTGCGACCACTAGAAAAACGAGGCAGAACCTGGAAAAGTACAACAAAAATAAAAAAATAGCTTTCGTAAGAAAATTTACCCTTTATTCAACATTATGCATCTTATTGCATTTGAAACGAAACTGTTTATAAAATATGCAGTTTTAAGGAAACAAACCTCGTCTAACCAAAACAAGGAAAAAATATAACAGTTTTGATTCCCATTCCCAGTCCTAATGACTAATGAGTCGAATTTCGCGATACGATGACGATGACGCGGTCATGTCATGTGTATGCAATAACCTGACCTTAGTAATGGCGAACTGTGCGAAGGTTAGGTAGATGTACAGAATTGGAAGTGTGTATATAGGTACACACTCAAACGTTACATAGGTAACGTTTGAGATGTAGTGTTGAGATAACGAGGTGATTTGAAATGTCCTTCATCTTGAGGGGGATTAAGAGACCTGAAGTCGAGAAATGCTTTTCCGGCTTAGGTAAAAATCTGGTGTAATTTGTACATGATGACTTAAATACTTCTTAAGTTCTTAATAATCAACTGATATCTATAAACGCTAGACAAGGATTGCTAACTAGATAAAGGATGTCAAGACCAATTAACATAATATGGTCAACAGGAATGTGTTCTTAATGTTTATGTCAATAGAATCTAAATTGAAACCAGCTGATTGAAAGTTTAATGGGAACGAAGATTTCCTTTTTAAACCTTACTACATCATGTGTTTCCACAAACAAGAATTTCTGTACTGTTAGGGTTGAATAACCGCTCCTGCTTTAGAAGTAAAAAAGCGTGATTTATTTATTCAGATCACGTATGTGCCTTACTTTTTACCAACAATGAACAACATCATCGCGATACACAAAGGCAATAGCCACACCTTCATTGAAATGTTTCTCTTCTATTGCAGTACCTAATAGCGGCAGTGGTGGCTGCAGTGAGCGCCGCTCCCCCCGGACCACAGCAGCGATACCCACAGCAAGCAGGGCTGCATCAGCTGAATCCGTAACTATCTCTTTTACACCTTTTATTCTTTCCGTCGGTAAATTCTCACTCTCACCCTCCGTTTCTCGGACTCCTACGGAAGAAAATCCCCAGGTGCCTTGCACTATCATGAGTCCCGTGAGTACCGTGGGATTTTGTTCGTGAGATACTTGTACATCCGCCACACCGCGGCTGGTATCAGCCTGCCATGCCTAGCGGGCCCCACCATCAACTAGCCCAACATAGTTCATAGATGGGGCAGCAAAAGGATTCCATGGTGACGTCACTTCAGTATGTACAACGCACCCTGAGTCATAATTATGCTGTTTTGTATATGCCACTATTCAATAGGCAATTTAAAGAAGACTTACAATAACCCACATTTTTTTTTTGGGATCTTTTTTTTATACCAAGTTCAATAAATGAAGAGTATTTTAACAACGACAATAAAAAAAATTGTCTTAATTTCAGACTGGATTACTTTTTGGAGCAACAAGTGGATAACTACTACAGACCAGCTGAACAGAAGCAAGGTTCGTTTTAAAACATAAAATATTATTTTAAATTGTCAAGCACAAAATTCACAGTGTTGAATGATGACCCGCAAAAAGTAAAACTTAGGTCTCACGCAAAACTACGGAATCGGCTTAATTCAATGTGGACTTCTTGGTTTATTCCAATAGAATCACACATCAAAAATTTGTCAACGAATAAAAGTCTTATTTAAGATTGCCCTTTTACGCACTTGCATGTTTTGGGATTGCCAAAGCAAAAAAATTATGAGGAAATTACAAATACCTAACCTAAAATTGCATTGAAGTGACTATTTCTCCCTGACGTACGTTACCAGAAAATGAGTAATGAAACATTCAAATTATTCATGGAAAGCGGTAACTATTACAGCGCGGCAGCGGGGCGAGCACGGCTTACTGTGACATGACTTGAGTCACACATTTTATCACAGTTTGAGCGATAAAACTGTTTTGTCATAAAATGCTAGCACAAATTGACAAGACATAACTTATCATGTCTTGTCACAAACGTCTTGACACACCCGTGCTCGGCCCGCAGGGACCAAAAAAAAAAAAAGACACATCACATAGCCGTCATCTACGCATTCTGTACATCAAATTAAGTAACTTTGTGCAATAATAATTGCTGGGAAGTCTTTTATTTATTTCTGGTGAGAATGTTCTGTTTTCTGCAGTGCGTAATGTCATGCACGTAAAACATTGAATAACGGTACAGGGATCGTGGGAGTATTTGAAGTTAAGATATGACATTTAAAACCATGTTTCCCAAAAATACTATTTTTTTTTTAACTTTGATCTACAATATGTCCGTAAGCAGACGGTGGGGTATGGTCCAGTACAAAATAAATACACTTACTGTCAAAACTAAGTACCCAGAGCGACATTTTCATACAAACTAGGTGATTTCGAAGCCTTGTTTTTCCGTCAGGTAACGATTCGGATGAGATCTGATAGCAGCTTTTCAGAGTAGAAATGAAGGAGGTCTAGAGCGTCTAAGGCGCCCAACTGATCAGACAAGCCATTAAAGGCTTCTACATACCAGTGCGACTTGTCGCGCGACGCGACACGGCACAAAGGCCCCGCGTGTCGCGGGATGAGCGGTGCCTTTGTGTTGCGTCGCGTCGCGCGACAAGTCGCCCCGGTATGTAGAAGTCTTTACACCAGAGAGTGTGTAGAGTTCTGAGTGTTCGGATTTCTATACATTTTGATGCTATTTTGAGGTTTTGCGTTTCATGAACAATTCCGGTAAGAAATGTCGGTTTGATCAGTAGTAGTAGTCTAAGGCGCTCTAGACCTCCTCTATCCGTACTCTGGAAAACTGCTATCAGATCTCATCTGACGGAGAACAGAGGCTTCAAAATGACCTCGTTTGTATGAAAATGTTGCTGTCGGTAGTTTTGATAAAATGAAGGGAAGAACAAGTGACATTCGGCTTCGTTTATGGTTCCGACAAAATCCAGAAGTGGAAAATCGGTACTTCTAAAATGTTGCCGGTTTAAGACAAAATCCTTTTTAGAAGTGCACCTTTACGATTATTCTCCACTTAGCTGCCCAATGATGAAGGAAAATATGTCAGGAAAACCAATAGGCTGACAATAAAAATCTTCATCGTGTGTGATGCATTACTAATGATGAGTATCCTGATTATGTCATCATGACATGTCTCTAGATAAATTACTGCACTGTCAGTAGTATTCAGTGCCAATGAGGTTACTTAATAAAAGTTGATAATAATATTATTATTATCTCTCCTAACTTCGCTTTTTCCAAATATGTTGTGGTCAGCTTCCAGTCTTACCAGATGCAGCTGAATACCATTATTTTACATGGAGCGATTGCCTATCTGACCTCCACAATCCAGTTACTGGGTAACACGATACCCCTTGGTAAGACTGGTCGTCAGAGTTTCGGGTTGACTTGATATACAGGGTGACTTGTAGTTCAGTGTATTACTTCCAGGAGCTGGAATGACCCCTTTGCAACAATTAAGCACTATATACTATATACTAGATAAGGCTATCCTAGGCAAAAATCCATGGGATTCGAAAAAATCCAAGATGTGTCTTTCTGATTACCAAAATTCGTCATTAAGTTTCAGTTTTCTCTAAACTCTCAAATTTGGTCATCATCATCACCATCAATACTCATCATCATTCAGCTGAAAGACGTCCACTGCTGGACATAGGCCTCCCCCAAACCGAGGCGAACTGCCATAATCGCCACGCTTGGCAGACGGGACGGCTGCGATCGCCATCAATACTATTTTAAATAAATTTATTAATTTTATTTGGTAGTGAATGTCTTTTTTTTATCAACATATTGCTTTTTATTTCGGAATATAATATTTACATATTACCTATAAAAGTTGACATACGTAATTAAAATAATAATATATTATTAGGTATACTAATAATATATTATTATTTTAATTAAGTATGTCAACTTTTATAGGTATATTTTAAAAAACCGGCCAAGTGCGAGTCGGACTCGCGCACGAAGGGTTCCGTACCATTATCTATAAAAATGGCAAAAAATCACGTTTGTTGTATGGGAGCCCCCCTTAAATACTTGTTTTATTTTAATTTAATTATTTATTTTTAAAGTGAATATATAACTAAATATTCTGGAATATTTCAAGCGTTGCCGTTATCAATATAGAGCAAAAACGAGCAAAAAAAAATCACGTTTGTTGTATGGGAGCCGCCTTAAATATTTATTTTATTCTGTTTTTCAGTATTTGTTGTTATAGCGGCAACGGAAATACATCATCTGTGAAAAGTTCAACTGTCTAACTATCACGGTTCATGAGATACAGCCTGGTGACAGATGGACAGACAGACGGACAGACAGACAGACGGCGGAACCTTAGTAATAGGGTCCCCTTTTTACCCTTTAGGTACGGAACCCTAAAAGTAAAGAATTCAGTAACAAAATTTTCGACCTAACCAAGTGCTCCAGTTAATGTTCAGTCGCCAGCTCATCAGCTTATACCAAACTATCAAATTTCTCCAAATGATTTTAAACCTTAAAGGCTTCTACATACCGGGGCGATTTGTCGCGCGACGCGACGCGACACAAAGGCACCGCTCATCCCGCGACACGCGGGGCCTTTGTGCCGTGTCGCGTCGCGCGACAAGTCGCGCCGGTATGTAGAAGCCTTAAAATGGTTAAAAAAAAATTACAGTTTGTGGTAAATTGTTGTGCTGGCGACTGTACAATAAATTATACCAGCCTATTATTGCCCCACTCAGAGGCCTCTCCTCATAGACAGAAGGCACGAGCATTGAAACGAATTAAACATTAAAAATGTATTTTTCAAACAAAATAAACTTTTTGCAATGTTACCTAATAAAGATTGCATTCAGGGATTAAACCGCCGTTTGTACCGTTCAAGTGTATGTTGTCTCCTGGGGACCTAAAATGGACGCCTTGGGAATCATAATTATGAGCTGCGTACAATTCATACATCCCGCAATTCATCTGTTTGACAGCTGCTATTTGACATTAGACTTCATTATAGCAATTCATAATTTGTGGACTATTTTACGAAACTCCATAAAAAACTGTCAAACATACGAATTGCGGGATATGAATTGGACGCAGATCAATATTATGATTCTGCCAAAGCGTTCATTTTAGGCACCCAGTTCTCCGTCCTTTTAGTGTACAGTAAAGACTATTTTATCAATCTATTAACAATTGACGAATTGTTACGTTAATTCCAGCAAGCGCAAACGGCCCAAACGGTGCGCCGGCGCGACTGGAGTCTTTGGAGCCGGACAGTGAAGTCGAGCTGGTACCAGGAGTGCAACAGCCACAGCAGCCTCCACAACAGGTACGTAACAACTACATAGAACACAAGCTTCACACCATTTTTTCCAGTAGGATTGGGCAGATATGTAATTATAGTCCCCCCCCACATTTCACTAGGTATTTCAGTAATAGGGGGCGAGCTTATGGTCATGAACCATGCACAAATCCAGACTTCGGAATGCTCCTGAGAAATTCTTGATGGAAAAACCTTACAGTACTTTGCACGACCTGGGGTTGAACATGGGACCCCATGCACAACTTCACCAACGAGCCAGTCATCTGTAATTTACTCACAAAATATTTAAAGTCTTAATTTTATTTAAAACGCAGGGATCGTTCGCTGCAATATACCTGTAGAATGCCTAAGGCATTAAGCCCGCCTTTGTACCTTCAAATTAATAAGTTAAGTTAAATTAACAAATTTTAAATAAATAAATAAATTTTAAATAATGATAACGTTGCCTTATGAAAGTGAATAGCAAGAAGATGTTCAACTCGTAAATTGAAGTCATGCACGTTGTCAAGGCGCAAATGTAATCTATATCTATAAAAATCGATGCCACTTTTCGTTGTAATTTTATAACTCAAGAACGGGCTCACCTATCAAAAAAAAAAAGGTTTAGGCTTTGTTCGGACTATTTAGTAGATGGTTTATGTGAAGTTTTTTTTTTTTTTAGGTAGGCAGGGTAGGTATTCTTTTACTCATAGAAAGCCACGTTATTTGTGAGTATCATAGACTAAAAATGTTTACCGTTTACCGCCCAACGGAGTGGGCACGGGTCAGTTATGAATTAAAGCAAGGGTAGATTTTTGGGCATATAAATATTTTATAAGACTTACTGTATCAGATTTAGAAAAAAAATATACTCTGTCTTCTTCCAACCTTATAATTGTTTTTCATTTCCAGAATCCAGTAGCACCGAATATACCTGGATTATTGCCCGGACAACGAGTATTTATAGTCCACATGCCAATACCTGGGTACAGGTAAGAATTTTAACACAAAAACAATTCTATAAATTATCACTGAAGGTAAAATCTGAGAGAAAATGAGCCTTGGAACCCTGAACTAAGTCCTGACCAACATCTACTACATATCTAATTATTATGAACGTCTGATCTCATCGCATACGATCACTGACAGTAATTAATTGGGTTCAATGCTATGAGAAGCAACTCAATCAAAAAAAAAAAAAAAAAAAAAAAAAAAAAAATACAGTGATATCCATAATATAAATACTAGAAACAAACACAAATTTGTTGTACCTACAACAAGGCTCAAGAAAATAGGTGGCTCGTTTCGATGTCAATGTATACGCTTTTATAATAAACTTCCAAGCCACGTTCAAGATCTAAGCCTTAATAAATTCAAATCATTCATTAAACGTAAGTTGTGCCAGAAAGCCTTTTATACTGTTAAAGATTATATTGAGGACAAAAAGGCTTGGGATTGAGCTGCTCCAATTTTTGTACATATTGAGGTAGTTTATTTTTATTGTTTTTTTTTTTTTGTTTTTGCTAACTTTATTATTTTATAAACAGTGACATTTAATTATTATTTTATACACAATGACAGGAATATTTACTTGTAAAGTATTATATTATTTTAATTATTGTGAATGTGAAGACTATGTGGGTTATTGCATAATATTTTTTTTTCCCTTTCTTTTATTCTCAGTTAGTGTTAATCATGGTCTGGCAGTTTGAGTCATATAAGTGGCCTACCCAAATGGCCTTTCTTTGGTATTGATAGTCGCATCGTTGAGCTCCTTATATTCTGAGTAGAGCTGCACGATTACTGACAAATGCGTGCACTGACTGGTCAGGTCCACTCAACCTGTGTGGTTCTTTCCTCAAAAGACCATTTCAGACACCAATCTACATGGTCTTCACATGATCTGACCAAGATTATGTCTGGACTTTAAAAGAGACTATGACCTCTGAGTTTGTTTCGGCCTTTCTTCTCAGAGTAGTCAGATAGGAAACGCCGACCTCATCTAGTTTTTAAAATATGATTGACGTGTAAAAGTGTTTGTACAAACCTACTTACAGAAATAAAATCATTTATCATTTATCATTTATCAATCTCTCAATCCCCAGATATAATTCTAGATTAATTTATTACTGACTTTAAGAACACTTTAATCAAACGAATGTTTTTGTTGTTGTAGATCGGTAATGAATTGTTACTTGTTTCAGTCCCGGCAGCATAGGAGGCTACCAACCAGTATACATTGTTGCTGCAGGCCCTCAAGGAAACGGTAGATTCCCTGGAAATGGTAAGTTTATAAGAAACCAAGTTTATACCCTCGATCATTACCCCATTTGCTAGAAATTATCCACTATATTTGAATTCAAAATCTGAGATAATTATTAAGTTTTGAAACAACCAACTCAATGTCAAACAAACAATTTCATACACGACAAATTTCATACATAACCAATAATCATGCAAAAATATACATTATTCCAAAAAAAGGTAGGTGACTATACTTACATAACTATTTTAGCATAATGTATATTTTGTGGAGATTATGAATTCAAGTATACCAAAGAATGATTGATTCCTTTTTCTACATTAGATAGTACATGAACTACATCTAATTATTATTGTACGAGTATTGTTATGATGAGGCTGTTTAAAAGTTTTGTAAAACTAATCCTTTACCATAATTTCGTTTCAGGTTACCAGAACGCAGTTCTCCTGGACCCATCAGGTCAGGGCGTCCTGAACCCGTACGGAGGGTACCCCAGAGGCTTGGTACAACCACAAGTCCTGGGTCCCCTTGCTTACCCTAACAGACCTTATGATCTAGTATACCAAGAGCAAGGACTAGCTAATCCGTAAGTACAATTCGTTTCTAGCTCACCAGACGTGTAAAACGATTGAAAGAGATATCAATTTTATTGCTAGCAGACCAATTTTATTGAGCTTTTGATTTTTAAACTAAAAACTATTATTTCTTGGCCGTAATCTACAACTTTCTACTTTCGTCTTTGATTGTAATTATTCTTACCAATACACTTTTGGCTATCTCGAAAAACTGTAATTGCCAAAATCTTGTAATTATTAAAAAAAAACCGTTACCCAGTTTGCCCTTTATGAGGCACTATATTAGGTTATTTATTCATAATATTCATATTTTAATCTCTTAAAACAAACAGCCTATAAAATAAGATATCTCCTTTTTCTCATAGCGCTGGCCAACCTATCCAAGGAGAAGCTGGACGAGGACCTATTCACTTCTCACAAAATGTCGGTCTCCAAGGACCGGTCAACCATGCTGTCTATCCAGGACCAGCTGCCCAACTTGTCCACCCAGGCCAAGTGAACACGAGAGCACCCAACGGTTAGAACTTGTCTATTCATGATCATTATCAATGCCTGTGATTGCTTTACTTTGTGGTGTCTCAAAACACTATACATACATGAATTGATTTGAATGTTTATTTATTTTTATTTATTTATTTATTAGGAACAATTTAGGTATAACTTAACAAAAGACACGAAGATAGCTGCAAAAGTAAAATACTGTGGCGCAGCTATCAACGCCCCACACAACATACGTCGAAGACATTTGTTCCAGACACACAGCTTTAAGGAAGTCTTATAGTAAATTAACAAACAAAATAAATATTCACTCAAAAGTTTGTATGTAATGATGCAGAGTGGAATCACTTCCACTCCCACACCCTCACGGGTGAGAGTGTTTGTGAGTGTGCGTGCGTGTGAGTAAGATGTGCAATTAGTCTATTATGAGAGGATGCTAGCATGAGAATTTATTTATGATAATAAAAGTTGCTCAGTTGCGTCATAGGACATAGATTTAAGCCAGTCTGTTGCCAATCATGTTGAAAAGTTATTGTTAGAGTGGACGAAGATACCAACTAGAATTTTAGTTTAAGAAGTTAAAGAAGTTAAAACGTCTATAGAACTTACAACCGTGAAAACGATGTCGGAACGAATTAAAACAACGTGGATATTAAAATGCAATAAAGGAATTAATATTAATTAATAATATTAATTAGTGCCCAGACAAAAATTTAAAACAACCAATAAGCAAGGAAACAAAAGGAATTCAAGAAAATGCTGACAATTTTTTTTTTATAATTTCAGGTGCTCCTCCAGCTCAACTAAAACAAGGAAGCGAAGAAACCAAAGAAGCTGTTGAAGCTAAATCAAACCACCGAGCACAAGCCCTCACACGAAACAAAGCGTAGCTCAACGATACACATTAGTTTATTGTAGTTAAACAAATTGAAACTATACCAGCTCAAATTTTTGATTCAGATGTAACAGTACTGAATCAAGTGATTTTAGTTTTAGAACTAGTATTTTTTCAAAGTGTACTTTGATGTAGGTAATTTTATGACTGTTACCAGTTTTTAAAATAACAATGCAATTATAGTTTCTTATATTTATTACAAAAATTAAATGTTCGATACTGTTTGAGTTTTAATCAACTTTTGTCTATTCTCTTTCACCTTATTGAATTTCTGCACTCTGGCGTAAACATGCAAAACTAAACATACAATAATTGTTGGTCCTTCGAGCTGCATATTTTTCGAAACATGTACTAGAGTTCTATAAGTTGTTTTTTGTAATAAGTTCGGATTCGTGCCCAAACCTCATCAATTTATGGTAGAATGACATAGGACTACCTTAGCTTAAAACTTACAAAGAGAGTTATTTGAAGATATGGGTCATTGGTTTGATTTTTGGCATCAGGTCAAGGTGACATTTGGAATATGTAATATGACATTTCATGAGTATGAAATTGGCTCTTAAATGTAATGATGCAAGTCTCATTATATTTTATGACATAAGAGAAGACAGGTAAATAAAATATGACTATAGAGATTGTGAACAGAGGTAATCAGAGAAATAAGTACAAACAAGTACCTACACATACACTCTCAATTCTATTACCCAGTTCAGCAGTTCTCCCTTAACATAAGTTACTTAAGTAAACAGCAATTTCCAGTAAATTCCTTAGAAAATCAGCACTAGCAACTGTACAGCTAATATGGAGCGACATCGCCCTACTATCGCCAGGACCGGTCGCTTTCTCCTATAATAAATTAACAGCAACGCGAATTACTGTGCCATCTATCAGATAAAGTGACTAGTACAACTGGTAAAATTGCCCAAGATTTGGTATCAGTACCATTTTCCTTTATAAGGTGAAAAACGGTTACATTAAATATTATTATGTCAGCATCGTTCATGGGTTTTCATTTCCAAGACGTTGTAAAGTATCGTAATTTGACGGGTTGCAAATCTGTCAGTATTGTCTGCTTATGTAGGATTCATAGGATTTATTCTATAGTCCTCTTCATCTAGGTTGGTAAGAATATATAATGTACCTTTAACTCAGACCTATTTCATAATTTATTTTATTATTATTCGTTTTATACAGATCAGACCGAGACTGTGATTATGTTCAAAAGTAAATGTTTAGTCCGTATATAGCTTTAGAATTTAACTATTTCCACTAGTTACTTTGTTTTTTCGTAACCAGAATATGATGGTTTTTTTTTTAACCTCGTAGTTATAGGCACAGAAAGGTAATTAAAATTGATAAATAAAAACTTTCATAAAGCGTAAAAAAACGAAAGTGTCCAAAAACTCGTTTGTGCCAAAACATAACGATCCCACCAATACAAAACACACATAAAATAATTAATTCCAATCGACACTTCCTGAAGTGAAATTGCCATCATTAACAATATTAATACTTCCTTGTGGAATCTAACTTTTATCTGCGAAACTGCTACCGTTAGCACTTAAGCTGCATTTTATCGTCTCTAACGGAGCCTCATCCTGTGGTGGCGTTCAATCCTATAAAGTATAACATAAACCAACTTGTATTTACCATCCAGAATCCTCCACACCATCTCTATCCCAATCGAATAAGTTTGGCTTTACAATGTCAAACAATTCTGCAACTTCAGATCTCAAATTGTCAGGTTCCAAGAATGGTTACCAGTTTATGATCTCCAAAGGAATCGGACGTATAATTATGGCCAATTGGAAATGTGATTGGACATAAATAACGGATAATTGACTCGAGATAGACGTGGACAGTTTAATTCAATTAAATTGTAATGCTGTTTCAATTATTGTATGTTCTGCTGTAAGTCTTTCGTGACGTTCAAGTATTTTGCTGTGATTTTCTGTGATATATGGTAAATGTAGAGTGTTCTATCAGAGATGATGTTTTCGGAGTTTCATCAAAATACTTTTAGCTTATGGGGTACAGCTAAAAGGTGTATTGGGATCTTATTCAAACTAATATAATTTGCAATATTATCTCAAAGAACTCATTTAACCTAAGTACATATTGGAATCAACGACACGACAAAGAAAAATAAAAAACTTATGACGGTATTTTATTTTATGTAAGACTAAACTGTCTTATTCTTAGCTATTCCTTGAACATACATTTTCACCAAGTTATCAAAACATAATATCACTCTTGTATTCCTCGAAAGGTTAGGCAGAGTAGTACCTATAGTAGGTGCACCCACATTTCGTCAGTTATATTTAAGTCTCATATAGGGCGCGCCCACGCCCTATTATATGGGACGATTGCCATCAAATGGGCACAAATCCAGACTCTGGGCTGCTACTGAGAAATTCCAGATTGAAAAAACCCAATAACACTTCGCCACCAAGATCATCACTTCAGCCGAAAGACATAGACCAAGATAATCACCGTAAAACATATCGAATTACACACACTTATAATTTTGCTAAAATAAAAGTAACAATTCGTTCCAGCTAATTGACCATCAAAATTTCTATCATTAAAAACAAATAAAAGCTAAGAACAATAGCAAAAAGCCCACAAACCGCATTTTGTTTATTTTCATTGACCTGCATTGTAGTGACCTTGATACTGCATCATTATATTAGCATCAATCACGTACACGAGTTGCGCATGATGGATGGCCATAAATATGATTTAAAACTACATGTGCAGTAATGTGCAAATTATATCACCTCCAGCACAATCAAATATGGTCCTTAGAGCCGATAAGTTAAGGTTCACTGCTTTAGCACAACATTGACACTTTATCATCAGTATCTTTTTATTCACACTTTAATGGTCGAATCAAAACCAATCAAGCTTGAACTATCTCTATGTTCGTGGATACCTAGCTTAAAATAGAATTTTGTGAACTTCGTACATCAATGAAGATCATTAAATTTTGGGCACCTGATAATGATGACTCACTTGAATTAAGATGGAATCGCTTTCCAAAGGAAAGGTGTCGAGAGATCGTTGCAATTATCAGACGTTCGGTACGATGCGAGGCAATAATGATCTTTTTGCCGTGAACCCGTTATCTTGGCTTAGATGCGCGGCAAAAACGCAACTGGCGCAGTGTGGAGTCTTTCGCCACCGTGGGCGCACGCTACCGCCTCGCGTACTCACTGATACACAATGTCACCTCGCGCACTGCTCGTACTCGTCGCTATAGCCTGCATCGCGCAGGCAGCGGCCCGGCCGGTCAAGAAAACCCTAAACTTCAACATGTTTGTGCTCCGACCCAAAGAAGGAGCGTCTGACAGATTCTTGCTGTCAACCGACGGGGTGTCAAGGTTTGGGCCAATTTTGGAGATGTTTGTCCAACGCTTCCAAGGGTTGATGTCTGTGAAGCTGCCTCAAGATCAGCTTAACGGTATATCTGTTCCTGATGAGGCATCGGGAGTAAAAGGTCATGAGGTGCCTGTTGGTAACAATGCGGAGAACGAAGTTGACGGAGTACAAGAGTCCAAAATGCCTGGAATTGTGGTCAGGCCATCGCGCACAAAGCCAGGGACTTACGAAGTTGAGATCGACATGGTTGTGGACGACGGCCAGCCAGATGAGAAGAAAACGTAAACAGCTGATTCATTGCGTTATGTGGTAGATCCGGTTCATAAAGCACAGATGTGGATGCATGGAAACAATTGAGTACGACTTTATAATTAGAGCATGTTCGATAGCCGTGGAGAAATACAAAATAATAATATTTTTATATCAATAAGTAGTTGTATAATCTCGGTGTATGTTATAACATGTTGCGTAAATAACTTCGTGCTAGTAAACAAAAGTGGTTGGAAAAGTTGTTTTTTTATAAATGTCAAAGCATGGTCACTTCCGTGGATTTTGTTTGGTTTTAGTATCGTGATATCTTTATTTCTGTATTTATTATTATTAATTTAGTTTTTAAGTTAAAGTCGTAACATTATTTATTTTGTTTATTCTTGCCATATCATTAAGGCTTAGAGTTCGTAATAAATTATTTTACTATTTTTGTATTTTGTTTATTTTATTGGTTGTAAACAAACCTGGCATAGGTAATTTGTGGTTTGTTGCAAGTAATTGGAGTAATTGTTGGAGTCTTAACGAGTTAATTATTATTAGCAGTTTGATTTTATTTCTAGTCATGTTAAATCAATAATTAACTACTACTTAAAATGAACTACCAATACGACTATAATAATGTTAATCGATGACAAATTAACTCGATATAATAATTTCCAAAATTTGTACAGAATCCCAAGTTAAGCCAAAACTTAGCATCCTTAGATACTAAGCTACTTTTGACAAAAGTTGAACCAAAAAGACTTGCGAAAGTTGATCCACAAATTCTGAACATTTTCCCGATCCGTCATTTGTTTTAATATTCTATTACAGACTGGCTTAACTTTGACTAAAATGGTACCTACTGTAATCTGCAATAACCTGTCTAATGTGACTAAGCCTTTGAAAGACATATCACAAACTCTTCTTTTCCTTTACCACAGATCTGACAGCAAAATTTCAGCTTCACTGATTGAAAGCCTCTTACAAAATGTATGAAATTGCTCATAGCTTGCCATTTTATAAAATAACTATAAGTATAAAATTGAGGTTTTTGAACCTTAGTAGCCGTCGTAATTTATTGTCATTGCTAACTGCTGTCAGGAGCTTTCTTGATTACTTTATTGTTCTTTTATAAATACCATTAGTTTTTTGTTTCAGTAAATGCGAATACGTGCGATTTTGCCTTCTAGATCCTTTGTCCATCATGCGAATTCACTCACTTGTAGATCTATCACCTACCTATAAATAATAATAAATAATAAAAATCTTTATTGATACAAAAACCTTTGACATTGCTTAAGACTAGGATACATAACTTGGTTAACTAAAGGTCATACGATTAAGGTAAACACTGACTCCTAAACTAGGTGATCCTGTGACTTAGGAGTCAATGTTCTGCTGTCACTGTGATACCAAAAGCCTTTTATGTTGTGTTCTAAAATTACAAAAAAATAGTCATTGACATTGAAGGTTACAATTTAATGTTTGTATATTAAAATTATCAACGTACTAAGGGATACTGGAAACGACTTTTAACGTGTAAAAACTAGCTATACCCTTTGTTTCCAGAAAATGTTATCAGTCATCAGTGAATGCTTTCCAAGCTTGATATTATTATAATTTCTTTCCCTGTTCTCATCTTAGAGAATAATATGATGAATAATGCCTTCAGATCATTAATAATTCATAGTCAACAGATTTATATTAAGATCAACGTTTCCTTTATGTGTTCGATCTTCGTCAATTTCATAATTATATTCAATTTGTTTAATCTTAGACATCATTGGTTATCTGACTGTAGGTCATCACTGCAGCCGAAAGTCGTTTGCTGCTGGACATAGGCATCTCAAAGGGGGGGGAGGGGGGTTTTCCATAATCACCACGCTTGGCAGGCGGGTTGGCGATCACCGTATGGTGTTAAAATGCATAGAGAACACTGCTGCCCATTCTCTAGTAAGTCCCTTAGTCGCCTTTTACGACACCCACGGGTAGAAATAGGGAAGTGCTATTCTTAACGTCCGGCACCACACAGACAAGGCTGTAGGTAGATGAAGGTAAACATCATGGGAAAGACGAAGGGGGAGAAAAATTAAAGACCTTTTGTCTTTAATTGCCAATCCTCACTAAGTTAGCCTGCAGATCAATATATCAAGGATAACTATTGTGTAAGAACACGCGTAGCACAATAGTTATCCTTTAAATACAGCTGCATATTATATGTAGACTAGCCCTGTAACATTAAAGACCAGTACATTAACTTTAAACCCTAGAACAGTTAGTAATAAATAACTAAATAACAGCGTTGCGGCTGCAGAGATAAACTAAGGCCTAACACATTAACGGTACGCGCGGTTACTAAACCGCACCAAATTACTGCCGGTATACTGATTGTGTTGCACACCTTTATTTTAGGGTTCTCTCTTTTATTTTATTAATGCTATATTTTATTTAGTTGTATTGTGAGACTGTAGTCTATACTTTATCAAATCAAGCAACGAGGTTGCAATTTCATTTCTGTCAATAAAAGGAACAGTCATGTGTACGATTCTAAATTATTGGTTCATTCTATTTAAAAAAAAACCGGTCTAGAGAGAGTCGGACTCGCACACCGAGGATTCCGTACGTATATAATTATGATGTTGATGATTTCTGAAAAACTGTGTTATTTAGAGACAGTTTTATTTTTCCTGTAATCTTTACATATGCTTCTATCACATAGAATAATTTCAGATCTATGCAAACTTCGGGGATAAAGGGGAGAAACGGTATTTTTTTTACATTTTTCATCAAAAGTTGGTAACTACGCTGCGTAAAAACAATGTATGAGAATGTGCAAACAGCGCTCTTTCATATGATACCACACATGCCCTAATAGCCTCACTTCAAATTTTTAAGACCCCCTTTCAGTCCCTTTTGCAAAAAAGGTATATTTTTTTAATTTCTTTCTTGTTTGCAAAATAGTTGGGCAAACGTCATCTAAAACAATTCTAAATTTCAAGTTGATAGCATTAGTACTTCTTGACATATCCTAGTGTGACAGACAGACAGGCAGACAGACAGACTTAATCTCACCATAAGGGTTCCTTTTTACCATTTTGGTACGGAACCCTAAAAATCACACATATCCAATGGAGTAATCATTGAATAGCGACATTTACTTCTTACTCCTCTCCTCTCTCCTATACCTTTAAAAACTCGATGAACTTTTTTATTTTATTTTATTTTTTATTTAGGAACAACAAACAGCTACATTATGCAATATTATAAAACAGAAAAACATAAATAACTTAAGTAATAATGTAGCCCACAGCGCTGTTCACAGATTACCATAAATAAATAAAACCTTAGAATCACTAGGTGATGAACTGTACATGCATGACAATTACAACTATGTCGTAAATACTATTAGGAAGGAATTAGAGGAATTTAATTCTGTGGAACATCTAGATGTAAGGTTATGACTACACCAGCGAAAGTGCACTAAACACGGAAGTTACACGCACACTACTCGCAATCAATGTAATTAGGTGCATCTCTAGTTGGACACACACTTGCCAACTAAATCACGAAAGCTCGATTATGCAGTCGTCATAATGTATGCACAACGGTGCATGTAGCATCTCTCTTGGTAAAGCCATTATACGATACTTGAAAAAGACAATGGAGCAAAGTTGTTTTTTAGGGTTCCGTACCCAAAGGGTAAAACGGAAACCCTATTACTAAGGCTCTGCCGTCTGTCTATCTGTCCGTCTGTCACCAGGCTGTAGCTCATGAACCGTGATAGTTAGACAATTGAAATTTTCACAGATGATGTATTTCTGTTGCCGCTATAACAACAAATACTAAAAATCAGAATAAAATAAATTTTTGAGGGGGCTTCCATACAACTAACGTGATTTTTTTGCTCGTTTTTGCTCGATATTGATAACGGCAACAGGTAGACGCTTGAAATATTCACAGAGTTTTCGTTTTTTCGTTAGTTATACATTCACTTTAAAAATATATAATTCAATTAAAATAAAACAAATATTTAGGGGCTTCCCATAAAACAAACATGTTTTTTTTGCTGTTTTATAGATAATGGTACGGAACCCTTCGTGCGCGAGTCCGACTCGCACTTGGCTGGTTTTTTTTATTGTTATTAACCCTGAGGTAGGCCATTCTTAGGAAACGCTCTTGCACCATAATTTTCACTTTTAAATAAAAAAACTGGACAAGTACAAGTTGAACTCGCGTGGTGAGGGTTCCGTCCAATGAATATGATATCTACCAAGTTTTTATCCCAAGAACAAACTTAACATTGTAGTTTAAAAACATGTGCTCCCATACATTCCAACTGCAAATGTAAGTTTGTGCGAACGCTATTGAGAGATTTTCCATGTTATTTTAACACCATAGACTTCATATAGGTGTTTCTGTTATCTATAAGTAAAGAACAATCTTTTGTATGTTTTTCAAAGTTTTAGGCATCTTAGTTTCGGAGACCCCCCCCCCCTCCTTATCTCCGAAACTACTGAGCCTAACGAATGGGAAATTTTCATTTATTTTCTTAAATGACTTTAAAAATGTTTATTTTAAAATAATAAAAAAATATGTTTGAGACCCTCACGAAAAGCTAAAAAAGCTATACCCTATTATTTGATATGTCACATGGTACAATTTGCTAAACTATCAATTTGTATTTTCTAGTTTGCCCCCCAAAAGTGACGCTCATATTCAAAATTAATTTATTTACGTAACACGTCCGGCTTTGGGTCACAGAAATCTATATGTACCACAACTTAATCGGTCCAGTAGATTAGGAGCAAATCAGCTGTGACAGACGGACAGACAGAATGACAGACAGACAGCCAGACAAATGGACAGACAGATTCACGAGTGATCATATACGGGTTCCGATTTTTCCTTTTGAGGTACGAAACCCTAAAAATAAAATAAAATTAGTTTAATTAAGACAATTTTTTGTCCATATTTTGTTAGATACGAACATATATGAACGATCGATTAATGCGTTAGGTACAACACGATCAATTAATGCGTCAGGTAACATAACTTTTGGCAAACCCACTTCCATGTAAGGTTTAAGAAAACCATACATTTCATCCTCATTGTGAACACTAGTTCTATAAATACTTCTAGGGCCTGTGCCCACAGTTCGGGCAGATTAGTTGGCAGCTTTTTTATCCACATCAGCTATCATTATAGAGAGCTACTATGAAACTCGTTAACTGATTAATAAATCCTACGCCCGGAAGACACATAAAGATTCGTTATAATACAAAGGAGTGTTATAATAATATTAATTCATTGACGAATACGCAACAAATACGAAAGCTATACGCATCGCGCATTTTAATTAGGAAGGCGCAGCTTAGCGAAGCATGGCAGGTAGTTAACGAGAGAATTGCGTGTGTTCGGCCAATACTTGATAATCTATAGGAACCCTTAGTTTGAATTGTCCTGGCTTGTGAAGCTAATGCGCGCACGCATATTTTATGCTCAAACCATGCTGGAATTGTATTTTAGCGCGCCTATTAGTATGAACCCGCCCTTCACCACTTCCTAGTGCTTTACCTGTGAGGAAGAAGAAATAAACTCCCCAGCAGCACAGCTCAGTCAGATGTGCTGCTGGGAAGTTTGTTTCTTCTACTTCAGTTAGAAAAACATGATTCCATACAATAGTATCATGTAAAATAATTTACATTACGCCAAACAAAACATTAAATTAAATTATTTGCCATACGAGTATGTTAGCTGGCACACGCCACTATACCAACAAAAAAAATCATCAAAAAATATACTCAAACAAAAATAAAAAACTAAAACTAAAAATATAAACGGAACGTACTTAAATAAAAGCCTCCAGGCATAACTGACTCCGCAGGAGACGCCCCGGCGTTGGGAGTCGCAAACCGATTTCCGGCCACCGTAGGCGCGGGCTTGCGGACGGTGAGCGATGGGTAGCTTGCCGTCCGATAAGGACTCGCGCCTCAAAGAGATGTCAGCACCAACTGACGGGGTCCGTTAGGACCAATGCCTGCCAGGGTTGCGAGTTTGTCCGAAAGGGATAACGTGGCCCAGGCACACAGGCAACGGAAGGAACACGGGTGGGTTTTAGTCAGTAAAAGTCTGACACGCCCTCCCGCTCCGCCCAGAGCGGGAGAGTTATTTGATAATTTCCCACAAAAAAAAAAAAAACATAACTGACTGCAGCAAGCGCAGATTGATTGCATTCATGACGTTCTTCCTAGCCATCGAAACCGCCAAACCTATTTCTAACTACCAGTGTAATGACACAAATGGTTCCGATGAGAGCGGGATACCCAGTGGCGTATTTACCCATAGGCCAAGAGGGCCATGGCCCGGGGCGGCAGACCGTGAAGGGCAAATTGCCCCTTGCAGGCTGCCTGATTTTCTTGATTCAAGCACCTATCTTCTAGCCGCCCTAACTTCTAATCTGGATGAATGGTCAAAAAAAAATCTATCTGGGGCGGGGTGCTAAAATGTTTGAGCTCGGTTCGCTTTCTTTTTGCATCCTACAATCTTTTCATTTCTCTGAAGCTTTTTATTATGCATTGCATAAGCTGTTGACAAAGTAACTTCAATATCATCTGTATGAATAGTAAAAAAATAACCTATCCGAGGCGGGGTGCTAAAATTTTTGAGATCGCTTTGCTCACTCTTGCATTCTCTCAATTTTGAAACTTTTATCAATAAGTTAACGATGTAAATTCTACGAGTAGGTATATCCGTAAGAATGGTTAAAAGAAAACCTACCCGAGGCGGGGGACAACATTTTCGTGAATCCTAAAGTCTCTTAACTGCTTTTAAGCATAAGTCGAAAAAGTAGCTTCAATATCAATTCAATATAAATGGTAAAAACAAAATCTAATCTATCCGAGGTGCTAAAATTTTCGATTTCACCAAGCTCGTTTTCACATTAATTATTTGTTTTGTTAAATTATGGGGCGGCAAACCGTATAGCCCCGGGGAGCCATATCTTAAAATACGCCATTGGTGATACCTAGATCGGGTTACAACTAACCAACTAGCCTATGGAATAATCAACGCCTCCTCCCTTGTCTCCGATTGGGAAATTATTGCCCCACCAATAACCAACAGCTAGTATGATTTACGAAGTCGAAGAGACTGAAAATTGTTTTTTCCTAACATCACTTATATACACAGTCATGTAAAAGCTATAAAGCCATTATCACAAACAGAGGTTGTTAACCCGAAACCTTCTACCGCAATAATCTTTTACAAGCAATTACTTATTACGACTTGCGGTAATGACAAGTTCCAGGTGCTTACCAACTACTTATTTTTCAGTCTTACTTAATCAGCTTACAATTTTTCAGTAACCTAATACTTCAAAATTGCAAATGGTATTAAAGAGCGATAATTAAGTGATCTATGTAACTTTTTAGGGTTCCGTACCTCAAAAGGAAAAAACGGAACCCTTATAGGATCACTCGTGTGTCTGTCTGTCTGTCTGTCTGTCCGTCTGTCACAGCCGATTTGCTCCGAATCTACTATAATATCCTACTACTACTATCTCCGACCGGCACACAGGGGTCTGTATCTAATGGATGGTCACCCATCCACGGACCGACCTCAGCAAACGTTTCTTAACCTTAATGATCGACCAATGCAGCTGTTCTTACTTAGATACTTTACATATTTATTTAATTTTATGAACATTATAAAAATAATTTAAATGAAAAAAATCATGAAATTTATGAAATATTTTCAG
Source organism: Tiliacea aurago (assembly GCA_948098905.1). Classification (NCBI taxonomy): domain Eukaryota; kingdom Metazoa; phylum Arthropoda; class Insecta; order Lepidoptera; family Noctuidae; genus Tiliacea; species Tiliacea aurago. The sequence continues at coordinate 2,157,928 of OX402580.1, read as the reverse complement.
TGCTATTCACCTGTAAAATGTAATATCTAATGGCTGTGTAATGATTACATGTTTGTATGTAATGATTGTAATAAGCACTTAGTTGTTTTTGGGCAAAATTAACGAGAAAACATTAAACGTTATGCATGATAATATTTTACCTCGGATAAAAAAAAACTCACATAATATCTACAGTGTTTTTTGTAAGTAATATTTGCAAAGATAAAACCTTTGTTTTATTCATACAGGGTGTTTGAATTCTGTCTACCTATATTTTGTATGTATTTTAGAATTTCATGCCGTTCGTTTAAAGGCTTCTACAGACCGGCGCGACTCGCGACGCGACACAAAGGCACCGCTCATTGCGCGACACGCGGGGCCTTTGTGTCGGGTCGCGTGTCGCGCCGGTCTTTAGAAGCCTTTATAGTTTTAACATCTCTTTGTAAGTAACAATTATGGACAAATACTTAGTCTGAAATAAAAGTTTTGTTTTTATACTAAAACCATGATGAAACGAACGATCAAATTACGAAGTCAGATCAGAACTAAGCATTAACAGTTTCGTGTAGCTATTCGAATAGATTTCTATGACATAGTGATCCTTGGATTCAGGTAAACCGGGTTAATATTCGCAATCTGACCGATTTTTCTAGTCAATCTATTGACATTCAATACGTTAACGAATATAAATGTAGTTTTCGTGCTAGTCTCATGTATTTAAACATTTTGACACCCAAAATGATGCAGTGGCGGAGTATTTTTATCTGCACATTAAGGCGACGATAGCCGACTTTTAATGATTTTATACTGAAGATCACGTCTAAACGAGTAGTGTTAATGATTTGAAAAAAATATATGTTAAATTAGAGCATTTTTTCAATAACTTAATATGTGAATATTTTAAATTATGTTTATATTACATATTGAAATTAATTTGTAAAGTTATGTCTAACGCGGATAAAAAACTGAGAATGGCGCTCTACCAAACGTATTTTTCTGAAACCTTCACCAAATTAAAGATAATTTAATTATTGATATTTTAGTTAACGCGTTTTATTAAAATACTTTTTGTTTTGTGTATAATAAATTAATAATGCGTTAAATTGGGGAAAGCGCTCCTTGATAGGCGGGTCCTATTACTGGCTGAACGTACGACGCGTTGCGTGAGCTCAGTACAGAACACGCAAGTTAACCACTCAAGGTCACTGGCATATATCTGTGTCTTAAGACGTGGGTTCTCGTAATAGGCCTAGCGTAGCGAGCACTACGATAAAATATAGCGCAAGTTTTTTATCGCAATTCTGTAACACATGGTATCTTAGGTATCTATACGCTCTGGCGTTTTAAAATTCGCGCTCGTTGCAATTCCGTAAACTGAATTTAACCCGCATGAATAAAAATTGCGCGGTCAGATTTCGCAGTGCGGCCTAGGCCTTACAATCGCGGTATTAATTTGAAAATTCAAGATGAAACACCAGCGAGCGTTTACTGTTTAGTAAACGCTGCTGTTTCATCTTGAATTTTAGTAGTAGGTATTAATATATTATTAAGTAGTTCCGGTGGCTATCTGTGGTCTTCATCATCAGTTCATTACTATGCTCATTGCTAATACACCTTCTTATAAACTTTTCTCGTCCTTAGTGCAGCGGATGCGGAGATCGAACTCACGACCACTCCAGTTAACTGTTGAGTTAATATTTAATCAATTCAATATTGCCCCTTTTATAATCTAGTTGCTTGTTGAACTGATGTTTTTAACGTACCTGGGTTGGTGTCAAATTCTGAAATTTTATGAGTAAAATAAATCAAATATTTTTGAACACACCATTTAACTATAATTTTTGGAAACAATGAACCCCAAAAAGAAAGCAATGCCCGCCGTAAGGTCAGGGCTGGAATAGTAGGTCGCTGTCACAACTTGAATAATAACACAGCACCGAACGCACATACAGACATACACTTCCTTACCGGCAGACAAACGGACGCTACCGCACTTCCTTGTCACACAAAAAAAAGAAGAAAATAAAAAAAACTTCGCGAGCGAACTGACAACGTCTTCCCGCCGAAACTGTATTTGACGTTTATTTTTTTTTATTTGACAAAGGCAATCAGTGTGTTCATCCTGTGTTTCGTTATCGAAGTTAAATTCGCAACGCACACGCGTCACATAGAAACTTTAAGGGCCTGTGACTTGGAAACAGTCACATAAACTCTTGGTTCTATAAAATAGAGGACTACAGAGCAAAATAAAAGCTTCCAAGACCAGAGGACCAATCACATAGTGTATTCTTCTAAAACAGTGCAAAAATGAATCACAAATTGGTGGTAGTGTTGTACCTCTGCATTGCTTCGGTGTTCGGCGCGCCTATGCAACTGCCGTACCTGCCAATGCAGTACGGGATGCAGCCGCAGCTTCCATTCCTGAGGAATATGGCACCAAATATGCAGTCACCTCCGATGTGAGTATTATTTGTGTTTTTCATTTACTAACTTGATATATTCTGTGGCCAGCGTCACATGTGTACCGTTTCCCATTAGCTAGAGATTATTTAATTGCAGTGGGTGCTTTACACAATTTTACTATATTATCAGATCAGGAACTCATTTCACTCCACAAGTGTTAGTTATTCAAGCCTTCTGGTGTCTTTCTCTAGATAAAGATCGATACAGATAAGGTTGTATCCTCATAATCTAGAGTCTCTATACCTTTTGATAATGTTTTTTTTTGTTCTTTGTTATTTATTTTTAAAACGTTAACCCACACTAGGAATTTCTCCTGTATTGTGGGTGCGTTTACAAACATTTAAGCTCACATACCCAAACAGCCAGACCTGGAACAACTACTTGTAGGTCATACAAATATTTGTTCCGTGCGGGAATCGTACCCGCGACACGCAGCGCACCAATCAATCGCTTAACCACTGCGCCAACCGTGTCGTCGTTTCTCTCCAAATTCTGTGTAATTCTTGCTAACCAGCAATACGCAGAATTTGGGCATTGTCAAGGTGTAGTTTACTTTGCCTTCGATAAACACTTATTCAGAGTGCAAATACAATTCGAAACATGCCAGTACAAATAAAGTTACCAGTTTTGCAGTTTGTGTGCTTTCGTTGTTCGCGAATCGAGCACACACTGCTATGTTTACAATCTTAGATTATAATCTATCCTAGACGATGACTTCGGCTTGGCTTTTGATATGCTGCTAACACGATAGAACATGCAGGTTCCGGTGTAGAATTTGTGCAACATTTGGAATAAAGTGTAGAATCCCCCCTTACTCACGACTACTTAGCAGACCGCCCTTAGTTTAATATACATACATAACATGCCTAACAAAGCGTGAAACTGACGAGGACTAAATATCAATTCCAGGTACCCTCAACAACAGCAGCCTTTGGTGATCGTCCTACCAAATGCAACACCCAATGGAGAAGCCGACGAGAGATACGCGAACCTCAACGAACAACTAGCAAATGCCAGCCTGAAAAGTAATACAGGACGCATAGATGAGAAGAAAGATGCCATCGTTGTAGATGCTAATCCTAAGAGCCCGGAAACACAAACTAAAAATGCAGTAGTATACCTCCCTGATGAAGGGAGATTCTCCATTGGACAGATTATCTCGTATATTCCGTTCCTGCCAATAGAAGTGAATGTTCCTGATACCATCTCTTGGATAACGAGCCTGCTCACTGGAGGATGGTTCAGGCCTCAAGGACAGGTACCACTTGGGAGTATGAAGACACTTGGGAACAGAGGTCAGATGCCTGTTATAGTGATGCCTTACCCTGGACAAATGCCTGGTTTGAATCAATAAGCAGTAAAGTTAGTGAGTGAGGAAGACTGATTGTAAACTTAGTGACAGGTGCTATTTGGAATAGCTGCTGTTGTAGTAAATGGTGGTAAACAATGGTTGTGTCCATAATATATTTAGTATTTCTAAAGATGAATATTTTATTTAAATTATTTTTCGCAGCATTCGAAATTTTCTGTAGATAAATGTTACCCTTTTTAATCGACTTCCAAAAAAGGAGGAGGTATGTTTTTTTTTGTATGTTTGTTACGCGTTTACTCCGTCAATTATTGACCGATTTTGACAATTCTTCTTTTGTTTGAAAGGGTATACTCCCGAGGTAGTCCCATTGCCACCAAATCAGAATCTGATGAGGGGATCCCATGAAATCGAGGGAAACTCTCAAATCTTATAGACAAACCTATAGCGATTTGGGTATTTTTTATAGTAACTCGTGCGTCTCGGAAAGCACCATTTGGTGATAATGGAGAACACAGATGCCCACCGGAACAATATAATTATGAGTACCTATTTAACGGGTTGCGATTAAGCAATAATTATGGTCATCACTATGCATATGGTAAGTGGCAGTTCTCCAGGTTCTTAGGAGAACTCCTCAACAATCAACGTTCCAGAATCGGGAAAAGCAATATTTTGTAAAAGGTGATGAGCAGTTAACATTAGGCTATTGTAACTTAAAAATAATAATAACCGACTACCAAAAATAACACTACAAAGTGTAAAATAACTTCAATTTCGGAAGTCGGTGGCAAAAAACTCAAATAAACCGACTTCCGAAATTAAAGTTATTTTTCACATTGTAGTGTTATTTTTTACTCTTTAGTGGGTCATTTTGAATTGGTCTAAGTTCGCGCTTCTAATATAAAATAAATCTGCATATAAATTCTGAATAAGCTTCAATCATTGCCGGTAAAAAATCGCGTGCTGTGGAGGCTGTGGAAGTCAAATAAGACATAATTTATGCAAAATGCTTTATTATTATAAAATAATAACTATTACAAATTGCTGTCATTAACTGAAGCCTTAAACATACATATATTTTACATTATATCTAAGTCGTTATGGTAACAAAACTTAACTTTTAGCAAGACTGAGTTCAAGAGTCTAACCAGAAGTTACCAGAGTATTTAACACAAAATAAAAAACTGACTAAGTGCTATTGTAAAATTTTGAAGTGCTGAACAAGTTACACTATCAAACTCCAACCTTGCGTTTAGAAATTAGAATCAATCCGAAGCAGCATATAGATAAACCGAAGAGTATTAAAAAAAAAAACAAAAATATACATAACCATAAATCAATTCCACTTTCACAATTACTTCGGATCAAAAAGGCAAAGCGATAAAATCGCTCCAAAAATGGCAACGTATTTAGTACAAACCGATAATCTAACGACAACACATTTTAATATGCTTATAATTAGGTTACTAGTGTCATACAAACTACCTCATTAGACTATCGGCTACCTAAGGGTCTCATAAAACTAATATCTTCATGACCGTTTTCGGTTTCAACCTACTGAACTATCAGTGAGCGAAATCAAAGAACCATTGCAGGCCTAGAAAGTTTTGTACTGGTTATAGATTCGAATAGACGGCACAAATAAAAATAAAAGTAAAACTTTCAAGTGATAGACCAAAATGAAGGCAATATTTTCTATAAATTGTCAAAACTTTCTGACCATATCTAACTTAACATACAAGAAGCATTTTTGGACAAAATCACAACTATAGGACCAAGACCTAAACAAATGAGGTTTTATCCAAAAATGTTAAGCATGAGTGGTTTATTGGCTGTTGACGCCAACGGTGTCGTAGTCCACGGCAGCGTTCTGCTCCTTCTTAGGGACGATGATGGAGACTGGGTAGTTGAAGCTGTAGAAGAAACCGTGAGGAGGACCCTGGAAACAAAAGAGTAATGAGTAAAGTCATCTATTGGCGAACTATATTGGGATTTTTCGACAAGGAGTTTTTTCGAAAGACGATTGTCACATGCAAAAAAAAAGTCGTTTACAGTAAATAGGCACAAAACTTACGTGCACAAAAATCGAGACCAAACCAAAAGTTATTTTTCCATGCTGAAAAACGAACATGCAAAATGTAGCGCAGTACTGCGACAAACGTGTCTATTCGTTGTAATATAAATTATTTCTTCAACGATATAGATGCCTACGATAATTTTCTTGTAATTCTGGTAGAAATTAGTTCAGTGCTTTAGTTGTTTACTGTGTATCATCAATCTCCTGCATTAATTTAAATTTATTAGGTATCAAAGTAGCTCATTTTCTTCCATATATATATATTATACATATTATTATGTATTATATTACTTTGGCCGTCATCTCAGATGTCTCTAGTTGTTTATCCTAACTTGAATTTATTATACTTACAGTAGGTTCCGGCTCTTCGTATTTGCCATCAGTGCCAACCTGTTGCTGTTGGGGCTGTCCTCCATATTTCTGTTGCGCGTATTGCTGTTGTTGTTCGTATTGCTGTTGCTGGTTTCCTTGGAAGTTTTGTGCCTGGGCGTAGGCTAGGGCTTTGCCATCACGCGCCTGGTTATCCTCTGGTGCTGGGACCACGACACCTTCGGGCTCTGAAGCCTGGGCTTGGTAGTTACCGTATCTATGGAGATAAATAAAAATTAAGAAATGTAAACGTTTCAATGTGATATTATTCTATATTTAAGAATGTTGTATTCGATTACAGTGAAAACGTGTTGGAGAGTCTTATTAGATTGGGTAACGCCGGCTCCTATTTTTACTATGAATTAAGGTCTTCACATGAGAAAATTGTAGCTTTTTTATTTAAATATATATTTTGATTGGCTCGCGTTTGACCACAGATATCACCTAATTTCAAACAATGATACGGTCGATAATGTAAAAAAATATGTTTTCTTGTTTATATTTGTTTTCCGTTATTTAGGATGCCATAAAGAGTATAATATATTATATCATTTCACTCGAAACTTTGAAAAAATATTTTAAAAATAAGTAAAAAAAAACTAAACTCACTGGAGGTTGTTGACTGGGGGCTGGACAGTGGGTGCCTTGGAGTTGGCTTCAGCTGCCTCTTTCCATGCCTTCTCGAAAGCAAGACGAGCTTCCCTCAGCGCAGGGGTCTCTTCTGCGGGCTTCAGCACTACCTTGGGGAGGTTGTCCTCTTGGTGGAATCCTTGGCTGTCAGCATAGTAACGGACCTGAAAGTTGAAACGTTATTGATTGTGATAAATTCTTAGGCTTATAGTCTAATGTATTCTATATCAGGATTTATGGATATATATAACCTACTTATTATTTTCACCTGTGGCTTGAAACCACAAAGAATGCAGTTTTTCATAGGCTAGTTTTATTCGACATGATTTATTGTTTACTAAGCAGATTTTTGTATTTTGACATTTTAAAAAATCGCCATTCTCCTTTTAACTCGCTCAGACGATTGATAATAATGTAAGTACTTTCATAATCTTTAAGAATAGTAGCTAGTAGTTCAATTTGATTTACCTTGACGAGTTCCTTTTGGCCGGGAACCTGGTAGACATAGGACCCAGACACAGTGCCGGAACCTTCGCGGTTCTCAACCTTGGAAGACTCAGGAGTCTCGTAACCGTAGGCGTATTGACCTAGGCCGTCCTGGCCGTGGTATTGGGCTGCGTTGTAGACCTAGAAAATATGAGCTTTGTTTTAGTATCTATGATGCTAGAACTTCCTCTCAGTGAAATAAATAGATGACATACAACAACAGACCACATGACAATATATTTCCTATCTTATTTACTTTTAAAATCAGATCGGGTCCAATGGAAGAATTAGGTATATATTATAAAAATTAAAGAATCATGTGGTCACTTGCATTAGTAATTATTGATCATCATAATGCGCAATAAAGGTAAGTCTTAAAAGTTTCTCAAATTTTACCAGAATAAAAATAACATTATTTACCTCCTCAACGTAGTCGTCTGTGTTCTGAATCTCCTGTCCGTTCCTCCAGTAGTGGCCAAGGGTTGGGCCAGCCTCAGCGGAACGAAACCTAGGGTCATCGTAACGGACCTAGAATAAAAAGATATGGAAATTGAGCATCGAAAATATTCAAAATTTTAGGTACCAAAACTTTCGTGAAAATTAGACATTATAATAAATTGTATACGGATTTTACGTGCATGTTTCATTTGTACTTACAATACCAAAACACGCACATGCAATAAATCGTTAACAATCATGTTTATCGGGTCAGCAGCAATTATGTCCTTTTTTAGGGTTCCGTACCTAAAAAGGAAAAAAGGAACCCTTATAGGATCACTCGTGTGTCTGTCTGTCTGTCCGTCTGTCACAGCTGATTTGCTCCGAATCTACTGGACCGATTAAGTTGAAATTTGGTACGCATATGAACTTTTGTGACCCAAACACGGACGCGTTACGTAAATAAATTAATTTTCAACATGGAGGTCACTTTTCGGGGGCAAATTAGAAAATTTAAAAAAAAGTTTTGCTGACTGTGCCGTTTGTTTTGAGTGTGACATATCAAATGAAAGGGCTGGTTTTAAGGATTTTATATATTATATTTTTCTATAATTTTAAATACATACTTTTGAAATTATTTAAGAAAATAGATGAATAATGACCATTCCCCTCCTCTTATCTCCGAAACTACTGAGCCTAAAATTTTGATAAAAATACAGAAAATAGTTCTTTACTTACAGATTACAGTAAAACCTATAAGAAGTCTGTGATCTCAAAATAACATGGTAAATCACTCAATATTGTGCGTACAAACTTACATTTGCAGTTGGAATGTATGGGGATCATGTTTTTCAACTACAATGTTAAGTTTGTTCATAGGATAATATTAATCCCCACTTGGAACCCTTCATTGTGCGTGGTCCGACACACACTAGTCCGGTTTTTTTTTAATAATTGGATTAAATTAGGATGGGTCTCAATCTACACCTCGAATTTGCTATTCTCCTACAGCTAGTGTTGACATGGATACTAGTATCTTCCGGTACTAGTATCATATTGTCTATGTGTTGCAATATCATTTGTTTTGTAATTTTACATTCCTTAAAGTTCTTAATCCTAAGTTTAAAAAGTATTTTGCCAGAACTAAATTCTAGAGCCGCTAGTTTTATTATTTATATGTGGTTATAACTTATTTCTGAGAATACTAGTTAACCTGTAATTGGCATCTGTGCAAGTCCGAGGCTAATGTTACATAATATTCATCATTCCAGCCGAAAGACGTCCACTGCTGGATATAGGCCTCCCCCAAAAGGGGCGGGGGGTTGTCATAATCGACACGCTTGGCAGGCGGCTTGGTAGTATGGTGTTAAAATGCATAGAGAACGCTGCTGCCCATTCTCTAGTAAGTACCTTAGTCGCCTTTTACGACACCCACGGGAAGAAATGGCATGATGCTATTCTTTACTTCCGGCACCACACGTAACATAATAGTACTTAAGATATATTATCTGAAGAAGCGGTTGGTGTACCTTTACAAAATATAATAAGATGACTTACCAGGGGTAAGACAGCGGTACGTCCAGAGAGCTGAGGCTCGTTGAACGGCAGTTGCTTGAGGTACTGTTGTGCCTCTTCAGGTGTGATGTCGTTCTTGAAGATGAAGTTAGATTGGGGCGCGCCTGAGGCGAATACCACCTGGAAAAGAAAGAATGGAAGTTTAGTTATAGGTGTAAATCAACAGATATTGTTCTAAAAGGTATAATATGTCTTGATAGTCTACATCAAAGAAAAATCAAATCTAAACAATCTTGAAATAGACTGAAGTTTACACTTCAAAATTAGAAACATTTTTTATTTTTATTCTATGTGTGCTCCCATACTCATTCCACATTGTGATTGTAATGGTAGCTTACTACAAAATACTGTCAAGGTTACAACCTACCCAAACAATAGAAAAACTGTTACTAATATTACAACAAATAACAGTACCTACACAGTTAATTTCTTCAATTTACATGAGAATGCAACAAATGACCGATTGCATACCAATTCCTCAAATACACTCATAGTTTCATCATGCTTAACTTGTTAATAATAAAATAAATTACAATGCTAAGCAAGATCCTATCCTAATGTGTTTCAAGGTTACCACATAATAATGAGGTATAATAAGAGATGATCCCAAAATAATAAGTTACTATAGAGCTGACTCATCAACGAGCCCAGAGGCCGGTTCATTCACAACCGGACTTTGAAATGGATATTAGATGATAAGACATTTACTTTAGGATGATGATATTATTTATTTTGTGTGAAAAGCACATAATTATAAATATAACATGATACTTCAAATCATTAACACGAATGACTAATATCCCTCGAAAACGAAAAGCAAGAAGCTGCAATTAAATCTATAGAGTGGTCATCATTTTTATAAGATCGTAGGATTTAAATTACCTATTGCTAATTATAAGCCTAATAGTTTAACCGCACTAGTGATTATAGATTATAGTTTTCCTAAATCGTCTTTATTGGCAATAATTTTCGCATGACTTGGCAAAACTCTGTTATGACGAAAATGCATTAATTCTACTAGCAACCGTTTCTCCACGTGCAAGTAAAATTGTTACACGCAAAAGTATTGTACAAAAACAGTAAATATACTACTACTAATATCAATGACCGTACCGTGGCCTTAACATAATTCACGCTTATTTCACATCAACATGCACAAAGATGACGGCATAATACACATATTGAAACTAACAATTTTACACTTATATACGTAGAAATATTAAGATTATTTGGAGACTTCATGATGGCATAACATCATGTTTATATTTCCCGAAAGGGAAAGCAGAGGTGTTTAGTACACTCTCATTTCCCCGGTCACGTTGAAGCCATGTAACTCCGGGCTACTATGGAGGAATTCCTAATGGAAAATAGCTAACAACACTTTGCTCTACTTAGGAATTGGACTCAAGACCTCAGGCTTAGAAGTTGCTCTTACGTCCACTACACCAACGAGACATTTAACGGCTGTTTGTAATGGTAATTGTGAAGAAGAAGTCAAACGCAGTACCATTCGGTTTAATTTTTCCACCATCATCCAAGTAATACTGGCTAACAGTTTCACTAATAAGATGAATAAATATGACGATATTAATTAACTAGTACTACGTCTTATTTGAACCACTTGTTTCTAATGTTAATTTTAAATGCAGAATGTTTTGATACAAAGTTACATTTTGATAAATACGAGTATGTTGAGAGTTGTTTATTCATCTGTCTATCGTCTGTCACATTTATTTATTACATTGCGGTTTGCTTGAGGTAAGATTATTTATATTTCTACGCCTGTAAGTTGATTATGTTTAATCTTTATTAATCCGTTTTTTCTTTATTCTCTATTCTTATCCTCTAAACTTGTTTTCTGTCTCATGTACTAAGCCTAACCTGAAAAATATGTTATTAAAATTTCAACTATTATTTCGTTACTATTAATTGATGATTGTACAAGAAAATCTTCTAATATATTATAGAAAAGGCACATGGTCGTCTTGTCGCTAGGTATAAAAATATACGATGTAATATAAATTGAATATATTCTTTAAATAAACCTTGAAGTTTATGTTCCTTGCCATTATGTTAGTTCATGTCTATATTTTTATCATAAAATGAGCTATCTTCACTAATTATACTTTCATCATTGTCATCATTCATTTCACGTCTGGTCGTCATCTACACTATGGAGTTTATTGCTTTTTCTCTTTGATTGAAGATTTCTAAAGAAAACTTATAAGTCGTTTAGTCAGTTTCAGTTCATAAATTTTATGAACTGCTATATTATAAAGTACTGTATTTTATGTGATATATGGTTGTATTACTTGTAAACTTTTAATATCATCGGTATTCCTTTCGACAATACTCTCTTTTATCATTGCTCTTTTTCGGAAATATTGTTAGGGGCTTCCTCACCTTTAATTTCAAAGGAAGTTGTTGTTGTAACGCCTTTCGTGTATGATTGTCATCTATGGATTAGCTGAAGTTGAATTCCTGTATTTGTATGATTCCCAGGCTTAGTTATAGACTGATAATTGCTGCATGTTTGTATACCGCAAAGGACGACTGCTTGACTTCTCCTTTTTTGGATTTTTAGTGATCGCTGATAGTTTTGAACGTAGATTGATATGGTCTACCCTAGTACAGCCAACGACGCTAAAAATAGTTAGAAAGCTTATTCACAATCGAGAGATAAAACGGTCTTTGATACCTACAAATACGACATTGCAGAATCATCGCAAGTTTAATCGGTGTGAATAATCTTTGAACATACTAGAAATATTATAATTATGTATGCACGTCGTAGCAGATGGTTAGCAAAAACTAAATCCGATGTTAATGAAATAAAATAAGTTCATATTAATTTATAACATTCTGGAAAACACGCGACGATGTCATGAATTGAAAATATATAAATCGATGACCGGTGACCGGTGACTTGTTTTTTTTAAATAAGACGTAGAATGAAACATAAAATTGTATAATTTTGCATTATATATTTATAAAACAGTAGATTTTATATTATAACAGGATGTGTGTCAAGTTTCCTTAGACAAATAAATAAAAATAATGGGTTCATCATGCATTCCGCGTCATTATTCAAATTGGCTTGCACAGGCGTCATTTGACGAATAATTATTTTATTTTGTTTGATTTGGAAAATATATTTAAAATAATAAATTCTGTCTTTCTTTTTATTCAAAATTAAAATATTTTAAAATTAGTGTTAATAGATATGGGAGGATAGTGTAGGCCGGTCAATAGGTAAGTACCAGGTACTTAACAAAATAGAAAATAGTCTACGCATCTACAGTCTATTAAGCCTACAACGTCCTCACATTCACAAAATTTAAAAGAATCTTTGTAAAATATTAATAAAATAAAAACCTATTTAAACAAAATTAAATGATTGCCATTACAACTATAACAAATCTGAATGAATATCCTGCCTACTTGAGTTACGTTAAAGATCTATTATTATGACAAGTTTTCATAAGGGTCTAGAGGAGTAGAATCAATGTATGATTGGCACATGCCATGTTCTGCTGTTCTAAAATATACACTAAATGCACATTGTATTAAGCACAATAGTATCTGTAACAAAACTGACCGACTTCGCTTTGAACACTTGAGGCATAGGAGATTCGCTACACATCGTGACTCCGAGATTTAAATACTGTGTTGTTAAAGGATTATTTCTGGCAGCTGAATTATGTTAGTGGCAAAACATTTTCATGTATTTTAGATACGAGTATGTTTCGAGAATTTCAATAATGAAAACGTGACATAATACAAGTTTGACACATTATGTGGCTAACAAAGATCCCACTTTTAACATTTCCTCTGGTATTTTAACTAAACTGTTCACTGGCAAAACGATACATTTTATTTAGTCTTGATTTGAATGGACCGAGCGAGCGAAGTGTCTCTGCTTAAAATCTGGCAAAATTTGCTTTCTTCTGTCAATTTGTTGCTACTGCTCTACAGGTCGTATTGTACAACCAATCTGGACAAAACTTGGTATACAGGGTTTACGATTTTATTTTATTTTGTCGTCGGGGATTTTTGATTGGAAGGGTATTTCCTCCATAAAGTGGGCTACCGGATATAATTATCTGCCTTATGAGATCCGATTTCGATGGTTCTTTTTTAATTGGAAAGGTAGTAATTTTAAGTTGGTCTCATAGATGTTTGGTGAAAATCCGAAGAGGATCTTCGGCGTGATGAGCAGAATAGCTCCTCAAAATGCAGTAAATTGCTCCGTTTTAGATTTCTACCACTGGAATCGGCCCTTTAACTACTAGGTAGGGATTGATCGAGCACCTGGGACCACCTTCTCATCACAAAACTAGGCTGCCGCGTTACCTCTTCCAATTAAAACCTATTATTTATTTTTCTAGCGAGCCTACAAATTTTTACTTATAATTTTCCTGGTTTGTTGTCATACTTTATAAAGGAAAAACGTAGGTCCGTCATCGTCAAATCATAAAAGAGTGTTGATAGAATAAAATATTTTCATGGTTATTTTCACTACTAAAGTTATTTAAAACGGGATATTTAGCATGTTTAAACAAACAAAAAACATGGTTATAATTAAATAACTTTACGAAACGTTTAAACGTTTTAAATAACTAACAACTAGTAACTTTAGTTTATTTCAAAAGGGATATTTACAATGTTTTTAAAAACAAAAAACATGGTAAACGTTTCATATAACTTTAACGGTATATTAATTGTTGCAAAAAAGATGTTCGTTCGATGTTCGCAGAACTACTAGTTTAAGATTCTTACTCGTAAACAACATAAAAAAGACGTACGTAGGTATCAAATTACAATAAGTTACAATGTCGTGATATTTTAGTTTTTATTCTATTTTATTTGTATAACTATTATTATGTATTTATATCACAAACAAGAGATCGTTAGCGAATTATAAACACAAGTTAATTATACTCGCATACATTTCATCGGTACCTAGACCTACCTGTATTAATTTTTATAAACGACCACAAATAAAAAATTGCTTATTTGTGTTAGGGATCATTGATATGTAAAACATTGTAACTAACAACTTATTCAATATTGCTTTCAGACATTATCCAAAATACATCCACAATAACCAACCAAAAGCACGTCTACTTACATAAGAGAGAATTATACTAAAATCAGTGCAGCAATTTAGGAGACTAATCATGACATGACCAACATCCAAATATTGACTGTCACTCTTCCAGTTCGCGTCACAGATTAAAAAAATATCTGCTTATAAATACCCAAAAAACCGTATAACAATAAAAAAAAAGATTAGGTATAATTTTCAAGTTTTTGCAAAGATTACTATTATTGCGGTTAACGATGATACACGATCATATTGTACGTTATTATAATGAATAATGATACAACACGTGTGTAGTTTTACAAAGATTTACATAAATAATGTATAAAGTTTAAACATAGTTATGACTTATGTTTGTTTTCTCATCCGGGAGTTAAGATTATTAGCTGTATTACTCATGACATATTAAGTGGTTTTTGGTTAAATAATAAATATTATTCTTTATCATTTATGTATTTTAAACTTGAGCCTTTAACGTGGCTAGAACTAATACGTCTATGTAGATGTGCTTTGCTTATAACTAGACCTGCACTAATTGGCATTGCAAATACGTGACTGATTAATATGTGCACAGTACGGAAAACTAGATTTTCTTACTCTTCTTACTAAGAAAATCTAGTTTAGCAAAGGTCCAAAACAACATTTTGAGAAGTAATTATTTTTGCCTTATTTATCATTTTCGTTTTTATCCTCAGGCATTTTATTTTCAAATAAGTTAATTATAAACGTTAATACCACTAGCGTTTTCATTTAGTTTCACATCTTTATCATTTAGTTATCATCTCCCCGTGTGAGATCTCTTTCATTGATCATAATTATGACTGGATTACTTATTATTGCTTCTTATTGTTGTCATTATTTTGTCTATTGAGTTTTCCCCAATGTTTCCTCTAATTTGTCTTTATTATCAGACTTCATACTAAGCATTACTTAGTCATAAAGTATAAGCCTAATCCATTCCAAGCTTTATTATTTTTTAGCATTAAAAACACCAATATTGGTATTGTTCATCGAGTCGCTGAGTTGAGCTGCACGATTACTGAAAAATGCGTGCACTGACTGGACAGGTCCACTCCATCTGTGTGGTTCTTTCCTCAAAAGACCATTCCATTTCTTGTCTTTGAATTTTATAACATGACTTTTTATATTAATCGTATTATACGTGGTTTCCATGAAGATTTAAAGTTTATTGATTGACGAAAACGTCAGATAAGGAAAAATATGTTTAAAGTTTTTTTTTTTGTGTTTTTTTTATATGAGTTCATGAATATATTGCTTGCTGATATAGTACCGAATTTTCACTTACTACAACGTTGAACAATTTATAATACAAAATAAGTTATCAGCGGCATACTCGTAACGTCAATTTATTTTGACATTACTACCCATAGTTTAGCGACTTAACTCTCCCACATAGGTGGGTTAAATATTTAGAAGTTTAACCTTATGTTTTCCTTATGTGTTGGTGGCACAAGCTAAATAATTTGATTAACCCTGAATTAGCGGTTAACTCCGAGTCAAACGTACAAGTGGCCCGTACAGAAATCAAATCAAATCATTTATTTTTGCTGAATACACTGTTACAATGGTGTTATAAGAATTACATGATTCAAGTGATTCTACCGTAAGGCATGCAAAATTTATACAGTCATAGTTATTCATCAATTAATCAAAAAAGAAATAAAATCATTTATCAATAAAAGTAAAAGCCTCAAAAAAAAACTCGTACCACCAAGGATATGTCAATATGATTTAACGCCAGTCATAGACCCGTAATAAATAAAGCAAGCGGTCAAGGTGTGTTACGTTAATAAACTCGAAACCACCACAAAGGCCGAGGAAGTCAGCTCCGTAATTATCAATACTATAATTAATGCCAAAACAGGCTAAGATAAGATACAATATACTCGTATGGAAAAGAAGAAGCGAATGTATGCTACAACACTACTGCTATTCATAAATGTATCCTTGAATATAATCAATTTTAATTCACTGAGTTGATTAGAGATTTTCAAATCAATTTCTGCGCTTGATTATCTAGCTGTGATCTTCAGTTTTATATATATCGCAGCCAGCTAGCTTAATTAGCATTTCAGTTAACAGCCTAGCCTTGTAACTAAACGGCGCCGTTGAACTAGGCCTTAATGATATTCATTATAAGTTTGGTTGGAACTGTGACCAACCACGTGCGAGCCGAATTGGTCGCAGTAACTAAGCCGGGGCACCCTGAACAAATGGATTATGTTAAGTTAGAACTGTGACCAAAACCAACCACGCGCGAGCCGAGCGAACAAAGCGAGCGGTGTCGCTGCAGCGGCGACGAGCGTTAACTGAAAGGCTAATTAAGCTAGTTGGCTGTGACATAAACATTTTGAAGCCAAAGAATTAATACACCTCTTTATTTCTCGTTAAGTATTAAACCAACGTTACCAGGGTTTTTCTCCTCGCATATAGGTACTTCTATCTTTAATTTAGCTTAGCTACTGTCAAAATCGTGATCTTTTAGAGTTTTTACTCTACTAGTACGCTTACTTATTCCAAGTTTTATTATTTCTTACAGTACTATAGGTACCTACTACATTTAAAACAGAACTATAAATGAGGAAAATCTATTAACACGAGGATATATAAAAAACTAAAGATTATTCTTGTAGGTATACCTATATTTCACTTAGCGATGACCTAAGCTAAGGGTCAAAGCAATTCAATTTTAATAGATTTATTTATCTTTTATTTTATTTTCATTTTGCGTCTTATAAAACGTGTTATAGTGAATGAATTATAAGAAACAATTAATTAATTCGTTTTGAAAAAAAGGAACAAAAATTACATAACGGCAAAATCTATTTTAGGATTTTGTATGGGGAATTCCGCTGACACCTGTTTCTACATGTGATTGATAAAGCAACATAAAAACTGTTAAAGAATTGCAATTAAAATAATCGGTTTTTGTCCAAAATTACGCAAATTCTCCAAATTGTTTCATTAATTTATTCAAACTAAGTTAAGAGCCGTGATCAACAACAGAAGTAACTTTAAATTGAGATTTATTTCATTCTTCTGACTCACGTTCAAGTTCTGAGACAAGTCTGTAGATGCTTATCTTTGATTAATCAATTTATAGATTTAAAAGCCATCTGTGTTCTGTGTATTTCTGTTTTATAAAATCATGATCGTAACCTTACCAAGTCCTGCATCATTAATTTTATTAGGTACCAACGCATCTTTATCAAACTCTTTTTTTCTTATAACTTTGATTACCAACTCATTTACATAATTTGTAGACATGCTTGACCTTTGTTTTTTTTTTAAATATATTGTCTACCTGTCTACCTACAGGTAATATAAATTAGTTCATTATTGCAAATAATAGCTGATTTACGTGAAATGATTGTTGCTTCTTTAATACAAATAGTAATCCAATATGTATTTTTATTCTGGTGCCAATATTTCCGACAACTACCAAGGTCCAATGCTTTTTCACTGGACTATGTCTGAATTTCATGTCATTGGAATATATATAGAATTTAATTGCTACATTTGGATTCTTTAACTGCCACCCCAGGAAATTTTATATAGTCCATTAGCATAATCAGCCTATACGGTTTCCACTGCTGGGACACCATCCACAGGCCTCCTCTCGGTGAGAGTGAGTGGACCGTAATCCCCCACGTGGGCCCAGTGCATGTATTCGAATTTTTGGGGTTCTAGATGGTCCATTATTGGTAGGGAATCTGGCCAACATTAAAATAGCTTCTTAACTAGACATTCTTTCTGAGCCAAAACATGCTCCCGTAGATCAAAAAACAGCCTCCAGTAAAAAATACTTACACAAATATACGTAACAAGTTTGATTTAGAGGTTGTGACGTAAGTGAGAAAGGTGACTGGTGCCACAAAAAGCACAAATCACTGCGAGGCTCAAGAGCTTCAAACTGGTTTGGAGCCGTGAACTTGAACGGGTAATAATGCAAGCAAGTTGATTATGCGGCTACGTGAACAGCGGACTGTGTGGAGCGGTTTCTTGTGGAATTATTTTGTTAGAACAGAGGCACAAACTTAGTAGAAACGATGTTGGAAAGATAGCAATAGTTATCAAATAAATCCTGTAAGCAGGCATCCTGAAATTTGGTAGGTTAACGATAAAGATAAAGATATTTTTATTTTTGTAAAACATGAGTAAGTACAATACAGCATGTGCATTGTGGATGGAATTAAAATAAATAAAAAGGAGCTACATGTTTTCCCAGTTAAAGCGTACAAAAAAAACACAGAACTTATTTTAACCATGCACATGCCTAACTACATTATCAATACATCAGTTTAGAAACAGCTTAACTAACTAACATAAAACAGTTCATTAACCATTGGTAAACTAGGAGAAATGTCTCAATTTACTAATTTCGTTTATTTAGAAACTCTGATAAGCTTTTCTGATAAGGTTTTCCAACAGGTACGTTAAAACTTTTGTGATAAACAACGAAGTAGGATACTAATCACGGACTCACTATAATTGCAGTGTCAGAAGTCAATTATGAATAAGGGATTCTTAACGGTACAGTGATAAGGTCCGATGGCAGAGCTGGCTGAAAACATAAAGCAGCTGAATCTAAAACAAAAATACTTTTAAAATTATAAAGATAGAATAGAAAATTATAAACCAGACGAAAAAGGCTGACGTAGTGAATCAAGACCACCAAAATACGGCCTTGTATAATCAATTAGCATTCTATGTAAGTAAACGTAATACGTAAACCACTTCGAACGATTTGTTCTGGACGTGGATTTTCAATACGGAACAACACCTAGATGTAAACCGCTTTAACGATTGTGGCTAGACTGTGTACTAGACTGTGTACTAGACTGTGTACTAAGGGTGATAACATTTGTGGCTAGACTGTGTACTAAGGGTGATAACATTTGTGGCTAGACTGTGTACTAAGGGTGATAACATTTGTGGCTAGACTGTGTACTAAGGGTGATAACATTTGTGGCTAGACTGTGTACTAAGGGTGATAACATTTGTGGCTAGACTGTGTACTAAGGGTGATAACATTTCAAGGTGATGCGTTTGAGCATTAGTATATCCTACTACATATTAGAGTGTGAACAAGGCTAATACCAAGGGTATCAAATGAAATGTGAAGTGGTAGTAGCTCTACATAAAAATGCCATATTTTTCTGGCGTCTGTACCTAACGCCAGCAAATCAAGCTACTCGAAACTTAAAATGTTCCCAATCAACCTTGAACCTTATGGTTTAACGATAAAGTTGAAAATCTTTGAAAGATATTTGACAGATTGTAGTAGCTTAATGTGCTGGCATCTGTACTTTGGTATATCTAGAATAAGATGATTACTGCCTCGTTGGCCTAATGGTCGCAAGTGCTAGTGCTGAGCGTATGAGGTCTTGGATTCGATTCCCGGGTCAG
Source organism: Tiliacea aurago (assembly GCA_948098905.1). Lineage (NCBI taxonomy): Eukaryota > Metazoa > Arthropoda > Insecta > Lepidoptera > Noctuidae > Tiliacea > Tiliacea aurago. The sequence goes on along the minus strand of OX402580.1, from coordinate 2,138,065 downwards.
CCCTGGTATTATTGGGTTTTCCATCCGGAATTTCTCAGTAACAGCCCGGAGTCTGGATTGGTGGCAATAGGCTCGCCCCACTGGCAAAATGTGGGTAAACTATTGATACACTTCTGCCTAGCCCTTCAGATAATACAGGATGTTATGTTAGAATAGGATGATTAATGATATAATAAAGGGACTAAATAATAAACAAATACAATCTTTAAGAACACTAATTCGATCTATAATATTAATACTACATTTGCATACAGTTAGTGTTACACATCCTACGATACTTATAATCTCATCAACCTTTTTATCATTATCATTAACTGTATTTTCATTAATTGACTTATTTATACCGTAGGATAGAATCTAAATCTTCATTCTACTAAATTACGAATCTTGGCTCACGAATTCCCATTCCCAGCATACCTAAGTGACAGACCGAATCTTTCAACCATCACGAACATAGTAATAGCAGGATTGAACCACTCATTAGCCCCGAGGTTCGTCTGAAGGTCGTCAGGAACAGAACGATGACACTCATGAATATGAATGAGCATCAAGAAATACAGCGAGCTGACTTCTTCATCATGTTTATCATTTCGACACTTAGCATGATATAGTGAATAATCAGTCCGTGATATTTTCCTGTTTCCGTTATACTTACACGTTACAATGTGTTACAGACACGCTAAGATTATCTACCTAGCCTTTGTCCAACTAAGAAGAAGTTGGGCTCAGCTTCCAGTCTAACTAAATACCAATATGTTACATGGAGCGACTGCCTATCTGACCTCCATAACCTAGTTACTGTGTAACACTATACCCCTTGGTAAGACTGGTTATCAGACTTTCGGGATTCTGACGACCCGTAACAACTGCCAAAGACACGCTAAGGGCCTTATCATACTAGCGGTTAGGAAGCGACTGCGGGGCGGGGTGGACGCGCAGCGCATGCGTCGCGAACACGCCGCGGCTGCGCAGCGAGGACGTCGCGGATGTGAGGAAGAAGAAAGTGAGGCGGGGCGGCCGGGCTGGCGTTTGTACGAGACAGTATTCACGGCGATCTTGTTGCGCGTCCGCAACGAATTCGCTGCGCAGCCGCGGCGTGTTCGTTGCGCGCCCCCGCTCTGCTTTGAGAACGCTCGCAATTCGCTAGTATGATAACGCTCTAAGGTGTTATTTAAAAAAGACTGGCTGTTTGTGCGCCAAACGAAATGAACGCAACAATCATGTATTCACGCGACTATCACATTAGTACAGGGGGTGCGAATCAGTAGATTTACCCAGCCTAATGCAAAGCTTAAAAGGTAAGAAGAAGAAGTAGCGCAACAAACTTTTTAAGCTTTAGTTTCCTAAGAAAGCCGTGAATGATCACATAATAACGATTGACTAACGACGATACAGAGCGTTTTTAATGTCAAATACTCATTGATGTATTAAATAGGAAGATATGGTACGCGCTCTTCGATGTGGACCGCATAAATTAGGGGAAAGAACACAATCGACCTACATTACTCTCGATTTGCGGGGAATACCCGAATCGTAGTTTGTTTCCGAGTTGTTATGGGTACGTAACAGTGACAAATATTGCTTCTCGTGCTATCTCGTTCCCGCTATAGCCCGCGTAATATGTCTCTCTATTTCGGTTGTCGAGCACATGACGCATGACATCGGGTCTATTTAATATTTACGTGATGTTAGAGAGTGGCCTATCTTCCTATTTAATACATCAATGCAAATACTGGTGAAAATATAAATAACAGATTTTCATGACGGCCGTTAGCATAAGTAACACGTCTCTGCCATGTCAGTTTGATGAGGCTTAAATTCCAGAAATGGCTACACCCAGGTATACTCTTACTCAGACTTATGATCACATTATAAGAACTCACGTATACTGTTGTAGAACATGTGTCTCTCGGATAACCTGCCATAGCTAATGATATCGATGATATGTCACGACAATATTCCTCACAAAAAGATGCCGTTGCCTTTCTCTTAGATAGTATCGCTTATTTACCTTTCACTTCCAACTCAAAATTAGATAAATAGCAATAATAATACACAATTTATAATGTTTAAGTGAAGATAAGTTATATTTATTTTTTGTCACTAAATAATAATATAATCTTCAATAATACAGATATAAATATCCAGACAAAAGAATGAGAGCCAATACTGAGTTAAGCACTTGTAAAAACTTAATACTATTATATATTTTGTGGCAAAAACTGACGTGGACCGTCTCTATAATTCAATTATGATGTTCCGTACAAATCTGTAAACTCATCCGCTGCAGGGATATAGAGCTCAATTTCCCGGTTGTCATAATTATCAAATTTTCAAAAATTCGCAAAAGTATTTTTAAATAATATTTTACTATTTATTGAATTACATTCCAATGTTAAATTAGTTTCCAATGTTTCTAATATAACGCTATGAGCATTATTCGTTTGACCGACAGACTGACATGAAAATTACAGACAAGCAGACGGAATGTAACATTTCATATTTGTGTACGGAATTCCAAAAATAATGATGAGCTATGTTCGATACTTAACGTTTTTTGTTCAGAAGGTGATTAGTTTCACGGATATCCCCAGAATATTGATTGATGTTCTTATTATTGTAATGTCTATTATGTTTTTCGTTATAAGGTTAAAATCGTGTTGTTTTAATAGCACAATAATTTTAACTTGTTATTAATGTTGATGACGTAAATTAACTTTATGTCCAAAGGTACATCGCGATTTTAACTGATAGTAAACTTAAAATAGGTACATTATTCTAAAGTAGATAGGTATCATCTTCCTTCCCTAACAATTCAACAGCCTCATTTCTTCTCAAAAAACTTTAGATATAAAAGTCATAATTATTTAATATTTCGGATTGCAACAAAACTGATACCTATTATTACGAAATCGTTCACAAAAAATGAAGCCAAAGAACATCTACCCTAAAAAATGGAAAACCACTTGGAAAATAAAGGAAACAAATACGAAGACATAGATCGATGATAGGTATATGTATGTATATCCTTATATTGAAATAAATATTGATTTCACAATTTTCGTTATTGCACCTACCACTGCTCGTCCCTGCATCACCGGTTCTCATCTGGTTGACTGGTAGAAAATGCCTATGGCATTAAATCCGCCTCTGTACATTTGTGTGCTTAAAGTATTAAATAAATAAATAATAGACACATCCTTTTTGAACTGAAAGACGATCAATTTACTTTAGAGTAGCAAAAATAAATAAAGGCATTATACTATCACAATGGGATTTTAAATCCACAACCTTTTCAGCAACAATTTTCTCTTTAACTTGTTAATTCTCATAAAACGTGACCAGAGGGCTGGCCTATTTTTTAGCCAAAGAATCAGCATTGCCATTCAACGCTGGCACTGCTGCCAGCCTTTTGGGCACTTTTCCTGTTGACAGCGATGCGGACGAATTTATTGATGTATGATTATTTTTTTTATTTTTTATATACTCGTACAAATTATTATTATTATTTTAAGACTTTTTAAGTTATATAAATATTATCTTGGAAATTGAAATAAAAAGCCTGTCTCTACTTGATACTACTACTTATAATTCCATTGAACAAAAAGAGGTGCAACTATTGTCCTTATCCGGAACTCCTCATTAACACAAACAAGAAAATTTATTCGGTTTTTACTTCAACCTCTCGAGTTACCGCTCATAAACACTTTACCTTCGAAGACACTAGTTTTACAACAAGCCAAAGCAAACAAAAGGACTCGTTTTAACATAAAAACATGTTTTCTGAGGAAAATGTTCGAAGTATAGACCATAACTGCGACGCTTTACTAGAATATTAAAGAAACGACAACCAATATTTGGTTTATCTATTTATTTCAAGGACCGGAAGTAATATCAGCGGGATTTGCTTGCTCTGTCTGCGTATTTCTCAGAAACAGCTGAGCTCTTTTAAGTGCGATTTCGTGCTAATGAATTTGTGCCACATTGGATTATAATACATATTATATGGTCATAACAAGGTCGTGGTGACAAATCTGAATTTTGTTAGGTATTTGTAGCATTTTTGCGTTTATTAGAAAGAAAAAGTATTTATTGTGACTCACACAGGAAGATAACAAGCTAAGCTAAACACAATCATAAAAATATAAATAAACCGGCCAAGTGCGAGTCGGACTCGCGCACGAAGGGTTCCGTATTAATTTTCCCTCTGTTGGGACTCAGGCCTTCTCCCTGTTAGAGGGAGTAGGACGCAAACCAACACGCGGGCCCAGTGCATTTTGGAGAATGTCAAAGTTCTTAGAATTTTGTTTTAAGGACACGCTGGTCCCCACAATGATTTCCCTTATTGTTTTTAGATCGTTGCAGTGCATTTTAATATAGACTAGTACTAGGTATATTATTTTTAGTTTTTTTTTTTTTTCAATTGATATTGATAGTATGATGCATGTCAAAGAGTACAATGATCAATCTAGGGACGATAAATTCTATTATTTACTTAAGCTAATTAGTTATATTGCCTTGAAAAACGGGTTAGTGATCGCTGTAATAAATGTTAATTGAGATGAATAGTAATTATTAACAAATAGGATGCTATCTGGCTATCTTATATCTAAGCCGCCTTTTACGGCTTCTGTTAAATATGATTTACTTAAATACTATGGGATATAATTATAACTTTACTGAATTGTTCCGTTACTGACATGATTTTTTTTGCCATTTTTATAGATAATGGTACCATTATCTATAAAAATGGCAAAAAAAATCATGTTTGTTGTGTGGGAGCCCCCTTTAAATATTTGTTTTATTTATTTTTAAAGTGAATATATAATTAAATATTCTGTGAATATTTCAAGCGTCTACCTGTTGCCGTTATCAATATAGAGCAAAAATGAGCAAAAAAATCACGTTTGTTGTATAGGACAACAAACGTGATTTTTTCTTTTATTCGCCCTTTAAATATTTATTTTATTCTGTTTTTTAGAAATACATCATCTGTGAAAATTTCAACTGTCTAACTATCACGGTTCATGAGATACAGCCTGGTGACAGATGGACAGACAGACAGACAGACGGCGGAGCCTTAGTAATAGGGTTCCCGTTTTACCCTTTGGGTACGGAACCATAAAAAAACAAAATATAAAATAAAGTAAAAAACAGAAAATCCTGTACGAGGCTAAAAGGCTCCTATCTCAGCATGATGCTGCGATACCTATTTAAAAATAAGCGTCGCAATGCTGGTATTGCCCGAATCGTTGCTGTTCTTTTGAGGCAAAACGTTCTAAAAGAAATGTACAAGGACGTGCAACTCTGTGTTTAGACGAGCAAAAATACTCGCAATAATCGCCTTGCAATAATTGCCTTGGTGTAAATAAAAGTCGCATGCAATTAATAAATGGAAAAACTTGCATTCGAAATTGCAGGCATGTTCATGCAAATCTTGAATGACAATAACTGAACGTGCTCTATAGCATTCTATTATTGCTTTTGAACGTTCCAGAAACTTGCGCCGTGTAAATGGGGCTATACTCTAGCTTCATTTGTGGCAGAGAACTATGCTATCTTTAAAACAGTCAGGAGACTGTCACTGACAAATATTAATTTAACAAATTATATTCGAACGCAATGTGAATTATTCCTGAATTAAATAAATTGAAATTGAAAAAAATTGGAAACCATTTTGTTTTTTCTAAATCTCAATGCTTAAAATTGAAACCTAGTTGACCATTTAAATATTATGAGCAGAATTTCAGAATTTCTTATTAATTTTGTTTAATCAATATTTTATAAAACCTAATTCAGTATCATCATAATGTTTTAAATTCTTTTTGGTTTGTCCAGTGTCTATTCCTCCAGTCTTGTCAATAAACTCTGTAAATAACAGAAGCAAAAATGTCAGAATTCAGTCCAAAATTATTGTGAAATAATTCTATCGTTACTGGTTTCTTTTTGAAGATTAAGTATTAAGTAAGTACGTAAAAAATTATTTATTTAAACCTATCACAGTTCACTGTTGCCCCTGCTGGACTGAGCCGTTTATGTATGCTACATGGCCTGATGACTTGAAGGCGATTGAGGGAGACTGGATGCGAAAGGCTGAGGACTGGGTAGCATAATCAGCCTTTAATTTTCCCTCTGTTGGGACTCAGGCCTTCTCCCTGTTAGAGGGAGTAGGACGCAAACCAACACGCGGGCCCAGTGCGTTTTGGAGAATGTCAAAGTTCTTAGAATTTTGTTTTAAGGACACGCTGGTCCCCACAATGATTTCCCTTATTGTTTTTAGATCGTTGCAGTGCATTTTAATATAGACTAGTACTAGGTATATTATTTTTAGTTTTTTTTTTTTTTTCAATTGGTATTGATAGTATGATGCATGTCAAAGAGTACAATGATCAATCTAGGGACAATAAATTCTATTATTTACTTAAGCTAATTAGTTATATTGCCTTGAAAAACGGGTTAGTGATCGCTGTAATAAATGTTAATTGAGATGAATAGTAATTATTAACAAATAGGATGCTATCTGGCTATCTTATATCTAAGCCGCCTTTTACGGCTTCTGTTAAATATGATTTACTTAAATACTATGGGATATAATTATAACTTTACTGAATCGACTGTTAGAATAAAGGACTTTTTAGGATGCCTCCATACCCTGACATCCCCCGATTTAATTCCACAAACCCCAGTCAATGTGCTATTTCAATTGTGATCAGGGAATAAAATTAAGATAAGTTCTCATCATCAAATATGATTTTAACACATCATTATAGACCTGTCCGTATACGCCAGAACACGTCTGCTTCTTACACACTCTTAGATTTCACCAACATAATGTTTTGTTAAAATATTGATCAAAGACACTTTCACTACGTAGTGTAAAACAAAGTTGCTTCCCGCTTCCTGTCTGTCCCTATGTATGCTTAGATCTTTAAAAGTACGCAACGGATTTTGATGCGGTTTTTTTAAATAGATAGAGTGATTCAAGAGGAAGGTTTATATGTTTAGAAAAAGCCACGCGGGCGAAGCCGCGGCCAGCAGCTAGTCTCTTTATAAAATATCCTCGGTCTGCCCCTAGATTATTTCGATAACAATCCACAATAAGATACTATCACAAAAATGTTTTACCCTAGAGCGCCGGGAGTGCGTGTGATACGATGGAAAATTTGTTTCCGGCCGCAAAGGTTATTTTAGTTTAAATTTACATAAGAGACATTTAACTTTTTGAATAACATGAAATATGGATTTAAAAGAATAATTTATTTTATGGTGTGCCACCATAACATGGGCAAAAAAGCATTGGATTTAGAAGCAAAGCCGCCAAATACAAAACACAGGTTTTTAATCCTTAAAAATAATAGTTTGTACACCTATTTATTGCTATTCTAAAGAGTAGCCGGACCTTAATTGCGTAACACTATCAATCACAATCTGATTAATTTTGAAGTAGGTATATTGCTAATTCATTGCTTCATAATAAGTTATGTTCGAAAAGTTTGTTTGCTCAAAGTCAAAGTCAAATTATTTATTTCAATTAGGCACATAAATGGCACTTTTGAATGTCAAAATTTACAAAAAAATTGAATTGATTCTAGTCGCCCATTCCAAAAGGTAGCACCGTATGGAGAAGAATGGGCAAGAAACTCCAGCGTTACTCTTTTAAAATGTTTTACAATATTTCGTTTATGTAGGTACATCTTTATATATATAATTCTTCTGTACGTGTGTTTATCACCTAACTCCTAAACGGCTGTACCGATTTGGTTGAAATTTTGTATTTATATTTCATCGGGTTCCTGGATGGTTTGAAAACACAATTGGACCCGGTAGGTGGCGCTGCTGTCGGTAAAGGGTGATAAGAAGTTCGCCAAGTCAGCTAGTTAAATATATAATTATTATATGTGAAGAGGATGCTCTGAAATGCTATGAATGTTGTTGAACTGTCAATATGAAACCCATTGGTACCTACTGATAGTGCGTTACTCAATCACCCCGCAGATGACTCATACATCATGTGCAATATGAAATGAAAAATAAATATTTACTGACCTAACACCAAGAATTCTACTTATGATTCCAATAAAAGACCCCAAGGTCTTGTAGAACCACTGAGACGGTTCTAGAAATTCACACATACATATTATATTATGTGTGTCATAGTTATACGAAAAAGTCGCAATGCTAATAACTTCAACCCTGACATTGAATTTATTTTTAAATGCCTGTTTTATTATCACTTTTAGTAAAAACACACATAAACTTCGCAATCTTATTAATGTATCTACTTTACTTATTATGATAAAAAACAGAGCATGCATATTATCTGGCAGAACATACATTTTTGCAATACCAGCGCTGGGGCTCTGTCTTGCATAGGGTCGCAGTATAATGCTGAGCGATAGCCGTTTTGCGTGGATGTGACGCATGTTTCCCCCAACCTTTTCTTATTTTTGTGTTTATGTTCTTTGTTGCGTCATGTTTACCGCAAATAAACGTATTTTCTTTCTTTTCTTTCTTTCTTTCTTTCAATAGACTTGTTCGTTTTGGGGTTTTTTAAATCATACATTATATAACGTTTTTTAATTTTTGTTTAAGGCTCCGTGCACGAAAAAACCCTTTTTAATGCACGGGAAAGCGTCAAATAATTGAAACATTAAGTTTGTGTAACTATAAACTACAGTTTTGTGGTGCTAAACCATTCGTGTCAGTCACAGCACCTGTTAATAGTTTCATCACTTTTGCGCCCTCGAAAATATATTTTATTTCGCCGTTGATTTATTTAATGATGGTATTGTATAATAAAATTTTGATTTTATCTCAAGAATAACTGAAGCCTAGTATGTGATTTTTATATGGTAATTTCTTGATATGGTTTTGCTGAATAATAAGAAAAAATACTAAGAAAAAAATATAGGTCTTTGCAACATTATTTTTCTGATATGAAACCTTCATTTATTTGAAAAAATCCTTTCCACCACATGCAAAACAAAGAACTTGACTTTACAAATCAAATAATTTTGTTTAAATTATTTTTCCCTTTCTCACAAACAATGAACAAAATTGATCAAAATCATTCGATTTCGTGCACGGCCCCTTAAGTTTAAATATAAAGGTAGAGTCGTATTATCGTCATGTAGGAGTAAAGCCTACAAACCTACTAAACTAAATGTTTCAAGTTCAAAAGGTTTTTCAACCAGGTTAAACAAAAAATTGCATGATTAATGAAAACATAATAGTGACATTATATTCTCATAAATCATGCATTATTTCATTAAAACATACAATGTGTAAGTCATCAACAAAAAATCATCTTCAATAAATAATTATCATCAAAATCAATTTACCCTTAATGGTATAGATCACGTTTATACTCACGTGTGTATCACACATACTCACTACATAATATGTGTCTATTGTGTACTACGAGTATACCACAAATCATTGTAAATAGCATTGTCAATATCTCATCATTTCGATATGAGTACTTTAGAATAATTGTGTAAGGTTATATTGTAATTCACAATCTATGAATTGAAGTTGATTGGATTATAGACGGCATGGCGACATTATCTCCCACGTACCTTCGTAGTAACTTATAGTATTTTAGGTATAGTATTGACACATTGTACATAGCGCAACATATTTTTGTTATTTAAGACCTTTAACCTATGTTTTACAAATAATTCTGATTCTGATTCTGATCTTCTCTCAGCATCTGGGTCTAATAGGAAAATAATAATTAGGACACTAAAAGTCACTATGTTATATCAAAACTTCATCATTGTCAACCCTTTCAGAACTAATTCCATTTCATTTACTAGTTTAATATAAATGTTTTTTTTTAATTATCGCGAAAATTGAAGAAAGAAATGTCAGTTAAAATTTGAAATATGTAATTGACGTGAATTTAAAAGTTGAATGATTATCTCACAAAATAATCCAATGAATTAAGCACAAACTATGTTTAATATTTAATCACCCCTCATAACTTTGTATAAATTGAGGAAAACTGAAAATGAGTTTTCAATTTTACACCAGATTTGAAGCCCCTTTCCCATTCAATATAAATTCCAGAAAATCCCAAAATAATTCAATAATTTAACTCACCACTGCGGCTAATATCGTAAAACGTAGCATATTTATTCCTTCAGCGTTCACAATAAACTTGCTTCTCACACTATTCAAATATACTAATATACAACCGTGTGATGCGCTCGCGCATCTCCTATATATCGTCGCAGCCTCCTCTGACGTCACGCCCCCTCCCCCCACTCTCCGCCGAACTTGTTCCGAGACATCTTCGCGACATTTGACCTTCGTTTCACTTACATCGACGTTTTTATACGAAACGTGTATTTGTTTGTTTTCAACCATCGTTTTCAACGCTTCGATGTATGACGCGCTGTTAAAACTAGCATTTGGCTATGACTTCGTCTGATATATTATTTAGTTTGTATTGCAAATTATTATTTGTTTCAGTTAGTTTTGGTTTTGTACTTTGCTTAATATGTGATGTGCCTAAATGCTAATATTGTGGTTCATTCGCTTGGCTCAAAGATGCCGCCGGTTTATATTTATTTCTTGGAGATACCCTCAAAAACATTGCACGCAAAATAATAAATCTTGCTGATTATTTTATCTCAAGTTATGGCTTCAATATTACTGTATCATGTTACATTATGGATTTTGATAATAAAGAAGATGTTTTCTTGGTATCGCTTGCACAGTGCGTTTTGGCGGTATCAGACTGCCTTTTTCCTCTTCACCCTCAAAAATCCAAATCAAAATATTTTATTTCACATAAACCTACATGGACACTTATGAAACGTCAGAAGCTAGGTGCACGGTTCCAATTGGTCGTTTCCTATGGAGCAGAACCGGCAGAAACTCCACGGTAACACTTTTAAAATTATGGCCTTTTACAATGTTTTCAAGTTACAGTGTTAATAGGTATGGGAGGACAGTGTAGGCCCGTCAACAAGTACTTAACAATTTTTTAAATGGTTTACAAAGCTACAGTCCATTAAGCCTACAACGTTCTCACATTCTCAAATTAAAAAAGAACCTATATAAAGTATTACTAAAATAAGAAAAATAAAAACCTATTTAAACCAAATGACATGTTAACCAATTGACCATGCTTTCTATTACCTTACATTCAGTCAGGATCCCTCATATATACCCTTACCTATCCCAATTATTATCATCATCATTGTCTTGTCCTTATCCCATTTTATTTGGCGTCGGTGCCGGTTGTCTTCTTCTTCTAGATAGACGCAGTATCTACGTCTATTCCTTCCAAACATCACAATCAGCCGTCACTTCAGTATTCACATCCTACCAAACTGTGTTACAGCATCCATCCATAGGACACTTAAATTAAGCTACAATCGACTGTCAAAAAACGTCCAAAACTCACAAGGCTTCCTGAAAACCTGTATTTCATACTGATTTATTCTAAATACAGTCTTGAAATGCTATTTAGAACTCGTAACAACTCTTTGGATGGATCGTTTGTTTTAAAAATTCTCAATGTGCTTCTATCTACGTAACGATTGTCAATTTAGTTTTATTTGTATTGAACTATTTTCAGAGTTTGCCGTCAAAACACCATATTAGGTAAACAAGGCAAAATTATCAAGGAACCTTAACTTTATGTATTTTTGTAGACAAGTTTCGTTTGAAGTCTTGTATATAATACCCACAGGTATTGAAATCCTACTTATAATATAATATTATAAACGCGCGCACTACATGTATGCGCGTAGGCGAAGCAAAAGGAGTATGTAAGGAGCGTAGCAAGTGGCGTTCTATAGTTTCTGCCTACCCCCATGGGAAGAAGGCGTGAGTTTATGTTTATGTAATAAACGCGAAAGTTTGTAAGTATGGATGGATGGATGTTTGTTACTCTTTCACGTAAAAACGACTGCACCGATTTTGATAAAATTTTGTATCGAGGTAGCTGATACGCTGGATTAACATAGGTATAGGCTCCCTATATTCCCACGGGATCGAGACTTCCACGGGTGAAACCGCGGGGCGCAGCTAGTATTTAATAAATGTAACTTCTTTGATTAAGCTTTTACATAAGGAGATTGTTTGATGTGTTTTTTTTTCTTTATAAATTTCAGTAATTGTATTTCAGAATATTTCTAGCGGCGCTCGCAATCGCAGCCATCCTTATAAAATAACTGCAATGTGCATTATATTGCGACCATAAGCTGTCTCTGAAAAGTTTCATAAATAGTTCAGACGTACAGTCGACTAAAAAGAGATGTATATATTTGAAAGTTACAAAAATATATATCCTTTGATGATGTTGTCATTGTTTGTTACAAATACTTAATTGTAGACAGAATGATATATGACAGATTTATGTTTTAATTAAATATGCCAAATTTTTGTATACAGCAAGAAGGACACTGTAATATGTACGCTCTGAAACGTTAAGTCGTTTCAGAGCGTACACATTACAATGTCCTTCTTGCTGTATACATAAATTTGGCACATTGAGTGAACACATAATAATCGTTAATACCATGTGTATAATTATTTGTAACGAAGTATGTACACTTCTTTCAATGGTTACATGTATTTGTAACTTTAGGGGGTATACATCTCTTTGTAGTCGACTGTACAACCGTTCAAAACAGACAAAAGAACTCACTTTCGCATTATTTGATTAATTATATTCTGGTGGATCTTTAATTTCATTCCCAGTTTAGGGTAGCAATAAATTTTACTATAAAAACCCCACAACCACTTCCGCGTTACTTGAAAATAAAAACCTGATGTCATCATTTATAATTAACATTCTCATGTTTTCGCATTATAAATCAGCATTGATGTGAGTCATCTCTTAAGGAAGAAATTATTATCCTGTGATGATTGATACCGAGAGGCAGTGGTTCTTAAGTTTATGAGCCCTTTGGCTTAATAATTACTTATAGGTACTACCCGTTGATCTTTAAAGAGATCTATCTATCATACATGTACAAGGGACAGTGACACCACTCTACAAAGCCAACGTAAAAAAAAGTTGTAGTGCAATATTTTATACCAAGCATTGTATTGATCAAAAGAACACAAATAATATTTACGGTTGGATATTAGAATACAATTTATAACGTCTAAAGTTCGGAACTATGAACAGGGACTGATTAAATTCATTTAATCATCTCAAAAAAGGACTCCTTCAACTCACATTGTTTTTGTTTTGTCCCTCCCAGGCCTCATCATCCTCCTACCCTGTTCAGACCCATCTATCCATCCCTATGTAGGGCAAAAGCCTTCGTTGTATTCTCTATTTTGCGATCAGTAGCGTTTTAGTTGAACCAAATTTTATTTATATATTTTTCCTACAAACATAGATTTTAAGAAAATTGTTACAAATTTTCTTAAAATTTGATTTTTATTCTTTTTTATTTATTACTGTAATGTGGTTGACAGTTGACATTTTTGTATTATTATGACATTTTTACTGGTATTCAAATGATTTGACCTTAATTTGTATTTTCTATTATTTTATTTTCATAATTCTTTTCATTATAATACCTTTAAATTTGTGTAAATTAATAAATAATAAATATGATTTGCATGCCCATGTGACGGCAGAATATGGAGGACTATTATAATAAAACATCTATGTACTAATTACTCATGTTTGCAAACCAATAAATGATTTGATTTGATTTGATTTGATTTATCACTTTTAGTATGGATTCTGTTAAAAATAAATTAATAATGTAGACTTTTTAGCGTCCGTAGCCTGGCTGCGTTTCGGTGACCTCTTTGGGGAAACCGAAGGTTTTGTCTGTGCAATTATGGACGAAGTTATCATGACGAACAATTACCGGAGATTTATTGTGAAGGACGGCACGGTTGACGTGTGTCGGGCATGCCACCGTCCGGGAGAATCAATCCAACACATTATCTCCGGGTGTTCTCGTCTTGCTAATGAAGAGTACTTGCATAGACACAACCTTGTAGCCAGGATTATCCATCAGCAACTTGCTTTGAAATACAGCCTTGTAGAATCTGAGGTGCCGTACTACAGGTATGTGCCCGACCCAGTTCTCGAGAATGGAAATATCACATTGTACTGGGACCGATCCATCATCACTGACAGGACTATTGTTGCCAATAAGCCTGATATAGTGGTGGTGGATCGAATAGAGCGGCGCACAATGATTATTGACATAACGGTCCCTCATGACGGGAACCTCGTGAAAGCCGAGAAAGATAAACAAATCAAGTATCTTGACTTGGCTCGCGAGGTTGTCGACATGTGGGATGTGGACTCAGCAATCATTGTGCCGATAGTTGTATCAGCCAATGGCTTAATTGCCAAGAGCCTCGACCAACACCTAAGGAGGCTCGCGTTGGGCGGCTGGATTAAGGGCCTGATTCAGAGAGCGGTACTTCTGGACACGGCTCGCATTGTCAGGAGGTTCCTCTCTCTGGAGCCCTGACCGCCGGTAGCTTGGACCCTGTTCCCGATACCGGTGGGCTACTATTTTTTATATTTTTAAATGTTTTTATATTCTTTTTCTATATTCTAATATTTAAAAATATAATTTATATGTATATATAGTGAAATAAAGGAAATAATAATATTTGTCAGACTAGTAAAAGCTATAAATTATACTACTATAACTATACTTTTTATGGTTCCGTACCCATAGGGAAAATCGGGAACCCTATTACTAAGGCTTCGCCGTCTGTCTGTCTGTCTGTCTGACTGACTGTCTGTCTGTCTGTCCGTCTGTCACCAGGCTGTATCTCATGAACCGTAATAGTTAGACAGTTGAAATTTTCACAGATGATGTATTTCTGTTGCCGCTTTATCACCAAATACTAAAAAATAGAATAAAATAAATATTTAAGGGGGCTCCCATACAACAAACGTGATTTTTTTGCTCGTTTTTGCTCTATATTGATAATGGCAACAGGTATACGCTTGAAATATTCACAGAATATTTAGTTGTATATTCACTTTAAAAATAAATAATTAAATTAAAATGAAACAAATATTTAAGGGGCTCCCATACAAAAAACGTGTTTTTTTTTTGCCATTTTTATAGATAATGGTACGGAACCCTTCGTGCGCGAGTCCGACTCGCACTTGGTCAGTTTTAATTTTTTTATTAACTTGTCTCCTTTCTCCTGGAAAACGAACTATCCCAATTACAATTCTTGATAATGTACTTCCTCTCACCAAACCTGTCTATTAATATTAATTTAATTTCGATTATAGTATATAATATATATATATATATATATAATATATATAATATTATAATATATTATATAATATATAAATATATTATAATATATATATATTATATATATATATAATAACAGATTCGGGTGCCAATGCCCCAACAATAACTTTAAAACGCTGTTATAGTGATATCCTATACGAGGACATAAAGCACACGTATTACATTTCAATTATGAATTTGAATGATTATTTATTACTCAATAAATCTTTAATAGGTATATTATTGATTTTAGTCATTTAAACAGACGTTTATACTAACATGAAAATATTACCTGGCTATTGTAGAAGAAAAGACATCAACGAATTTATTGTTGTTTTTTGTCGAATTAAATGGTCAACTGGCAAGTTGATTTAATCGTGATAAATTACGAATTAGTTACACACAAATCTAGAGATAACTCCATATTGGTCTTCTCAGTTCACTCATGTGGTTTTCCTATTTAGTTGCTAGTTTTCCGTACTTCCTTCTGTTCTTGACATAGTCCTGGTAGACAATTTTTTCTGATGTGATTAATTAAGATATTTTGCATATCTATTATTATTTATTTTCAAAAATCGTACTTCAAAAAGTTTGAGAAGCTATACATCCGGGTAGGTTCTTTTAACACGGTTTTATGTAAAACTGGCGCCGCCATCTTTTTTTAAAGGGCCGTAGGTACTACTACCTACCAGACAATGTGCTGGTGTTAATAATGCAAAATGTCAATTTAATGCATAGTTAACTTTTAAAGTTTTTTGTAAAATAAATTCAATATGTCCTGGTAATGATAATTTAATATTTTAAAGCCATTGTATTTTTCTTCTAAAGTGGTTAAGTTTACTTCAAGCTTTTGTTGCTTTCATCCTTTTGTAGCTTTATTACCTGAACTAGGTATAATCTATTAAATAATACAATATAATATAATATAATCTATTATAACCTATCTATTATCCTACTGCAGGGCCAAGGCAAAACTCCGCTTTTTCCACACAATTCTGTTTTATTCCCCAAATGTGGGCCAGTCTTTTCGGTATCTATAAAATATAATATGTACTACAATTTTAAATTGGCGATGACACGGTTGGCGCAGTGGTTAAACGATTGGCTGCTGCGCTGCGTGTTGCGGGTTCGATTCCCGCACGGAACAATATTTGTATGACCTGCAAGTAGTTGTTCCGGGTCTGGCTGTTTGTGTATGTGAGTTTAAATGTTTGTAAACGCATGGCACCCACAATACAGGAGAAATTCCTAGTGTGGGCCAAAGCCTTAAAAAAAAAAGTACATACGTTCGATACCCAAATTATTTACAAACCATGAATTTAAATAAGTTAGATATCTTACACAAACGACAATTCTATGTTAAACTAACCTGAGGATCATTGCCCTCGGTCTTTTGTTGCCAAAACTAATGGCAGACCTCCTGTGGTACCCATAGATCTTATTTATATCATCTTCTTTAAATCTAATATTGTTATTCAGTAACTGTGACAAAAAAGGCAATCGGGAATATCTAATAATGTCGTGTACAATGGCTTTAGACTTATGGCTGATGCACGTAAAAAAGTATTTGGAATAATAATTGTGTGATGCCAATCTTTGTGAAGCTGTTTCCATGTACTTAAATCTAATATAAGTTATACAGGACCAAATTAGATTAATTAGCAAAACTATCGTTTATATATTATATAAAAAAATAAGAATATTGATATTAAAAAAATAAAAAATATTTTGTTCCATTTCACACTCACACCGAAAGTATTTCACATAGGTAGTACATCAAAGTCTAGTTTTCATCTCAATTCATACCGAATGTACTATGTACAGTAAATTATTCCAAATTATTATTTTTTCTAATATTTTTCCCAGGATTTTAGTTACGTAGGTAACTAACAAATCATACCAAGTTTTTATCAAAATCGGTAAAATTTCATGCCCAGTTTTTGTGGATATTGAGGTAACACCGCGCCTTAGGGACGCATTCGCCATTTGACAAAAAATTGCAACTAAACCAAATGTAACTAATAATTGCCACAAATAGATTACTCCTTCATCTCAAATAGTAGCACTTTTTTATTCGAAAATGTTGTTTCAAAATATTGTAAAAAATAATTTCTGTTGCCTCTTCACACAAAATTGACGATATCGTGTTGAATTTAGGAACATTTTTCTTCAATTGGTATAATAACATAAATTTAGTTTAAAAAATATTTTATGTAAGCAGACATGTTCAACTCAAAAAGGTAGCAAAAAGAACTATCAAAATGTTACAAATAGTCTCAGAAAATAATGTTGAAAAAACCAATTTTTTTTTTTTAAAAACACTAATGTTTTTTTTCTGGCTTCAGCTATCCGTGTGATAAAATCAAAACTTTGTTTTATGATTATACAATTTAGTAAACCAACGGCAAATAAGCTATAATTACGAGAGCGAAAAAGTGATGAAACTATTAATAGGTGCTGAAACTGACACGAATGGTTTATCACCACGAAAACTGTACTTTTATAGTTACACAGAGTTAATGTTTCAATTATTTTAAGCTTTCTCACAATTAGATAAGAAATTGACGAAAAACTTTTTTTTTGTGACAGCACCCTTAAAAAATGTATTGTGTTTGTATCAGTGTACCTAATCAATTGTTGGTGAACCTAATAAAAAAAAAAAAAAAATAATTACGTGAATATCGTGTATTCCTGTAATTGGTCTATACATCAGAACCTATAACTTTTATTAATTAGTGTAAAATGTATATACTGTTGGCGTACCTATTTTAAATAAATAAATAAACAGGTAAGGTGGCCTAATGTGACAATATCTCAGCCCAAAAAAAATATCAGCTACTTGCATCTTGGTGGACCTTCAAACCACTATAAAGTTGACGATGTTTTGCGGTAGAAAATATTTTATATGTGACGTGGCACCCCTAACCTGTGTCGCCGAGAACCGATTACACCGGCTGAGTAGCGTATGATGCTACCGCGAAAGTTCAAGGCTACTACGTGAAGGACCGCAGCAACATAACAACCAATGATTAAAAGCCAAGTCTTTTAAATTAATAAAAGACTATTGCAATCAGTATAAAGGTTGTAGGGGGAACACAACGTTGTTTCTAAGAAAACTGAAGCTTTAGTATTGCTTGATGTAAGACTCTAAATATAGCAAAGGAACTGGGGGCCAAAAATGGACGCTTTGGCAGAATCATATTATGATCTGCGTACAATTCATACATCCCGCAATTCACCTGTTTGACAGCTGCTATTTGACATTAGACTTCATTAGAGCAATGCTTATTTCGTGGACCATTTAACGAAACTCCATACAAAACTGTCAAACAAATGAATTGCGGGATATGAATTGTACGCAGATCATATTATGATTCTGCCAATGCGTCCATTTTAGGCCCCCTGGTACATTAATGCGTCCCATCATAATTATATGGGTATTGAGGCCTTATGACATGATACACCAAAATGACACCACCATCAAATACCTGCTAACAGTCCTCGAACCAAATCAATCAATCAATCAACTCAGCCTATAGCAGTCCACTGCTGGACATAGGCCTCTCCCAGGCTGCGCCACAACACCCTGTCCTCCGCCTTCCGCATCCAGTCTGTCCCAGCCACCTTTTTAAGGTCGTCGGTCCATCTAGCTGGGGGGCGTCCCACACTACGCTTGCCGATACGCGGTCTCCACTCCAGGACTTGTCTGCTCCACCGGCCATCGGTCCTTCGACAAACATGGCCAGCCCACTGCCACTTCAGCTTGCTTACTCTGCAGGCTATGTCGGTAACTCCGGTTCTCTTCCGGATAACTTCATTTCTCGAACCAAATATTCCATAAAAATTTCAAAAGTAGTACAACAGAGTTGACTCTACCATCGCCAAACGTGGTGTTAGGATTCTCCTCAATTTCAAATGCCCATCATCGATATGCTAAACTTTAGATTCTTGCCGGTAGTAGCAGATTTAAATTTATCCAACTTGACCCGACATTCTTTACGCCAATTACATTTGGGCGCCGTCGACAAAGTTCAAGGCCAAGAGATGAAAGATCGCGGTGCGTCCACGCAGTGCGCAACGAATCCACGCCGGAACGCAGAAAAGTTACTGACTTTAGAATAAATTAGAAATAATTATGAACTAATGAAGTAGGAATAGTATGCATACCACAGCTTTTAGTGTAACTCTCAGAACTAGGTATTAATAATAATAATATAATATATCGTTTATTTCGGAGCCATGCTCCATATAAGTATGTTAGTAACAGTGTAAACTTATAAAACTAGTGTTAGTACAAATATTTCTAAGCTACGTGAGGCACGCCGATCCTGGGGAATGTCTACTTTAAGTATCTGGGTCACTGGGTCTCAGATGACCTGAAAGATAACGCTGATGTGGAGCGGGAGCGCAGGTCGCTGGCTGTTCGATGTGGGATGTAGGCCAACAGGTTTGCACGTTGTACGGCGCAGGTTAAGGTGACGCTTTTCAAAGCCTACTGCCAATCCTTTTACACGTGCAGCCTGTGGGTGAACTTCACGCAAAGGGCATACAGTGGCCTGCGCATACAAAACAACAACACGTTCCGGGTGTTGATGGGGATGCCGCGTTTTTGTAGCGCGTCTGGCAATGTTTGCCGACGCGGATGTGGACGTTTTCGGCCGTCATGCGCAAGAGGTGCGCATCTCTGCTACGCCGTGTTCGCGACAGCCCCAACACCATTCTCAGAACGTTGGCTGATCGGTGGGACTCTCCGATCTTGGGGCGGTGGGTACGACTGCATGCAGTCAAGTATAGGCAGGTATTGCCCGTTTTCCCTAATAACAGGCGACGCGTAAATGAATGCCTAAATATAAGCGCGCTGTTGGATTTTAAACTTTCGGCGCTGAACCGAGCGTTCAAAATTTAACAGCGTGCTTTTATTTTGGCATTTAGCACATTTAGATATCGCTTAGAGTTAGTGAAAACGGGCTTTCGATAAATTAGGTTAAGGGGTAGGTAAGTGACCGTATTTTTCACCATCAGGTACATCAACGGCCGGTGCCTCGTATACCAACCCACATGTACCTAAAGCAAAACAAGGGAAGTTTAAAAGGGTCTTCCTTAACGATAGTGACGAAATATCTCCCAAATATTGGAGAGATCATCGCCCAAAAATACACCAAAAAGGTAGGTAATTAATAATAAAACACTATTTCTCACAGTATTCTTTGAAACCCGCCTAAACTAAAATTAGAACATGACAGGTAAGTACTTGTACCTACTTACTTACGAATCAGTTTGGAATACCACAGAAAATTCTACATACTGTATACATTACTTATACGGTCATTTTTTATCAGGAACTATGCAGGTAGTAGACTATGTGAATGACTAACTTATGTATACTCACGAACATAAATGCAACAAACTCTGCTCAGTTAAAAGAGCAATAAGAGGTGACGAATATCTGATTTCATGATTCATCCAATAATACCTATCTGCCGTCAAGATGAAACCAAAAATATGTGTTTATTCGTGGACATACAAGAGGCAGCAGAAATATGTGACATCGAAGGAACACCAAAACTATCTGGCGAGCAAACCGGCGCCAAAATATAGGATTCTGCATAACACATCATTTTGAGGCTTCAAAACCACAATGCCACAGGCTTCAATGCCCTTTCGGAAAAACTCGCAACCCTGGCAGGCAAGGCATTGGCCCTAACGGATGTCGTAAGAACGTGCTGACATCTCTATGACGCGCGCGTGAAACACAATGCGCCGTTGACCCGGGCTTGGTCTTTATCGGACGGCGACCTACCCATCGCTCACCGACCGCAAGCCCGCGCCTACGATGGCCGGGAATCGGCCTGCGACTCCCGACGCGACGCCCGGGTGTCTTCCGCGGCGTCTGCTGCATCGGCTTCAAAACGATGTATGTGTGTGTGTCTCATAGTAATATTATATTAATGCTCGTGACCGTACCTACTCGTTGGTCCGATCGGTTTTTTATTTAAAAACGTCAAACTCCTTTATAATTGCCCGACCCATTTATTAATGAACCCGGAACTGTTCGATGCAAATTACAAAAGCTGTTGGTATTGCCAGTATTATAATTATAAATCATATTGTCATGCATAAATAACACGTTGACAACCTTATCAGAGATATCGTTTATTTAAAAAAATTAGTATGGGGCAATTTTTAGGGCAGGCCTCAAAATTACCTCATACTCATTTTCTCATAAGGAGTTTGACGTTTTTGTAAACAACCGATCGAACCAACGAGTAGGTACAGTGACGAGCATAAATATAATATTACTATGACACACACACACACTTCGTTTTGAAGCCGATGCAGCATCCTATATTTTGGCGTCGCTTGTCTCGTCAGTTAGTTTTAGTATTGCTTCTATGTCACATATTTATGCTGCCACTTGTATAACATGCCTTCCACAAATTAGGTATCACATATACTTGCTGTCATCCTGAGTTTCCTAACGACAGATATTAATGGATGAATCATGAACTTATATATTTATTGCCGAGGTGTTCATAGTAATATATTTATGCACGTGATTGTACTTAGGGTATAAACAAAACATTTGCGGGGCGAGCACGGGCTACTGTGACATGACTTGAGTCACACATTTTATCACAGTTTGAGCGATAAAACTGTTTTTTCATAAAATGCTAGTACAAATTGACATGACATAATTTATCATGTCTTGTCACAAACGTCTTGGACACGCCCGTGCTCGGCCCGTTGATATGTTTTGTGCCAGGTCATTGAACTAAGGGCTTTGCCTAGTAATGGGCGTTTTTCAGCTGAATTATGTAACCTACCTTTGTGTCGCCAAATAGTCTGATGGACCACCTAACGGAATATACTT
Source organism: Tiliacea aurago (assembly GCA_948098905.1). Classification (NCBI taxonomy): domain Eukaryota; kingdom Metazoa; phylum Arthropoda; class Insecta; order Lepidoptera; family Noctuidae; genus Tiliacea; species Tiliacea aurago. Next base: position 2,115,934 of record OX402580.1, on the reverse strand, counting down.
AGGTCAAGAGAAACTCATACCCCCTTATTACAAAACAAGGTTTATCTTCAGACCATATTAAACGAAAAATCATATTAAAAGTACACTTTGTAAACAAGCTTATTACAAATTAGAGGATTACATCCAAGATAAGAACGCTTGGAAACATGCTGGTCCAGCTCCATAGGACAATCCAGAGTCTAGACAAAAACTGATTGCTATTTTAACTGTATAATTTATTACTTTTATGACATTTATTTTACATACTGTGATTACCATAAATTCACACACTGATATTATTTTTTTTTTTTTTAGGAAAACTTTTTTTTTTTACATTGTTTGTAAATATGTGAGCACCATCTATCACATAATTAATTTATCTGTCATTGCTTCATTATTAATTCTTTTTAACTATTGTTAGTAATTTTATTCTAGGTGCATCGTCTTCACATATAATTATATAATTGATGTACCTATACAAAATATTGTAAAACATTTTTAAAAGAGTAACGGTGGAGTTTCTTGCCCATTCTTCTCCATACGAAGCTACCTTTTAGAAGGGGCGACTAGAATCAATTCTGTTATTTGTAATTTTTGTCGTTCAAAAGTGCCATTTATGTGCCTATTTGAAATAAATAATTTGACTTTGACTTTGACTTTGAATCACTGTTACGTTCTTATTACCAAAAATGGCTCCATGGTTTAAGCCATGTCAAATATAAATCTTGTTTTGTAATAAGGCGGATACGGTGTAATTAGGTACCTACAAACCTGCACGCATCAACGGGGTTCCCCAACATTGCCAACACAAGCAGAAGACAAAGTCGTGAAAACTCTTTGGCCCTGTAATTTCAACGTGAACGTCAGAATGGCCGGTCACCACTCATAAAACACTTGAAATAGTTCTTAAGAATTGCTAGGTACCTAATTGCTACTATTTGCTAATCGTTATATCTAATTGCTACTTATGCTTACCGTCTGTGTAAATAAATGAACTACTTTTTTAGATGACCGACCATCATGACGTATTTCAAAGTGTTATGAATGGCGACCGTCCATCCTGACATTCACATTTTTTTTAAACGTTATTTCAACAGTACAACACACAATGATCAAACCCAGAGCAGAGTTAACTGCTTCGCGGTAAAACTGGTGGTTTAAAGTTCTTCCTCAATTTTTTACGAGGATCTTTATCAGATGAAACTAGTAGATAACTATTTTTTTCTGAACTGGACAGGCCGAGATGACGAACAAACCTTTAAAAAAAAACGTTGTTTTTAGTTCCTATTCGATTTATGAACGCGAATACCCAAGTCGGAAGTTATAATTACACCACCGGGACTTCTTGGCGGGAAAGTGAAGCGTCATGTTCAGCAGTTTGTTTAATTTTCCAAATTTAGTGTTTAGCCGAATATTAATGTGTAATAATGGTGGATTATTAACCATTAAGTGTTTGTGAACGTGCATTAGTGTAGGCAAATGAAACAAAACAGTGCAACTTCGCTTCAAGTTCTCCCAAGAAGTCCGCGTGAGGACTCAGTAAAGTGCCACATCTTTACTGAAACTCAAGGGGAGTGGGCGGGGATATCATCATCATGCATTTATAATTAATTTCATCAATACACAAGAACACACACAAGAACTAAAACTTGACATTGGCTAAATGCACAAACCGTGCGAAGCCAGAAGGAAAAAAAAAAAAAAAAAATTACACCACCAAATGCTTTGCGATTACATCAACAAGCGATAAACATTATTCATCGCTAAAAGCTACAATCATTGAGTCAATGATGTAATTATAGGGACTATAGATTCCAGACCCCAATGATTGCCCCGGGGAAGAATTTCCAGAGGTTGGATATGGGTCCGGATTTCAAGTGAAATCTTTTTATGTGCGTGTCTTTTATGATGATTTGGTGAAACATAAATTACTGTTTTGAAATTTTACTATTGTTGGAAGAAGAAAAAATACCTAACGATCTGAAGCTGCATAGTAAGCTGATAGGTAAGTTTTAAATTAAAAGTTCAAGAGAACGCTAGTCCGACCACAATCTATTTTATTGTATCAATGGGGCAAATAGATTTGTTTTCGTCGATTGTTTCGGCATTATAAAATAAAAATCACAGGTGTGTGTTAGGATCACAATATTTTTCCTACTCATAAATTCGGCTTGACCTTAAATAAATGTCACAGAATGATTTGTGTAAAAACAACCGCAAAATTCGTATTAAATTGAAGTAAAAAAATGTATCGTAAATGTGGTGAAATAGGTAGTCACGAGCATAAATATATTACTATGGACAGCTCGGCGGTTGTGTTTCACGCGCGCGTCAAAGAGATGTCAGCACGAACTTACGGCATCCGTTAGGGCCAATGCCTGCCAGGGTTGCGAGTTTGTCCGAAAGGGATATCGTGGCATTGTGGTTTTGAAGCCTCAAAATGATGTTTTATGCAGCATCCTATATTTTGGCGCTGCTTTGCTTACCAGATAGTTTTGGTGTTCCTTCGATGTCACATATTTCTGCTGCCTCTTGTATGTCCACAAATGAACACATGTTTTTGGTTTCATCTTGACGACAGATAGCTATTATTGGATGAATCAGGAAATCAGATATTCGTCACCTTTTATTGATCTTTTATCTGAGCAGAGTTTGTTGCATTTATGTTCGTGAGTAGGTATACATAAGTTAGTCATTCACATAGTCTACTACAAAAAGTGCAAAGTACTCATTTTACAGGAAAATTTATGAAGTTACATTTTTTTTAAATAAACTTGCTTCCACGGTATCTCTGATATGGTTGTCGACGTGTTATTTATGCATGACAATATGATTTATAATTATAATACTGGCAATACCAAAGCGTTTTAATTATTTTTCTTCTTTTTTTGTTAAATTAAGTATCAGTAAACAAGATTTACTTATATTTGCAATTAAAATTAATCATTAGTAGGTATGATTCAGAGAGCAATGATGGTCGCGCACGGGTTCGAACCCAGGCAGGCGCTATAATTGTTGTTAATAATTTCATCACCACTGCTCTCAAAACGGTGAAGGAAAACATCGTGAGGAAACTGGCATTTCCTAGAACCAAAAATTCGACGGCATGTAACATCTTTCGATCCTCGGAACCTAAAGGTTGTCTTCAAGAAATCTAGATAACTGACGTTATATTGAGTACCTACCTAATTAAATAACATAACATCACGCCTTGTTTCCCCGAAGAGGGTTAAGCAGAGATGTACCCATAGTAGGTACACTGTACACCCACATTTCGCTAGTTATGTTTCAGTTCCATGTAACAGGGGGCAAGCTTATTGCCATCAACCGGGAACAAATTCCAGACTCCAGGCTGCTACTGACAAATTCCAGATGGAAAAGCTCAATAACACTTTTCCCGTCCCGGGTATGGAACCCAGAACCCCATGCACAGCAGTACCTAGCGCTTGCGACCACTAGACCAACGAGGCAGTCCTGATTAAATAGTCCGTTAAATATTGCTATAAACCAAGTTTTTATGTGTGCAAGAAGATAAATACAGAAATATTCGTACTGAAAAGGTGTTTCATTACAGTAATATAGGTAGGTGGTTTAATGCTTCTTGGTCTACAGTCTTATTTCAATAAGTAATCCTGCCGACCAACATGAGAATACTTAATAAGATTAAGATATATGAGCGTTTACACTTTACGGCATTTCATACAAACTTTCAAGCCCTTGTTTTTCGAAATGACTGAACCGATTTTAATGAAACTTCATACGCATAAGCAGGATACAAAGGTCTAAAAAGTTAGACAACTGGAAATCTCTGTTTCTATAGAAAATTTAAAATTGGTCTAGTTTGGCTGTAACACTATTTTTCGAAATGTTCCTTATTACTTTTTAGATCTTTGTATCCTGCTTATGCGTATGAAGTTTCATTCAAATCGGTTCAGTCATTTCGAAAAACGAGGGCTTAAAAGTTTTTATGAAATGCTGTAAGGTTGTAAACGCTCATTAAATGTTAGCAACGACTATTCTTCGTCGGTCGGTCCTCGGTCGGTATAAGATAGGTACCTCCTTTTTAGGTTAGGCCTACCATCGCAGCAGGCAAAAAAATCTCATAGGTAATTAAAACCGGCCAAGTCCAGTCGGACTCGCGCACGAAGGGTTCCGTACCATTATCTATAAAAACGAGCAAAAAAAATCACGTTTGTTGTATGGGAGCCCCTTAAATATTTATTTAATTGTTTTTTGTATTTATTGTCATAGCGGCAACAGAAATACATCTTAAGTAAAATTTCAACTGTCTATCACGGTTCATGAGATACAGCCTGGTGACAGACGGACGGACAGCGGAGTCTTAGTAATAGGGTCCCGTTTTACCCTTTGGATACAAAACCCTCAAATGAATAATCGTTTACATTTTCCAGCTCTTTCACCAGGTACCTGCCTATTCTCACCAGCATGGGTGCCGGTCAGTCAGTTCGTGCAACAGCCTTCCAGCGACCTAAAGCGACCTCCACGGTGTCGTTTATTGACGAAGAACCTGATGATCATCACATCAGTATCTCAAACAAAATGGTTTGTACGAATTTGTACTTTATTTTGGCAGTTATACAGTTGACAAGCCGCGGACAGACTGACAGACAGGCGGACATGGCGAAACAGGCCTCTTCTCTGTGAGAGGGAGTGGGCTAAGAGTGGGCTGTAATGTACCACGCGGACCCAGTGCGGGTTGGTAAATGTCACATAATATAAGAGTCTGAATCAAAAGAATTGTCTAAATATGAAATAGCATAATATCTCTTAAGCCGTAGATATTATGCCAGTGACCTTGAGTGGTTAGCTTGCGTGTTCAGTACTGAACTCACGCAACGCGTCGTACGTTCAGCCAGTAATAGGACTCGCCCATCAAGGAGCGCTGTCCCCAATTTGACGCATTAGTAATTTATTATACACAAAACAAAAGGTATTTTAATAAAACGCGTATAATAAATGAACAATAATTAAATTATCTTTAAATTGGTGAAGGTTGCAGAAAAATACGCTTGGTAGATTTTGCCCCATTCTCAGTTTTTTATCCGCGTTAGAGATAACTTTACAAATTAATTTCACTACTTTTAATTTCTAAAATATTCAGATATTAAGTTATTGAGAACATGCTCTAATTTATCATATATTTTTTTCAAATCATTAGCACTACTCGTTTAGACGTGATCTTCAGTATATAATAATTAAAAGTCAGTTATCGTCCCCTTAAAATACACGTCATCACCTTCTAAAATATTCAACCAGGGAAAGTCATCCAGGTTAAAACCTCTACGGTAAATACCAGACAACTAGTGCCTGACGCTGGTTTCAACTAGAGCCATGTTGCGCGGACTTCTTACATGTATGTAAATTAGTTTTTTTATGTAAACAAGCCGTATGCCCGGTGGTATTGCCAGCGAGAAAAATTACGAACTCCCATACAAACTTTATCCCCCATTAGGGAATGAATTAAGTGCCAAAAATCCTATCCTAGTATCTCACGCTCGTTATAAAAGGAACTAGTGTTTCTAAACCCAGCGGTTTAGGCAGTGCGATATTTATGTCAGTTAATTATACAGCTTTTTATTAAGTAGATGATTTGACTCCAGGTGGAGAGATTAGTGGAAGATGCAACGCTGGCCGGCGGGGCGGCAGCGGTGACATCACAAGCTACACTACCCACACCACGCGGTGACTACAAGGACAAGATCTACGCTGAGAAGCTGAAGTGTATGGACGAGAGCCATTCTGAGATAACCGGGTACTTCACTGAACTGCTACAGTATCTTTTGGCGCTTAATTGACATTGACATTGTGCTTTGTGAAAGTTCACAAAGCACAGCGCCCTCCAGTCAAATATTGAAAATACAAGATGGCGGCCTTAGTTCCGATTTTGGCGGCACTAAAAGTGCCTCGTACAAACATATTTTAATTTAAAAATCATATTTGTAGAGGGCTAAACCTCGATGCACGATGGCCAAACCAGAACTCGGATTCAGCCACATCAGCTATCCCTTCTGCGAGCAATGTGCCCCGCCCACGCACTGAAGTTTGGCAATTCTTCGGTCTATGTCGGTTGCCATAATTCTCCTGCGAAACTATACCATTCCTATACCGTCTATTATCTAGTAGGTTCTATAAACCTAAGTTGCTATGAGCAAAAATGATGTTTTCTTATTTTTGGTAACTGCATGCCGTCAGAGTCAGCTGTTTACGTAGTGTGGCAAGCGAACAATTTTGTTTTATAGTCCATGATTCAGTTTTCCCAGCCTCCCCTTAACATTTCGCACATATTTTCCTTGCTCCCTATGGGGTCCATACCTATGGAGCAAGGAAATGTGTTCAGCATTTATTGAAGAAGCTGATGACGATACTGATAAAACAATATGTCAACAGCTTCGCTCGCTGCCGGCGTCTGTCGGTAGCAGGTGACGGCAGCAGTTACCTTTGTCGCGCCGCCCGCCGCCCCACACCTGTTGACACCATCAGAAAATCATGGAGTTTTAATGAAACATACCACCAGCTGTAATAGAAGGCATAATACAATTAGGTAGGTGGTACTTAGGTGTCATAAATAAACATACTTAGGTAGTTAGAGGTAATCATATATCTGGAGTGTGGCCAGATTAAAGTATTTTTGAGGTGCAGCGCAGACGACAGACTTTTTGTGCGAAGAAGTGATTAATGAAGGCTTGTGAGCGAAGAAAATGTAATAACATTGGTGTGTGCCGCAGACTCCTTCGCACAAAAAGTCTGTCGTCTGCGCTGCACCTGAAGGAGACCTGCTTTTCACAAGGTCCACGTGGTCTTGAGGGTTTTATTCGCAATTATTAAAAAAAAAACAACATTTAACGCAAAATGAATTTAATTTAACAACAAAATGATTAAAAGTAATTATTAACAATAAAATGTTTTGATAATGTGATTCAGGCGTCATCCGTGTCACAATTAGAGCTGTGGACGGGGGTGCTCACTAGAATCAGTCTGTCCGCCATTGCTCGGTGCGCCGTCTAGGCCGGCCCCTTCCACAACTCGCCTGATTCACTGAGGGGGTGATTATCTCACTAAACGTTGCGTTCCGTTTTACATTACAATTTGCACACGCCGACATAATTACTTCACAATCATTGATAAGGACAAGAAAATCAAGATACAAAATAAGAAAATACCTTAGAGCTATTCTGAAATTACAAGAAAAATCCTTAGCAATTTTCTATTTCTCATCTTTGGTTTTAAACCAATACTCGTATTGATTAACTGTCTGGAACAACATATACCGATACTCGTGATCGAATAAGCACAAAAACTCGCACTAGGCCCTCACTAGTACTTAAAGATGTTACTTTCTACCACAGACGTGCAAGAGCTGATTTCCGGCCACCGTAGGCACGGGCCTGCGGACGGTGAGCGATGGGTAGCTCGCCGTCCGATAAGGACCAGGCCCGGGTCGACGGCGCGTTGTGTTCCACGCGCGCCTCAAAGAGTTGTCAGCACCAACTGACGGGGTCCGTTAGGGCCAATGCCGGCCAGGGTAGCAAGTTTGTCCGAAAGGGATATCGTGGCCCCGGCACACAGACAACGGAAGAAACACGGATGGGTTTTAGTCAGTAAAAGCTCAGCCCAGAGCGGGAGAAGTTATTTGATAAATTCCCATCCAAAAAAAAAAAGAAAAAAAGACGTGCAAGAGCTATAGTTGTTAATTTCCATCACAGACGTGCAAGAGGATACTTTACGTATCTTACCATTGTTTCAGAATCACAGTAAACGATCTGAGCGCGATAGCAGCCCGTATCGACATGCGTACGTCGAACATGCTGAGCGTAGATCCGATATGTGCAGACTGTAAGCAAAAGGTCATTGAGTGCTACGACGACGCCAAGGTGGGCGCCGATATCATCAAGTGTTGGGATACTGTCGGTAGGTTTGATTTGGAATCCTCATGATTTAACAAAAAGACCTGGATAAAGGTCTCCCATGCATCGCCACAAAACAGCCGGCCCATGGGAGCATCTAGCGCATTCCCGCGACTTTCACCTGGGCCCTATTTAATATAACTGACAATGGGATATATTTGTCCAAAAATTACAAGATTGTCACATTTTCAGGAGAGATGCTTTATAATAAAGCAGAAAAGTATGAAAGAAACTAAAAAAAACACAAATTGTCGGATTGTCGCCTGTCTAGTGTCGCCTACTGGTTTTTAGGGTTCCGTACCAAAATGGTAAAAAGGAACTCTTATGGTGAGACTAAGTCTGTCTGTCTGTCTGTCACACCTGGATCTCTCAAGAACTGCTGATGCAGTGCTGATGAAATTTAGAATAGTTTTAGATGACGTTTGCCCAACTATTTTGCAAGCAAGAAAGAAATTAAAAAAAAAATATATTTTTTGCAAAAGGGACTGAAAGGGGGTCTTAAAAAATTTAAGGGGGGCTACTAAGGCATGTGGGGTATCATATAAAAGAACGCTGGTTGCACATTCTCAAAATATTTTTTTTTTAGGCAGCATAGATTCCGACTTTTGATGAAAAATGTAAAAAAATACCGTTCCCCCCCCCCCCCTTATCTCCGAAGTTTGCAGAGATAAAAATCTGAAATTATTCTATATGATAGAAGCGTATGTAAAGATTACAGGAAAAATAAAACGATGTCTCTAAATAGCAGTTTTTCAGAAATCATCAACATCATATATTCGTACGGAACCCTCGTTGCGCGAGTCCGACTCGCTCTTGACCGGTTTTTTTAAATAGGTCCCTAGTCGTCGGTTCACCTTGCGGAGGCCTACCATAGCTGTGCTTGCCCGTACGCGGTTGGCCGATATGTGGTGGATGTAATAAATATAGTACCTAGATTCACCCACATTTTGCCAGTAAAATGGTCGCAACCTGAAGCCTGGATTTGAGGCCGGTTAATGGCAATAGGAGCCCTATTACATAAGAATAACAAGGTTGAAGATCGTTATGACATACGGTGCTGAAACGTGGACACTGACAGTCGGGCTGGTCCACAAATTCAAGGTCACTCAGCGTGCTATGGAGCGAGCTATGCTCGGAGTTTCTCTGAAGGATAAGATCAGAAATGAAGTTATCCGGAAGAGAACCGGAGTTACCGACATAGCCTGCAGAGTAAGCAAGCTGAAGTGGCAGTGGGCTGGCTATGTTTGTCGAAGGACCGATGGCCGTTGGAGCAGACGAGTCCTGGAGTGGAGACCGCGTATCGGCAAGCGTAGTGTGGGACGCCCCCAGGTAGATGGACCGACGACCTTAAAAAGGTGGCTGGGACAGACTGGATGCGGAAGGCGGAGGACAGGGTGTTGTGGCGCCGCCTGGGAGAGGCCTATGTCCAGCAGTGGACTGCTATAGGCCGAGTTGATTGAACAAGGTTGAATGTCATTTTAATAATCCTACACGTGATGTGTCAAGGGGCGTTCTCGAAGTGCGTGCAGGACGCGGCGACGTCGCGGCTGCGCGCGCGCACGGAGCGCGAGGCGCGCGAGCGGGCGCGCCGCACGCGCCACGTCGCGCACGCACGAGAACATGCACTGAGGGACCTTTCGCCTAACTGATCACACCAGGAATAGTTTACTCCAAAAATAGTATTGTCAAGAAATGTAATTTAAGGTCAAAGGTACATGGTCAGCGTTAAAACACACGTCCAAGTGTTAGTTCGTGTTAGTAAATGGGAACAAAATTGAAGCGGTTACTGTATGGAGTTTGCTGTATTCGTATACAGTCCTACTACAAAGTTTACAAACCTTAACATAATAATTATGATGTATGTCAGGAATTCTGGAAGATAGAGCACTATTCTGGCTGTAAATATTAATTAGTCCTAATTTTAACCTCTACGATAATAATAATTGTATTGTTTGCAAAATATTTAGCTTGATGTCGATGCCCAACCTTATAATATACTATAAGTAAAGCTCCCCACAAAAGCGGTGCCGTCATATAACGGCCGTCATGAGAAAGACGACGGGTGTATGAGTTTCGAAAAAATGGACCGCTGTTATGTGACGGTATCGCGACCATACACGAAGCCTGTAACTATAAACAATGCGTGGTACCTACTCTGTTCAGTACAACCGATACGAAAAATTTACGAAAACGTATAAAAAACTTTAAAAACGAATATTTTACGAATATAATCCGTGTCCAATCTCGGTAAACGTTCGTAAAAACAGTATTGAATTTCATATTTCGTTTCACTCTAGAATTAGTATTTAGAAATTATGTCTCAAAATGGGAAAAAAATTAAAATATTTTTTTAATGTATGTATAGTCTGTTATTGGATGTAATAATTATGTAGATTGCAGTTTTTAATAAAAGATAATATATTGTTCATAAATTTATTTTACTTGTTGATTATTCTTAATTTTATAGATAATATGCTGTGTCTAAATATGACTCAGAGTTAGAAAATTAAGCTGTTTTCAGAGCGACTTCAACCGATTACTAAGCCCGTCCATGGTAACATTGATGCTGACATTTGACCTTTAGTTCTTGACAGTAACACTGTTGGTCCACCGCACAACGTCAACGAGAAACGAGATTATTCGAACTGAGACGTGACGTCCCGGTGGTGTGCGGTTGACACGCGGTCACAGTAAATGTATGTATCGCTACTTCGGCGCCGTCATCTCGTTCCTTGATGACGTCCCGTTGACGGTGCGGTGGTCAAACGGCCTAAGGGCGGTTTTCTTAGTCATGAGTTTTGCCGTAAGTACTATTTTCCTTCCGTCTCTGACCCATATTTACGGTATCTACCCACAGATTCTATGGAATATGCATGTAATTAATAACTCATTCATTATTTAAATATACATTATATTATATAAGAGTCAAGAAGCATTATAAGACGCATAACTTATTTCCTGTTATATATATATATATTTTTTTTTGTTTAAGGGAACGTAAAATCGAAACGTTCTTCTTCGAAAATGCTGGAAGTGACCTCAAAAGCTATGTAAATCAATATTATTTATTATCTTTTCTTAGCAAACTGTTTGAATTCTCATTCAGGTAAATTAGTAAGTGCGATCTCTGCTTGAATTTCATTTAGATGATTTGTGGCAAAAATAGATGCAAACGAAGCAGTATCGTGGTTAAGACGTCACATTATGACCACGAAATAACGGACGTTTCAACTGAAGCAGAAATATGTTGGAGTTTAATCATTTTTTTGAGCAACAAATAGTTGTACTTACCATTTGACTTTTAATACTTTTCTTGGGTTTATATTACTGTGCTTTACTGATTAAGAAAAAAAAAATTACATGCATATTCCCTATCAATTAAAAGAAACTTTCTTCTTAACATCATCAGCAGTTAATTTACTTCTAACTTGCACCGCAATTTTGGGCATGCCAATATCAGTCTTATTGTGTTCGCCGTTAGTGTCAGGTTTGTTTGCGGGGGAGCTGTTCTGTTTCGTGGCGCTAGCTGTGAGTAGGGCGAGTTTTCTTCGGAGTTCTCTTACTTGTGCCGCGCTGGCGAGTTGTGCGGCGCCTCGCGATAGTACTTCGGCTCTTAGTTGCTCGCATTCGGATCTGGAAAGAATTTAAGATAACGTAAATTCACGTCTGTATTCCCCGAAGGGTAACGCAGAGGTGTAACTATAGTAGACCCACATTTCGCCTTATTTATGTTTGTCACAAGTAATAGGGGCCGCGATGAATTTAAATAGGTACGTGATATAAGGCATTATTGGCAATGCTAATTGCGCACGTAAGATTTGCACTTGGCTAAGTCAACACCTCCACCCCCCCAGACTTCAGGTGGCCCAGCACTAGCCGGGGGATCACGGAAGTAATAACAGATCCCAAGATCCCCGGTGCAAGTGTGGGAAGGGAACACTGGGATGGTTTTTAGTCAGTATAGAGTGACAGACGACCTCAATGACTAAAAGCAAATAGCTGCTTCCGATAATGTGTTGTCTCAAAGTGAGTCGTCTTCCAAGAGATCCATCGCTTTGCATGTGGCTTGACAGGTATTATAAGTTACTTCTTGTACAGTTTTGATGTGAGTAAAAGATGTTCGATCCTTTAAAACATGAAGAAATATTCTCAAGTAAAAACATTCGCTATGAACCACATATCATACCAAGAGCATCCGTTTTAATAACAGCACGAAACACTTGCAATTGGTGTGCCTTGCTTTCTTCTTTGAAAGCCTTTGATAGTCTGACTCCACGTATAACTTGGAACTTTGTCATAATTATGCCAACGTTTTTACGAAATCGTCTTGAACAAATAACTTTTAAAAAAAACAACACCATTAATGTTATTTTCTGTAAAATAAACTCTGTCCATTTTCTAAATCAAATTTCAAATGGACAGAGTTTATTTCACAGAAAATAACATTAATGGTGTTGTTTTTTTTAAAAGTTATTTGTTCAAGACGATTTCGTAAAAACGAGGGTACCTTTATTATAATTATAAATAAGTAATATAATATGGTGATGGTGGTGCCTCATTTAATTAAAAACGTCTACCGGGCCTCTGCGAGTTGACTTTGGCCCCTCGTACGCCTTCCAAAAGTCCGGGACTCCAGAATCCCGAGATATATCAAAGACATTATAAAATACATAATAATGAACTCAATTATGTTTGTGTCTCAGAATGGATGTAAATAATGGGTCCCGCGGTACTAAGGAGCTGCTCCTTATAGACATGGCCGTAAGCCAACAGGTTCGTAGATGCCGGGAGGATTTGTCGACATATTGGATAGATTATAAGAAGGCCTATGAGTCGGTGCCACATACATGACACATTAAGGTGCTGGAGTTGTACAAATTAGACGCCACTCTACGCACCTCCATGATGTCGTGTATGTGGGCAGTGGAGGACGGTCCTTCCCTATCCTCGACAGCTCCAGGGGATCAATGAACCGATCAGGATTGAGCGGGGAATATTTCAGGGCGATAGTTTTAGTCCGCTTTGGTTTTGCTTAGCCTTGAATCCTCTAAGCCGAAACCTACAAGTATTTAGTTATGTCGGAAACATTAGGCATCAATACTGCAGACATGAAACAATCATTGAGAAATCACTTCTTTGGCCGCCTGAATAAAGTGTTAAATAGTCTACTATCAGGCGGAAACAAAGTGCGTGCCTTCAACAATTGGGTCATGCCGGTTTTGATGTATTCTTTCGGCATACTCAAATGGACTCAGACGGTCGCTCTGGATAAGAAGGTCCGTATATTGCTGACGGCATATCGGATGCATCACCCATGGTTATCATTGATGAGACTGTACATGCCGTAAAATCCAGACGTATTCCTACTAAGGCGTTTAGCGTTCATGTCTATTTAGTAACTATGGCGTTTTAATATCAAGACGATTTGCTACTAGAGTATTTTGAATTACGACATTTTAATATCCAGACGCTTTGCTACTAAGGCGTTTAGCGTTAATGTCTATTTAGTAACCATGGCGTTTTAGCAACGTGGATAATCTGATACGAGTAGTGACCCCGCGGAAGTCTGGGGGTGGAGGTTTCTTAAATGCTAAAGACCACGTACAATGAAGGGTTCCATAGTTGGGATGAATTTAACCCACGAAGAAACTTAACATCGTACCTAGATGAAACATGTTCCCTTATACGATTCCAACTGCGAATGTAAGTTAACACCAAAGACTTGTAGGTTTTTTTGTAATCTATTCTCTGTATTTTTTTCAACATTTTCGGCTCAGCCGTTTCGGAGATAATCGTCAATGTTCATCTATTTTCTTCTAATTATTTAAAAATTGATTTAGCTTTAAAGCAATTAGAAAAAAATAGACTCATACTTTAATTTAATATGTCACACGGTACAGTTAGCATAACTTATTTAAATTTTTTTCTAATTTTCCCCCAAAACTAAACCCCATTTTCAAAATTAATTTAAGTTTTTATGTTATGCGTTCGTATTTGGGTCACAGAAACTGATATCTGCACCAAATTTCAACGTACCGGTCCAGTCAATTCGGAGCAAATCCTCTGTCACAGACAGACAGACACACGAGTGATTCTATAAGTGAAAAAAAACCAATTACTTGCACAACAAATGCAATATTTGCTATGACAACGTAAAGAAAAGATAACTTAAGTTTTATTCTCAAAATAAAAAATTAATGTATAATTTTACATTTTATTAAGATTTCAAATGAACACGTACATAAACAACATAAAAAGAAACTATGTTATTTGAAACGAACAAACAACAGAATCTGTTTGAACAACAAATACCTATAACAATAATGGCGCATACAGTTGGTAGTTCTCCCAAATTTGATTGCCTATGGAAATCGGGCAAACGACCAAGTGTAAATGAGCGGGGGTCGAGAACGCCCGTCTTCGAACAATCTAGTCCAGCTTCATCGTTTCGGTTACCCGAATTCGGATACCCGACGCCAGTTTTCCTTTCACTTCTATCAGTGCTTTGCCAGTCATCAGTCATCACAATGTGTAGTCTCGACTTCATTAGAGGATTATATCCAAGATAAGAATGCTTGGGAAATTTTGACATTCAAAAGTGCCATTTATGTGCCTATTTGAAATAAATTATTTGACTTTGATTCAAACTACTCGTAGTCGTTAGCTCGTATTCCAGTGCGATGACAAGTGTAGGTAATTACTTAATGCGTCGGGTACCCGAATTTGAGTAAATTCTTTCGAGCACCCGAATACGGGTTAACGACCAAGTGTAATTGCGCCTTAACGTAGGAAGCCTACATAATAAAACTAACAAAATATATTATTTGGAATCGACAAATAAACAACTTAATCTTTTTTGGGTTGACTGTTTGAATAACAAATACCTACCACAATACCTAATGAAGGTTACTTAGTTACTTACATATTATACATAATTATGCATAAAAAAAATATTTAAAATAGGTAAATGATTAACATAACTACTACAATACTAATATTCATTTTTACGAACAAAATTTTACTAAAGAAATGCATAAAACCCAAATTGTAGTTTATTTAAGAAGCGCTGAGAATTCCTAAATGGCTTCATAATACAACAGGAACACATAAGATGCGTAGAAAGATCACAATAGAAAACAGACCAACCAACACAAATATCTTACAATAAAACATTTTACAGTTTTCTTTCTAGCCAAGTTCTAGCGATACATTCGGAAATACTTACTTAAATTGGTACACCACTGACTACCTGCAGTATTGTCACTCCTGCTCCCTTTAATCCATCCAAAGGTTGTCTGTAAAAGATCGCTTTTAGCGATATGACCGTCCATTGTGTCACTCTATGTAAAATTTAAACATTTTTATCTGTAACTTTTATGGTGTACATAATAAAGAGTATTCTATTCTATTCTACTTACGGTCTTACGGTGTTTACCATGATAATAGTTTAAATAATTAAAATTAAAAGCTTCATGTGGTTCAGAAGAATGGGATCTAAAAAGGCAACACCTCCCAAATGTTTAAACTTTGGAACCATCAGTAAAAATGACTTGAATCTTACTTTCACGTTCTACGATCGCGCCTGCCACGTGTTGGCGACCGAAAGAATGATTCATCATCATCATCCTCATAATTTCCTCAACATTTGGGGGGGGGGGGGGGGGTTGCCATAATTGCCACGCTTGGCAGGCGGGTTGGCGATCGCAGTATGGTTTTAAATACATAGAGAACGCTGCTGCCCATTCTCTAGTAAGTTCCTTAGTCGCCTTTTACAACACCCACGGGAAGAAAAAGGGTGGTGCTATACTTTGCGTCCAGCACAACACGGAACAATTACTTAAATTAATAATTGTTTTCGGACTCGAATGAAGCCCCGCACGCGATAACGCTGCCAAGTTGCTACTTCGTAGCAGCAAGGCTAGTTTTCGTAATTCAAGTGTTACCACTCTGGCATGCAGACCATACTAGATTTTACTTAGATATTTCTCTAAATCAATCAAATTTTAAAGCCATTAATGGGTGATGCAATACACTGTTTTTTATTATAAATTACTTAATTTAATTGAATTGCCTAGTCGGTATACATACTTCAAATGATCCAGCACGCCGGGCAGCCAGCCGTTAGCGGTGGGCTCACACAGCTTGCCGAACCAGCGCGACAGCTCACGACGCTGCTTCTCACACGCTCCTTCTAGCTGAGTGATGCGCTCCTCATAGCCTTCTGTAAAGGTAATGTTGTAGCATGTCAGTAGGATGTTACTAACAAGATTCAACAGTATTTTAACATCAATACATAATTATTATTATATGTATATTATGTATCCTGGTTATATCCTGTTTCTGGGTGACTGATCATAACAGCTCGTATTTACGACTTCTCTAGCGACACGTGTTGCGGGACTTTTGTCTCCTAGTGAATACGAAGCTTTACAGACTGAAGAATTCAAGAAAAGCGTCCTGTAAACATTTAAAAGTAGCACCAGATTAAATGAATAATTAATCTCATTCCATTCGAAACAAGTACATTTAAATCCAGGAAAGGGATCCACTTCGTCTGAAATTTAATGTAAAACTTAGCTCATCAATAAACGATGAGCTCAAATACTTGGCTCCTGATCATCACCATCAGATGAGATGATGGCCAAGAGCTTACTGGTTATGGTAAAAAAAAACTTATGCCCAGGAATGGTAGCTTTTAAATACTTAAAAACGTGATTGACCTACCAATGAGTTCTCTATCATAGTGTGCTGATGCCCCAGCTTGCTGCTCCCAAACAGTCTGCTTCTCATGCAGTAAGGCATCTACTTCTGCTTGTTTGTTTGCTAGCTCTCTTCGCAACTGGAATGACAACAAAAACGATTATTAATTTCAAAATTAAAATATCAAAGATGACCTTGGCACAAAACTGGTTGTTTAGTAGTAGGTATTTTTTTTTTTTAAGTTATATCAAATGTTTTTTATTACGAATACCATAAGGTGGTATTACCCTATGGTATTTGCTAAAAATAAGTTTATCAGTCAAATTCGAACCATTATTAAAATTCCAGTCATTTCATACATCATAAAATGCAACTTTTTCAACCATGAGATGTGACCAATTTCCTTATTGTACAGTTTAATACTTATTCACAACATTGAGGGCTATAATTTGGGTTCCGTACCAAAATGGTAAAAAGGAACCCTCATGGTGAGACTAAGTCTGTCTGGCGGTCTGTCTGTCACACCTGGATATCTCAAGAACTACTAATGCTATCAACTTGAAATTTAGAATAATTTTAGATGACGTTTGCCCAACTATTTTGCAATCAAGAAAGAAATTTAAAAAATATCTTTTTTGCAAAAGGGACTGAAAGGGAGTCTTAAAAATTTTAAGCGGGGCTACTGGGGCATGTGAAAGATATGAAAGAGCGCTGTTTGCACATTCTCAAACATTTTTTTTTTAGGCAGCATAGTTTCCGACTTTTGATGAAAAATGTAAAAAAAAATACCGTCCCCTCCCCCCTTATCTCCGAAGTTTGCATACATAAAAATCTGAAATTAATTTATGTGATAGAAGTTTACGTAAAGATTACAGGAAAAATAAAAACAACGTCTCTAAATAGCGCAGTTTTTCAGAAATCATCAACATCATATATACGTACGGAACCCTCGGTGCGCGAGTCCAACTCGCTCTTGACCGGTTTTTTTTAACTTAAAAAAATCATCTAATGTAAAAGTTATTTAGGGGCCGTCGTATCATGCGTAGTTTATACAAATGTAATACCAAACTAATTTGTAAATCAAACATATTCTTAAGGTAGTGTGTTTATTCCGATTGACACTGATTTAAACAAGAGTTACGAGAAAAATAAGTTTTGTATAGAAGTTTTAAATTCCTTATATCTCGTCTATAGATCATTGTCCTTTCAAAATATATATTTGGGAACATAGATTATTTTGTAATCCAATCGAAATTAATACACACTACCAAGAATTACAAACTATTAAGAATATGTTTGATTTACAAATTATTTTGTATATTTGTATGAACTATGCATGGTACGACGGCCCCTAAATAACTTTTACGTTAGATGATTTTCTTATTCATATGAGCAGAAAATTTTAATAAAAAATATATTACCCTAGAATTAGTTTGTTTCATTTGAATGAGATTCTTTGCCATTTCCTGTCTCTTGTCTTCAACTTCAGCAAATATTGAATTCCCTTTAGCAGCTGAAAAACACAAAATAAGTATATTTCGATGATTGATGATGTGATTATTTAATTCAAAAATATGTAGTAAGTGCGCGTCAGACTCGCACACCGTACCATATTAAGATCGAGCAAAAAACGCCAAGAAAACATATTCTTGTGTGATCACATTTCTTGACCCCCTGTAATTATTAACTTTATTACATTTTATTATTGGCAATAGGTTTCTGTTGTAGTCACTTCATGAGATACAGCCCGCTGACAGACAGACAGATGGACTATGTTCTATGTTCTATGTTTTTATTCGAGACGGACCTCTTCGGGTAAAACCACTCCATAAACAACAGCATGCGTACTCCACGGGCAAATCAACAGAATCTGCGCTACACAGCGTGGTTTCTAAAATTGAATGCGCAGTGGACCACAAATGCTCATCACTGGCCGCCTTCATTGACATCGAGGGCGCCTTTGACAAAACCATGTTCAACAGCATCAACATGGCTCTAAACAGACATAACATTGACTCGACCCTGAGCGGCTGGATCACCAATATGCTCAAAATGAGAGCTGTACAAGTCACGGTAAATGACACTACAAGGGCCGTTGTGGCGAAGGGTTGCCCACAAGGGGGCGTCCTCTCGCCGCTTCTGTGGAACCTGGTTGTAGACAGCCTCATCAAAGCACTCAATGACAAAGGTTATTTTACCGTAGGCTACGCCGACGACATAACCATAATAATAAATGGCACCCACGAGAACACCTTATGTAACCTAATGCGCCAAGCTTTGAAAATAGTAGAGGACTGGTGCAACAAACACCAACTGTCGGTGAACCCGACAAAAACCGAATTGATTCTCTTCACAAAAAAGAGGAAGTTGGCGACACTACAATTGCCACGACTCTTTGGAACTACCCTAAGCCTTTCAACTGAGACCAAATACCTGGGCATCTATTTGGACAAACAGCTGAACTGGGCAAAACACACCAACTACATCACCACAAAAGCCAGCATATCCTTATGGCAGTGCAAAAGACTGCTTGGAAGGAATTGGGGCATCTCTCCCAAGGTCACCCACTGGCTATACACCACAGTCATCCGACCAATTATCACATATGGCTCACTGGTCTGGTGGCCCAGGACGGACCTGAGTACAGCCCAAAAAGACCTCGACAAACTGCAGCGGTTTGCTTGTGTAGCAATAACTGGCAGTATGAGGACTGCACCCACTGCCGCACTACAAGTAATGCTAGGACTGCCACCCCTACACCTCATCGTGCGAGAGGAGGCAGCCCTGGCCGCCTTCAGGCTCCACATATCGGGAACCCTGAGCAAAGACTCTAGGGTCAAACACACACGCATAAAGGAGAAGGCAATCAAAAGACAACCGATGATGGCATCACCCTGCGACAAAGCCCCGAAACTACACTTCTTTCAGAAGCACTACAACGTTATACTTACAGAGGAACGGTGTGATCACTCAGGCCCGAAAGAGATGAGAGTATACACCGACGGATCAAAGACCAACTCCGGAACCGGAGTCGGAGTCTTCTCACACGATTTTAACATAAATATATCCAGCCCGCTTGGAATGTTCAACACCGTCTACCAGGCGGAATGTGTGGGCATTATACAAGCGGCTTACGCCATCGAAGCCAGGAAAGTTACGGACACCCGTATACGTATACTGTCCGACAGTGCCTCAGTGCTGCAATCCCTAGAGAAAAAATATATAACCTCCAGACTAACACTAGAATGTCACAATGCACTGGAGCGGGTGACGGTGTGCAACCGTAACAAAGTGACACTGCAATGGATAAAAGGACACAGCGGATCGCTGGGTAACGACGCAGCTGACGAACTGGCTAGGAGAGGATCCAGAGCGCCAGCCTGT
This sequence comes from Tiliacea aurago, assembly GCA_948098905.1. Classification (NCBI taxonomy): domain Eukaryota; kingdom Metazoa; phylum Arthropoda; class Insecta; order Lepidoptera; family Noctuidae; genus Tiliacea; species Tiliacea aurago. Next base: position 2,095,946 of record OX402580.1, on the reverse strand, counting down.
GGACCCGAACCTATTGTACCCATCCCCTTTAACCAATTACGTAGGTGGCTACAGGAGTTCACCCATACACTAGCGGAGAACTGGTGGACCTCGGCACCGGGCTGCAGGCAATCCAGGGAAGCCATGCCATCCTTAGATGGCAGGCTAACCAGGCGTTTGCTACGCCTGGACAGGAACGGCCTGCGCCTGGTGACGGGGACTATAACGGGACACTGCTCACTGAACAAACATTTCCACACAATAGGTATAACGGACAGCCCTCTGTGCAGGGCTTGCATGGAGGCTGAAGAAACCGTTGCGCATGTGCTCTTTGACTGCACAGGCGTCACCCAGATCAGAACAGAAACCCTTGGGTCACCCAGATCTTTCACAGACGTCCTATGCAGACCAGGAGACCTAATCAGCTTCTGGAGGGAGGTGGGCTGGTTGGAATAAACCACTGACGGCCGCCATGGCCCACGCACAATGGTCCACATGAGGGACTAAGTGCGGAAACCAAACCTTCTAACATAGAACATAGACAGATGGACAGTGGAGGCTTAGTAATAGGGTTCCATTTAGAACCCTTAAAGGCCCCAGGTAAATATCACCCAGAAAAAGGTGAAAAAAAGGGTTGGGATGGGTTATGGGATCATCATTTTAGCCCAACAATATACACTTTGAGACATAGGGTTCACCCAAGCATTGGTACTTGTATGATTATAATGATTGCTTTTCACTGTAAATCCATAATCCTCTCGCCTGAAAGAAACTTAATATATCAGGGCATAGATAAATAAAAAGGTTTAGAAAAATTATTACCGTGAGGTTGTAAGTCCTGTTGTGTGTCTGTGCACTGATGCAGCATAGCTTTGGCTTCTGCTAACTCAGCGAGCGCAGTAACTTCCCGCTCATTAGCCGCCCTCAGTTCTTCTCTACGTAAGTCAGTTGCTGCACGCATCTCACCCATAGCTGAAATCAACTCTTCAACTTTTATGCGCCAGGAAGCAATTTCCATCCTTGCTTCCTCAAGTGCTTCTTTCGCTGCAGCCGCATCGGACAACGCACTGTTCACAGTTTTACGTGCCTCTTCTAATTCAGAATTATCCCGCTCTGGACTTTCTCGCACTTTCAGTGACTGTTCCTCTTTTAAAGTTCTAATTTGTATTTCAAACTTTTTTACTTCTGTTGCATGCTTTTCTGTAATTTCAGTACGCTCTTCCCGCAGCTCAGAAATCTCTTCTTGAAGCGTTGTGATACGCGATGTGAAGTCATTCTTTCGACGAGCTTCATCTGCTTGATAACTTTCCAACTCGGCGTTCAAATGACTTTGAACATCCAATGCTGTCTGATAACTTCGTCTTGCATCGTGCAGCTCTTGTTTGGTTGCTTCATAGCTGCTCGAAAGGTTGTCGTGTTGTTTCTTGAGTAAATAATACCGTTCACTTAGCTCGCCGTTTGTTAACTCTTCAGCTTCTGTACAATTAGTCTTGTTGCTTATAGTGGAGTAATCCATTTTAAAATCACTGATTTGAGCACGATTGAATATTGTCCTTTGTTTTAGATTATTTATTATCCAGTAATGTCCAGTACCTATTATAATCACAGAACATTAATACTCCTACGGAGATTATAATCAAGCAAGCACGATCACGATTTCCTCGACCACCTCGATGTAAACAAAACGGTCTTTTCAAATTAAAAAAATGACATGTTACACAAAAGACATCATTATGTTCGTCCTAAAACCAACACAGTTTTTTAACCGACTTCTTAAAAAGGAGGTTACTCAATTCGACCGTCTATATGCTTTTTTTTTATGTTTCTTCGCGCCTAACTTCGTCGATTATGAACGATTTTAATGATTCTTTTTTTGTTCGAAAGAAGATATTTCCAAGGTAGTCCATGGGACTACCTTGGAAATATCTTCTTTACGGAAGTCAGGGTTTGATGATGGCAGACCAGAGAAATCAAGGGGAACTTTCAAAAATCGCAGGGGCGACTAGTGCGTTTGTAAGTTTTTTCATTAATGAGTGTTTTAAACAACTACAATTTAATAAAGGTCTGGATTAGATCTGATGATGGAGCCGAGAGACAGTCAAGGGTAGTCCTCAACGATTCACAGCAGCTACCTTGTGTTTGAGCTTGATTAATTTGTATTGATAAGAACTTTACATCTAGATGGGTTGTGACTGTCATTAGGGGTCTGATGATGAAGACGAAGGACAGTTCAGGTAACTCCTCAACAGTTTACAGTAGCTACCTTGTGTTCGAGCTTGATTAATTTGTATTGATAAGATTTTTACACCTAGATGGGTTGTGACTGTCATTAGGGGTCTGATGATGAAGACGAAGGACAGTTCAGGGAACTCCTCAACGGATCAGGCGATTCGATTAGGTACTTTAATATGGTTGCTAAGCAATTTATGCTCGTCACTATGCATATGGTGAGTGGCAGTTCTCCTGGTTCTTACCAGGAGAATTCCTCAATAATTAACGTCCCAGCATCGGGAAAAGCAATATTTTGGAAAAGGTGATGAACAGTTGACTTTAGGCTATTGTAACTTAGATAAATTAAAAACTGACCCACTAAAAAGTAAAACTAAAAAACTTTTTACAAAAAAAAATAACCGACTTCCAAAAAAACACTACATAGTGAAAAATAACTTAATTTTCGGAAGTCGGTGGCAAAAACTAGAATACAGATTCAAAGACACCGACTTCCGAAATTAAAGTTATTTTTCACTTTGTAGTGTTTATTTTTTTTTGTAAAAAGTTTTTTTTTATGATTTCTGACTACATATTTTAAATAAATAAATAACTAAATAAATCATTATTTATTTCAGATTCATCATTATGATTACATCCTTATTTGTTAATACAACTGTGAGGTTACAAACTAGTGTTAGTAATAATAATTAATAGTAATTTATTGGTAATAATAATAATTTAATTAACAATATATAATAATAATTGAATTGAAATACATAATTTATTATAATCCTATAGGTAAAATAATTTAAAGTAAACACAAGCAGTAAGTGGCCGGTCCGGGTGGACTTCCCGATGCCGGTGACAAATCACTATACGACTGCGTGCAGCCGTATCCAGCGAGCCAGCATCGGAGAGTCCCACCGCCGGTCCGCCGTGGCATGATAGAAGCGCACCGTTTGCGCATGATGGCAAAGCAGTCTGTCTCAGCCGCTGCGAACATTGCGGAGGCGCTGCAGTGGCGCGGCAGCCCCATCAGCACCCGGAAATCGTTATTATATTGAACGCGCAGATCGCTGTATGTCCGCTGTGTATAGTTAACCCACAAGCTACAGGTGTAAAAGGACTGACAGTATGCTTTAAAAAGCACAACTTTGACAGTCCCCATGCACCGTGAAAACCTGCGGGCCAACATGTTAAATCGGACAGACAGCGCTCTGCGCTCCCTTTCAATATTGACACTGTCCTTAAGGTCCTCAGTGACCCAATGGCCCAGATATTTAATTGCTCGACTTTATTTAGAGCTGTACCACTTAACGTGAAATTCGGAACGAATGTGTATCGCTTGTTGTCCGGCCTGAAAATCATTTCACTCTTTTTCGTGTTGTATTTGAGCCCATGAGTCACCGCGTAGGACTCACAAATTTTCAGGAGCCTTCGTAAGGCACCAATCGAAGGGCTTAGCAGCACCATATCGTCAGCGTAGCTGATGTTATTCACACACACTCCATCTATATGACATCCGATGCCGGTGCTGCTGAGCTCACCGATCAGTCCGTTGTGTGTTGACGTACTGCAGGGCTATTGCGTATCTCTGTTGACAATTCATAATGATCATCACTTGGCAAAGTGTATAACGATTAACTGTCAAACAACTAGTTTCGTATTTGCTATCTTCAGTGAGTAACTAGGATGACGTCATAGGCACCCAGTATCGCTGATAGTCACCGTAACACATTTTGACAGATGTTTATGTATCGATAAACAAAAGATTGCGATTGTCTAAGCTTAGTGGACATCAAATTGATGATCATTTAGTTTGTGGTGGCTTTCATGAAAGACACTACTCAAAGGTAGTGTTTTATAAATTCTAGTGATTAACACCGAAGCCGGTATTATGCGAAACGTGCAAACATTACGAATACGTAATATTGTAAAATATTGTTATTTTATTGTGATTGCAGAAGTATGGCACGTCTATTATTGCTGAGATTATATATTTTTTTAAATAATTTAAGTTTTTTTTAATTTATATTTTTATTATTTTTTGTGAATACATGTTGAAAAAAAACCGAACAAGTGCGAGTTGAAGTCGCGTGGTCAGGGGTTCCGTACAATTAATAATGATGTTAGCTACCATATTTTTAATCCCAAGAACAAACTTAACATTGTAGTTGGAAACCATGTTCTCCCATACATTCCAACTGCAAATGTAAGTTTGCACGCACAATATTGAGAGATTTACCATGTCGTTTTAACACCATAAACTTCTTATAAGTTTTCCTGTAATCTTTAGTTAAATAACATTTTTTTTTTTTCAAAATTTTACGCTCGTTAGTTTCGGAGATATGACCATTCCCGCTATGGTTAATTTTCATCTATTTTCTTTTATAATTTTAAAACGATATATTTTAAAATTATAAAAAAATATATACATAACTAAAATCTTTACAACAAACCCTTTCATTAAGTATGTCACACGGTACAGCTTGCACAACTTTTTTTTATATTCAATTTTTTTTACCCCAAAAGTGAAGCCCATATTCAAAATTCATTTATTTACGTTATACGTTTGTATTTGGGTCACTGAAATTCATATGTGAACCAAATTATAACTTAATTGGTTCCGTAGATTCGGAGAAAATTGGCTGTGACTGACGGACTGACAAACAGACAGACACGAGTGATCCTAAAGTGTTCCGTTTTTCCTTTTGAGGTACGAAACCCTAAAAACGAAATCACAACAAAAAGTATAAGTAATACAGTACTTACGTATACGCTTATGAGTAATTATGTACGTACAACATAATCTCGAAATATATTTTAAATAGCTATAAACATCATCCGAAATGATCTTCTAAAACTTTAACAACTTGCACATTATAAACGAGAGAGCCTCGTTGTGGTTTTATTTAATTAAGTAACTTTACTCTAAGGATTTATTTTCACAAAGTTACACATTATTATCTTAAGTAAACAAACACACACTATTTATTTGAATTCCGCTTGACTGTCGAGTTAGAAGTTAGAACTGTAGAAGATTGAACTTACCGCCATGTTCACGTTTCAAGGGTATATAAACCGCATAATATAAAATGTTCCCTAAAGTGAAGTATTCTAACACTCAAAAGGCGTTACTCAACTTAGCCGTATAATAGTCGATAAAAAATAGAGGTGTCAAATGCTGGGATGAAGAGCACCGTTCCCGACCGTAAATCACCGTAACGTGATATCCACTTACTGTGATACGCAATACCAATGTTATGAAATTCTCAGTTGTCATCAAAGTTCGGTGTACAACTGAAGCCAGTTAGTCACTGACAATCAAAAAGATAGCCAATAGCCCTGCTGGTTGAAGAGCGTGGGAGAGATTATTGTAATATATTCAAACTATATACAAAATTATATAAACTATATAAACTGAATATATATATTTATTCAATAACTCAGTAATAAAATATTTACATCATATAAAAACTAACCGACTTAAAATAATAATATATAAGATAAACGCTAACAGACTTAACATAATACTATATGTACATGTAAAAATAAAAAAAAAAAAGGTGGGGGATAGAATCATAGGGCATCAAAAAATTCGTCCGCATCGCTGTCAACAGGAAAGGTGCCCAGAAGGCTGGCAGCATTGCCACGTTGTATGGCGATGCTGATTCTTTGTCCGAAAAATAGACCAGCCCTCTGGTCACGTGAAGAGTCGACCAACCGCTTGGCGATATCTTGAAAAACCAAGCGGGCACTCGGACCCCATGGCCCTAGTGTTTCAACCCCAAACGGCTCGAACATATAGCTCCCAATAAGATTGGAATATTTTCGCCGTTTGAGGTTTTCTGCACCTGCAGCAGCCGCCCCAGCACAGCTTGCCGTGCTAGGAAGATGGGATGGCGCAAGGGTGTCGACACATGTTGCATCCCACACCAAAGGCCGACCTAACTTCCAAGGCATTATGGTCATTCCGTCTGGTCTCTTCCCATCGTCGCGTGCTAAGCCATTGGGTTCTAAAACAGCTGGCACCCCGACGGTGACAAGATCACGACGGATGATGTCATTAATGCTGGCGTGCCGTGCTATCCGGCCTGCGCTCTTACTGCAAGATAGGCCATGATGTCCAAGGCAGTCGACAGCTTCACCGCACTAGCAGCGATGCGGAGCCCCGCAAGGAGCGCCCAGACGCAGACAAGTAGCGAGCCGGAAGGTGGTGTCACCCAACATAGTGCCTGTGTTGGGAGACGGTAGTGCTTGAAGCCAGAGGCCCGACTCCCACTCACCCACAGCCAGCAGGCGGGCACGCTCAGCAGTATTGGTAGACGTATTGATAAGATTATTCCGTACCAACCTGCAGAGCGGCTCATCCCACTGTCTCTGGGAAGATGGGTTTGCGGGCCGATCTGTATCCGGGCAAGCCGCTTTCCAGACGTTCACCGCATCGGTCAAGCACGGCACTTCAGAGTCAACCAGGGAGGGGGCTAAAATATTCCGGGTCAACTTTTCAGTGCTGTGGACAGAGGACAGGAACGCCGGTAAGCTAATACTGGTAATTTTGCGGATGCCGAGGCCACCAAAACGAATGGGTAGTGTGGCTTGAAGCCACGCTCGGTCATCCAAGGCCACATTTAAAATGGATGTAAGTGTGCTGCGAATAATTTGGTCAATTTTGTCCAAGAGATGTGGTTGCTTCCATAAAGGGGAAGAACGTAGCAAATATATAAAATTTGGGCCAAAACAACAGTATCTAATCAGGGTGAATGCCGAATGTAAATTAATTTTGGATAGTCTGTCCGAAATTTCGTTGAAGTTTTTGATTTTTTCGCTGATGAAAGGAGAAAAGCTGTCTTCGAAAATTGGGGAACCTAGGAGGTGCAGTGAGCTTTTTTCTAAAATTTTGATTTGTGGGGCTATTGCATTAAATTTATCTAGGGTCAATTGTCTGTCGGTAATGTCAGAAAGGTAAATTTCACATTTTGAGGGGTTAAGTTCCAGGCCAATATTTTTAAAATGTTTATTGAGGAGTTGTAGGTCTTTCAAAACGGTGTCTACATGACCTCCTAGCGTTCCATCATCTAAATACCACACGTTAAATTTTGAATTTAGTTTCTGGATAATTGGATGAATAGCCAAGCTGAAAATGACTGGCCCGAGAGGGTCACCTTGTTGGCATCCAACTGCTGATTCTAAAACATTGTCCTTATATAATAATTTAGAAGGGTACCTATAACATTGCCACATAAAACCATAAATTTCGGGTAATTCCTTTTTGACTTCAGCCAACAAAGTGTCCCTGTTTACAGAGTTGAAAGCATTTTTCACGTCAACCTTGAGGATAACCTCACCTATATATTATTATATTAACTATATAATAATATATACAAAATTATCTCCTCTAATCCTCTTATATTTAATACTAGCTTTTTTCCATAGCTCGACCCGCGTGGAGGTCAGAAATTATCCCACGGGAATGCTATCAGGATAAAAAAATTGAGCCGTCATAGGATGACTGGCAGATGTGAAACATCGCACTACACTCACATTTACACACTACTACATAAAGACTGTATAGTGGCCGATCGCCACGCGGCATGCGTCGCCCCGCCAGCAATCTGTTTTACGTGCGCTTAGAGATGTTTCACATCAAAATCCCACTAACCAACCCTCCAACCAACCAATCCCAATGCATCTAGCTTGTGACGTTTCATAAGTGCCCATGTAGGCAAAATATTATTTGATTTTGTTTTTTTTTTTTTTAAACGTAGGCTATCATGGGAACTGCCGATAGTAAATAAGTTTTTACTTCAATAAAATAATTAATAACTAAAATACAATTTAAACAATGTACCTACACTTGTACAAATGTACACTGCACGTGGTTTATTTAAATTCATTTACTGCTACTTCAGCATGTCGGCGCGGGCATTTTGGTGACGCGAACCCATAAGTTTTCCCCTACCAAAATCGCTTAAAGATATTTTCACAAGTTTCCTTTATTTTATTCCGTGAGTCAAATAGGTATCGAAATACATTCAGCCGCGTGAAAAGATAACAGACAGACAGACAGAGTTACTTTCACATTTATAGTATTGGTTTGCAGCATCCCCCTTGCTTGAGTAATAAATATTTTGTAAAAGATAACCCTTTCTTTTGGCTTCGCCATAGTCGGATAAATTAAAAACACTTCCTTTAATTTTTCAGATTTCCGAACGGCGTGCATTTGACATTCCATTATCGCTGTCAAACTTTGACAACAAATGACAACAATACGTTGACACTGTTGACAGCATAATTACAAGGGGCGGAGTGTGTTATTTTAAAGTTGCATCACAAAAATAAGGAAAAACACCGTATTTGAATACTAAAACAAACACTATGTCCTCTCCTCCTCCTACCAAGCCCCCTCGTGGGGTTAAACAAGGAAAAGAAACCGTGAGTATAATATTATTCCAGCGTCAATCATGCATCAACGGTACTCACGAGATAAAGTAAGGAATTTCTAAGTTTCTATCGGTATTGGCCAATTTTTTTCTGCTTTCTTGAAGAGAAAAACATACACTATTAATGCTATGTACATTAATCACGCTCTTAATGCAAAATAGTTATGTTTTGCCAGTAAATAGCAAACCACTTACCAATAACCTTTTGCATTCAATTAGGGGACGATAACGAATGCCAACATTTTCGGCATACGTCAAATTTAACATAAATGTATTTAAATACTAATAATACTTTACAAAAAACAACAAACCATATCAATACAATTTTTTTACAAATTCTCCTGTCCACAGAGCGGTTTGCTTATGTCCGTGATTCGCACTCTCTCAGCGAGTGAAACAAATGAACAGCGAGAGAAAGAGAGAGCTAAACTAGAGAAGGAGTACAAGAAGAGTGATGCAAGACTTGATGAGTTGGTGGAGCAACATGCTCAAGAGATCATGGAAGTTATGCAGGTAACAGGGTTCTGTGTTCATAAGCTAATCTCACAAAGCGATAGATTAATACTTCTTTACATCATTACAGCTGAAAGACTTCCACTGCTGGACATAGGCCTCCCCAAAGGGGGGGTTTGCTATAACCGCCATGCTTAGCAGGCGGGTTGGCGATCGCAGTATGGTGTTAAAATGCATAGAGAACCCTGCTGCCCATGTTCTATGTTCTATCTATGTTATAGGGTTTGGTTTCCGCACTTAGTCCTTCATGTGGACCATTGTGCGTGGGCCATGGCGGCCGCTTGTTATTTTTATTCCAACCAGCCCACCTCCCTCCAGAAGCTGATTAGGTCTCCCGGTCTGCATAGAACATCTGTGAAGGATCTGGGTGACCCGAGGGTTCCGTTCTGATCTGAGTGACGCCTGTGCAGTCAAAGAGCACATGCGCAACGGTTTCTTCTGCCTCCATGCAGGCCCTACACAGAGGGCTGTCCTTTATGCCTATTGTGTGGAAGTGTTTGTTTAATGGGCAGTGTCCCGTGATGGTCCCCGTCACCAGGCGCAGGCCGTTCCTGTCCAGGCGTAGCAAACGCCTGGTTAGCCTGCTATCTAAGGATGGCATGGCTTCCCTGGACTGCCTGCAGGCCGGTGTCGAGGTCCACCAGTTCTCTGCTTGTGTGTGGGTGAACTCCTGTAGCCACCTGCATAGTTGGTTAAAGGGGATGGGTACGATGGGTTCGGGTCCCCAGACTGACGCGCTGGATGCTCTCCTAGCAAGTTCGTCAGCTGCGTCGTTACCCAGTGATCCGCTGTGTCCTTTTATCCATTGCAGTGTCACTGTGTTACCCTGCTGCCCATTCTCTAGTACATGTTCTTCTTTACATGTTCACAACAAATAATAATCCAATTCTTTGAATCCTGAGTTGGAAACTACTTACATTATAATACCTGACTGCCTCCAAACGACATTGCTCCATTCTGAAGCAGTTTTATGCTACCATAGTCAGGTTATGCATTCTGTTTGATGCCCCAAGGTACATAACGGGTGATTAATTTAAACTAAATATTTAAATAAATTCTTTTTATTCATTGTGAATAATGCTGTAGAAATATAGTTTACCTATTTCCATGGAATCACCTAAACTCCATTTGAAATAAGATTAGAAAATTAAATAAACCTTTTAACAGTCCGTTCAACCGACTTTGACTTCTATTCCGCAAGCATAAGGATGGCGTTAAAAGCAAAAACGTGGTTACAATACCAACTGTTTATTACAGCTGCCATTCATCATGCTGCCAACGCAATAGAAGTCACCATCGGTTGAACGGACTGTAAAAAAGTTTTATTTAAATTTCTAATCTTATTTCAAATGGAGTATAGTCATAAAAGTAGCAAAAAAAACAACAAAATTGTTAAAGAAAATGAAGTACTATTGTAACTTACTGAGCCTACTGAAGTCCATTGTACATGGCACGGTTTGTCTATGGACCGTACGGCGTATAAATCGCGCCATAGCAAATCACGTGTTTGACTGTCTGTCAACATGCTGCCATAGTGTCCATACAACACTGACAACTATGCCTACACATGGAGAATAAAACGTGTGAACAAAGGGGCCTATGATGATAATGTTTGAGATGAAATAAATATTTCTATAACAACAGGCCTTGTTTTAGCCCAGGTTCGCAAGGGCGATTTTCCCCACGACGATTTTTTTATGCACTGGATTTTCGAAAAGATTTGAAAATCTAGTCCGTGATAATATCGCCGAAAGTATAAGCACAGGTTTACCCATAGTACATCCAGTTTTGCCAGTTATGTTTAATTCAGGTAATTTAAAAGAGGACAGTTAAAAAAGAAAATCTTCTCAACGAACCAGGGCTTTAAACCGATTAATTATTATTTTTGATACAATTGATATTAGCTTTAAAGATTGCTTTATCATATTAAGTTATTTTGTAACAAAATATTAAATAATTAACGAAATATGTTTGAAAACTTTTATAATAACGGTTCCAGTTCCGAGCCCTGCAACAAACAAACAATCTCAAAAATGATATTCCAGAGTTTTTATCATTTATGTCACTAGAAATTCGGCAGCGTAACATCGGCACTGTCCGTGTGGGGGCAGCACTGCGACGCGGTGGTGGCGCGCCTGGGCGCGTGCCGCGGCCTGCTGCGCCTGCGCCGCGACGACCTGCGCAGGCTGTGGGCCGACGCTAGGACGCATCACTATGCGTTGCAGATGTTGACTGATATGTGAGTAGATCAAATCACATTTACGACTAATGACTTAAAAAAACACAAATGGTTTTCTGTCTCCCAAAGACGACCGTTCACTTTGGGGAAAAATTTTGAAATGAAAAAGAAACGTTTTTCATACTGTACCATGTGACATATCAAATCAAAGGACTTGCTATGAGGATTTCAAATACTTTTTTTTATAATTTTAATTTTTTTTGTTTTAAAGTAAGTAATTAAAGAAAATAGATGAAAATTTACCATCCCCCCTCCCCCCCCCCCCCTTATCTCTATGCTGAACCTTTAATGTTCAAAAAATTCAGAGAATAGTTCTATTGTTATAGATTACAGAAAACCTATAAGAAGTCTATGATCTTAAAATAACGGTGTAAACCTCTCATTATTGTGCTTATAAACTTACATTTTCAGTTAGAATGTATCAGGGAACATGTTTTTCAACATCAATGTTAAGTTTGTAAGTGATCCTTGTCCACAGTGAACGCGTAGTAGTATCGGAGCGAGAAACCCGCGAGTCTCTCTCTGCCGGGCGAGTGTTAGCGGCCGCACTCACTTTGAAGGCAGCTCTCGACACCGCTGACACCACTCTCTCGCATGTCGACGCTCTCAACGGCACTAGACAACATCTACAGGTAAAACCTACAAACTGAAGTCAACTGCTGGAGGCAAACATGATGTTAGAGATGGGTAGCACACAAAATGAGGATCGTGCGAGGCACTCTTTTTACAAAGTGTGCCAGCACACTATGCCACGAATGAGGCGAGGCTGCGGTGGCCTGTGAACACGTACGTACTGTGAGTGTGTCAGTAAGTCGCGTGAGTGGCGAGTGTGGTGTGTAGTGACGACAATGGCACACATACGCAGTATTGTAGGCACACGCGGTGACTAATCGGTTAAGCGCGTCACACAGCTCGCACGAGTGATGATGAGCGAAAGAGAAATGAGAAGCTAAGACATCAAAATAAAAAGAGTGAGTGACTTGTTTCATTCAAAACTCACAATAAGTACAAATGTTATGTGTAGCTAATCTGTGCCCTGTGGTGTATGCTAGCACTTGTGTGTATACCTATTTGTTTTTTTTTTTTTTTTTCTAGATTTGGTTCATTTTCATCATGGTCTGGCAGTTTGAGTAATTTTTGCGGCCTACACAAATATCCTTTCTTTGGTATTGTTCGTTGAATCGTTGAGCTCCATAAGTTCTGAGTTGAGCTGCATGACTACTGACAAATGCGTGCACTGACTGGACAGGTCCACTCAATCTGTGTGGTTATTTCATCAAAAGACCATTTGAGACACCAATCTACATGGTTTTCACATGGTCTGACTAAGATTATGTCTGGTCTGGACTTTAAAAGAGACTGTGACCTCTGAGTTTGCTTCGGCCTTTCTTCTCAGAGTAGTCAGATAGGAAACGCCGACCTCATCTAGTTTTTAAAATATGATTGACGTGTAAAAGTGTTTGGCGCAACATGTGGGGTGAGAGGGGCTCGTCGGCTGAGTAACAACTGCCGCTTAAGTTAAGCTACGCTTGCCGCGATTGGTCTGTGGATGGGTGATTATCTTTACATGCCAAGAACCCCCCGTACCTCAGAAGGCACGTTAAGCTGTTAGTCCCGGTTGTTATTCGTGGATCTTTCACGACACGGTTGGTGCAGTGGTTAAGCGATTGTCTGCTGCGCTGCGTGTTGCGGGTTCAATTCCCGCACGGAACAAATATTTGTATGATTTACAAGTAGTTGTTCCGGGTCTGGCTGTTTGTCCGGATTTAGGACAGGGCAACAGGGGCCCTAGCCCTGGGCCTCCACAAAGAAGGGGCCTCCACAATTTGATTTTTTAGATAAGATAGAAAATACATCCTTTGTAGGGATGGGTCGTTGACGTTTTTTCCGTTAACGAAACGTCAACTTTGATTTACATTCGTCAACTAGTTAAATTCGTCAACGAGTTAACTTACATCGTAAACAGTTCATTCATTGAATTGTTTTATTCGACGCTGGGACGTTCAACGAGTCTCCTTGCGTATCAAAGAAAAAAAAGCCCAAGTCTGACAACCAGTCTTACCAAGGGGTTTCGTATTGTGGGGGTCAGATAAATACTGGTTCATCTACATCCGGTTAGACTGGAAGCCGACCCCAACATAGTTGGGAAAAGGCAGACAGATTTATTGTGTGTATCAAAGAAAAAACATTCACAAGGTACCTTTTTAAATTGTTTTTTTTCTGTTATTCCTCATTAAATTTTTGAGGCTTACACTTTTTGGTTGCCCCAGGGAAGGCCCTGGGGCAACCAAAAAGTGTAAGCCACTAAATCCGGCCCTGTGTGTATGTGAATTTAAATGTTTGTAAACGCACCCACAATACAGGACAAATTCCTAGTGTGGGGCAACGTTTTTTTTAAGTAAAAATAAAAGAAAGAAAGAATCGTCATGGGTCGTCAGAAGCCCGAAAGTCTGACAACCAGTCTTACCAAGGGGTATCGTGTTACCCAGTAACTGGGTTGTGGAGGTCAGATAGGCAGTCGTTTCATGTACACTGAAAAAAATGCGAGCTAACTAAGATAAATTTTCTCTTGTTGGCATTAAAATGTTTCGAATCACTATTTATTTATTTACTTTAAACAAGATAGCATCTTTGCCAGAACCAATTCATTTTATTTATATCGATAATGTGACATGTACAGAATAATCACCGGTCTTTGTTACATCATACATGCTTTGTTTGATTTTACTTCTTCACTTTTCTAAATCAAATAATAATCTTAGTTGATGGTAACAAGCAACTTGTTAGCATTACATCATTCTTAAACTGACCAACATTTGAGTTAAATCAAATAACTACCCGTAAATAAACTAACTAATTTCTTAGTTGACGGAACTATGATAATTTAACAAAGTTCTCCTAGCTTTAGAAGTCAAGATCTTGTTAGGCTCGTATGGAGTCAAGATGCGTGATCACATTAAACAAGATCTTTGTTAAAGCAAACACTTATTTTTTCAGTGTTTTATACTGGTAAGTATTCCGATGCATCCGGTTACACTGCAAGCCAACCCCAAGATATTTGGGAAGAGGCTGGAGGCAGATGATGACTTCTCTATTGGTCGACATCTCGGTAGTCATCTTCCACACGGTCCATACATCTTTTGTTTGGTCTTCCCATACTTTTATAATATACTAGCTTCCGCTTTCCTTTTATAATATATTATTCCGTGTGGTACCGGACGTAAAGAATAGCACCTCCCTATTTCTTCCCATGGGTGTCGTAAAAGGCGACTAAGAGACTTACTAGAGAATGGGCAGCAGCGTTCTCTATGCATTTAACACCATACTGCGATCGCCAACCCGCCTGCCAAGCATAGGCTTGGCAGGCGGGTTGGCGATCGAAAAACGTTCAGTGGACGTTTTTCGAAATGATGATGAATGATACTAGCTTCTGCTCGCGACTTCGTTCGCGTGAAATTTCTTAACATAAAATATATCAAACTCAAAATCAAAGCATTTATTTCAAATAAACCTATGACAGGCACTTTTGAATTGTCATGGTGTTGGTCAGTCAGAGAGATGAAGCTAGTTGCCCATTCCAAAGCGTAGTAGGTTCCTATGGAGAAGAATGGGCAAGAAACTCCATGGATACTCTTTTAATCAAAATATTGTTACATAGTATTGGTTACATCATTTATGTTGAAATTATGCATGTGAGAACTATGTAATGTGCACGTTAAAAGCGTCCGTAATAAAAAAAAAAAATAATGAAAATACCTATACTCCATTTGAAATAAAATTAGACATTTAAATAAACTTGTTTACAATCCTTTCAAGCGATTTTAACTTCTATTCCATAGACATATGGATGGCATTAAAAGCAAAAACGTGGTTACAATACTAAATGTTTATTACAGCTGCCATTTGTCATGCCACCAAGGCAATAGAAGTCAAAATCGGTTGAACGGACTGTAAAAAATGTTTATTTAAATGTCTAATCTTATTTCAAATGGAGTATAAGTTAAAATAAGCCGTGGCAGCTAAGAAATGACCACTCCCTACTGATGGCGCCCGTTCACGAACATGACGCATGGATCCAGCACCATTTAGCTCAACCATTTTAAACAATATCCTATGACACTCAGCAATACTGTAGCTTCTCATTAGTGAAAGAATTTTCAAAATCGGATCAGGAGTTCCGAAAATTACCCCCTACAACCTCACAAACTTTACCTCTTTATAATATTAGTATAGATTGTGCTTGGAAATTATTTTTGAATGTATATTTTCAGCTAAAGAAACGCGAGCTAGTAGAAGTGATAGTTCGTCGTTTAAGCGAGGCGGTGTACCGAGATGAGCGCGCGCCCCTCGGCCGGCGCGCGTCGGCGCGGCGGCGGGCCGCGCTGCTGCTGGCGGGTGCGCACGCGGCTTTTAGATAACTTACCGCTTTT
This sequence comes from Tiliacea aurago, assembly GCA_948098905.1. NCBI lineage: Eukaryota > Metazoa > Arthropoda > Insecta > Lepidoptera > Noctuidae > Tiliacea > Tiliacea aurago. Next base: position 2,080,131 of record OX402580.1, on the reverse strand, counting down.
TACTGTAGAACTACGCTTACCATCAGGAATTAGACGACAAGACGGCACGGTTGGCGCAGTGGTGAAGCGATTGACTGCTGCGCTGCGTGTCGCGGGTTCGATTCCCGCACGGAACAAATATTTGTACGACCTACATGTAGTTGTTCCGGGTCTGACTGTTCGTATATGTGAGTTTAAATGTTTGTTTAAAACGCTTTCCCTAATTTGACGCATTATTAATTTATTATACACAAAACATAAGGTATTTCAATAAAACGCGTGTACTAAAAGATCAATGATGAAATTATCTTTAAATTGGTGAAGGATTCAGAAAAATTTGGTAGATTTTGCGCCATTCTCAGTTTTTTATCCACGTTAGGCATAACTTTACAAATTAAATTCACTATGTAATATAAACATAATCTAAAATATTCACATATTAAATTATTGAAAAAATGCCCTAATTTCACATATTTAAAAAAATATCAATAACACTACTCGTTTAGACGTGATCTTCAGTATAAAATCATTAAAAGTCGGTTATCGTCGCCTTAATTAATAGAAATAATTCCTCTTCTCAGAATTAACAAAAAGCGAGGAAGTAACAGACGCCTACTTACAAGAAGTGACTCCCGAGTTCGAAGCCTCTCTATCGGAGGAGGACAAGACATTCGAGACTACTGTCATGATATCGCTGGAGGCTTTAGGTGTGTTGGACCAGCTGAAGGAGGCTACTGAGGTATTTAACAATTTTTTTAATCATAAAAGCAGCTAGAAATAAATAAATTGGTCTGAAAATTTCTTGGAGTGTACTTAGCTTTTGAGTGAACTAAATTGATTTTTTATTCATTCGAAAAACGTATTCCCAAACCAGATACATAGATATATCCTAGGTCTTTGCTCAAAATCTATCCCCCTTATTACAAAACAAGGTTTATCTTCAGACCCAGGTTTAAAACATGGAGCCATTATTGAATTGCGAACTTTATTCCGACTATGGTAAAGTTCCTTAACACAAAACTGACAACTTAGTACCGAACTAAGTTTTCAGTTTTGTATAAAGAACGGTATTTCAATCACTGTAACGTTCTTATTACAAAAACTGGCTGCGTGGTTTAAGCCATGTCAAAATATAAATCTTGTTTTGTAATAATACGGAAAGCATTTATTTCAAATACGCCAATTACAGGCTCTTTTGAACTGTCAAGGGGTCGGTCAGTGAGAAAGATGAAGCTTTACTGGCCCATTCCAAAGCGTAGTAGGTTCCTATAGAGAAGAACGGGCAAGAAACTCCAACTGCAATATAACGCGCAGTTGGGTGAAAGATACCATGTCAACATCATCCTCGGCTCTCGATACCCCGCTTGGACGAACACTTTCGCGTCGGCCAGTAACTTATCATCTGTAACCCCATCGCAGATTAGACCTATGATTTTTACAGTATAATTTGTCTAATAGAATTTCGGTTGCTTACTAAAACCACTCGATTCAATTCAGAATTTTTACGTATATCATTATTTTCTTCCAGAAATTCAAAGTCCAAATCCAAAACGAGCTACTGGAAGTAATAGATTCTGTTTCCCGTCGTATCATCGAAGAGGGAGAAGTAGAAGCCGATGCTGATGTAGACGAGGACGGCGAGATACTCGACAGTGAAGGAGTGACAGAGACGGGGCGACCGCTCGCGAGGCTTGTCACGAGTCTAGGCGAAGAGTTCCGGGCGTGCGCTACGAGGAACAAAAGGTAAGCGTCAAAAGAAAAACAAAAGAGAGGCGTGTGAAAAGGAAATAAATATGGAATATCGTAGGTGTGACAGAGATAGGGCGACTTAATTAGTACTTTAGGCACAAGGAGTTCTGATATAGTTATTTTTACAGACTGCTACAACTGTGGAGGGCTTCCTTACAAAAGTATAAGATCCCTGACTCCTGTTTGCATACCGAGCAGCATTATTGGAGCGCCGTGCAACAAGTTGTAAGTAATATCCTACCGAATAGCAATACTTCCTACAGTTATCCGTGTTTCTAATTGTAGAAATAATTCCACCATTAAAAATAAATGTGTATTTAATGTCCAGAAATACAAAATGAATGTTCTAATTGAAACTCGATATTAGTCTATTTTGCTGTAGGTGCTTACTCATTTTATGTCTACATATTATATGCTTAAAAACCTGTAACATAGCATAATATGTAAAAACTTGATTATTCAATCTATCTATCTATATATATAAAATTCATCTATATATATAAAATTCAAAGTCCTGACTGACTGACTGACTGACTGACTGATATATCAACGCACAGCCTAAACCGCTGGTCCTAGAGACATGAAATTTGGAGGGTGTGTTCTTTGTGAAGAGTAGGTATCCACTAAGAAAGGGTTTTTCGAAATTCTACCCCTAAGAGGGTGAAATAGGGGATGGAAGTTTATATGAAAGTCCGTCAGTTTTGAAGTTAGAATATTAAAATTTTGTGTTTAGGCTGACGATTGAAAATTAATTGATACATGTCTTAGCGTTTTTGATAATTCCACCCCCGAAGGGTTAAAAAGGGGTTTGATGATGTTGTGTATGGAAAGTCCTTAATTTTCGAAGTAAAATCACTAAATTTATTATCTAGGCTTATGGAAGCTAACGCAACGGTGTTGTTAGAATTTGAACCTATAAGGGGTGAAAAAGGGGATAAAATTTTATTTTTAATGAAATTTCTTTTTAAGTTATTATTATTTACTTTCGGCTTATTGTTGGAAACTATAGGCATCCGCTAAGAAGGGATTTTTCGAAATTCAACCTTTAAGGGGTGAACAAGGGGGATAAATCTTTTTCCTTGAGTTAATAAACCTGAAACATGGCACGAATACTAACCTAAGTAAATTATAAAGTGTGACATTTTTGTTTTTTTTTAAACTACTCCTTATTGGGGTATTTGCGGATGACAAAGTTTGTATGGAAGAATTTTAACGCGCGGTCCGATTAACTCGAAACTCAGTATTTATACTGTAAACCAAAATAAATAAACTAATTTATCAGTTTTTCGAAAATTGACCCCTTTTTTTTGCGTGGGAAATTATCGAATAACTTTTCCTTCCGTTGCCTGTGTGCCAGGGCTATGATACAAACAAACAAACAAACAAAATTCGGACAAACATCACAACCCTGGCAGGCCCTAACGGACCCCGTCAGTTGGTGCTGACATCTCTTTGAGGCGCGCGTGAAACACAACGTGCTGTCGAACCGGGCTTGGTCCTTATCGGATGGCGAGCTACCCATCGCTCACCGTACGCAGGCCCGCGCCTACGGTGGCCGGAAGACGGCTTGCTACTCCCGACGCCCGGGGCGTCTCCTGCGGCGACTAGGGGCGCGAGGGCGCGAACCTTTTTATCTCCCTCACGAGTTCTGCCTCCTCCTTCGCGAGCATTACTGTTTCACAGAAGGAGGTAACGGCCTCCCATGCACTCTCGCTCCGAACCATAACCTGAACCAGGGCCAGACGCGCGAGATCACCGCCGCCTTGAGGACACAGCGGTGCGCCGCCCAAGCCGGGCAGACTTCCACCGTATGCTCCACCGTGTCATCCGGGCGATCCACGCAGTGGTGACACCCGGGCGTTTCCTCCCGCTTTATCCTGAACAGGAACCTCCCGAAACAACCGTGTCCGGTGAGGACGCTGTGGCGCCTCTCTAGCCACTCCTCAAAGAGGGGACTTATCGCCGGCTTGTGGCGTGCCCAGCGCTGTATTGCGACAATCGCACTTTCCATGCCACCATGAGATCCCGCCGGTGCTTTGTCCGCTGTGCCGTGATTTCTCGCGGCAGCGGAGTTTAGACCCAGCGTTTCGCCTCCTCGCACCACTCCCAGATGTGCGCGAGGACTTTTGCCTCCAGATCCCACAGCGGCAGTCCGGCAAGGAGGTTCGCCGCCTCACGGGAGACCGTGCGGTAATGACCCTGAACAGGTTGAAAAGGGGTAGTCAATTTTACAAAAGAGGATTCCACTGTGTGGCTTGATTAACCCCAAATTATGTCGTGGGCATCAGCTAAGAAGGGGTTTTTGGAAATTCAACCTTTAAGGGGGTGAAAAGGGGGATTTTGTTTGTATGAAAAATCTTATTCCTTGAGTTAATAAACCTGAAACTTGGCACGAATACTAACCTAAGTAAAATATAAAGTTTGTCATTTTTTGTTTTTTTAAACTACCTCCTTTTTTTTTTTGGGTGGGAAATTATCAAATAACTTCTTCCGCTCTGGGCTGAGCGGGAGGGCGTGTCAGATTTTTACTGACTAAGACCCACCCGTATTCCTTCATTTGCCTGTGTGCCTGGGCCACGATATCCCTTTCGGACAAACTCGCAACCCTGGCAGGCATTGGCCCTAGCGGACCCCGTCAGTTGGTGCTGACAACTCTTTAAGGCGCGCGTGGAATACGACGCGCCGTCGACCCGGGCCTGGTCTTTATCGACCCCTTAAAGGGGGATTGGGGGATATCAAAACTTTTATGGAATAATTTTAACGCGCGGTCCGATTAACTTGAAACTCAGGATTTATACTGAAAACTTAAAATAAACAATAACTTTTATCCGGTTTTCTTTTAAATCTGCCCCTTTAAATGGGTGGAAAAGAGATAGTCAATTTACAAGGGAGGATTCTACTGTGTGGCGTGATTAACTTGAAAATTGGTATAAATAACCTATAAATCCAATAATAGAAACGTCAAAAACGATGTTTTAACAATTTACCCCTTTTAATGCGTAAAAAGGGGCGATATAGTTTGTGTGAACAGAATCTTATTTCTTTAGATATATAAACTTGATATTTGGCCCGAGTACTTATTTACATAACATCACGCCTGCAATCCCCAAAGGGTTAGGTAGAGGTGTATCTTTAGTACACCCACATTTCGACAGTTTTGTTTAAGTCCCATGTAATAGGGGGCGAGCCTATTGCCATCAACCGGGCATAAATGCAGACTTCGGGCTGCTACTAATAAATTCCTAATGGAAAATCCAATAACACTTTGCCCGACCTGGGAATCAAACCCACCCCTCATTCTCAGCAGTCGCGCCTGTGACCACTAGACTAACGAGGCAGTCATTACTTAAATAACAAAGTTTGTCATAACTTTTGCATTTTTTAAAACTACCCCTCAAAGGGGTACATAGTTTTCGGGAGAATTTTACTGCGTACCTTGAATAACTCAAAAGTTGGTACATCAATTATTATTTAAGAACAAAAACGTAGAAAAAATAAACAATACAAAATTACTTACAAATAGACTTAGACATGAAATGGAGGAGGACACGTAGGTATATTGAACAAGTATGTACAAAACGAAGTTTGTATTTATATGCTTTATATAAAGTTGTAAATCAAACTGCACTCCTATTACGTTGGTTCCAACTAAGATATGGTATAATGTTTAGGGGGAATGCTGCTGATAGAGAAGCTGCTTTTTTTTCGACATCCACGCGGGTGAAGCCGCGGGCGAAAGCTAGTATATCGATAATATTTCAGAACTTATGCTAAGCTTAAAAGTTTGATTCGTCCTTTTTGTAAGTCGTGTCGTTTGGTGTGTTTTTAATCGTAAAATAAACTATATTTCTTTCAGCTACAACTCCTTCTAACAGAATACCTAGAGATAGAGAGTGTGAACTTAGCAGCTCAACGCTCAGTGGGTTCAGCAGTAACGGACACGACAGATCTGCGACTAGCCGATTACTTCGCGAAGAAGAGGCCGCAGAGACGACGAACTAAGTTGTTCAAGCTCTCTGGTAAGTCTAGCGACACATCTACAGAAAGTATTTAACGGAAGTATAACTTGATTACGCATGTCAGGCTGCAATGCTTTTAAAATTACCAGAAACCTTATCCGTCTGAAATTACGTCGTATTTTGACGTATGTGCAGTGGTGAGCGCTCCATACATGCAAATAAGGTCTGCATACCCTGTAGTCCCATACATATAAATCCCTTAGTCGCCTTTTACGACACCCACGGGATGAAATGGGATGGTGCTATTCTGTAAGTCCGGCACCAAACGGAACCATAATGATGTGTCATAGCAACTGTAAACGTCGTAGTGTCATACACTACGATGTTATCGTTTAGCTAATGTTCGTTTGGCGCGTGGCTGGAACTAACACCGCCATCTTGTTTTTCAATACATTTCTCAAAAGATTTGCACAAATTTGTACCAACAGCGCCAAAACATCCTTGTGTATATTTCAGCGACGTAATTCGACAGGTGTGTCGCTAGGTCACTATAGTCCGTGCGCAAGTGCTGTCACTGCCTAAGGGGGTTTTCAAATTATCCGATCTCATATCGGTAGGACCCCAATAGCCGATATCTGAATAACCGACACCATGTGCTGTTTTCACATATTTCCGACAAAATCATTCCGATACGGCCATTTGCTCGAAAGCTTTATGCATGGCAGACTATAATAACAAACTTTATTTACTGTATCTATTATATTTGAGACTCAAAAAAAGATCTGTCCACAGACAGTATTGGATACATCCCATTGTGGAAGCTAGATACAAAACGCACCAAGAAAGTTTTTTAATTACTTTCGTATGAGTGAATCCGACGAGAAGAATTCTCGTCGCAAATCCCGCAGTGTTTGAAGACTAAGGTCTTCAACCAGTGCTTCCTGCCCATTATGACATACGGTGCCGAAACGTGGACACTTTTACAGTCGGGCTGGTCCACAAATTCAAGGTCACTGAGCGTACTATGGAGCGGACTATGCTCGGAGTTTCTCTGAAGGATAAGATCAGAAATGAAGTTATCCGGTAGAGAACCGGAGTTACCGACATAGCCTGCAGAGTAAGCAAGCTGAAGTGGCACTGGGCTGGCCGTTTGTCGAAGGACCGATGGCCGGTGGAGCAGACGAGTCCTGGAGTGGAGACCGCGTATCGGCAAGCGTAGTGTGGGACGCCCCCAGGTAGATGGACCGACGACCTTAAAAAGGTGGCTGGGGCAGACTGGATATGGAAGGCGGAGGACAGGGTGTTGTGGCGCAGCCTGGGAGAGGCCTATGTCCAGCAGTGGACTGCTATAGGCTGAGTTGATTGAGTGAATCCACATTCGATTATTTGCTAATTCATCTCACAAACAGTATCAAGAAATCGCATCGGGCTCTGCGCAGAGACAATTTAGATAAACGTATAGACACATACAATACATCGTGCGACAGCCCACGGGCGTCCGATAGTGCCTTCAACGTCAGTGGCGTGCAATGGTTCTCCACGGAGGGTAGGCCACGAAATACTGATAGCGAAAAAAAAAATAAAAAAAAACAACGTCGCTCTACATAATTATGATGACCCCCAAAGTAGTCACATTTATTTATTTATAATATTTGAAAATAAGCCTGTAAAAGTTAGAAATACAAGAACTCACCACATTATTCAAGGTTCAACTCACGATTTTCTAACGATGCAAACATTTTTTTTTTTTTTTTTGGGTTGGAAATTATCAAATAACTTCTCCCGCTCTGGGCGGAGCGGGAGGGCGTGTCAGACTTTTACTGACTAAAACCCACCCGTATTCCTTCATTTGCCTGTGTGCCAGGGCCACGATATCCCTTTCGGACAAACTCGCAACCCTGGCAGGCATTGGCCCTAACGGACCCCGTCAGTTGCTGCTGACAACTCTTTGAGGCGCGCGTGGAATACAACGCGCCGTCGACCCGGGCCTGGTCCTTATCGGACGGCGAGCTACCCATCGCTCACCGTCCGCAGGCCCGCGCCTATGGTGGCCGGAAATCAGCTTGCGACTCCCGACGCCCGGGGCGTCTCCTGCGGTGGCTAAGGGCGCGAACCCTGCCTCACCCTCACGCGTTCCGCCTCCTTTTTCGCGAGCATTAATGCTTCGCAGAAGGAGGTGACGGCCTCCCATGCACTATCGCTCCGAACCATGGTATGAACCAGGGCCGGACGCGAGAGATCGCCGCCGCCGATCGCCTCCGTGAGGACACGGCGGTGCTCCGCCCAAGCCGGGCAGACTTCCACCGTATGCTCCACCGTGTCCTCCGGGCGATCCACACAGTGGTGACACCCGGGCGTTTCCTCCCGCTTTATCCTGAACAGGAACCTCCCGAAACAACCGTGTCCGTTGAGGACCTGTGTCAGACAGAAGGTGAGGACGCCGTGGCGCCTCTCTAGCCACTCCTCAAAGAGGGGACTTCTCGCCACATTTGTGGCGTAGGTACCCAGAATAGTGATACCCTCGGATTTTGAATTGGGTTATTGTTTGTTTAATCTACAACGTATTTCTTGTTATCGCAGGTCCACCGGCCGTATCGCCCAGCCTGTCAGCTCGTCGCCACAACTACCCTCTGGTGTGCCGCCCCGACCCCGTGCACTTGCACGCAGTTCTACCAGCGCTACACCCGCTATGCGCTCACATTGAACCTGTTACTGGGTGAGCTAGCATTATTTGGTTTATAGTACCATATAAAGTTCGCCTTCGGAAGAGCTCCTGTAAGTAACCCTTCGTATACGAACGTGACACATTATTATCCATACATTATATTTTTATCTGTCTCCCAGCGGCGGCGAGTGCTCTCTCCGGGCGTTCATCACCGACTATGTGCGCTGCGGCGAGAGCGAGCGCCTGGGCGCGGCCGCGCGCGCCGCGCTCGACGCCGCCATGCGCGCGCCCGCCGCCTGGCGCGAGCGCGGCCCGGCGCCGCCCGCAGCCGCCAAGTGGTATGTGTATACATAGCTACGTAACTGTGTACTGCGGCCAGAGCGAGCGCCTGGGCGCGGCCGCGCGCGCCGCGCTCGACGCCGCCATGCGCGCGCCCGCCGCCTGGCGCGAGCGCGGCCCGGCGCCGCCCGCAGCCGCCAAGTGGTATGTGTATACATAGCTACGTAACTGTGTACTGCGGCCAGAGCGAGCGCCTGGGCGCGGCCGCGCGCGCCGCGCTCGACGCCGCCATGCGCGCGCCCGCCGCCTGGCGCGAGCGCGGCCCGGCGCCGCCCGCAGCCGCCAAGTGGTATGTGTATACATAGCTACGTAACTGTGTACTGCGGCCAGAGCGAGCGCCTGGGCGCGGCCGCGCGCGCCGCGCTCGACGCCGCCATGCGCGCGCCCGCCGCCTGGCGCGAGCGCGGCCCGGCGCCGCCCGCAGCCGCCAAGTGGTATGTGTATACATAGCTACGTAACTGTGTACTGCGGCCAGAGCGAGCGCCTGGGCGCGGCCGCGCGCGCCGCGCTCGACGCCGCCATGCGCGCGCCCGCCGCCTGGCGCGAGCGCGGCCCGGCGCCGCCCGCAGCCGCCAAGTGGTATGTGTATACATAGCTACGTAACTGTGTACTGCGGCCAGAGCGAGCGCCTGGGCGCGGCCGCGCGCGCCGCGCTCGACGCCGCCATGCGCGCGCCCGCCGCCTGGCGCGAGCGCGGCCCGGCGCCGCCCGCAGCCGCCAAGTGGTATGTGTATACATAGCTACGTAACTGTGTACTGCGGCCAGAGCGAGCGCCTGGGCGCGGCCGCGCGCGCCGCGCTCGACGCCGCCATGCGCGCGCCCGCCGCCTGGCGCGAGCGCGGCCCGGCGCCGCCCGCAGCCGCCAAGTGGTATGTGTATACATAGCTACGTAACTGTGTACTGCGGCCAGAGCGAGCGCCTGGGCGCGGCCGCGCGCGCCGCGCTCGACGCCGCCATGCGCGCGCCCGCCGCCTGGCGCGAGCGCGGCCCGGCGCCGCCCGCAGCCGCCAAGTGGTATGTGTATACATAGCTACGTAACTGTGTACTGCGGCCAGAGCGAGCGCCTGGGCGCGGCCGCGCGCGCCGCGCTCGACGCCGCCATGCGCGCGCCCGCCGCCTGGCGCGAGCGCGGCCCGGCGCCGCCCGCAGCCGCCAAGTGGTATGTGTATACATAGCTACGTAACTGTGTACTGCGGCCAGAGCGAGCGCCTGGGCGCGGCCGCGCGCGCCGCGCTCGACGCCGCCATGCGCGCGCCCGCCGCCTGGCGCGAGCGCGGCCCGGCGCCGCCCGCAGCCGCCAAGTGGTATGTGTATACATAGCTACGTAACTGTGTACTGCGGCCAGAGCGAGCGCCTGGGCGCGGCCGCGCGCGCCACGCTCGACAATGTTAAATTAAATGTTATTCTTGCATCTTCTCCAGCTCTCGTCACCGCACAATCTTCACGTGCTGTGGCAGTGGCTGGCGCGCCGTCGCCGACACCGCCCGCGCCGCGCGGCGCTGCGGCACGTGCGGCGGCGCCGAGGCCCTGCGCGCTACTGGCGCCGCGCTGGCCGCGCTGGCCACGCACTGCCGGGCCGCGCATGCGCGACTGTGTCCTACTACTGCACAAGGTGGGTCCACTCACACGGCACGCCGAGGTACAAATATTAAATTTACGTATACTTAATATAGAAATCTCGATGTTTTTTAATCGGTCGCGGTCGATGACGTAACTAAGGTCAAAATGCTCAAGGGCCCGCCCTTTATCTTTAATGGCCGCCAAATTTATTGCCCCTGCCGCCAATGTAAACAAAAAAACGTCTCAAGTGTTCTAAGAGCTTATCATCCTTTGTTTAAGCCTCAATTTTTTCAAGTAGCAGTAGGTTGTTATTTGTTTATTTTTTTTTTTTTTCATAATATTTTCTCTGTTATATAATTTAATTGCAAACCAAGTAACCAAGTAATGTATATTATGTATGTTTTATATTTCTTCTTACATTTTAAGGCGATGTGCTTTTTTGTGTGTTGTTTTTTTGTTTTGCTCACACCATAATTTATTATTATAAGTCTATAAGTGAGGATTTGTAATTGGCTTTCTAGTGACTAAGGTTTCTTTATTTTTGTCTGTTTTTAGTAGCTGTAAGTCCTCCATGTTTTAAATAAATAAATAAATATCGTAAACAACGTTCGAAGCAAATGCGATTCGCAAGTTCTGTTATAAAACACGGACGACGCGAGTCCTCGACTCATGATGAAGTAACACGAATGGCGAGAAGGCAATGACAGGAAGATTACGCGAGTCCGACTCACGCCTGACCAATTGTTCTGTTCAGGACCGCCACGAGCACAGCGCTGGTTGGCTGATGACGACATCGTGAGATTCCTGCAATCGCTTCCCAACTGGACTGCGGCTATTCATCAAGATGCGAAGCTTAGCGCTGAGGTAAATTTACAATAATAATTGATTTAAATATTTACATAATAAATGTCATTTGTAACTTTTGCAGCAATAATCGTCGTATAGTTCTGACCTTAGTAAAGCACTAACTCCCAGACTTTTATTAATAGAAAGCTACGTTAATATCCAATGAATAGGTGTGTAGTGACTTATATAAAAAAAAACCGACCAAGTGCGTGTCGGACCACGCACAATGAAGGGTTCCGTAGTTAGGATGAACTTATCTTAAAAACAAACTTAACATTGTAGTTTAAAAAGATGTTCTCCCATACATCGATATACGTTACAGTCAATTCTCCAACTGCAAATATAAGTTTGTAGTCTCAAAAATATTTTTTTTATGTGATAAAACTACAAATTTACAATTTTAGGACTTTTTCCTGTACCTTGTTTGTTGCCAAATTTCATGATTCTAGGTCAACGGAAAGTACCCTATAGGTTTTGATTTATTTGCGAGTATTGAAATATGTCGCATAAATCGCCGTATTTTTTTATTGCGTTAACTTAGAAGCTTGATTTTTTTAGAGCTCCAAGGGACCGTGGACCTACGTATTTGATATTAATTTCAACTTGAAACATTTACGCGTTCCTGAGAAAAAGGATATTGACAGACTGACAGACAGACAGACAATGAAATTTACAATTTTAGGACTTTTTTCTATGCTTATGCTGTAAGCTTAAGCTGTACCTTGCTTCTTGCCAAATTTAATGATTCTAGGTCAACGGGAAGTACCCTGTAGGTTTTGATTTGTTTGCGAGTATCGAAATATGTCGCAATAATGTCGCTTAAATCGCCGTATTTTTTTATTGCGTTGACTTAGAAGCTTGATTTTTTTAGAGCTCTAAGGGACTATGGACTTACGTATTTGATATTAATTTCAACTTGATACCTACACGCGTTCCTGAGAATAAGGGTCTTGACAGACTGACAGACAGACAGACAGACGGACAACAAAGTGATCCTATAAGTGTTCCGTTTTTTCCTAAGGTAAAAAGGTACGGAACCCTAAAAATACTTAATTATCCTCCTGCCTTCTTCTTCCACACACCTCGATTACTCGTCATCTCAGTCTTCACTTAGCCATATCATATTCACATAATCCATCCATCTTTTCTTTGCTTCTTTTCTTATGGCCATCATTGATTTATAAAAACAATCAGTTGCAATCGAGTCCCTCGCATCCGGTTGATATCAACCAATCAATTCAACTAATATCTCTTGCAAATAATAAGATTAAGAATTTATCAATTTATATCATTAATCTGTTAATGTATTGTAATAATTCTAGGAATGACATTCAAATAATATATTATTTTGATTACTTAAATAAATAATCAATCCGTATTAATATAATCTAATCATTCCATTAATTTAATATCTTAAAATATTGTAATCTAATTTTATATACTTTAAGGTCAATCTAGATTGTATACACTTCGCATGCCTTACGGTCGAATCACAGGAAACATGTGCATTTAATTTTAATACCACCATTGTAACAGTGCTTTCCGCAAAAATAAATGATTAGATTTGATTTGAAATAGTGTTGCTATAACATCGACTGATATAAAGAAGCATTTTTTAACAATTGTATTGTACGGTGTTGACCGTACCGCACGTCATAAGTAACACTTGAGCTACGAATACAACCAAAGTCAAATTGCTACCATGGAATGCGGTTGACTATACAAACTACACTTATCCGGCCATAATAACAATCATTTTTAGGGTTCCGTAGTAAACAAGGAACCCTTATAGTTTCGCCATGTCCGTCTGTCTGTCTGTCTGTCTGTCTGTCCGTCCGTCCGTCTGTCCCCAGCTTAGCTCAGAGACGCTTAGTCCTAGAAAACTGTAATTTGGCATTAATCATGCTGAAAAAATGGTAAAATAAAATAATGAAAAAAATTTTTTTTTAGGGTACCTCCCTTACAAGTGAAATGGGGATGATATTTTTTTTCTCGTCTATTCCATGGTGTTGGGTATCGCTGGATAGGCCGTTCAAAAATATTGTGGGTTTGGCGAAACCATTTTTCAATTAAGGGATCCGGGTGCGTAATATTAAGCTTTAAAGTGCAATTTTTTGTTAGTCAAGTGCCCCCCCCCCCTGCCAGCTAAATGGTTGGTTTTGGATACGTGTAAAAATACATGGCAATAGTATATATAACGAAATTAAAAGGAAAACTATCACAGCTAAGTAGGCTTCACAAGTTAACGAGTGATAGTCGACCAACTTAAATTTGCAGTTGGAGAATTGACCGTAACGTATATCGATGTATGGGAGAGCATGTTTTTCAACTACAATGTTAAGTTTGTTTTTGGGATAAATTCATCCCAACTACGGAACCCTTCATTGTGCGTGGTCCGACATGCACTTGGCCGGTTTTTTTTGACATCCTACAGCCATCGAATTGGACTACTGAACAACATGATGCAAAGAATGTTGCCAACGTATAAATATAAGTGTATTACTAACATGTAGACACTCCTATAAATTGCGGGGAGTGGATCGTAATTGTAACATATAAATATAATGTAAAATGCATGATGTAGTTTTTAAAACTGACTTAGGCCCGCTCACTTGCACGACAAAATCACAAAATGCTTTTTAACACTAAACATCATTAGTTAAAACTGCATACAGATCCTAACTAATATTATAAATGCGAAAAAGAGTGTGTTTGTTTGTTACTCTTTCACGTCTTAACTACTCAACCGATCATCATAATAGCATAATAATAGCATTACCACCTACATTTGTTTTTTCAGATACCCTATGCAACAATGTAGTCATAATTTCCACACTCAGAGCCGTCACCCAAAAACCAATCAGACACCACCACCAACAAAAAATAACTCTTTTTAAACTGCCCTATTTTGACTGACAGGGTCCAAAAATGGCATCATGAATGATCATAATCATAATCATTTATTAATTTGCGAATATGGGTACAAAAAGAAGTTCTTAAACAAACAATAGTGTCCATTAGCCATATCCAACCGTAAGTCATGCAAATTTACACACATTATATAAATATTTGTATTTTGTAAATATTCAGTGACAGAGTAATACGCTTTTTTTAGTTAAATGGTTATATATGCGTGGAGCCATACATAATATACTTTTATTTAACAACGCTGTTTTATTAAAAGGTAAACATATATTGAATTTGTATCTTTTGCTATGTAACTTATTAAAGAGGTTTGTATTTTTCCTAACGAACATTATAACCTCTAATATATATAAACATGGTAACGTAAGAATATTAAACTTTAAAAATGATGGTCTGCAACTGTCTGTTACTTTTATAACAGTTATGGCTCGTATACATTTCTTCTGGGCTTTAAATACCGCTTCTTTATTAGTAGAACTACCCCAAAAAATAACACAATACTTTAGAATAGGTGCAACATAGCCATTGTAGGCTGTAAAGGCTGAATGCATAGGTACACGTTGTCAGGGGTACGGGGAAGGACATAGAGTACCTTTTATCCAGGAAAAAAGTCAATTCCCGAGGGATAGACACTGAACGCGAACGAAGCCTCGGGCAAAAACTAGTAAACTATATAATTTAAATGGTGTTAGTACAACAATGATTATACTATCTATATAAAATCTTAATCATCATTCTTTCTCCAACTTCAAACAATTGACAGAAATGAAAAGACTTTTTCAATTCTTTTGCACTATTTCTTAAGGGCGTCCATCCAGCGCAAACTGGCAACGTCGCATTTCTAAACGGTTTTCATTATTTATAAAATTAAATTACAATTTTTTTCAGCCAAGTACTAGATCGTTGTATTTTATATTTATTTTTGACACTTGACGGTGCGGCCACATGACGCGTCGCCACCGGCGTGCGCGGCGCCGCGCCCGCTGCCCGCACCGACCATCAGTTCAAACGTGCGGTAAAACTGGCAGTGTTGTCTAGATAATGGACAGTGAAAGACGTATTCTTCTCCTGTTATGGCTAAGACGATGAATGAAGGCACCTTATGGTGGTTGAATAAAAGAAACTCGTCTCGGTTATAAAATACCAAAATTTATTGCAAATAATAAGTAAAATGCACCAAAAACTAGGATGTTATATTAATACATGATAATCTAACTATCTATTAAATAATTTTCTGGTGAGTAGGTAAACATAAAAATTGTCTTTTTTTTAATATATATTTTTTTTTAATAACATTGCTAAGGCACGCCAAACATTGCACCTTACAAGCCATATTTAATTTTTTTAGTCTATACAGTAACTCCAACATGCCCCAGTGCGGCAGACAGTTGCTTGATATCACAGATCACCTTTTCTAAATACCGAGCAAAGATTGACATCTTCAGTGTCATCTTGACTTAAGATCTGCGAGTTTCGTTTGAAGTTTAAGTTGTATTTTCCGTAAATCTATAAAATGTAGTAAATTCAATGCAACCTTTAGATGCGTTACCTGCGCTCAATAATGGCAAAGTAAATGCCAGGCAATTGCCTGACATTTACAAAAATAATAATTATTATTACGTACGCGCCAATGAACATGCAGCAGCTAGTGACGTAACTAAATATGTATGTTCATCTCTTTCTAACAACAGATATCGGTATAGGTTTTTCCTTTTCTTCATGCGCTGTATGATTGTATGCAAGTATGTAGCTACAATCATGGCTTACGCTGTTTTTGAGTGCACTAATGTTCGTGTATGACGCGTCTATTTATAATACGTCATTGAGTAAATTACTGTGTATTATCAAAGTGAATTTTCGTTGAAAAAGGCATAAAAGCTATCCAGGGCTTTCAAAGCTCAGATTATAGAAACAATCTGAGTTTCAAAGTATCAAAAACATGAAGATATATTGGACAACTGACAAATGTCACGTGATAATATTTGTATGATAGCCTTTAATCCCATTAAGAAAATATATATTTTTGTCCCTTGCCTTGTCAAACGCCCTAGTGATTCGTAACACTCCAGTTCAAGATAGTAAACAATTATCGATGTTTTAGCAATTGCAGTAATCATTTGGTATTGGCGGCATTGTTATAATAAACTGAATTGAATAAAAATGGGTATTTATGAGATAGTGGAAATAAACGTACTGACGATTTTAGTAGTCACTGAACTTTCCAAGACCTAAGACCGCCGGGGCAATTGCGTAACACACTGAGTGCGCGGCCACGTGACCGCACGCGCCGCCACCGTGCGCGGCGCCACCGTGCGCGGCGCCGCGCCCGCTGCCCGCACCGACCATCGGTTCAAACGTGCGGTAAAACTTGCAGTGTTATCTAGATAATGGACAGTGAAAGACGTATTCTTCTCCTGTTATGGCTAAGACGATGAATGAAGAAAAAACATTGTTGTCGCGAGCCGCCGCGGCGCACGCACTGTGCACCGCGCCGCGCACGTCGTGTGTGGCCGCGCCCTTACATGGCAGTAGCAATGGCTTTCATTTTGACAGTTCAACAACAGTCATTGCGTTATTTACGTTGTTGAGCTGACAAATTTGTCGAACATATGAAGCAATGGATTACAATATCCTTTAAAATAATTCAGATTGTGATTATTAGGGCTGAGTCACACCGGAATGGCAGAGGCCGGCAGCCACGCGGCAAGCACTTTCAGTGTGAAATAATTTGTGTCCACGCCCTTACTCTGTAGTAAATATAAATATTTAATCATAATACTGCAAATAGAAAATAATTGACGATATGTAAAATTTTATAAGTACATAATAAAATAACTATAAAAAATAGCATACAAACATAAGTATATAATTACCAACGATCTAATACTTGGCTGAAAAAAAATTGTACCTAATTTGATTTAATAAAATAATCACGAAAACTCTTTAGAAATGCGCCGTTGCCAGCTCGCGCGGGATGAATCCTCTTAATTTGCGGTGAAAACGGACTCATGCATTATTTACATGATGTTGAGTGCTTTTGCGTATCTTGTCACCCGTGCCAAATCTACTAAAATCATAATAGATTCAATTGATCGATATGCCTGCTAGTTTATTCGAAGATCAACCTCAGACACTTCCCTTCAAAACTATAAACTTTCTGTTACCAGGACTTAAAGCAGGCGTATGAGCGTGAAGCAGAGATCCTGGGCTCAAGTCTCGGTGATGGTGCCGTCACTCGCAAGGAAATTATATCTGATATCAACGCGCTCGCTGATCTAGCGGTGTTGTGTGAGACTATGGTAAGTAAACTTGATTATTGAGTGGGCTGCGATAATCGTATTCTCAGAAGCAACTGTGTAGCTTAGAAAAACTCCAGATAAAATGTTCGGGGGAAGCAAAGGTTAACCAACTTCTCACGACCTTGCCCTCCAATTTCTGCCTATATGTATTTTTTAGGGCAAAGCATAACGCGTTAAGTATCGGTTCTGGGTTTATCGTAATGACAATTACTTTTACCATTTTAGTTCTAATAACAAGTCGGACCGTCGCATGTCGCCTTGTTCCTATGTTTTTTTTAACCGACTTCCAAAAAGGAGGAAGTTCTCAATTCGTCTGTATGTTTTTTTTTTTTTGTATGTTTGTTACGCGATTACCCGTCAATTATGAACCGATTTTGAAAATTCTTTTTTTGTATGAAAGGGTATACTCCCGAGGTGGTCCCATTGCCACCAAATCAGAATCTGATGAGGGAATCCCATGGAAATCGAGGGAAACCCTCAAATTTTATATGCAAACTTATAGCGATTTGGGAACTTTCTATAGTAACTCGTGCATTTGCTCTCGGAAAGCACCATTTGGTGAAGTAGAACTGATGAAGGAGACCACAGATGGCCACCGGAATAATAAAATAATGAGTACCTATTTAACGGGTTGCGATTAAGCAATTTATGCTCGTCACTATGCATATGGTGAGTGGCAGTTCTCCTGGTTCTTAGCAGGAGAACTCCTCAACAATCAACGTCCCAGCATCGGGAAAAGCAATATTTTATAAAAGTTGATGAGTAGTTAACATTAGGCTATTGTAATTTAGATAAAATCAAAACTGAGCCACTAAAAAGTGAATAATAAAAAACTTTTTACAAAAAAATAGTAACCGACTACCAAAAATAACACTACAAAATGAAAAATAACTTTAATTTTGGAAGTCGGTGGCAAAAAACTCAAATACAGATCCAAAGACACCGACTTCCAAAATTAAAGTTATTTTTCATTTTGTAGTGTTATTTTTGGTAGTCGGTTACTATTTTTTTGTAAAAATTTATTTTTTCGTAAACTTTACGGCCCACCGTTTACGGAAGAATAAACTCGTTGAAAAACTTTTTCCCGAGGGCGATGTTTTAAAAAGATTTCCAGGGTGCATGTGATTCCCACACAATTAAATCTGGTTAAGTAGATTTCTCAAACTGGATGACCTACGAAAACTGGGGGAGGCCTACGCCAAGGACGCGACTACTACTAATTCAATTAATTAATACTATTTATTATAAATATTTTAAATACATTATTACAACAAAAAATTCAATCAAATAAATTTTAAAATTCAATAATATATCATACAATCTAATTATTAAATATCAAATAATTTAGAATGTGCTGAATCAAAAATATTATTTTGCATGTTAAAAATTGTAATGTGTTATTGTTAATTAAAAATACGCTTGCAATAAACTTCTTTTTTTGTAAAAAAGTGTAAGAGGGTAGTAGAATAAATGGCTTTTTAGGGTTCCGTACCAAAATGGTAAAAAGGAACCCTTATGGTGAGACTAAGTCTGTCTGTCCGTCTGTCACACCTAGATATCTCATGTGATAGAAGTTTATGTAAATATTACAGGAAAAATGATGTCTCTAAATAGCACAGTTTTTCAGAAATCATCAACATCATATATACGTACGGAACCCTCGGTGCGCGAGTCCGACTCGCTCCTGACCGGTTTTTTTTTTAAGTAGTTTTCTTATTACTCTTCACCAGGACTGGCTGAGTGCCAACATCCGAAGCCTGCCCTCCACACTGGGTGGTCCGGGTGGACTAACCAAGCTGTCTGACAAGTTCCTCAACGACATCGCATCCGCAGCCATGATATTTGATGAGATCTCGCATAAGTGCCTGCTGTTTCTGCATTTGGAGGTTAGTTAGTAGATTGTATTTAAAACAGGGCATTTCATGATCCTCTACATGATTACGATTCTGAATGTGTATCGAGGTGTAAACAATTTTCAGGTTCACAGTCGATGGCATATCTACCCTGGCGTATTTTTTGTTGCAGATAACTCAACTTAACAGAACTGTCTAATGTTTTCTTTTTTTAACCGACTTCTAAAAAAGGAGGTTACTCAATTCGACCATATATATGCTTTTTTATGTTTGTTCGCGCCTAACGTCGTCGTTTATGAACCGATTTTGATGATTCTTTTTTTGTTGCAAAGGATAGGTATTTGTAGATACTCCTGAGGTGGTCCCATTGCCACCAAATCAGAATCTGATGAGGGGATCCCATGGAAATCGAGGGGAACCCTCAAATTTTATAGACAAACCTATAGCGATTTGGATATTTTTTATAGGAACTCGTGCATTTGCTCTCGGAAAGCACCATTTGGTGAAGTAGAACTGATGATGGAGACCACAGATGGCCACCAGAACAATATAATAATAAGTATTTAACGGGTTGCGATTCGATTAGGTACGTTAATGTGGTTGCTAAGCAATTTATATCACTATGCATATGGTGAGTGGCAGTTCTCCTGGTTCTTACCAGGAGAACTCCTTAACAATCAACTTCCCAGCATCGGGAAAAGCAATATTTTGTAAAAAGTGATGAGTAGTTAGTTAGGTAGGCTATTGTAACTTAGATAAATTAAAAACTGACCCACTAAAAAGTGAAAAATAATAAATTTTTTACAAAAAAAAATAACTGACTCCCAAAAATAACACTACGAAGTGAAAAATAACTTTAATTTCGGAAGTCGGTGGTAATAAACTAAAATACAGATCCAAAGACACTGACTTCCGAAATTAAAGTTATTTTTCACTTTGTAGTGTTATTTTTGGGAGTCGGTTATTTTTTTTTGTAAAAAGTGTTTTTCATAAGTCACATAGCATTTCAAATATTTCAATACTCAATACTCAATACTTTATTACTCAAGTACTTCAAAAAAGTTCATAACGTACACTTGATGCTCTGCAACCTTTAACAGTTTCCCTCATTAATTAAGTGTATGGCATTTTATACCCAGGGCATCTCGAATCGTAACAAATCTTAGCCTAGGAACTGTCTTTGTCATAATATCTGCCAATTGAGTATCAGTGCTGGTCTTTTGTACATTCACAAGTCCGTCTTGTACAGTTTCTCTTACGAAGAAATGTCTCACTCGGATGTGCTTGGTTATGAAACTCTGGATTGTACGCAAGACGTATGGCGGCTTCATTGTCTACTTTTGATGTGGGTGTTGCAGATAACTCGACTTAAGACGCAGATATATGCCAGTGACCTTGAGTGGTTAGCTTGCATGTTCTGTACTGAGCTTACGCAACGCGTCGTACGTTCAGCCAGTAATAGGACTCGCCCATCAAGGAGCGCTGTCCCCAATTTGACGCATTATTAATTTATTATACCCAAAACAAAAGGTATTTTCAGGTCAGCC
The DNA here is from genome assembly GCA_948098905.1 of Tiliacea aurago. Taxonomy (NCBI): domain Eukaryota; kingdom Metazoa; phylum Arthropoda; class Insecta; order Lepidoptera; family Noctuidae; genus Tiliacea; species Tiliacea aurago. The sequence continues at coordinate 2,059,410 of OX402580.1, read as the reverse complement.
CCAATCAAAGCTGAAGAGTCATCTACGTTAACCTCATTTGGGATTGGGTTAGATTTACTCCAAGATTCGAGCCATTTGTATATAATATATACTATCCATCGATAGACTTTCAGAGATAATTTGGGTCACAGGGATACTACTTTAATTTTCTTTGGTCTTCCTAACACAAATACATAAAATAATAAATGTTTGGTAAATATAAGCTTGTGCGATGGCCCAAATTATTTTAAGATATTTCCGGTAGCATCTACTACACTAACAATTAATTTGTTTTTTTTATTTTTTTTATTAATGTTCAGAAAAAATATACATGGCTAGTGAGTTCGGAAATTATATTTATACTTAAAATCTATAATATAGGTACTACAAAGTAACAATGTATACTGTAAGCTTGTGAGTTTATTTAATTATTATCAGAGATCGAAATCTAGGCGTAATACCAGGGCCGTATGTAGAAGGATTATTTTATTTATCTTTATTTTCTTGAATTATTTGCATTATGCTTCGTGGATTGGATCCCAATAATAAATATAAAATGGATATAATGAGATATGTTTGATTGCTTCCTTGTATGGAGATATTTGACTCATCATCCATAGCGACAGAATTTGATTAAATGATAAATAAATGATAAATGATTTTATTTCTGTAAGTAGGTTTGTACAAACACGTTTACACGTCAATCATATTTTAAAAACTAGATGAGGTCGGCGTTTCCTATCTGACTACTCTGAGAAGAAAGGCCGAAACAAACACAGAGGTCACAGTCTCTTATAAAGTCCAGACATAATCTTGGTCAGATCATGTGAAGACCATGTAGATTGGTGTCTGAAATGGTCTTTTGAGGAAAGAACCACACAGGTTGAGTGGACCTGGCCAGTCAGTGCACGCATTTGTCAGTAATCGTGCAGCTCTACTCAGAATTTAAGGAGCTCAACGATGCGACGATCAAAACCAAAGAAAGGACATTTGGGTAGGCCACTTATATGACTCAAACTGCCAAACCATGATTAACACTAACTGAGAATAAAAGAAAAGGAAAAAAAAATATGCAAAAACCCACATAGTCTTCACATTCACAATAATTAAAATAATATAAAACTTTACAAGTAAATATTCATGTCATTGTGTATAAAATAATAATTAAATGTCACTGTATATAAAATAATAAAGTTAGCAAAAAAAAAACATCAAACAATAAAAATAAACCACGTCAATATGTAAAAAATTGGAGCAGCTCAATCCCAAGCCTTTTTGTCCTCAATATAATCTTTAACAGTATAAAAGGCTTTCTGGCACAACTTACGTTTAATGAATGATTTGAATTTATTAAGGCTTAGATCTTGAACGTGGCTTGGAAGTTTATTATAAAAGCGTATACATTGACATCGAAACGAGCCACCTATTTTCTTGAGCCTTGTTGTAGGTACAACAAATTTGTGTTTGTTCCTAGTATTTATATTATGGATATCACTGTATTTTTTAAATAATTTTATATTTTTATGGGCATATAATAGATTTTCAAAAATATACTGAGAAGGCACAGTCATTACATTAATCACCTTAAATTTCTCTCTGAGAGAGTGTCTTGGACTTAATTTATAAATTGATCGAACAGCTCGTTTCTGCAAAACAAAGATAGTCTGAATGTCGGCAGCATTTCCCCATAACAGAATACCGTACGACATTACACTATGAAAGTAGCTAAAGTACACTAAACGGGCTGTCTCTATGTCAGTTAAATTACGAATTTTTCTAACAGCATATGCTGCGGAGCTTAGCTTTTTTGACAGTTTATCTACATGTGGGCCCCACTGAACTGAAGCTTAGCATCCAAAGTCAGCCGAAGAATACTGTGCTATCTTCAGGATTCAATTCTTCGCCCTTTATTAACTCATTAGTTTTCACCTGCCTAACGTGAGGTAGCGTAAACTTAATGCATTTGGTTTTTTTTTCATTTAGAAGTAAATTATTAACATTAAACCAGTGAACTACATTTGAGATCGCGCTATTTACATCGTCAGTAACCAGCTGCTCACGTTTCAGTTTAAACAAAAGTGAAGTGTCATCTGCAAACAACACTATATTATGATTATCCTTTATGAGGTAAGGCAAGTCATTAATATAAATAAGAAACAAGAAAAGACCAAGAATTGAGCCCTGTGGGACTCCCATTATTATTATAGATCCGGGAGATCTTTTCCCATTGACGTCAACGCTCTGAATCCCATTACTCAAGTATGAAATAAGAAGATCCAGAGCGGTGTTCCGGATCCCGTAGTGGCGGAGTTTCCTGATTAACGTTTCATGAAAAACGCAATCTAATGCCTTGGACAAATCACAAAAAAGCCCATGGCATCGCATTTATCTTCCCATGCATTATAAATATGTCCTAACAGTTCAACACGCCGGCATCAGTAGTCGAACGGCCCCTTGTAAAACCGAACTGTTTGCTATGTAGTAATTTATGTTTATTAAAAAATCTTTGCAATTGGTCTAGTATTAATTTCTCAAAAAAATTACTAAAGGTGTAACTACTAAAGTACTGAAATAGGTCTATAATTTGAGGGGGCTGATGTACTACCTGATTTAAACAACGGTATTATTTTACTATTTTTCATAAGGTCAGGAAACTCCCCACAGTCAATACTTTATTAAAGATAAGAGCTAATGTAGGTGCTACAATGTCTATAATAGACTTAGCAACTTCTACAGAATTACCCCACAGATCTGCAGTCTTTTTTACATTTAAAGTGTGAAAGGTTTTAATTATATATCTACAGGTAATATGTTCAAAATGAAATTCCGACTCGCAAACATTAACATTTTCCTTAAGCAAAGACTCAGCAACAGAAAGTGATGAGTTTAGGGATTTAGTAGTTGAAACGGGAATATCTGAAAATAAATTTTCAAAGGCCACGGCGACTTGTGAGTCTGATTTTATTATGTTGTCATTAATTGAAAGGTTATAGTCAGTATTTCGGTTACTAGACCTTCCCGTTTCACTATTAATAATATTCCAAGTCGTTTTAATTACATTACTACTGTTTTTAATCTTCGAACTCAAATAACGCGACTTGGCCATACAACAAACTTTTTTAAATAATTTTGAATAATTTCTAACATACAAATTGATTAGGGTTATAGTAGGAGCTTCTTTTTTCTTCACATTTAATCTGACGTAGACAACCTACAGTTGGTAGATGTGGTGGTTCTGTTTCACCCAACATCATCGTTTGATTCGCCGTTTCATTGCGGTATGCAATCGCAGATTCATGTTTAAGATCGGCAGACAACTCGCAACGTTTAATAGGCGATAGTTTAATTTTTTTGTTTGCCTTCTGAATGAATTTTTCATCAAAGTCAAAGTCAAATTGTTTATTTCAAATAGGCACTTTTGAACGTCAATGTTTACAAAAAAAAATTAATTGATTCTACATCATAACACGTTTATGATTTTCCACATTGTTTTTGTTTTATTGTCGGATTTCTGCATTTGTCGTATGTCTTCTCTTTGAGAGTTGTATACTGCTTTTTAATATTTTATCAAAAGAAATATTTTCTTATAATTTCATTGTTATTTGTTTCATTTAATATTATTTTAAGCGATCTTTTATGTTTACATGAATGTCTTAGACCAGTTGTAAGCCATCCTTTAGCTTGTGTGTTTTTATGTTTATTTTTTTGGAGGGGTATGTGCTTATTTAATGATTTTATAATTAATGAAATAAATGCATTATAATTATCGTTTATAGTGTTATTTGGCTTAATTTTAGTTTCCCATTTAACCGATAAAGGCCCGCCGACTCACCGGTGAGTCAGTTGTCCCCACCGACTCACGTTTGTGAGAATATCTACCAGACAATCGACTAAAATCGCCACAAACAATACTAAACGTTCTAATCAAGTGTAATTTGAGCCTACAGTAGCATGAGTCACTGTTGCCGAATCGGCAACGCCGGGCTTAAACGTATGTTTTAATGATTTTTTTAATATCCGCCATATTTTATCATCCGTTAGTAGGTTTTCTGTTAGAGTTCATTTTATATTTATTGATTTGTGATCGGCGAGGCCGTAATCGTGTACAAAAGTTTTGTTTATCATTTGTTTTTTGTTTGTGAAAATAAGATCTATGCAAGTCGATGTAGATTTTGTTACACGTGTAGGTGTTTGTACCAATTGACTTAAGTTATGTGAATGCATAAAGTTTAACAGTACGTGGCAGCAGCGGGCATTTTTTAAAAGTACTTACATTTATAAATATTGAAATCGCCTCCTATTATGATGTTTTTAGTTTTGGGTTTTACTGAATTTAAGGCTTTTCCCAATTGTTCATAAAAAGTATTAATATGTCGATCCGCTCTGTATAATCCTATAATACAATTCAACTTAGGTATTTCTATTGCGCTTAGTACACATACATACATTAACTCACGCATTCTTCCCATGGAGGTAGGCAGAAACTATAGAACGCCACTGCTACGCTCCTTACATACTCCTTTTGCGTCGCCTACGTTCATACATCTAGTCATACACGCACGCCGGTTGCGAGTACTACGCGCTTAGTTCTATTATGAATTCATTAGAGTAATTAACTACAATACATTCCAAATTATCCTTAACTACTAAACAGACTCCACCTCCTTCCCGAGTAATGAGACAGAAGTAAGACTCTATTTTGTGTCCAGGTAGGTGTATCGAGTCGAAATAAGAATAAGTTTTCCATATCTCTGATAATGATAATATTGTAATATTAGAATCTGACAATAATTGTTCGAGCAAGCTCATTTTATTCCTTAAACTTTGGATGTTTTGAAATGTCACAGTGAAGTTAGTTTCGAAATGTTCTGTTATGATTCTGGTTTCCTTTTTCGCTTATTTGTGTCGGACTATTAGGCTCCTGGAAGACCGTTCACAAGATGGGAAGACGATATTAAAAAAATTGCTGGTCCACAATGGCAACAAATAGCCCAAGACCGAGAGAAATGGAAAGCTTTGGAGGAGGCCTTTACCTGAGGGGGGTTCCATTGAAATAATAATTATAATAGTGCCTACCTACTTAAAATATGTTTATTTTTATTTTTATATTAATAATAATTAGTTATAGGATGTTAAGAAAAATTTAGGTTACATAGATATTAATTTCTCTATTTCTTTATTAACTAGTTTATAGGTAGGTACAACATTCTATGTTATTCTGCAAAGTGGAAATAAAAGGCTTTTTATTTTATTTTATTTATTTATTATTAGGCTCCTGGGTAAACGTAATGTATCCTGTATGTAGTGTATCTTCGTGTGTTTTGTGGTCGTTTCTTTGTGTTATATAGCTGGAATTTAGGCTTGATGTTTTGCTAGTTACAGTTTCCATACAATCATCGCATTCCTTACCGTTTACATATAGTTTATTGTTTTTTTATAAAAGCTATTTTTTCGCTTTCCATTTTGGCCATTTTTTCTGGCTGTATGTAGTCTATTTCGGAGTTCATTTCGGAGTTGTAGTGTTTTCCTATCCATGAATTTTCCAACTGCCAATCCTGTATTTTGGACAGCTTTACCATTTTTCATTATATATTTTGCCATTCTTTTATTTATTAGGCCAATAGCTAATGGTCTTTTATCTCCTCTTTTACCGATGCGCTTTATTTCCTCTATGTACGGTCTATGTCTACATACATGATTTCAGAACGCTCAAGAAACGCGCATTAATGAGTTCATCCTCGGTTTCACGGTATTCTTCATGTAGTCCATAAATTACTACTCTGATCCAATTTTCTAATGTATATAGTTGTTGTTCAATATTGTCGATTTTTTCATTTAGTGTGCTAATATTTTCTTTGAGTATGTTTTGTTCTGTTGATAATGTATTAATTTGTTGTTTGTGTTAGATCGTTCTGGAGCTTCCTGATTGCATTGCTAACTCTTTTGAATGGTGTTTTTAACATCCTGTAAAATAGTTCTTATTTATCTTCATGTTTCCCAGTTTAGTATCTAATAGTTGACTAAATTTGTCTAACATTATGCAATAATTTTTTGCTATTATGTTTTCGTTGCAAGGGTTAATTGTTTGACTAAGTAAATGTAACACGTCCTTCGGTGTGCCCCAAGGAAGTATTTTAGGGCCTATTCTGTTTTTGATATACATAAATGACCTTTTTAATCTAAACCTACAGCATGGCACAATAATATCTTACGCTGACGACACTGCCCTCCTTTTTTCTGCTGAATCGGATAATGAAGTCTACAAGTTTGCGCAACACGGTTTTAATATTGTAAATAAGTGGCTTCATCATAACTCACTAACATTAAATACGGCTAAGACAAATTATATTAAGTTTTCAATGCGCAAACAAACATCTGTTTTGCCCTCAGCGATGTATGCTCACTATTGTATTATTGTATGGTCCCTATAGATTGCCTGCTAACGTGTCCTAGTGTCCTGTCCTATAACTAATGAAATAAAATATCTGGGAATTATAATAGATGAAACCCTATCTTTTAAATAACACATAGAAGCCTTAAATAATAGAATGCGTACACTAATATTTGTTTTAAAAAAACTGCGTTATATTGCAGACCCAGAATTAGTTAGGCGAGTTTAGCTTGATCTCTGCCAGTCAATTTTGACTTACTGCATTACCGCTTGGGGTGAGCCGGTAAAAGTTTGCTACTACCTATCGAGAGAGCTCAAAGAGCGATTCTCAAGGTGTCTACCGCCCATTCCTTTTTCCCACTAACCTACTCTATAAATCCTGTGAAGTACTAACAGCTCAATATTCATAATGAGCATCGTATTAAAACAACACGCATCCCTCCCATATTGCACTGAATTTACTAAAAAGAGACGGAAAGACATAGTTTGCCCTATAAAAAGTACGAAACATGCTTTCGCAGCCAAATTTTTTGCAAACAGACTAAATGGAGAGCCAAAATGTATTCTCTTAATTATAATAATTGCAAAAGAACTCTCAAGGAAGCTCTTCAAAGTATTTCCTATGAAGATACAGAGAAATTATTAGTTGTACTTAAATAAAAATTGTATTTGGTACTAATTAAGTTTAGCTAAGCATTTTAGCAAGCAGCATTTTTTTTGGTTCTATTTACACCTTTTTCAATACCTATTCGATGACTACATTTTTTATAATTAAGGCGACGATAACCGACTTTTAAGAGCGGGGCGATGCATGAACTGCCCATACAAACGTAATACCAAAATCATTTGAAATTTGAGCATTTTTCAACCATATTATGCTAATATTCGGATTTAGACAGTATTTATCTAGGTTCCTACATTTTTTTTTTCGAAAATACTTACCTAGTGTGAAGTTATAGCGAATTGAATTTCACACATTTTTACAGCGTAATTACATGTTTTCATGTATTTTTTTCAAGTTACAAATTAGCGAAAAAATATCCGAAAAACATTAAGTTTTCATTCATCATTTTTGGTATTACGGAACACATCCAAATTTATCTAAATTTTCAATAGCTAGTAGTGCCATCGCGTCAAGCAAATGTCAATGTGTGCGTGGTCGTACTGCGCACGGTAGCTGTGTGAATCGCTCCGACAGGCACTCACACAAGCGCAACGACCCGGATTGTTTGTTGTCATCATCTATCTACTATGGCTTTCAGTAAAATTCTGTGTTTTATGATTACTTTACGTACAGTAAAGTGCACGTGCGTACGTTTTTGTTTGCGAAATTGTAGGTATTGTAATAATGTTCTAACACTATTGACCTATGCTATGCACTTGGATTTTGATTTGCCTTGTGATTTGGTATCGAGCATAAGTACCTACATTCTTACGAACTTTGTTTTGTTTACGGACTTGGAATATTATTTACGATCTTGGTTGGGATGTACCTCACAGTAAGTATTACCCAGTGATATATTATTATAAGTTACCTATCTGCCTTCTTCCTTGTTTTCATACTTTTAAACTCGGCCCAAGAACATAAAGATATTTTTTTCTTGGGCTGTTTTGTACACACGGCTACACATCAAGCTATACGTTTCCAGTTTACGCTGACTTCTCATTGTAAGGAAATCCTAAACAATGCGAGATCAGCTTATACTGGAAATGTATAGCTTGATCTGTAGCTGTGCGTACTAGTAGGTACCTAGTTATATTTTGTATAAATTAGGATTTACCTACCTATCTTTAGATAACATTAGACCTAACTAAATTTAAATGTGTTGAGGAGCAGTAAAAAGTCTAAGTTATACACACGGCCGAAACAAGCTGCTAACTGCGGGAAAGACGCCTGACCTTTTCTTTTGCCTTTAAAGTTCATTATGCTTTGACCCAATTTGTAAATAAGTACCAGGGCTTCTAAGTACGTCCACCTTTAACCAGCGCCAAAAACCAAGGCTCAACATACTTTGAAGTATTTTCTTCCTGCGTCGATATAAGGACTACAATCGCGTATGCAAAATAGATACTTCCATACCTACGTAAAAATACTTGCATAGGAAACTGTTCCGTGCGGTCTTACCAATAATGATCATGATCGCATTTGCGAAAAAGTAATGCAACCATTGAAAATATGATTGAGTAGTAGGTACTCGGTAGGTAGTTTGTAAACATCGCTGTCGCTCAGTGGAAAGCACCACCGACCGAGAGTGATGCATCATATTTTATTATTGCTTCGAAAAGGCGAGCGCCGTGTCTTCTTTCCTAGAACATTGATCCGTAACGTAATGTAAATAAGGATCAAAATCACGTAGCGTCGACGGAGCGATTAGCCGACCTGATCTAGTTTTTTTTTTATATTATTGACGTGTAAAAGTGTTTGTACAAACCTACTTACTTACAGAAATAAAATCATTTATCGTGTCACTGTTCCGTTTCTTTACTCATATGACCGACCGGGCTTAGGTAATATTATCACAAGGACACTGCTGAGACTTACTGGAATTACTGGTACTGTGATGTTTATTCTGCGCACCCGGTAGGGTGACCATACGACCGGATTTGTCTGGACAAGTGCGGCTTTATGGTTTCGGCCTGGTTTTTACACAGATTTTTTTTGTGATATTCCGTTATTACACAAATATTTATGCAGTTTATAATGAAGTCGATTTAAAAAGGTTAGCCAGTTATCAAGTTATTATCGGAGCTGCCTCCCAGGGTCACCAAAGTCCAGATAAAAATCCCAGAATGATTAAATAAACTAGAAAGACTTTGATCTTTTCATTTTAGTTTTATCAATGTTTTGTATCACAAAAAAGTCCGTGCAAAAACCGGGCCGAAACCATAAAGCCGCACTTGTCCAGACAAGTCCGGTCGTGTGGTCGTATGGAAAGAAGCCACGGCGCGCGCCTTCTCTAAGCAATAAGAAAATAATTATGATACATCGCTCTCGATTGGTTGTGCTCAGCGATGTTTACCAACTACCTCCCGAGTATCTACTACTCGAAACATATTTTCAATGGTTTCATTACTTTTTCGCAAATGCGATCATGATGTAGTCCTTATTTCTATGATTTTACGGACCAATTTTCGATGCAGGAAGAAAATACTTCAAAGTAGAGCCCTGGTTTTTGGCGCTGGCTAAAGGTGGACGTACTTAGAAGCTCTGGTACTCGATGTTGCAAGTACGACCCATGTCTATGATAGGTACACTACTACAAGCTTGAGCGATGGTGGCGGCTTCGTCGCGTACGGAGAGACAGGCTCGGCCAGTACTCACGCTAAGGCTCAATTTACATTGCCGCAGAACGGAACGGAAAAGCATAATGAACTTTATGTCAATTGTGTAACGTACAAACTAGATAAGAGCAAAAAAAAACAGGTTGGGCGTCTTCCGGGGAATTGTCATGCATTCTCGGGAATTCCCGCAGTTAGCCGTAGTTACAATACCAACTGTTTATTGCAGCTGCCATTTGTCATGCCACTAACGCAATAGAAGCCAAAATCGGTTGAACGGACTGTAAAAAAGGTTTATTTAAATGTCTAATCTTATTTAAAACAGAGTATAGGTACCTATAGTATAAAACAGCCCAAGAAAAATATTCTTTACTTATATTCTTAGCCCAGTATAAAAATATGTAAACAATTAGTAGCAATGAAGGTAGATAGGTAACTTATAATAATATAAAGTAGGTAACGCAAGAAAGATACATCCCAACGTTCGGAGTTCATGTCGGCAACTAAACCAGATCGTAAATAATATTCCAAGTCCGTAAACAAAACAAAAGTCGTAAGAATGTATGTTACTCGATACCAAATCACAAGGCAAATCAAAATCCAAGTTCATAGCATAGGTCAATCAATAGTGTTAGGAAATTATTACAATATCTACAATTTCGCAAACAAATACGTACGCGGTGCAGTACAGTAAAGTAATCGTATAACACTGACAGCTGTAGAATGACAACAAACACCCCGAATCGTTGCGCTAGTGTGAGTGCCTGTCGGAACACGGAGCGATTCACACAGCTGCCGTGCGCAGTACGACCACGCACACATTGACATTTGCTTGAGGCGATAGCACTACTAGCTATTGAAAATGTATGATAAATTTGCATGTGTTCCGTAATACCAAAAAAAAATGATGAATGAAAACTTAATATTTTTCCAATATTTTTTCGCTAATTTGTAACTTTATAATACGAGTATATGCTGTGTTCCTGCATAAAGAATATTTCAAATATTGTTGTTTATAATACCGTAAAACGGGGTGACATTGATTAGTTTTAAACTTCAAATTGATGCCACGCTTGCAATTTCAACGATAAAAATGTAAAAAAAAAACTGTAGTGTAGACTCATTACGTTAATTAATTAATACCACAAAAAGTTATGAATTTGTAAATATTTTTTTTTTGAAAATAAAAATCCTTTTTATCAAAGTTTTATTGATAATGGGGCTACTTTGGTTGTGCACTCTTTTATTATTCGATCGAAAAGACACCCCGATAGACGACAAAAATCAAAAATAAAAAAATATTTAGAAACTATAGTTTAAGTAATATTGCGTTTTGAATATTTTTGGGGCTACTTTGAGTCAAGGGGCGAATTTGATGGTGGGTGTTACAATTTTAATAAACGAGAGAAACCAAATATTTTATTTATGAAAATAAAGTAACAGTAGCTCAACATTAATCAGTCATTCAGCACGTAAGATTGCTATTTCCTCATGATGCATGAAAACAGGTCGGGCATCAGGCGTTCTTCCGTGCAATCCTTTAAATTTATTCCCAAACGGACTTTTAAATTGAAATTCGTTGTAAGTGATTTTCTCTATTGCTTCTTCCATTGCCTCCTCTGTATTTTTTTTATAATTGCTAGTACCAGCGGTTTTTTTGTAGGTGCGAACCATGAGGCAACTATAACCAAAGTAACAAGTACGTAGGGGTTAAATTGATTATTTGTATATTACTACTATATGATTCGGGACGACAACCATTGGGGTGAAATTGATAACTATCAAAGTCGCCTCGTATATCCTATTAATGTAGCCCCGGTTAGCTAAAATGTTCATGCAAAATAGAATAGCGACCGTAAACAAAAAATGCAAACATGCTCTAAATCTTAAAGAAACGTTTAATTAAAACAGTGAAATACTACAAAACCAACAACAATACTTACGCTTGTGCCACTGAAGTTATTAAAACAATATTTTTAAACTTTTTTGACACTAAACTTTAACAAATAGTTTTATTTGGTTCTGACAACAACTACTCGACGACGCTTCGGCAAAATATGGCTGATCCGTCTGTCTGGCTAACAGAACAAGCAACATTTTGGCTGAATTCAGTATCATGCATTAAATCCATTAAAAACATACCAAGTTTAGCTATCATCAAAGTTACCCCAGCTCTCAAAGTAACCCCGTTTTACGGTACAGAAAAAATATATGAAAACATGTCATTTACGCTGTAAAAATGTGCGAAATGCAATTAGCTATATCTTCATTTTAGGTAAGTTTTTTTTGAAAAAAAAGGTGTAGGAACCTAGATAATTACTGTCTAAATCCGAATATCAACATAATATGGTGGAAATATGCTCAAAGGACATTGCTCGGCGCAACCAAGAGCATCGGAAAATTATGTGTTGTATTGCCGATCATTAGTAAATTCTTATACTTATCATGTTTTTTTATAGCGGACTAGCTTCAGAATAGATATATTTCAAAAAAAGTATCAGATAATCGAACCACGAATATTATATTATACTCCACTTGAAACTCTAGTGTTGATTTGTTTTTCATAGCTCCGTGTGATTTTTAGGAAACGGAAAAACAATAGTCAAATGAATTTAGCTATTTTTAGTACTTACCTAGATAATTAGGTACGCAGTTTTTGTTCTAAAGCCTAAGTGTAGATAAGTAAGTGCAACATAATTATAAATGCATAGAATCTGATTAATATAGGTTACCTTCTTTTTTATCATTGGTTTTGGAATGAGATAAAATGTTTGTGTGTATTAATGTAAAAATTGAAATGTACTTATGTACATAATTATAATGGTAAGATAGCTGATATTTTAGAAGTTATCATTAGCGTATAAGTACAGTATGGTAACATAGCTAGTACCTAAGGCCCGTATTTATAGAACGTTACTCAGTACTCAAGCCTTACTTAAGACTAAATTCAACCAATCCAATGGCTTGAATCTAGTCTTAAGTAATGCTTGAGTACTGAGTAACGTTCTTTAAATACGGGCCTGAATGTATCAGGATTTAGGTTTCAGTCACATCGAACAACAATCAACCACGGTTTCAACCACGTTTGATCAGCGCCCGCTTGAACGGCGTGACTATAAAACGCGTCTACTACTGCATTTGCAAGCGTGTGCGTCAGGACAGCGCTGTTCAAACGCGCGACTATGAATCTAGCCTTACCAATAAGGTAGTAAGTTGTTTTTAAGGTAGTAAATACAATTACGAAGAGCGAGCCACGCCAATATAATTGACAAAGTGAGAGACTGGCAAGCAAAGCAAGTGACAACCAGGGATGTGAAAAAATTATCGATTTTTATATTAATCGATATTTATTGTCTTATAATTGATTTTCACAAATCGATTTATTTAAAAAACAGAATAATCGATTATTTAGTAATTGATTTTTTCCCCTCCAAGACATCTCTAGTGGCAACTGACCATTTAGTGACGTTAAAAATAGGGGTGCCAAATACGATGCATTAAAAAACGATATTTCCTAAGATTTACTATGGCTATACGTTATCTCAATTAGAAGTATAGTAGGTAATACCACCTAAAGATGTTTTGAATTTGCCGCGTTTTCTCAGGTCACGCTTTCATTTGCCAGACTCTAGTAGGTTTTTAAATTATACGGAATAATCATAATGGAATGGTGATTGAAAGTTTTTATTGTAGCCTTTATTTGCACTGTAATTGAAATAAATTCAAAATGTGATTCAGTTTTAAAAGTAACAGTACAAAAATAAAAACAAAACATTGATTACAATCGATTGGGCTGATTGGGCATCCCTAATCATCTTCGACACGACAATGACATGACGTTTGGCAAAGATGGCGGCGATTAATTATATTAGTCGCTTAAAATACTTTTAATGTTCATTTTGGCATGCAGCTAGTCCGTGTTATAAAAGTATTTGCAACTTATTTAATAAAATAGACAGTTAATTATCGTGTGTGTCCGATACTTTTATTGCACAGGGCGATTCTTGACATTGTCCTTTCAAATGATTTTGGTATTACGTTTGTATGGACAATTCATTCGTCGCCACACTCTTAAGGGGTCATTATGAACAACTTTCACTATGGGATCAACCCTGAAATCGCGAAAAAAAAATCAGCTGTTCCCTACATTTTGACGAGTTATGCGAATGCAAATGTAGGGAACAGCTGATTTTTTTTTCGTGTATGTCTAACGCCGATAAAAAACTGAGAATGGCGCAAAATCTACCACGCGTATTTTTCTGAAACCTTCACCAATTTAAAGATAATTTAATTATTGATCTTTTAGTATACGCGTTTTATTAAAATACCTTTTGTTTTGTGTATAATAAATTAATAATGCGTCAAATTGGGGACAGCGCTCCTTGATGGGCGAGTCCTATTGCTGGCTGAACGTACGACGCGTTGCGTGAGCTCAGTACAGAACACGCAAGCTAACTACTCAAGGTCACTGGCATATGTCTCAGTCTTACACTCAGTTGCAGAAAGCTCACCATTAACACTTCATTACATAAAGCAGCATTATCGCTAATAAATTCATTACTTTAATGAAGTTGCACAAACAAATTTTAGATGGCATTAGACATTTTTAATGCCACTTTAGTTAAAGAAGACTTTAAACAATATTGCCAGGAACAAATTACCATATTGAACGAAAAGAGTGAACATTTGCGTTCTGTTATTATCCGTACGTACAAGTACACCACAATTTTAGCTTAAAATAAAGTAAATGTAGTTGATTTATGTGTATTCAGTGTACTCTGTGGTTTAATCTAGTTTAAATAATCTGGTTTAAGGTGGATGCGCTAAGGTAGCCCGCGAAATTCAAAATTACCAACGTTTTTTGCAAATTTTATACTTCTGATTCATATTCTAATGATTATAATTCTGTAAAGCCATATTGGTTATGGCCGCGAATCATAATTAGATCAACATACAACGTGTTAAGGTTTCTACATACAAAGGCACCGCTCGTCCCGCGACACGCGGGGCCTTTGTGCCGTGTCGCGTCGCGCGACAAGTCGCGCTGGTATGTAGAAGCCTTTACTGACCTGCAAATTACAAAAAACGTAATAAAGTTTGAATTTCGTGGGCTACCTTAGCGCATCCCCCTTATTCTAATAATTTTAACATGTGTGCAGTCTAGAGCTCCTGCCATACGTGGAAATACATCAATTTCATAAAAACCTTCTGCAACTCTACGTAGTTCCGTCCGGTCTGGCATTTTAATATAGAGGTGGCTTAATTTTACTAGTTCACGGGATACTTTTTGTATAAACAAACTGACAAACAACCCGACCCAACCTGTTTCCGACAAACTGTTGATTTATTTATGTTTAATAAATCACCCAATACTTGCTGGAAATATCCAGTGGCGAAAAATCTCAAACATATTAAAGCTGTGTCAGGCCATTAATGGATTTATTTCTTTGCGTCACTGGTTCAAAATCTTAATCAAGTAGGTTACAAATTTGAAGAACTGCCTCCTTGGAAATTCTATACCTTACACGAAACTCTTCTCCATCATGTTTTAAAAATAAATTCACTCGGTCTGGGATTCGACGGCGAGGTAAATCTACTAAATAAGAATCAGATAATGACGAAAGACTGGTTAAAGACATCTTTCAATTACAGAAATGCATTCAAGTACCGTAGAAAACACTAATGTTGGTCTTTCATGGATGCTTTTCGGCCCATTAAAATTAAAAAATCTGAAATGTCATACTTAAAGTTCACCACCTGCTAATGGGCGCTAATGAAGTTACGTGCAAAGTAAAAGTGTTTAAAATGGCCGGTTTCATTAGGTTTGACATTTCATTAGTTAAATTTAATGGAGCATTAAAATAAAATAAAAAATGGTTTTGTGCAATGATTTAATGCTACATTAGTGTTTAATGTAGTCTTTAAAATTTAAAGATCGTTTCTGCAACTGAGTGTTAATGTAATTATTTAGAAATATAATACCTCGCCTCGCCTGAAACACAGGATAACCTAGTTCAGGCACATAACACAATAGAATTTTACGTAGATTTAAGCAAATTTGTATTTAGTATTTTAGGTGTTCCCTTGTTTCGCAGACAGAAATTTCATAGAATTTTGTTTCGTAGAAAATGTTTCATAAAATATTTGGTCCTTGTATTTTTATTTCGAATAATATTGTTTCAACGACTATTTAGTTGAATGAAACATATTTCACAGAAACACAATTCAATGAATTTTATAGTAAATTTTTTTTTTTTTACAACAAGCTTATCAAATAGTAGATTTTTTTTAACGAATATTGTTTGTGGGGTTTTTTTTTTATGGTATTTTATTTCAACGAAAATGTAAAAATAGACATTATGCTACCCATAATTTTATAAATAAATATCTTTTAAGCGATTAATTAAGCGTTTAAGAAATATATAAGTACGTAAAATAATAAAAGAATCAGTGTTTTAATTAACACATCTGCGTCAGATACCATCTACTGTTATTGAATCATTTGTGTTAGGTTAGGTTAGAACAGTGACCATTAACGCGTGAAGGCGAGCGAGCGTAGCGAGCAAAGTCAAAGTCAAATTGTTTATTTCAAATAGGCACATAAAAGGCACTTTTGAACGTCAATATTTACAAAAAAAAATAGAATTGATTCTAGTCGCCCCTTCCAAAATGTAGTTTCGTATGGAGAAGAATGGGCAAGAAACTCCACCGGTTTTATTGGTACATTAATTATACAGGGTGTTTGGTGCATCGTGTGCCAAATTGAAATGGTCGACTGAAGGAGTCATCCACTAGCCTTTTAGACCCTTTAACACCCCTCATGCTCTGTGGATTTTTTTTTATCGACTTTTTATTGTTTTCCCAAAAAAAGACCCAAATTTTACATTCAAATACAGATTTTAAAAAAAATATAAGGTGTAGACTCTGAATTTGAATTTTATTTCGATGTGTATTGTTTAAGAATACTTTTAAATACAAAATTAGTGATATTAGTCACCTAGTTCTTTTTTAATTCACTCGCAAAGGTAAAACTTAAATTAAAGCTGTACATGTTACAGCTGTTTATAAGGCTACAAAAAAAAAATCAAAAGCGACCGGGATCTTCCAACTCCCTCATTAATTCTCCAGTCTATCCTCTTTCTAATGATGTGCCACATGCCATAAAAGTATTTTAACAACTTTGTGAATTCGCTAGAATTGTGAATCGAGTCACCTAAGGCTAATATTCAAAATTATGATTTAAAAAAAAATCTCTTAAATGATACCTGTCAAACCTATAAATCTGCTATCTCATTCTTATGGTTAGGTAAATTCGTGTCTCATATCTGTATCTTTCGTGGGATTTACTTGAAATAAAAAAACAAAATTGCATTTTTAACATTTATTTAATCATTGTTACAAATCTAGCTCAAATTGTTGGCCTCTGTTGCGAATGCAGGCCCGACACCTGTTTCGTATTTCAACAGTTGTTGTACGAAGTCGTATTTCCTCCTTAATAGTATTGAATGCCGCTTCTATGCGTTGGACTAATACCTCCCTAGTTGGAACCTCCGTGGCATATACCAACTCTTTGGCACGTCCCCAGACATAAAAGTCTAACGGAGTTAGATCTGGGGAACGTGGCGGCCATGGAATAGGGCCATCGCGTCCAATCCATGCATTGGGGAACACATTGTCGAGATATTCCCTCACAGTCAATCGCCAATGCGCGGGACAGCCGTCATTTTGAAATACAATGGGCACACGTTCATTAAATACGGGCACATCGGTCACTAATTCGGGCAGGTCATTTTGTAGGAATTCCAGGTAGTCTTCGCCATTGAGATTATCGGGCAGGTAATGCGGTCCAATTACCTGATTCCCAATCACTCCTGCCCAAACGTTTACACTAAACCTTCTTTGAGAAGATTTCTGTCTTTTAACACGTGGGTTTTGCGTTTTCGTTGTCCAGTGGTGCAAATTGTGTAAATTGATAAATTTCTTGGTAAATTTGGATTCATCCGTCCACAGTATTCTTTTAAAAAAATCAGGATCATCCACATCCGTGTGTAAAAGAAACCGACAAAAAGCCACTCGTCTCTCAAAGTCGCCACCCTCAAGACCTGCAACAAACAAAAAACTCTTTTAAATTTCTCTTGGGCAATAAGTAATTGCACAAGAAAGGACCCGCTGTTCGTGCTAATAGATTCACTACCTGGAAGTGACGCCATACCATACCCATTACCTGCTAAACAAAGGCAAGGTCAAACAAAGCTTGCACGGGTTTAAAGTTAGTTTAAAATTACGTACCTTGCACCGGAGTGTAGTGGAATGGATGCTTTTTGTTTTGACGAAGTACTTTCCACACTTTCCATATTGAAATATCAAGATGTGATGCCACATTTCTAATGCTTCTTGTAGGGTCTTCCTCAAAAAGTGCCAGTATTCTCTCGTCTACTTCAACATTATGTCGCACAATATGGCCCCTTGGTTCATTAAAAGTAACACTGCCAGTTTCGCGTATGCGTCGGTATGTGTCTTGGAAGACTCTGCGGCCAGGTAATCGTCTACCAGGAAAGCGTTCCAGGTAAAGTCGTTGCACTGCACGAGCGACGCTATTAGCGGCTCCGTAAGCCATCATGATGTCCGCATATTCTTCGTTAGAGAATGTCGCCATTGCAATAACAAAAAACTCAAAGTTTAACAATAACAACAAAAATTAAACAAATGTAACAAGAACCAGCAAAACTAAACGATAACAAAGTAATAAAAGAATCGCGGAGTATGGTGAACTAGCACACACGTTAGGTAGCAGAGGCAGTCATGTCTCGACTAAAAAAATGGCGGGTCGGGCGGCGCGATTTGTTCAAACCGATTTAAGGTATGCAAGAAAGAGATAAAAGATAGATTTTACTGTGAAAGAGTGAGAAAACAAATTTTACCTCTTTCTCAAGTAACAGTTCCGCAATAAATATTTTTTCATTAGAATTTGGAATGTAGTTTTATGTGACTTGATTCACAATTCTAGCGAATTCACAAAGTTGTTAAAATACTTTTATGGCATGTGGCACATCATTAGAAAGAGGATAGACTGGAGAATTAATGAGGGAGTTGGAAGATCCCGGTCGCTTTTGGTTTTTTTTTTGTAGCCTTATAAACAGCCTTTTACATGTACAGCTTTAATTTAAGTTTTACCTTTGCGAGTGAATTAAAAAAGAACTAGGTGACTAATATCACTAATTTTGTATTTAAAAGTATTCTTAAACAATACACATCGAAATAAAATTAAAATTCAGAGTCTACGCCTTATATTTTTTTTTAAATCTGTATTTGAATGTAAAATTTGGGTCTTTTTTTTGGAAAACAATAAAAAGTCGATAAAAAAAAATCCACAGAGCATGAGGGGTGTTAAGGGGTCTGAAAGGCTAGCGGATGACCCCTTCAGTCGACCATTTTAATTTGGCACACGATGCACCAAACACCCTGTATAATATGTGAAGAAGATGCACCTAGAATAAAATTACTATACCACAATAGGTAATAAAAAGAGTTAAGAATGAAGCAATGACAGATAAATTAATTAGGTGATAGAACATGGTGCTCACATATTTACAAAAATTGTAAAAAAATATATACGATTTCCTAAAAAATAACAATAATATCAGTGTGAGTTAAGGTAATCACAGAATTTAAAATAAATGTCATAAAAATAATAAATTATACAATTAAAATAGCAACCTGTTTGATTTTGTCTAGACTCTAGATTGTCCTATGGAGCAGGACCAGCATGTTTCCAAGCATTCTTATCTTGTATAATCCTCTAATTTGTAATATACTTGTTTACAAAGTGTTCTTTTAATATGAGTTTTAAATTTTCTTTCATTTAGTTGCAATATATCACAAGGTATTTTGTTGTAACATTTAACACAGTACCCCATAAAAGATGTATGTACTTTAGATAACCTGAAAAATGGTTGATCTATTTTGTCTTTATTTCTAGTATTAAAATTATGTCTATCACTTATTTTATTAAAAAGATGTAGATTTTTCCTTACATCTTACATAATATTTTCATAAATGAATTGGCAAGGTACCGTCATAATATTAATATTTTTAAATAGTTCCCTAAGATATTCGCGGCGACTTAGATTATAAATTGCTCTGACAGCTCTCTTTTGCAAAATAAAGATTGACTCAATGTCAGCAGCCCGACCCCACAGTAAAATGCCGTACGACATAATGCTGTGGAAGTAGCTAAAATAGACCAAACGCGCGGTTTCTACATCTGTTAACTGTCTTATCTTTCTAACAGCATAAGCCGCCGAGCTTAGCCGCCCCGCAAGAGATGTTATATGTGGTCCCCATTGTAATTTCTCGTCTAGAGTGATTCCTAGGAAAACCGTTTGATTAATAAATTCCAGTTTTGTTCCATCCAATATGATATTACATTCACTACTTCTAACATTAGGTAATTTAAATCGAATGCATTTGGTTTTTGCTTTGCTTTGAGCGTGGCGCGGGAGCGGCCGCCGAGCGCCAGATCCCCTCTATTGTTTAGGCGTTTGGTGAAATGAAAATATGGTAATTAAAACTGTGGTTTATTGAATGTTCATATCTGCGTCAGATACCAACTACTGTTATTAAATAATTTGGGTTAGGTAAGAACAGTGACCATTAACGCGTAAAGGTGAGTGATCGCAGCGAGCGAGCCGCGGCAGCGGCCGCCCGGAGGGCCAGATCCCCCTCTATTGTTTAGGCGTTTGGTGAAATGAAAATATGGTAATTAAAACTGTGGTTTATTGAATGTTCATATTTGCTTCAGATACCAACTACTGCTATTGAATAATTTGGGTGAGGTTAGAACAGTGACCATTAACGCATGAAGGCGAGCGAGCGTAGCGAGCGTGCCGCGGTAGCGGCCGCCGAGCGCCAGATCCCTTCTATTGTTTAGGCGTTTCGTGAAATGAAAATATGGTAATTAAAACAGTGGTATAATGAATGTGTTAATACGTGCAATGAAGTCACTATTAATGAGAATAACAAAATTGTTTTCCTGCAACCCGCATTGTTTTTGGGAACGCAGTGTTGTAATTTTATATGAGGGTATGCATTTTGCAAAGATACGAACTGAAACGTTTAGAAACTGTCAGTCGATAATTTTTTTTTCATGGTAATAAGTTTGATATTAACTAAGCAATATGAGGATAGAGAATATTTGATTTGTTATTCTATGAAATAAATATTAAAACATACAATTTTATTTGTAACAAAAATCATTGATTTAAATTTATTCAAAGTAAGTAAGTATTCTGCGTATTGATTATTCTATGAAATGATAATATGAGAAACAATTTATGTGAAACGAAATTCTATGGAACTATTTTCTTTAAAACAACGTACAACCAGTATTTTACCTGAATAAACTTTATTTATTTATTAAACGGATCCTGAATCGAAAAATGATTTTCACAGACCCGCAATATTTTTGAACGGCCAACGATACCACACACCATGTCATAGACGAGAAAAAAATATTATCCCCACTTTATGTGCAAGGGAACTAGGTACCCTACAAAATGTATTTTTTTTTCAAGATTTTATTTCACCCATGCTAAATTACAGCTTTCTTGTACTAAGAGTCTCAGAGCTAAGCCGCGGACAGATTGACGGACATGGCGAAATTATAAGAGTTCCTTGTTAAACAACAAGGAACCCTTATAGCTTAGCCATGTCCGTCAATGTGTCCGCGTGTCTGTCCGTAAACACGGAACTGTAAAAATGTGCGCGTAATCCTACTTCCTACTTAATATAATATTATAAACGCGACAGTTTGTAAGTATGGATGGATGGATGTTTGTTACTTCTTCACGCTCAAACGGCCAATTTTGATAAAATTTTGTATGGAGGTAGCTGACACCCTGGATTAACATATAGGCTACTTTTTATCCCGATATTCCCATGGACCGACCCTTACGTGGGTGAAACCGCGGGGTGCAGCTAGTAGAAGTATAATTATTATGTTGTGTGGACTCGGTGTACCTACTGACAAAACTAAGTAATAGTAAAGTAATACAATTTTATAATATCCACCAACATGACAATTTTCTTACGGCCCGACGGTAATTTATTCAAAACTTAACATAGGTACATTAGGTACCCCCACAAAAACTTCAACTAATCAATATTATATCGGCGAGACCTGTTTAAATTATAATAAAACTCAAGGTTAAAAGTTAAAACGATGTATCGCTCCACGTCGTATTACAGTGTGTTCCCAGTACCGCTATCGCCACGGCATCGCTATCATGTACGGAATTCTGCTGATTATAGCCATTATTGTCATAATCGCGCTCTCTGTGGCGGTTCACCAAAAGAGCACGAACGCAACATGTATCTCGAGAAGGAGATTAGAGGGTCAAACAGTCATAGTGACTGGAGGAACTGCAGGAATGGGCCTCCACATAGCAACCGACCTAGCCCATAGAGGAGCCCGGGTCATCATCGCCTGTCCCTTTGAAGACGAAGGCACTAACGCAAGGAAACAAATAATTCAAGAAACCGGTAATCAAAATGTAGTATTCAAACTCCTGGACTTAGCGTCTGTGAAGTCAGTGAGACAATTCGCAGCAGATATCTTGAACACTGAAAACAGACTAGACATTTTATTGAACAATGCTGGAGTTGGGATCCCTGCAGATTTCCTGACGACCGACGGAATGAACTTCATAATGCAAGTGAACTATTACGGAGCATTCCTACTGACTCTTCTACTTCTTCCACTTTTGAAGAAGACAGGGAAGCCTGGTGAGTCGAGCAGGATAATCACAACAGCTTCAGTCCTTCACATGGTTGGAATGGTGGACATCAATAACATAAACAGAAAGAACTATTGGAACATAATCAGGATTTATGCTAACAGCAAGATTTGTCTCGTCTTATTCGCAAATGAACTGACCAAGAGGCTGAAGGGTTCTAACGTTGTGATCAATAATGTGGATCCTGGTGCAGTTGGCACTAGGATCTTTGACTCCGTGAATAAGGTATGTGGAGCAATTTTAACAGTAGCGTGCCTTTTATTCTTCAAAACGCCATGGCAAGGCGCGCAGACAGCTCTGCATGCGGCGTTGGATAAGAAGGCTGGTAACGTAAGCGGAGCATACTTCAGAAATTGTGAAATAGTTGGAGCTGTGAAACGTGCGTATAATGAAAAGACTGCTAAAGTGCTCTGGGAAGATTCTGTGAGACTAGTGAAATTAACAGAAGACGAAGTTGAACAGTGCTTTAGATCGTTATAGAAAAGTCGGTGAAGATACAAAAATACGAGTATAATAGTTAACACTAGTTACTTTTTGTGTTTACATTTAGAACGATATATTTTAATACAAACATAAAGTAAAATAAATAAATTAAAACGTGTGATCATTTACATTATAATTATAACCGGACTGGTTTGTTTTCGGATCTATGGGGGCGTACAACGGTACACTAGCGCCACTTCTTTAATAAAATATTATTTGTGTATAGTGACTGAGAAGAAATTATGAATAACGCTCAATAAGAAAATACGATCTAAAGAAAAGCGGCCACATTCCTCTAGATCGTATTTTGTTGCTTCGGGTCTCAATATTAAATTTTATAAAAGGTATTAGAAAATTCTAGACACACTTACCGAGGGAACTTATTGAGCGTTATTCATAATTCCTTCTCAGTCATGAGATAATATTTTATTAAAGAAGTGACGCTAGTGTGCCGTTATACGCTCTCATACTCGTAATAGACAAATTATAATTTGCTGCTTTAAGCTAATTGACAAGATTACCTGGAATTACATAATATATTATAATTATAACCGGACTGGTTTGTTTTCGGATCTTTAATGGTTTAATGGACAAATTATAACTTGCAGCTGCTTGAAGGTAATTGACAAGATTACTTTGAACTTAATATCTATCTTTTATCTTTATACAGGGCGAAATTAAATTAGCTAGCTAAACTCCGCAGACGTGATGGGGTATCAATATCTAAACTAGACATATATTAGTGTGTATTTTGTCAATTTGTATTTTTGTTAAATGTGTCTTGTTTGTGCAGAATAAACAATTTTCCTTTCTTTTTTTAACACGACAGAATAAAAAAAATAAAAATTTGATGATTTTTCTGGGGTCAATGATCGCTGGTAGTGTGGTTACTTGAAGTGTGAGTTGATAAAACCTGTTTTATATCGATAGCCATCACGTCTGTGAAGTTTTTACAAAAAAATACAAACGGAATTTTAAACTGATATTTTAAGTGCCTACTACCGGGGGCAGGCGGTCGATGACCCTAAAAAAAAGACATCATCAAATTAGTTTATTTTTAGTTTTATCATGTTTATATCGATACCCATCCCGACTGCGGAGTGACTGTATATTAAAATCAATTGCCGTGCGTTAAGGCTTCTACATACCGGGGCGACTTGTCGCGCGACGCGACGCGACACAAAGGCACCGCTCGTCCCGCGACACGCGGGGCCTTTGTGCCGTGTCGCGTCGCGCGACAAGTCGCGCTGGTATGTAGAAGCCTTGAGTCTCACAAAAACTCTAAAATGACTCGACTGATTTGAATATATTTTTTTGTTTTGTTCGCCTCTTTACTCCTAGGGTGGTTTAGAAAAATAGAAAATTAGGAAAACCGAAAAAATCTAATGTTGTCTCACTTGTTACGACGTTCACCGAGTCATCAAGTGATAAATAAGTCACCGCAAGATTGTGAACACCGTTAGTTTATAATCTATCTAGCGAGATTATAAATTATCGAAAAATTGTGAACTGTTGTGTGTAGCGCATTTATTTTCGGTAGTTATCTATCAATGTAAAATCGTCAAATTGTGGACGAACCTGCACTTACGAGGGCGGCACTGAAAATTTCGGGAATCAAGGAAGTGACACAGCATTACTATTTAAAAATGTATTTATTGCTTTTCAAAGTATTCTCCGCGAAATTTGACACATTTTTCCAACCAATCATTGAAGCAACCATTCCATTCGGAAGTTGGGGTCTCCAAAATGGCCGTTTTGTAGGCGTCCACAACTTCTTCAGGTGATGAAAATCTCTGTCCACGCAATTTATTCTTTATTTTAGGGAAAGTATAGAAATCATTAGGGCTTAGGTCGGGGCTGTACGGCGGATGGTCTAATAATTCTATGTTTTCTTGCTCTAAAAACTCTTTCTCTTTACGGAGTTCAGAAACGACCTGTGGCAAACAAATGCTAGCATACCATTATGCATTAACCGTTCTTTGTCCCTCAAGAGGAATAGTCGTAACATGGCCGGTTTTGGAGACAAACGTGGCCACCATTTTTTTTGCAACACTCCGTGAACGAACAATTTTTGTTGGCTTTAACTCATTTTCGAACACCCAAACTCGTGACTGGTTTTTTGTTTCGGGTTCGTACGCGTATATCCAGGATCCGTCACCTGATACAATGTTGTATACAGCATTTGAGGATCCTGCGTGGAATCTTTCGAGAGTTCTGACGCACCAAGTAACGCGAGCCGCTTTTTGCTCTTCACAGAGCGAATGCGGTATCCATCGGGAAAATAACTTTTTTACACCTAATTGTTCATGCAAGATTATTTGTATTTGACTCATGCCAATGTCTAAAGTTGCCTGAATTTCGCGTTATGTCACATGTCGACCTTCCTCAATCAGCTTACGCACAGCATCAACGTTTTCTTGGGTGACTGCAGTTTTTGGACGACCTTGACGGGGATCATCACTGAGCTTGACACGTCCACGTTGAAATTCAGCAAACCAGCGATAAATTATGGTTTTGGATGGGGCTTCATCACCAAATGCAGAAATCATCCGGTCAACACACTGTTTTTGTGTTAAACCACTTCGAAAGTCATAATAAATCATCGCTCTTGAATTTTCTCGAGTCAATTCCATTTTCTCAACGACTAAACAAGTTTGACAAAACCTTGTGACAAGACCGAGAATCTTTTATTAAATAATTAAATGGTATTCGATTTTTAAAACCAAGGAGTTTTCAATTAAAAAGATTTTAATATGACAGGGACAGTGGAAATATTCCATTTCCGATACTTTTAGTGCAGCCCTCGTATCGACAAGATTTATAATCCGTCAGATTTTATCACCCGTAAAATTGTGAGCCGTCCCTGATTGGCAGGTCTTGGCGGTACCCGAATTGGTCGCAATAACTAAGCCAGGACACCCTGACCAAATGGGTTAGGTTTTCATAATTTGTCTGTTCGCCATGGATAGATTATAAAATATCAAAAATAATGCGTTACATTGCAAATGGTTGGTGCAGTTCACAATTTTTCGATGGTTTATAATCTCGCTAGATAGATTTTAACTAACGATTTTCATAATCATATGTGAGGTGACATACTTAAGTGTGTAAAAACGTTGTGTTAATTAAATACAGAACATCAATATAAACGAAATGAACACCAGACGAACAAACAAATTAAAGAAACTTCAGTAGGTAGGTAATAGTCCTGTTAAGACGACCGTGAAATTAATTCCATTTTTTTACGCGCCGTTCAGTTCACAGTCATCACAGCAGATTTTTTTTTGTATAATTCCTGGAGTACCTAATGATAATAACAGTTTTAACTTTATATAGTACTGTAGAGGTTCTATGATAATACATTATGCTAGTGACACTGACACTTAAAAATAAATATTTAAATTCGGAAGAGAGTATTAAAATGATGAATTGTCAGAGAGAGACGTAGACTAGCATACAAAGAAATATGTATTAATGTTAAGATTAAAATAAATCAAGGCTATAAAAGCATTATCATTTTGAGTTGTGTAAAGGCTTCTACATACCGGGGCGACTTGTCGCGCGACGCGACGCGACACAAAGGCACCGCTCGTCCCGTGACACGCGGGGCCTTTGTGCCGTGTCGCGCTGGTATGTAGAAGCCTTAACACGTCCCGCACACAACAGTACCTAATGTATTTATTGTAATGTGGCCGTGACCTGTCAACCTGCCTCGATTACTACTATTACTCGATTATTTACTTTTTTATTTACATACAATCACAAACACTGTATTCAGGAGAAACACGAGGCAAAAAAGAGCGAGTCGGCCTCGCGCACTTAGGGTTCCGTATCTTGTAGAGAAAATATCTTTCAAAGCTATATTTTATTTTTTTACGACCGTTTATCTAAGTTTGTTCATGAAGGATTTTTGCTTATTTCCCTTTTTTTGGTTCTGAGTTTCTGACTTTACAATCTTATCGTTTATTTTTATGTAATATATTTTTAGTTGTTGAAGGTAATAATGATTTTCCTTTTGCTAGTTAAATTTGATTACTCTTTCAAATACATTGCAATAGCTTGCAATTTATTTGAAAGTGTAATCAAATTTTACTTTTATCTTACTAAGCAAAGTTTTGTTTTGTATACTTAATTTAAAAACATTTTTTCAATTTCTAAATGTGAGTACCATGGAGCCGTTTACAATGTTATGATGAATGTTGACTTAAAAAAAATTGGCAGTTGAGAGTAGCTGATCCACGCGTCATGTTCGTGAACGGCCGTTGCCAGTTGAGACTGGTCATCTCTTAACTGCCAGCAGCCTTAGCACGAGAACCGTAGAGAGAACAATGACGTATAAATAGACGCGTCATACACGAACATTAGTGCACTCAAAAACAGCGTGAGCCATGATTGTAGCTACAATCATACAGCGCGTGAAGAAAAGGAAAGACCTATACCGATGTCTGTTGTTAGAAACAGATGAACATACATATTTAGTTACGTCACTAGCTGCTGCATGTTCATTGGCGCGTACGTAATATTAATTATTATTATTGTAAATGTCAGGCATTTGCCTGGAATTATTATTGAGCTCAGGTAACGTATCTAAAGGTAATACATCATTGAGAGAGAGAGAAGCGTTTTGTCGACGGAAGAGTAGACAAAAATGACGTTTACGTGTAGACAGTAGACCATTTTTGGTAGACAAGCAAATTCTAGTCTACAGTAGAGTAGAAATAGAAAGCGTCATGCTAAGCCTGCAGGGCTTATTTGTAATATTTTAATCTTATATTTTGAACTGTTTCTAAATATATTTTTTTACATTGTTCTCACATGGACTCAAATACTTTTGATAAAACATTCAACTTTTAGGGGCTATTATTGCACTAGTGTAGAAAATGTGAAAAATAATTGATTTTTGTGTAACTTTTCGTAATTTTTGTGGCTCTTTTTGCTTATTATTCAGGAAATTATATTTAGTTATTCGATAGTCTCAACATTTACCGTTGCGATAAGGTCATTTTCACGTCTGAAGTCCGTATTACAGAATGTTCCTCAAGTCCAGTTTGATCGTCTAATCAGTTCACTGTTTAAGTGTCCTAGATCATCAGTACTAGAGCATCGGTATTTTTCCAAAACGGTAATTAATCTACACTCAGCTGAATCGAGCCTCAAGCAGTGATGTGTATTGTCTATGAATCAGCCTGTTTTCGTTTTCGATTTATTTAATTTACTAACTTTCTTCTATCTTCACAGAATTAGAAATATTAAAATGTACCAAATAGTTAAAAAGATTTTGTCATGAAATGTCGATTGGAAACTTATATTAGTTTGGTTTACCTAAGTACCGTTTTTACAGTGGTATCCAAAATATCTATAGCATCTGGATTTATCCGGATAGTGTTATGGAAGTATCCGAAATATATAATAGACAGCCCGTTTAGTGTACTTTGCCTACTTTCATAGTGTAATGTCGATTTCGTACGGTATTCTGTTGTAGGGAAATGCCGCCGACATTCAGACTATCTTTGTTTTGCAGAAAAGAGCTGTTCGATCAGTTTATAAATTAAGTCCCAGACACTCTCCCAGAGAGGAAAGTTCTTCCTTTCTTCCTTTTTCTTTTATTTTCAGTTAGTGTTAATCATAGTCTGGCAGTTTGAGTCATTTATGCGGCCTACCCAAATGTCCTTTCTTTGATCGTCGCATCGTTGAGCTCCTTAAGTTCTGAGTAGAGCTGCACGATTACTGACAAATGCGTGCACTGACTGGTCAGGTCCACTCAATCTGTGTGGTTCTTTCCCCAAAAGACCATTTCAGACACCAATCTACATGGCTTTCACATGATTTGACCAAGATTATGTCTGGACTTTAAAAGAGACTGTGGCCTCTGAGTTTGTTTCGGCCTTTCTTCTCAGAGTAGTCAGATAGGAAACGCCGACCTCATCTAGTTTTTTAAATATGATTGACGTGTAAAAGTGTTTGTACAAACCTACTTACAGAAATAAAAATCATTTATCCGGATTGTAAAATGAGGCGGATAATTGCACGCCATGTGGAAAGTTAGAACGCGACCGACGGGCACAGTGCATTGTGGGAACGCGGCGGGAATCCGTTCGTTGTGGCGATGCTTGCGGGGTGATGGTCTACGTTCATCAGTAGATAGATGTTTTTTAGCTTGCTGATGATAATGATTTATGGTATTTAACGATTAATTGTTGTTGACAGATGCGCATCGAATGCTTCCATTACCTGGGCCAGGAGGAGCGCGGCGCGGACAGCGCGGGCGACGAGCCGGCGGGCGGCGCCGCGCACCTGGCGCACGCGCTGCTGGCCTTCCACGAGCACGCCGCCCACGTGCTGGCCCCACACCGGCTGTCGGTGAGTTAACGGTGCTAATTTAGACTAGATAATGTAACGTGTTTTGAAGGATTTTCATAAAATTAAATAATGTCATTGTAGCATTATTTCTTAATTTTATTTCACGGCGATCTGAAATATAATTAATTAAACAGAGTTGTGTTCCTTACACACACGTATTAACATCGCATTTTTAGAGATAAAATATATATATTTTTTTAAGTTGGATTATTATCTCAGCGTTGGCAAGTAGCAACACAGAAAGAAACGTCACTTTTCTTTCGCGCGCTTACATGACATCGCAAGAAAAAATTCGCTCTCATCAAATCGTTAATTTATATTATGTTTACAGTGCTCTTTACTGAAATGATGATCTTTGACAAAGTGTCAATTATGCCAAGTGATAGAAAGTGTAATGAGTGCATTGTTAGTGGAGACCTGAGACGGCCACGAGTTCACGACGTTCATGAACGACATCAACAGACAGCAGATAAATACATCAGAGGCAGACTCCTAAACCTGACCCAAGATCCGGAGGCACCCCACAACCTTAATGTGCGAGAGTGCCTGGCTTTAACTGACCACCTTGTACGTGATACTGACAGCGCTTTATATAAGCACTATGGTGGACATTAACACTGCCTATTGCCAGTTGCTGCAAATGTTATAAAGCATTATCTCTCCAGAGACACGAGATGTCACCAGTATTGTTATCTCAACGATACTAGCTGGATGAGGAGCTGCCAGAGAGGCTCGTGAAGCCCTTAGCGATGTTACTGTGCATAGCTAACTGGTATGCGTTTATCAACATTACATGTACGGGACAACATTCAGTGCGTGCGAGACACGCCAGTAACGTGTGACCTTCCCTTTACTAGCTGGATGAAAAGCTAACAGTGTGTATAGCTAACTCGGGTATGTACTTGTAATAACAGGTAAGTCTCATTTCTATGATCAAGGCTAAGAAAATTTAAAAAGGTGGTTTGATAGGCTTTTAACTTAAGAGCATGAACGCTGCGAGTCAGCCTTACCCAACCCTGCACACTGTCTGTGTGTTATACACGTGCAAAAGCATTATACGCCCTTGTGAGTGCTGGACCCTACCTCCGTACCTGGATTGTTATCATTGAGTATAAAATACTCTTAACGACACTGACTCTTGTCATAAAAGGGGTTTGATATGCTTTAACTTACAGTATCAAAGCTGCGAGACAGCTTAATCAACACTGCACACTGCCTGTGCGTTTATACACTCGAAAAGCATTTGTTATTATTGAATATAAAATACTCTTAATATGCTCATAGCATGTTATCCCACCACTATGTGACCTAGCTCTCGCATCAAGGACAATACTATGGAAGCACACCTCGCCTCAACAGGTTACTTCTTATCAGCCACATAGGTGGCTTAATTATCCTGACCTACAAATGATACCTATTTTGTAAACTATATAAAGCAAAACTGTGTAATTTTTACACTCATACATTCAAATTCTGTAAGTACAGGATACGTTAAAATTATTCTGTGATGCAATGGCTGACGGTACAAGATACTTTGCAAAAATGATTATGTTATACAACGGCAGACAACAAATGCTTCAGATATCTATGGAAATTTCCATAAATGCAACTGAAATGAACCAAAACCATACAAAGTATTATTCAATGCTCCCTTCATTATCTATAAGGTAAAAGCTGTACTTTCAGATTCCTCTAAACTGAGGGAACAAGGGATTGGCCTAAACAGGGTGGAATGGTTACCTCTATCATACGGACGGCAATGACTGACCTTATGCTCATGAAGAACATAATACAAACACAAACTGTGGATTGACTTGGCTGATGCAACAAAAAACACCTGTCAACATAAAAAACAATTAAAATATAAATAAATAATAATATAATACTACTAAATTAAAACCAGAATAAAACTAATATTGCTTCTAAAATTGACATGAATACTAACTTACTCTATTTGAAAAACAAACAGATACAATAACAAACTTGGGTATATAATTTTATAGCCACAAACAATAATAATTAATTAATACATATTAAACCCACAAGACATCCACTCTTGTTATCTAACGCTATCAATCGGGTTTTTTTTATATTATCTATTTAGAATGATTTCTTTGATATTATTATTATGATAATAGAGAAACTTACCAGTCCTTTTGAGAAAATGTACCTAAATAGCACAACAGGAGTTGACTTGTTACAGTAAATAAGAAATAAAACATCCTACAACTGGGTACAGAAATCAATCAATATGGAAAACAAAGATGAATGTTGTTGGTGGACCTTAATAACAATCCGGCTTATATCTACACTCCTGAATGACAATTTATCAAGATTGATACTGGAATGCAACAACCATATGCTATGCCGAAAAAACAGCTGCAGACCACCGACCCTGTTATCGGCCGTGGGTACAAAGATACAATAAACTATTTGATACCTATCAAAATTCAATACCTCAACTTCTGAATACCATTTCAGCTAGTAAAAACCGAGATGAATTAAAAATGCATTAAGTACAGATTTACAATGAATTTGTACATTTTAGACCCAAACAAAATAGAAAATTCAGTTTCATTCTGAACCTAAAACTGGTACTTAACCCCTCCTAGGGCAGTGAGAATTCCATTATAGGTACTTAATTGACAGAAAATTACAAAGCTCCCAGATATAACCCTATTACTTTATACTGCTTGTACACTATTCAATTATTTTTCAACCTATCAAAATAGATAGGTATCTACTTATATAATTTCATTCTATAGGTACCCGCAGGATTGTTCCTATGACCAGATAGGTTACAAATAAAGGGTTCATTATAAATACATTGTCTAATAACTTCTTTAATAGAATTCTCATACTTCAACTGTATCTTATAGCTCTGCTGTATTGACCTATAATAAATGTAATCAGTGGTCTTGACTAAGTTACCAGTAGCGAGTGACACTTAGGTACCGAAACAAGATTTCCTACCAACCCACCCTGTTTATTGATTCGTCAAAATATCAAGACCGACATAATAAGCACCTTTAGACAGACGCCAATTTACGTGTACAAATCGAAAATCGCCCGAAAATTAACCATGGAGATCTAACACCTTGAAACAAGTGCCTTGAAATAACTATATTAAAACAAAAGTAAGAGTTTATTTACATATCATTACGCCCGCATTCCCAGAAGGGCCGGACAGAGATGGGATCTTATTCAAAGGCTATAAAATCAAAATGTCTAATTAAACATTTAACCATTCCAACTAAGTACTAGACTACACATTTAGCAGTACCTAGATAACAATGATAATCACAACACTAAAGTAAAATTGTCAAGGAAACAAAGGGGGGGCGGCGCATTGTGAGGATAAAGTATTGATGGATTGTGATTAGAACATGAACAAGGCCAGGCATACCATACAATCAATGCAGGCACCATGAACAAAAGTACCTAAAAATTTCTTCGTTCTTAAGCACATTGTACAGTGAACATAACTAATTATACAACTTCGTCACCTAAGCCATATAACTAAATTTTATGCCCCATAGATGAAACTAATCTTTTCGATTAGCTCTCAACTTGTCAAGTAATAATTGACTATTTGCTAGCAGAACGTATGAAAATCATGTGGAAGTTAGGATTCCTTTGATCATAAGTACTTGAAGTAAACGGTTTCACTATAAATTAAGAAATATATTTTCTCTTTTTTTCTAATTCTATTAAGTAAATGGTGCTTACAAAACTTAAAACTGATTAAGTCAAAAGCTCCATCTATTCAGCCGAAAGACATCCACTGTTGGACATAGGCCTCCCTCAAAGGGGGGGTTTCCCATAATCGCCACGCTTGGCAGACGGGTTGGCGAAAGTCAAAAGCTTATGCAACACCAATACAACGCAAAAAAAAAAAAAAACAGAGCTTCTTACAACGATCTGGGCAACAAAACCTGCCACCTCAGTGACTAAAACACATTATAATACGCAATTAAACGTAATAATAGAGTATGTATATATATATATAGAGTTCATGAGCTTATTGCAATCTCACGCAGTAAGTTCCACACTGAATCCCAAATAAGTGAACGTTAAAGCTTATGGAGACATATAAGGCTGCTATTCCCAGTCACGAAAATATTCAAAAGTATTCAATCTCACATACAGAACACACTTTACTTAACAAGTTGGCTGCCGTTTTGGCTCTAATGTTGACTCTGTGGAATAATAAAACAAATACTTCATTATAACCGTAAGTTACGATAAGCGAAATAGTAAGTTAAAGTAATATTAATCCTTTACCTCTCACAGTACAACAAATACAACAGCTCATGCCTCATTGCTGACTAACAATAGCTAGGAATAGGAATAATAATTATATATAATAGGAATGCTAATTCCTAACAAAGTAACGGTAATGAACAAAAATAAAAAGTACCTACTTAACAAACCAGAATATTTATAACCAGATATTGCAGACAACTCTAAACATCTACTCTGTTTAATTAATTATATTTCAGATCGCCGTGAAATAAAATTGGGAATCAAACGAGCTTACCTCTTAAGCGAAGTCTTGATTCTAATTTTATGAACGGCGATCTGAAATATAATCACCCACCCGCCACTAGCTAACAACCCCAACGCTGCAATAATCAGTCTACCTAATTCACTTATCCTTTCAGGAAACCCTAGTGAATGTAAGTATGCGGAACTAGTTTGTACAGAAAACAGAGCTCGTTCCTTAAAATACTTAAGGATCTCTAAAATAAGTGACGTTTCTTTCTGTGTTGCTACTTGCCAACGCTGAGATAATAATCCAACTTAAAAAAATATATATATTTTATCTCTAAAAATGCGATGTTAATACGTGTGTGTAAGGAACACTACTCTGTTTAATTAATTATATTTCAGATCGCCGTTCATAAAATTAGAATCAAGACTTCGCTTAAGAGGTAAGCTCGTTTGATTCCCAATTATATTTTTAATTATTTATCGCTGTAGAAAAATCTGTTAAATTGAGATTGGTAATTGTTTGGGATATTTTCTTATAACTGGCAAATATTCGCATTTTTTCCTTTCTTTTTATAAACTGTTTCTAAAAAAATTGTGAGCCGCCACGGGACGCCTGGCGATGTGAAACATCTAACAAAAAGGTCGCGTACCGGAGGACCGCGCGCGCGGAGTGAGCGGTTAATCGCCAGGCGGAATGCGTCGCGCCGCTAGCAATCGGTTTTACGTGCGCCTATAGATGTTTCACATCAAAAAATGAATGTTCCAGTACATAATGTCTGGCGTGGGTGAGATGATGTCAGCGGGCGTGGTGTGGCGCTGGCAGGGCGAGGCGGGCGCGCGCGGCGGCGAGGCGCGGCTGGGCTCGCTGCGCCACTGCCTCGCCGCGCTCGCGCTGCCGCACGGCGGGCTGCACAGAGCACATACTTATCTGCATCTGCTTACTTGCACTCCTGAGGTGAGTCATCATATATGGCGTAAACATCGTCTGAAACATTTATATACTATCGGAAACAAACATTATGAAACAAATTTTCCATGCGCCTTTTACTAATTACTTTAACGCAAGAAAATTGTGATTACTAAACAAAAGAAAACATTGATTAATTAAAGAGGAATCTCTTTAATTCATCAGTGTTTTTTTTGTCTGTGCCAGCTAGCTCCATAAATAAAATTCCGTTACATTCTTTTTAAAGACGCTAGACAACATTAATTGACAGTGCTTCACACTAGCCCTGAACCGAAACAGCTGGACGTCATGGGAGGAGGCCTTTGCCCAACAGTGGGATGATGCAGGCTGACAGTAACTACGTAGAATTTAAAAGCAATTTCTTTTGGAATGTCTTCTGTTATCCCACTATTCGATTTAAAATAATGGCGCCCTACCCTTATTTGCCAATCCATAAAAATACACAACACTACTAAACCACATATTTTAAAAAACTTGAACCTCTAATATTCTTTATCTTTACCATCCGCAGGAAATAATAACATCAGTTCGTGAGAAAGGCGCGCAGTTCACCGAGCTAGAATACTTGAACGCGTTCAAAGTGATCGAGACTCGTCGCGGCATCTCGCCGGCCGATATGAAGATGCATCTCAAGCAACTGTCTGCCGCGCTGGGGCATGTCGGAGTCACTGTATAGAGAAAGAAGAAATAGGAAAAATTATGTAAAATGGCGGGATATGGAATGATTTGGATTAATTTGTCAAAGAACATAAATTATTGTAATGGAATAAGTTGGAATAGTGTTATTTATGTAGATTGAATTGCTTTTCACATACAGTCAAAAAAATTTCATATGCAGGCAGTACCTATCTACGGAAGTACCTACAGTAAGATCACTTTTTTGCGGTAAGAGTTCTCATTGTGAAATATTGTGACTTTGTTTCTTTTTGTACAATATAAAGTGTAATTTATCTATCTGGTTAGCTTTGAATAGATATACCTACACCAGTAAGGAAGCAGGGCAGAATTACTTTTGGCGGCAAAGTTACAATTATCATTATCCTCCACATTGCCTGAGGACTTTGCCACCGGCCGCTGCCATTCCGGTGTGACTCGGCCCTAATAATCACAATCTGAATGATTTTAAAGGATATTGTAATCCATTGCTTCATATGTTTGACAAATTTGTCAGCTCAACAACGTAAATAACGCAATGACTGTTGTTGAACTGTAAAAATGAAAGCCATTGCTACTGCCATGTAAGGGCGCGGCCACATCTCCGCGGCGCGGCCACACACGACGTGCGCGGCGCGGTGCACAGTGCGTGCGCCGCGGCGGCTCGCGACAACAATGTTTTTTCTTCATTCATCGTCTTAGCAATAACAGGAGAAGAATACGTCTTTCACTGTCCATTATCTAGACAACACTACAAGTTTTACCGCACGTTTGAACTGATGGTCGGTGCGGGCAGCGGGCGCGGCGCCGCGCACGGTGGCGCCGCGCACGGTGGCGCCGCGCACGGTGGCGCCGCGCACGGTGGCGCCGCGCACGGTGGCGGCGCGTGCGGTCACGTGGCCGCGCACTGAGTGTGTTACGCAATTGCCCCGCCGGTTCAATGACTACTAAAATCGTCAGTACGTTTATTTCCACTATCTCATAAATACCCATTTTTATTCAATTCAATTTATTATAACAATGCCGCCAATACCAAATGATTACTGCAATTGCTAAAACATCGATAATTGTTTATTATCTTGAACTGGAGTGTTACGAATCACTAGGGCGTTTGACAAGGCAAGGGACAAAAATATATATTTTCTTAATGGGATTAAAGGCTATCATACAAATATTATCACGTGACCTTTGTCAGTTGTCCAATATATCTTCATGTTTTTGATACTTTGAAACTCAGATTGTTTCTATAATCTGAGCTTTGAAAGCCCTGGATAGCTTTTATGCCTTTTTCAACGAAAATTCAATTTGATAATACACAGTAATTTACTCAATGACGTATTATAAATAGACGCGTCATACACGAACATTAGTGCACTCAAAAACAGCGTAAGCCATGATTGTAGCTACATACTTGCATACAATCATACAGCGCATGAAGAAAAGGAAAAACCTATACCGATATCTGTTGTTAGAAAGAGATGAACATACATATTTAGTTACGTCACTAGCTGCTGCATGTTCATTGGCGCGTACGTAATAATAATTATTATTTTTGTAAATGTCAGGCAATTGCCTGGCATTTACTTTGCCATTATTGAGCGCAGGTAACGCATCTAAAGGTTGCATTGAATTTACTACATTTTATAGATTTACGGAAAATACAACTTAAACTTCAAACGAAACTCGCAGATCTTAAGTCAAGATGACACTGAAGATGTCAATCTTTGCTCGGTATTTAGAAAAGGTGATCTGTGATATCAAGCAACTGTCTGCCGCACTGGGGCATGTTGGAGTTACTGTATAGACTAAAAAAATTAAATATGGCTTGTAAGGTGCAATGTTTGGCGTGCCTTAGCAATGTTATTAAAAAAAAATATATATTAAAAAAAAGACAATTTTTATGTTTACCTACTCACCAGAAAATTATTTAATAGATAGTTAGATTATCATGTATTAATATAACATCCTAGTTTTTGGTGCATTTTACTTATTATTTGCAATAAATTTTGATATTTTATAACCGAGACGAGTTTCTTTTATTCAACTACCATAAGGTGCCTCACGCGGTCACTATCTGAATCGTGGCAGCAGAAACTCCGACCAAGATGCGGACGTTCATACTAAAGTAGGTACTTACACTACGTTTGGCCTCAACTCAAGTCAGCCGCCACATCGTGCGGCTTGTGTGATTCGCATTGGGAAGTCTGGTCTATTTAGGCCACTGGCTGTGGTCATGGCCGCGTAATACGTAAGGTCCCGAATGACGCAGGTTGATATACATTTTCGATAGAGATCGCAAGTTCAATTCCTGCATTGGACAAAATAAAAAATATTTTGGGGAGCATCGGAACGTGTAAGGTAGGTATAGGATGCTCCACTCAGTCTAGGTAGAGCAACGATATTCGCGGGTAGTTGTTGATGACATTAGAGCAAGGAACAAGGGATTAAAGAGTAGCCTTACAGGATAGTAATAGTAGGTAGGTAGCTGAGATTTGAGGAAAACAGCGTGTAGTATTGAAGAGCCCTTTATCCGGC
Organism: Tiliacea aurago; assembly: GCA_948098905.1. NCBI lineage: Eukaryota > Metazoa > Arthropoda > Insecta > Lepidoptera > Noctuidae > Tiliacea > Tiliacea aurago. The sequence continues at coordinate 2,021,474 of OX402580.1, read as the reverse complement.
CGTGGACTAATAGATATAGGCTGATGGCTGATGATGATGTTATAACACGAAAGGAAACGTGAATGCGACGCTAAAGCGGTAATCATTTTCGTCACAACCTTGGTATCATGTAAGGGCATGGGCTTCCCTTGCATGAATTTTTGATCTACGGACCCATTGTAATTATATTTATGCTAAATATTACAGCAACATTCCCAAAATCAAAAAATGCTAGAATTCAATTCTATTTTTGAGTATGGCAAGCAAAGCCGATGTCGACTATTCTGCCAATATCTAAATTGAATTGGAAAAGCAAGTGTGCATAGTTGTAGTAAAAAAAAATAAAAGTCTTTGATACAACTGTTGAACTGTAGATCTTGTGGAAATGCTAGACTACATTTTTTATGCCTTTGCCATTGCCACAGTTACGATGTCAAGTCAATCAAGTCAATGTCAAAGTCAAAAGATAAAATACAAAATGGCGGGAATTGTTTTCTTTTGTAAATAAACTTGACAGTTTTTTAGGCTGTTGTTTGATACAAATTAATAATAGTGAAGACTTAGAACGTTATAAATTTGTGATTTACTATTCAATATACGTAAGTAACGATGGCAGACAACGATTTAGCAGATTTAAGAAAACAGTGCATCACCAGCCTGTATTTGTGTACGGACAATGTATCAAAATATTTAGATAGTGAGAAAGAAGCTGAATTTGATAAACTAAAGATGTGTGTCCAGCAGTATTGTACATTAGAAGCACAGCAGGACGTTACCATCGAAGCTATGGAGAGAGCAAAGGTAAGATTTGAACTGAGATATCACTTTTAGGTTATGTTTTTGATTTGTTTTGGGTAAGTAAACAATCAAACATTTAATTCATGGTCTTCCTGTTCTCATAAACATGATTTTATCTCATACTCATTAACCACTGGACACTCAGCTTTCAAGAACGTACTAGTTTGTTATTGTTAAATACTATACATTGATAAATCACCAAATTGATGAATCAGATAAAACAATCTTATCTATTTAATATGCTTACTTAACACTATAATTAAACTCAACATTGCAACAAGGTTGACCCTATAGCAGAGGCTATGAGTACACATCAAAGCTTAGCTATGTTAATGTTGCTAAAACAAATAATGATTTATATTTGTAGCGCGAGACTGATACTTCTAATGTTAATACCCTGGAGGAGAGATTCAAGTCCCACCTGAGCAACTTAGCAGGCAAACGGCTCAGGGTTGATAATCATCCTTATATGATGGAATTTAACAAGAGATTCCAAAGAGGACTGGAAAATGCAGCACGTAAGAACTTTTTATGTATCCTTCTTTCATCATTTCAGCCGAAAGACGTACACTGCTGGACATAGGCCTCTCCTAAAGGAAGGGGTGGGGTGGATGCCATAATCGCCACGCTTGGCAGTCGAGTTGGCGATCGCAGAATGGTGTTAAAATGCATAGAGAATGCTGCTGCCCATTCTCTAGTAAGTCCCTTACTCGCCTTTTATTACACCCACAGGAAGAAATAGGATGGTGCTATTCTTTACATCTGGCACCACTCGGAACGTGTGTGTATTATCCTTCTATGATACCTTTCAAAGGTCTCTTCCAGCCCAATATGTATAACTACAAAACCTTAGCTACCTGTGATCTCTGGTCATCTTGAATTCAACTTTGGATTGAATTTTCAGTGTATTCCCGTTGTCCCCGTATGCCATATCCCCGTCACGGGGACAGCGGGACGTGATTAAATTTATTTCCCGTTGTTCCCATAACGTACGACGTTTAACCTTTTTGAAATCGAAACAGCTACGTTAGGTTAGAACTGTGACCACACAACGCACGAGCCGAGCGAGCGTAGCGAGCGGTGCCGCGGCAGCGGCCGGCGAGTGCCAGAAACATATTTTTGAATGTAAAACCAAACCACGGGGACAACGGGAAGTATTTTTAAATATTTAATTGAATTACCGCTGTCCCCGTAGGACGGGGACACGGCGTACGGGGACAACGGGATTACACGGAATTTTCAAAATATTCTTTTATCTGACTTAATATGTCAGAGGTATTTGATCCTGGATGCTAAAATATAGTGTAAAGTTATATTACCAATCCAAATAATTATGTTACAGGTAACTTGGATGAATCAGATTTGGCCATCACTGAATCACAGGACCAATATGTGAGTATTACCACTTTCTGTTTTTAGGGTTCCGTACCCAAAGGGTAAAACGGGAACCCTATTACTAAGGCTCCGGCGTCTGTCTGTCCGTCTGTCACCAGGCTGTATCTCATGAACTGTGATAGTTAATTAGTTAGACAGTTGAAATTTTCACAGATGATGTATTTCTATTGCCGCTATAACAACAAATACTAAAAAATATAATAAAATAAATATGGGCTCCCATACAACAAACGTGACTTTTTTGCTCGTTTTAGCTCGATATTGATATCGAGCAAAAGGTTGACGCTTGAAATATTCTCAGAATATTTAGTTATTTATTCACTTTAAAAATAAATAATTAAATTAAAATAAAACAAATATTTAAGGGGTCCCATACAACAAACGTGATTTTTTTGCCATTTTTATAGATAGTGATACGGAACCCTTCGTGCGCGAGTCTGACTCGCACGTGGCCGGTTTTTTTTTATACCAAGATAAGATTTGTAGAAACATACGTACCTACTATTTATAGTAGGTACTTACCAAAATTACACTTTACTGTGAAGCTCTTTACCTTGCCCTACTTCTTTACGATCGGTAGTATCAAGTACTGCAGGTCTGCGCCAGTTCTCTTTCGCCAAGGAGAGCGGGGTAAGGCCCTCGTCCACTGCAACCACATCTCGGTGCATCCCCACATCAGTTTGAAGGAAATATTCCCTGAGACTACAAATCTCGCGGTTGTGGAGGGTTTTAGCATTTAAGAAACCTTGACCCCCACACTTTCGCAGGGTCTCATTACTGATGACCGTGTGTAATGCATCCGATATGCCGTCAGCAATATATGGACCAGAGCCAGATCCATATACGATCCAGAGCGTCAAGTTCCGTCCAAGTCCATTTTGAGTATGCCGAAAGAATACATCAAAACCGGCACGACCCAACTGTTGAAGGCACGCACCTTGTTTCCGCCTGATAAAAGATTATTTAACACTTTATTGAAAATAGAATGGATGTAAGAACTTTATAGACCGTCGGTAAACATGTAATTGGTCTATAGTTTTTAGGTTCGCAGTCATCAAGTCCCAATTTATTTGGGGTTGGTGCAACATGTCTTTTTTTTTGGCCATACTTCTCTATTAGTTGTCATCGCGTTAGTCACTCCCTTTATAGTCATAATTATCATATTTCATACAGTCCATCCATCAATTCTTTGTACTTCCACTACTCAAATAGCCATCCGCATGCATACTCGAAACTACCCTGGCGACATTTCCCTCATTCCTCCGCATCACATGCCCATACCATGACCAGCTTTTTATGCAGTACTAACCGATTTATGGAGCAGGCGGGTAACTCCTGTCGTAAAGAACAGTGGTAGCGACCCAGTCTCTAAAGATCTCTGTGATTGCGAGGCTAAGCTGGCGTATGACCTCAGAAATTGTGCAGTCCGTTCGGTCCTGGAGATTTCCAATTAGGAAACGGGCAGACTGCACGGGCCCCATCCAGAGGACTAATGGTAATAGTCTCCTTGCCTGGTTTTGAATCATACGCCTGCTCAACAATACGCATCCAATCACCTTCAGCGTGACTGACGGGCACCGATCAAATGATTCGCCAAAAAGCACTTATGGCCTCATTATCCGGTGGACGGGCGTCAGTCACACCTTGAGTGGGAATAGGCCGCTCCCATGCTCTGTATACCCACCTTTCATCGCTCTGGAACATGCGGTTCTTAGTGTACCAATCCACTCTTCGCCTATACCGACGGATACGGTTTGCCCATGCATAAACTTCCTGCTTCAAGAAGTCAATGCGCTCTGTGATTCGGGATACATATTCTCGAGGACTAATTTTTATTGTTATTTTTTATTTCAGTTGGACCCAATAACAAAGAGACCTGTAACAGATCCAGTCAAGAACTCAGTATGTGGTCACATCTATGAGAAGGATACCATAATGAATTTGATTGCAACCAAACCTAGATCTAAATGTCCAGGTAAATGAAAATAGATTATATTCTTTATGATTTTATGTAGGGTATCTGCACAGTTATTTCTGTTTTTATGTAAATATTTTTTCATAGGATCAAACACCATAGTACAATTATTAACACAGAAATATTATTCTTGTTCTTGTCTTGAGCTCTCAGCAAAGACCTCCCCAAACGTAAAACGTATTGCTGAAACTCTTGCAAAAATATGATGAGGGCTTTCCCTCATCATATTTTTGCAAGAGTAAGTATGTGTATTTCACTAAATATATTCTCATTACAGTGGCTGGCTGCGGCAACCGGGGCCCCATGTTAAGAGACCAGCTCATATCTGACGAAGAGCTAAAGTTCCGCATGACCATCAGCAAGCACTCCACCATGATACAGGATAGGTCTATCATGGATCTAGATGACACTATGTAATGCAAGCGTACGATGCTACAAGGTTCTTTCGGCGCGTTGCCAAGATCGGAACTAACGCTGCCATCTTGTATGTCAATACAATTTCACAAATGTTTACCAACAACGCCGCCCTGTCAATGTTATACAGGCCCCAAAGGATCCTTGTAGCACTTTTCTTCTTTCTCATGGGAACCCACAGAGTAGATGACTAATGAAAGGCTAATGGTCATCACAATAATATGACAAATGTATGTAATTCCTTTCTGTCCCAGTAAGGTTTTAGTATGTTTTTCTATTTCAACTGTTTCGTTTTTGCACTTAGTTATATTATATCAGCCATTACTGAATGCATCTCACTGTTAAGAACTAAGTATGACATAAACTTTTAGTTTTGCAGATACAAAATCTGGTTTAAGACTGTGCTCTGCTAATGAGTACACTAAGAACACTGCTAATAATGCTGCAATATTGTGAATGTGTAGACATCCCGTTATGATTAGTTTTGTAAATACTTAATATTAAAGTAAACATTTTTCTAAACTTAATTTATGTTTTTATTATATTCAGGGGTGGGGTAAATAAAGTATCAAATACATATAGAATATAATTTATTTTAGCGAAAATCTATTAATATCTATAACAATGCATTTGATATTCAATACATTCATCATCAAGATTAGTCCCCGAGATTGGTTTGATTCTTTTTTGACAGATTTTTAATTATATTACCATCAGAGTAGACCGCGATTTGGCGACCTTAGTACCTTTTGTATTGATTACATGAACACATATTTTTAGTTTAATAAACATTAATCTGGCCAACTGGAAACGGTAAAAAAGATACGAAACTGTTTTTGCTTAAAGTTATGACAGATTCAGTAAAAAAAATGTGTAAAAATATTTCAAAACAATAATAAGATTCAATCTTGATGACAACGTATTGATAATAATCATTTATAAATATTGGTCCATAAAACTATATCAATAAAAGTGCATTAACAAGATTAATGTTTAACACTAATAAACTATGAAGCTCAATACGCTATGTATTTAAAAACAATATGGCGGCGTTAGTTCTTATTTTGGCCAGGAGCCAAAAGATCCCTGTACAGCTATAGCAGTATTAGCTCCACAACAATATTATCCAGAAACAAATTGTAATGCGAAGTCCACCTTCAAATGTCTGTCCTCTTTTTTCAAAAGGTATTTAACCGAGTTAAGAGGAGGCTCCCTATTTTTATGTTAATTTGCATGAATATTCTGATATTGTCACACATACAAGCAAAATGAAACTTTAGTAAGTATATGATTTACTGGTTCTTTTTCTTTCCATGTTGAAGACAGTTACGTAATTGTAATATTTTCTCTAGATACATTCTTTATTCGAAAATCATGTCTTTTTTATGGATAATAATTATAAAAAAACAAACATGATTGTTTGGCATTTATATCTAAAATAAATATTCACAGCAAGAAAATATAGTTTATTGTCCAGCCACCAGATATTTTTTGTCTTGATTAATTATTACTTTAGTTATAAACGAAATAAGAATTGAGACTTACGCTATTTAGTTTCGTGCTCGAACACGATCAAAGGAGCGCACGCGATATTAAACTTTATTACTGATGTGTTAGCGTTTAGCACCTAACGGAGTGGCGGGGAGCAAGGGGCGGAGTTTGCGTGGACATTTGATTTAGACTGCCTGGTTTTAACTGGGAACTTTAATAAGATGTTGAGACTCATGGTTTATCACTTTAGGGTGTGTTGTAACGACGTCTTATAGTGTCGTCTATGAAAACAGGCATATTTTTCTGGCCGAAAACAACAATACATTACAAGAAGTAAGTACCTATCACACTAGATATGGCGTGTGTAAAATAATTGAAAATAGCACTTTTATTAATTCTAAAATTAATAATTATATTGGTGGTTTTAATTACATCTATACAACAACCGATTTCTCACAGCAGACGAATGTAATGACGAATGTTAGGCCTTAATGGCTGAGCGGTTTAGTCCTACCCCTTATTTATATTTTAAAAACTTGTAATAGACCCTTAATAGAATTCTACTTGCTTTTGTCATATGACATAGCAATTAGGGCGGGCGACTTTAAAACATTTTATGAATAGTTCTAAAGCCACCATTCTATAACATGAGTGTTACGACAGTTTTTTCAGAGGACGTGCGATATTTATTTGGAAATACTTACTTTGTAACATTAAACTAAGAATTATATAGTATAGTATAAAAAAATTAATTGCACTGCAATGCTTAAAGTAAAATCTCTTAAAAATCATGAATAACAAAAATTTATTTATAACCTGTGCCAGTTGCTAATCGCAGGAACATTGTATTTTTTTTTTACTGTAATGTGACAAAGTTCTAAGGTACCTAGCAACTGACCCAACTAGCACGCATAATTATAATAATTAATATGTTTAAGAGAATTGACTAAAAGACAAAATAAAACTAATACATTAGTGAACACACATATTTAGCGTAGTCTAATCATTCTAGGGTATCTAATTGTACACTTTCACGAGTCAAGCGTCAATTCAAACTATTCAATAAGTGCACTATCGGATTATCAAAAATCTTACGATTAAGTGAATAGAATAAGGTACACGCCTCTAGTATCTGTTTCATTAGGAATAGTAAAATGCTGTGTTTAATACGGTATCTAAACTAAGTATCCCTTTGGAACTAAAGTCGAGCAAGGCATATTTTTCAACTGGCGTAGGCGTTCGTTGGACGTGCACGCTGCGCTAACGCCGCGTAAACACAACGTCAACCAGGGTCTTATACCACAAAACTGTAGAAAAAATGACAAAATACAGAAATAACAAACACGTATAAAGGTATGTTACAATTTATAATCTACAATTCTTTCGCATTATTAAAAGCGTAACAACGCTAGAGGGCTATGTATAAATTGTAGACTTGTCACTAAAATTTAAATATTTGTAAGGTTATAATTAAAATTACGTAACTTAAGTTTTGTGGTACAGATGGCTACACATCAAGCTATACATTTCCACTATAAGCTGATCTCGCATTGAATAGGATTTCCGTACAGTGCGAGATCAGCGTAAACTGGGAATGTATAGCTTGATGTGTAGCCGTGTGTACGTACACGGACTTGTAAAATTTACAAATTTGTATTTTTTTTGGTAGGTATATACCCTAGATGCCGTTTGTTTGACGTCGCCTTGACGCGGCGATGGCACCCTAATGCTCAAAATGAAAAATCATCTTACTTGTCTCATAAGTTTGTGAATCGATTAATGTAGAATCAAAGACAAGATTAAAACCAGCTTATCGAGGGTAACATTTCCATGAGACCAAGACTTACCAAAGATTCAAATCGTTTCAAGCAAGTCCACCCAAGGACTCGCAATCTCGTATAACTAAGTAATTTTTATTTTTCTCTTGCTTAATTTACCTCTGTTTTTAACTAGAGACATGTCCTCACTAACTTCGTAACTATGACATATTAAGCAACATTTGCAGATTAAATATTAAAAATTGAAATATTTAATATTACAGTATAATTCACTATGTGAATCTACATTGTACTTTGAGTATTTAATCAGTATTGCTATTATTTGTTTGTGATTAGTTTTAATTACAACCGTAAATTTTTGACTTGATCAGAAATTAATAACAGTTTTCATCATGTTCAAAAGTACAACCATTAAAAAAAAAATCTTGATTATAATTTATATTTATTTATTCATAATGACATAATTTATTTTTTCATAATAATTATGTGATAATAAGTAAATACTGTTTTACTTTGATTACAACACAAACAATTTAAAGAAAAATGATTAATATGCATTTTGTGATTAATTTCTGAGCCAGTCCACAAGCAAGCTATCATAGAGTAGATCGATAACATTGACAGTATAAAAAGGGCAAAGTTTAAAAGGTTGGAATGTAAAAATTCGAGAGAATCGCAAAAATAAATGTCTTATATACGAAAATACGCATAAACATTACACAGTAAAGTTTTAATGCACAAAATTCTAGCATTTACCGAAGTAGAGAAAGTTTAAAACTATGACTAGAGAGAGTTTAAAAAGCTTACAAAAATGTAGAGGATTGTTTTTTAATATCTCACTGATGCCCGGTCCCAAAAGTTACCAGCCGTTTTGGATAAAGAGGAACAGTTTGGCTTCACTCATTAGTAAAATAAAAATTGACGATTCGTTATGCAAGTTGGGACCGGGCATAAACATAAATTTAAGGTTTAGAATAATAATTAAAATCAAACTAGCGATAATAACCACTTGATCTTAAATTAAATGTAATATTTTTATCATGATTATCACACATGCAAATAGACTAAGAATTGATTAAATAATTGCTCGAAAATTAATATTAACTACAAATATTTTCAGCTATACTGTGGCCAGATGAGGGAACATACGGCTTGATGCGTTTGGACCACAGATGAACGAATTGGAGTGCTAACGAACGATGCACTGCAAATTGCAACACCTCAACAAAATATTAAGATATTTATATTTGGAGGAAACATGCACAATCCATTTGTTTATCCATCTGTGGCTAGAACCCCTATCTGACCACAGACTAGCTATCTTAGTTTTGTTTCAAATTATAAACACCCAGAACAAAACCGATTGAACTCTTACATTCAAATAACGCTCAATGTTCACATACCCATAATCAACAAAATTGGCCGTTTCGACATTCAAACCTAAAATATTTGGTGTATCTCCTTCGATTTGTGTAGTTTAAATTGATCGATTTAATCAGCTTTCCCGTTGTTGGATATTGATGAGAAAACACCATAAATACAGGCCTTCATGTCCGTGGTCAAATCATTTCTTGAATCGGAGAATTTCATCAAACATTCATGAACTTTTGCCTCTTTATAATCAAATGCAACTTTATTGTTCTTGGATGTTATATCCAAAAACGCGAGCAAATTCTCAGCTACTTCGATCGGCATCTTCGCGCAATTTGTGTCTACGAGTATTGTGACGTGCTTACCGATTTCCGACTTTATTAGCTGGGCGATAAAGTTCTTTTCGTAGTCGTATTCTTGTTGGCTGTCGGGCGAGAGTTTCTTGAGCGATTCTATTGCGAGGAGCGTTAGGGCGAGGATAGCTTCGTTCTGCATCAGCGAGTGAGATGCTACTAGCATGTTGACTAGACTTGATATGCAGCCGTCCACCTGAAATACGAATGGACAATTTAATTTTTTATGTTCATAATAATTTTAATTCTAACGTGCGAGGAAATAAACGCAATCCAACTATAATAAACAGCCTTGTTGCTGTAGTCAGGAAGTGAAGTTAAATGTACCACGTTAAAAGTTTAATTTGTGTGTACTGTGCATTGTTTAAATTGTGTTTTATGTAATTCGCTTAAAAAGATGGTAAATACTAGACATAGATCAGAGAAACTAACTATTTAGTCTCTACCAACTCTTTCGGTGCTGCTTAATGGAATCGCACCGAACTCAAATGAATCCCAGAAAACATCTGATTATGGCTGAAAGCAGATTGCAGATTAATAAATAAAAAAAAAATGTGTTTTAGATAATAATTATTTTATTGAAGTGGAAACTTCTTTGGGCGCGTTGAGAGAGTTTCACTTCTGTCGGTATCATTTTTTTTTATAGGGTCACAACCTGGTTACGGAGATAGGCCAAAGTACCAACGGTTTTTTCATGAAAACAAGTATTTAAAAGTTATAACTTGACTACCCCCACAACTCTCATAAGACTCTCGTTTTAAATTGCGCGCTGCCGTAAACAGTGATAAATGATTTTTATTTCTGTAAGTAGGTTTGTACAAACACTTTTACACGTCAATCATATTTTTAAAACTAGATGAGGTCGGCGTTTCCTATCTGACTACTCTGAGAAGAAAGGCCGAAACAAACTCAGAGGTCACAGTCTCTTTTAAAGTCCAGACATAATCCTGGTCAGATCATGTGTAGGCCATGCAGATTGGTGTCTGAAATGGTCTTTTGAGGAAAGAACCACACAGATTGAGTGGACCTGACCAGTCAGTGCACGCATTTGTCAGTAATCGTGCAGCTCTACTCATAACTTTAGGCGCTCAACGATGCGACGAACAATACCAAAGAAAGGACATTTGGGTAGGCCGCTTATAAGACTCAAACTGCCAGACCATGATTAACACTAACTGATAATAAAAGAAAAAGGAAAAAAAAAAATAACCCACATAGTCTTCACATTCACAATAATTAAAATAATATAATACTTTACAAGTAAATATTCATGTCATTGTGTATAAAATATATAGAAAATAATAAAATTTACCAAAAAAACACCAAACAATAAAAATACCTGAAATGAAAAAAAATGAAAAAAAAAAAAAAATTGGAGCAGCTCAATCCCAAGCCTTTTTGTCCTCAATATAATCTTTAACGGTAGAAAAGGCTTTCTGGCATAACTTAAGTTTAATGAATGATTTGAATTTATTAAGGCTTAGATCTTGATATTATTAGTCAGTATTTTTTCACACCAAAAATAAAAGTCGTTTCCCAGTAATAATTATTGCTCTGTTACTTAGTTCGATGTACAGAATGCGTAGATAACTATGTGATGGGTATTTTACACTCTGCGTAGTTATTATGATGAATGTATGCGACGGGCACCTCAACGACGTGCCTCCAGTGGTAGTGATGGCGCAGCTGGCGCACGGCCCAGGCCAGCAGGCGCGGCGCCTCGCCCGCGGCGCCCCCGGCCGCGCCCCCCCAGCGCGCCGCGGCCGCCAGCGCCGCCCGGCTGCTGGCCAGCTGCTTCGCTACGCCCTCTGACGGCAATAGGTTTAAGATTCGTTATAGTTCGGTGAGTAGGAAGTAACGTATTATTATAATTAATGTAGGTGTACGAAATATTGTAAAACATTTTAAAAGAGTGACTATGGAGTTTCTTGCTTATTCTTCTTCATACGAAACTACTATTTGATGTGCAAATGCGCAGAAGTCATTTTTTAGGACTGGTGGTCAAGCGGGGAATGAGGGAGCACCGTTCCGAGCACGTGATTGGTGCGTCAGTCGATACTCGCCTCCCGCACCTCGACCCGAGTTCCATTCGCTCCCGATTACACTTGCGTGCACTAAAATATTATACCCTTTGTTTTTGTTGAGTTTTTATTAAGTTTTTGATAGGTACAAATTGTTATTACTATTTTAAATTAAGTTTATTTTACGAGTATATTTTTGCGGCAGCTACTAATGAAGCTTGTTGACCTTTAGCTCTCGTTAACATTAACATTCATTTCGTTAACATTTTTTGAAAGGCTACTATAACTAAAAATATGCTATTATACAACATTAGTTTTTGTTTATACTAAACCTCTTAAGGGGTCATTGTATTCATCATTATGAACAACTTTTAGTATGGAACCAAAGTTGAAATCGCGAAAAAATTGTCAGCTGTTCGGACATTTTAACGAGTTCAGCGAACTTAAATGTAGGAAACAGCTGATTTTTTTTTCGCGATTTCAAGGTTGGTCCCATAGTAAAAGTTGTTCATAATGATGAGTACAATGACCCCTTAAGAGGTTTAGTATAAACAAAAACTAATGTTGTATATATTTATAACAACTAATAAACTTCACGAATTACTCTCCTTTTTCTAACTTTCTTCTAAACAGAAAAATGTTTAAAATAAATGATGGCAATAACCATAGAAAAATGACAAACAATAAAAGTGACCATTTTTTTATTGCAATATGTGTACTATGCACGAACTTACTCCCACTACCCCAAAACCTTGCCAAGTTATGGCGATTGTATCTAGAATAATCGATTGTATCTAGAATAATATTATAAATGCGAAAGTAAGTTTGTTTGTTTGTTACGCTTTCACGATAAAATGGCTGAACAGATTTGGATGAAATTTGGCACATTTATTTATTTATTTAATTCGGGATAATAGACAGTTACACAAAGATCTTTATAAACAGGCAGTGGAAATATGGGTAGACTATGACCTGGCTTAGGACATGGGACACTTTTTATCCAGGTAGTAGATTCCCGTGGGATAATTTCCGACCTCCATGATTTGATACTCCATTCAATTCAATCATTTGTACTCATCCCGTTTTTATCTTCACATAATATATGCCTGTACTAGGTGAATTTATGAACATTAAACAAACTAAATCTGGATCCAGTTCAGGGTCTGAATACAGAAAAAATATTGATCGAAAAATATTGGATCCGTGTGGGAATCGTACCTGAGACCCAAACCACAGTAAACACATCGTTTTGCTACGACGACGCACGCTCGCTATCAGACACCTTTTTTTTCTGTGGGGGTAACCTCACAGAAAAAAAAAGCTTCATGCTTCAGCTTCAAAAAAAGTCATGGATACCCTCCGTCTGGGGAGAACGGAGGGTTATGTCGGACTCCTACCGACTAAAACCCAACTGTTCCTTCCACTATCATGAGTAGTACATTCGCGCGCAACGGCGCAACCCCGAGTACCTAAACAAAAGCAAATAATAACTCACCTTGCCCATCCACCAACAATCTAATCGTAGCCAACAGCTTATAAGCCACGTGATGGTCTTCAGTAGTCGGCAACGCATTCAACAATATTGGAGCAGCCCTCCCTTGCGCAGCCGCAACTCTCTTGTTAGACACTGGTACAGCAAGGTTACGAAGGGACGATAAGACTGCGTGTTGCACTTTGATCACTGTGATTGCGTCAATAGGGTGCATTTTCTCTGGCTCCCTTTGCATCTGTATGCTGAAGCTGTTGTAGATTTCGAATATATCTGGAAAAAAATATCATTCTCAAAGTAATAGTGAGATAATTACAGAGTAAAATCAATATGATTCCAAGTTTCTTGGAAACAACTGCTAATTTGCACTCAATATTTTCAGAACTATTGACAAAGCATTTGCTTAAAGTAATCTAGCTGCTTGAAGTTATTAAGTACATACATTATTATATAATAACTGCAAGCAGCTAGATCTTTGGTAGAATTTATTATTGTTCAAAGTTAGATAAAAGTTGCAACGATTTTTCCCTCAGAATAGGGTCTCAAAGTGCAGATACTTTATATATACAACATTAGTTTTTGTTTATACTAAACCTCTTAAGGGGCCATTGTACTCATCATTATGAACAACTTTTACTATGGGACCAAAGTTGAACTCGCGAAAAAAATATCAGCTGTTCCCTACATTTTGACGAGTTCCGCGAACTTAAATGTAGGGAACAGCTGATTTTTTTTTCGCGATTTCAAGCTATAAACAAAAACGAATGTTGCATATAGCTTACTAATATATGCAAATAAAAAGTAAACTCACCCAGTAGCTTATCAAATATCTTATCCTGCATCATCTGAGTGCAGTAATCATCTTGCCTTGCGAAGTTACCAATAGCCAACACGGCGGTTGTCAGTAATTGATAGTTTTGTGAGTCCAGCCACTTTACTACTGTTTGGTATACTTCACCAACGCCATTATTGTACAGGATGTGCATTGCTTCATCTGTGAGAGAATAAAGAGATCATTAAATAGATCCCAGCCTAATACAAAAACCAAGCCAGAGAACTTAACTATCAATAAATTAAAGTAAAGCCATAGATTATTTTGGATAAGTGTTTCTCAAGTTCTAAGCATAGACTCAGAGATACCTATGTGATTTATATACAACATTATGTAAGGGTCCACATTTTCATGGGCTACAAACCGCTTGCCCGATGGCATCCACAACATTAATTCATACAAACATTTAATGCCTTTACGGGGTTGAATTTTGAGAAAACCTTCCTTAGTTCTCACTTTTATTGTATAAAAAACTCTCATGCAAAATTTCATAATTCTAGATAGTTATGTGTTGTGTGTGTGTTGTTCTATTTCTATTCTAAAATAATAATAGTCGTCCAGACCGCATTTCGGCCATGGCAACCAATCTCAGCGGAGAAGAGCCTTCGGCGCGGGCAATACAGTTGTGCACTATAATACACATTTGTGATGTGCATTGTAATAATGCACAAGTGTATGATAGTGCACCAGTGCGTACTATAGTGCACAAGTGTGTATCATAGGGCACAAGTGTGTATTATAGTGCACAAGTGTGTACTATAGTGCACAAGTGTGTATTATAGTGCACAGACACAGGTGTAATCCGACATGACCGGGGAGAGATCAGGGCAGGGCCAACTGATATTTCTGTTTGAGGCAGTTATCTACCAGTACATTATCTTACCGCCAGTCAACACAATGATGACCAGGTCACAGGCTTGCTTCATAATAGCCTCCACTTCTTTGTCATCAACATTCAGTTCCCCAGCATTATGTCTGTTCACCAGGTGTTCTAGCCGGGAACACACTAGCTGCACTCCTCCTTCTTTGGCTATTAATGTCTTCACGGTTTCTGTAAGATATAAATATTAGTTGTTCCGTTTGGTGCCAGACGTAAAGAATAGTACCATCCCATTTCTCCCCATGGGTGTCGTAAAAGGCGACTAAGGGTCTTACTAGAGAATGGGCAGCAGCATTCTCTATGCATTTTAAAAACCATACTGCGATCGCCAACCCGCCTGGCAAGCGTGGCGATTATGGCAAATCCCCCCCATTTTTGGGGAAGGCCTATGTCCAGCAGTGGACGTCTTTCGGCTGAAATGATGATGATGATAAATATTATTCAGTAGTCTATTCATTTGACATTTTAACTGTTTGTGTGTGTTGTGATCAAGCTTAAATTCACAGGGGAATAATTGTGCTTTTTAATATAAAGCCAAGTGCTGTAGCTACTGAAAAGAGCGAGTACAAAAACATATTGATTAAATTATAATACAGTAATAGAATGGACAGGCAGGGAGGACCCACAGGAATCTCACAAATTAAATGCTCCTTGAACTCCTCTTTTTAAGTTACGGATTTTCCTCATGATAATGAACTCACCATGTTCAGATTGAGAATGCAAATGATCTAGACACACTTCAGAGATCTCCACAGTAGACGTCTCTCTCAAAACCTGCAGTACAGTCTTATTAACAATTTCACTGTACAGCAGCTCCGGTGTGTTATCATTTATAACACTTAATATCAACAAACAGGTTGACACAGTATCATCATCAAACTCTTGCTTCTTCAGCTCTATACACAACATTCTTTGAACTATATCCACTACACCTTCTTGGAATATTGCTTCTGTGAACTCTGCACCACCGATAGCAAAGTTCAGCAGTGATTTACTTGATAGCATTTGTATTTCCTCAAACTGCAGTTCTATACTCCTTTCAAGCAGTTTTATTATGACTGCAATGCCCCCAAGGGCCATAATTGTGCGTCTAGCCGTGTCACAGTCACAGCATAAATTGCCAAGTGCCCTGCAGCACTGTCTGACAAGCTCAACATTATCTGAAGTGGTTTCTTTTCTCAGTATATCCAGTATAGGGCCTATTATATCTTTGTGAGCGTATGTCTCTCGCTTATCTTCACATTTTACAAGTTCTGCGATTGCTTCTATACTTAACTGCACAATATCTTGGTCACTGCATTTAATCAAAGATTTGATACAGGAGGAAACGTCATATTCATAATCTTTCCCGGTTTTAATTATGTCGTTAAGTTTTGCCTTCAATTCGTTCACATTGGTTATATTCTGAATGACTAACGTTTCCAAGGATGTTGATTTCTTAGCAGAAGGGCCTAAAATAGCAATAACATTTTAATAACAATTAATTAAACTTAATTACAAAAACCGTTCAATTTTATAAGCCGTCTTACCGTCCATTTTGGAGATTCAGTGAATTAATAATAGGAGAGATTAAGCGCCGTAAAGAGTAAATTTTATAGCGTTGCAGTTTCTTTCATACACATAATTTAATTTATTGAAATAATACAGAAAATACAAAGCAATAAAATTGGATGACAAGAGTATCTAATCAATCGAAATCTGTCAATGTCAAACACGTTTTGATAATGCGCAAGAAATGTATTGATTACGTTTTGTTATCATATTTTTTTTAAATAAAAGTAACACAAACAAATAAAAACATTAAGAATCTATGTATAATGTATGTTTTATTATAATTTAGTACTCATGTACCAAAAAATATTTTCTTTTACAAAAAAATTTTTTACCACTCTATAGTTTATGAACCCCTAAGAAGAACTCATAGCAAATCAAGGGCCCCTCGATAGAATTTGCTGGGGCGCTTGCATAATCTCGCACTACCCATTGGGAAGAGAAATAAGCCAATAGCAGTTGAGTACATCTGCTGATAAAAAGCTCAAACTACACACATCGAAAATTTATAACTAAGTACTTATAAAAAAAATATCCAATTATTACTTATTTACCAAATCTTAGTCTTCCAGACTGGCTTCTTCTTGCAAATTGTGGGAAATTAACATTATTAACAATAATAAGTTATATTTTAATATTTTATAATATTATTATTTTCTCTCAATCAGAGCACTTCTTATCTCTTCACCACCTTTGGTTGATTGGTAGAGAATGCCTAAGGCATTACTTAAGTCCGCCTTTGTACATCATTGTGTCTGAGAAGTTTAAATATATAAATAATCGTAATTTGTCGTCAATTAAATGGCAAAAAGGCAAAAACGAGGATTTATTTTTGTATTGTTATGAGAGGACAGCGTAGGCCCGTCAAAAGTACCAGAGGGCCTAAAATGGACGCTTTGGCAGAATCATACGTACAATTCATATCCCGCAATTCATCTGTTTTACAGTTTTGTATGGATTTTCGTAAAATGGTCCACAAACTATGAATTGCTATAGTGAAGTCTAATGTCAAATTGCAGCTGTCAAACAGATGAATTGCGGGATGTATGAATTGTACGCAGATCATATTATGATTCTGCCAAAGCGTCCATTTTAGGCCTCCAGGTACTTAACAAAATAGAAAATGGTCTACAGATCTACAGTATATTAAGCCTACAACGTCCTCACATTAACAAAAAAACTATATAAAATAATAAAAGTTAGAGCCTTGTTGAAATCAAAAAACATCGATTATGTCAAGGAAGTATGTAAAAAATAGATAACATAAACATCGCAACTTAATAGACATTTACATATTTTTGCCGTTAATGAGGTACCAAGGAAGCCACATGTGCTGGAATTAATGCCAAACTTCCTTGTCTTCAACGTAGTCTTTAATCTTATAATATGCTTTTTTGATAACGACACGTTTATATATAATATGCTTTTTTGTTACGACTCTACCCTAGAGTGTGTGCGCGTGCATGGTCGTGCATTAGTTGAAACGAATCACCCAACCGGCTTCGCAAAGGGATGATCACGTCTGAAACAATCCTCTTCGCATAAATCTGAACTGAGCTTCCTGACAAAATATCAAACGTTCTTGACGTCCAGAGGTCCTCCAAACTCGAGTACCTATATACGTCTGGTATCCGGCCTCATACCGAAACGAGATTCATCGGAAAAGCAAACAAAACGCCAGAGTCCTCCCAATTTCTGCGTTCGCGAGCCCATTGTATACGGGCCCTACGATTGCCGGGCGCTATAGGTGGCTAATGCCTTAGACCAATCTCAAAGGATGCCCAAAGCAACACATTTATCCTCCCATGCATTATAAACATGTCCTAAAAGTTCATGTCTGTATGTCTGTAATCAAACGACCCCTTGCAAAACCGAACTGTTTGCTATGTAGTAATTTAAGTTTAATAAAAATAAAATCTTTGCACTTGGCATGAAATAAGATTAAAAAAAGTATACTAATGGGAGGTAGCACTGAAACAGGTCTTTATTTAGTAGGTTCTGATGTAGGTATTACCCGATTTAAACAACCCTATTATTTTACTGTTTTTAGTAAATCAGGAAAGTCACCACGGTCAAAGTCAATTATTATAAAAAATCGGCCAAGAGCAAGTTGGACTCGCGCACGAAGGGTTCCGTAACATTATCTATAAAAATGGCAAAAAATCACGTTTGTTGTGTTGTTAGTATTTGTTGTTATAGCGGTAATAGAAATACATCATCTGTGAAAATTTCAACTGTGTAACTATCACGGTTCATGAGATACAGCCTGGTGACAGACAGACAGACAGACGGCAGCGGCGGGCGGAGCCTTAGTAATAGGGTTCCCGTTTTACCCTTTGGGTACGGAACCCTAAAAACAGCTAAAGTAGGTGCTACAATGTTTATAATCGACTTAGCAACGTCCACAGGATTACCCCATTTTTTAACATTTAACGTGTGAAAGTTTTTAATTATATCTTTACAGGTTTATTGGAAATGAAGTTCAGAATCACAAACTGGTACGTTTTTTTTTCAGTAAAGACTCTACAGCAGTGGGCGATGAGTTTAGACATTTAGTATTGTATGTAGTCGATACGGGAATCTCTGTAAATATAATTTCAAAGCCCGATATCCTTGTTCTTAGCCCGCGGCGATTTTTTTTTGTTATTAAATCTTTATTAAGGAGCTTTGTCACAATACTGACTATGTCGCTCCATCATAGCCAAATTTTGAATTTTAAATTAATTTAGCAGGTACTTCCATACCTATCAAGTTTGATGAGGAAATAGCTCAGAGGAATATTGAATTTCCAATTAATTGTATAAACAAATTAGAATTACTAGAAGATCAACTTATTGACACAGAATTCGAAAAACTTTGGGTAAGTATGAATATTGTTATTTTATTAAACTATAAAATATTTATTATGGTTGTTTTTTATTCCCCGCACTTTTTATTATTTAAAAAGACAAACAGATAAACGTATTTTCTTTATTTCTCTTTTTTATTATATTTCAGGTCAAACAATTTTCTAGAATATGCGGTACGAGTGGAACGTTAAAAATATCAAAGATTGGATTACAGTTAACGAGATGTTTATTCACAGACGAACTCCTTTACCAGTTAACCTGGAAAGGCATTAAAGGCTGTCCTAAAGTACCCTTTATAAATTACATCAAAATAAGAAATCTGTTTTTTAAAATTATACATTTGGCTGACAGCTGTTGCTCTGCAAAGGATTCTGACGCATTTTTGCAGAACAGTGCGATAAAACATAGTGGCCAGCGCATTAAACGAAAATCGTAAGCGAACAACAATATACTTATTTTCTTTTTTATTTACATCTGCATTATTTTACTCCAACAAAGGAGTAATTAAGTAGTGGGTACCTACTTTCTGTAAAACTTTTGTTATTTTGCTGAAAAATCTTTCCATACGTTTTGTGCAGCTAATGAATAGGGGCTAGAGTCCTACTTGAAGAAACTTTACATGCTCTTAACTGATTTCTCGGGCTACCTTGACGCCTCCCCCTTATCTACAGTGCGCGGCATAAAATATTGTTTTAAAACGTCCTGTTTTGCTTTTAGTTCTGAAGTGAAAATAATTAACCTAAAAAAAAAGAAAATTGAAACTGGGACTACTACTGATAATGAGGATCCTTCTCCAATTTACAATTTAAAAACTATATACGTACATAGTTCAGATAAACAAGATGAGACAAATGGAATAATGCTGGTTCCATGGGTTAGTTGACAAAGAAAATAAAATCGGTATGTTACTTAGAGAACAACGCCATTTATTTTATCTTATTATTTTTACATTACATTTTAACAGATGATACGCCAGACACAGAAAATCCTTCCACTAAAGCATCGAAGACAGTGACAGTACTCTCTGATGTAAAGATAAACAACAAGATGGTCGATTTAAAACATGAGACTAAAATGATGAATGTAAGTTCTGACGATCTACTTCTGTCTCCAGTTTTCAAAAAATAATCGGAGTGCCACAAAAGTACAAACTGCGATTAATTTAAGATTCATTCAGACATTTATTTAAGATTTTATTCTTAATTTAAGTTAAAGTTTATAACGGTGAAAGGTATAATTCAATCGTATGCAGAAGACAGTCAGCTGCAGCAAAGGCTGACGCCATCACAAATTTTACCGAAAAATTTTTGTTGTTCCCTTTGTCAGATGAAAGTACCCATTAACAACTTTTTGTATCGGCCCTACTTTCAACACAAAAAAAAGTCTGCTGTCCCATACATTTTGGTGTACTTAGTAGGTATTAGAATTTTGTATGGAACAGCAGATTTTTTTGATGTAGAATAGTGGGTTCCATACAAAAAGTTGTTCATATTCATAGGTACCTACTTTCATTTGGGCTGGCGAAGGGAACAAAATAACAAAAATTTCTCAGTGTATACCTATTACCTATATAACTGACAGTTTTGGAAGTGTTTTTAACTGAAGAATTACATTTGCATGTTTTTTATTTTTTGATAATTTGTGTTAATTTTTTTAAAAGAATTTACTGATTGTTTGAGAATGATACATTTTTATAATGTTTTTATTTGTTTATTTTCTTTCCTAATGTTGTCAATACTGGAATAAACACCATTTGAGAGTTACAAACCATAGATGTAAGTTTACATTTGACATCATCTAAATTGTATTTTTTTAATTCTTCCAGTTCGTAAGGAAGCAATGTTGCATAAATATTTATATAGGAAGAATTAAACGGTCGTTCAAAAAAATGACATTTGTTTTTTATATTCCTTCCAACGATTTTTATGTTTCCCTGATCTTTAATGTATTTTGACAGCTGGTTATTCTCACTCATTTTGACTGTAGTAAATACTTTTTCACCTGTATCCAACAAACTTTCGTATTTGACAAGAGGATATATCCGTTGGGATTTGTGGTCCTTGAAATGTAGCTCATATGTAGCTGTGACAATTCCTGTATACGATTCGCTACTTGCGCCAAGGGTTGGTCGCCCTTTCGTAAAAGGTTTTTAATTCGAAACAACATACTTTCAAATGGATAGGCACTTAAAGAAGGTAGAGAGCCGAACCTTAACACATCATTTACAATATGACAAAGATTATGAATATTACTGCTCACAGAGTCATGACCGTAAGTTTCTGCGAATTTTTCGATGTAATCAACGAAAAGTTTTTCAGCTATGTGCCGGTATGATATATAAACATCAGAATAACAAATAGTGGTGGCACAGAACAATGTTAAAAAATGTTGATATACTTCAAATGATAAGTGTTCTTTTAGCACTACTGGACCAAAGTATAACAAAAAGTTTTTAAATTCAGCTCCTTTCCAAAAGTGAAGAGTATCTAATTCTCCTAGTCTTCCTTGTTGTATTTCAGATGGAGTCGTTGATTTTATTTCCATTAGTTTTCTTGAAACATCCTGAATTTCCCTTGCCGACCACTTTGTTTGGAAATTAAAACTGCCATTAGTCCATCCCAATAAACATCTCTTCATTACACCCAAATCTAACAAATGAAGAGCATCTGCAATCGTAAAATCATTAACAAGATCCATGGGTAAATCTTCGATTGGGCTTTTTTCTTTGTGGTGATCAGGATCTAATCGATTTCTAAATGAATGGTCAGTACGCAAAGGCATGTCCGTTCTGGGAAAACTCATATGCCGACCTCTTCTATCGTATTCTCCGATTACTGTACATTTCATACATCCGTGGTAACTGTTAAACCCCACAGTACCTGAAATGAAAAATATCACGAAATATATACATTATATTTGAAACGCACGGAGGTACGGTAAACTACTTATATTACAAAAAATCTATACTAAGATTATAAATGCGAAAGTAACTCTGTCTGTCTGTCTGTCTCTGTTACCTGTTCGTGCCTAAACTGTTGAACATATTTCGATAAAATTTATCAAGAAGATAGAATGCATCCTGAGGAAGGACATAGGCTACATTTTGCCGCGACAACAATAGCCGCGGACGGACAGGTGGTTATGAGTATAATTATATACGACATGCTCAAACTGACATGCTGAGATGGCCCGTAGATGTAGCTACAGCAGCTGTTAGGCATTACTGTGTACAGCAGAAGAAAATCAAATAGGTAGGCAGTAGGTATTTTAATTAAATGGATGTTTAATAAATATTATTTAATTATATATTTTATATTGCACTCACCTTTTATAAAGCACCTCGCAGGTGTATCACATATGAAGCAACGAATTTTGATAGTAACGATTTGCCTTTGAATGAGTAATCCATCTTGAAGTAACTTTAAGAGCTCGTTTACAAATGGACGCAAAAATAATTCCAAACCCGGTTTTGTGCTTCCGAAAAATATTGCTATAGCTAATGGAGCAACATCCATGCCGTCTATTTTACACAAAATTGGCCAAAATTCATTTTTTGTGCTTTTGGCTATTGGCAAGCCGTCTATGTTGAAAGACAAAAATATGCATGTCGGCAACTCTGAGGTCATTTGTAACAAAACTTCTTTAAGAAAATTCTCTATGCCATTATACCAATACTTCCCATTTCCTATTGGTACTATATTATTAAATTTTGGCGTTTTTAATAGACTTCTACTGTCTTTTGGTAAGAAATTTTTGAAATCTGTGTTTGAATTGTCTCGCAATATACTAAGTAATTTTGAGGAATCTGGTACTTTAATGCCCATTGTTGAATTTGGTCTCTTATATTTATAGCATGTATTTCACTGTCAGAATTAGACGATTCATAGCCAAGTGTCACGTCACATTCTTCAGCGTCTGCGGCGAAACTGCTGGTATCCAACCCCTCACTGACATCACATGTATTAGGAGAGATCTCAGCTGTATCTAATTTCGCGATTGACACTTCGGAACTTGGTCCACTGGTACCAGGCATTTCGGAAGTCTTTTCAACATTTTTAAATGAAGACGATGCATGTGGTGTATTGCCTGGAAGATATAATTCTGAATTATAATGCTGACCTAACAGAAGTTATTAATTAAAATACCCATCAAAATTTTATTTCAAAGAAAACAAATCATAAAATGCTTATGTACGTGCGCTCTATTACTTGGCTTCTATTATTTTTGTCAAATGATTATAAATTATTATCAATGAACAAAAATATACCTAGAGAAGGACTTATTTGATCTTATAGGCTGTGAGCAAAAATATTTCATATAGATAACCACTCAGTTTAGCACTTTCTTACAAGGAAAAAATAATGGCAATAATTAATTTTAACACAATTTATACTTATTCTGTTAATTATTTGAAAAATTATGTACTTACTTGGAGATAGATTTTGTGGAACCAATAATTTGTTTACTTTTCTGTAGAAAGTCGATGTGAGACGGAATCGTTTTGGCTTTTTACTCGACATTTTGAACTGCAATCATTTGAACACTTGTCGAAACAGTTTGAGAAACAGTGTCATAAGATGACTTTTTTATTTACATTTTAGCAATATATTGTTCAGTATCAATGACGTAACATTGATGATCAACATTACGACACGTCGTGTAAATATAAATTTCAATTTATTATTCTAGTAACATGGTGACCACACCGCTACTACACATTCTTTGCTCGATTGTACACATGTTACAAACTGAACACTATGTGTTTAAAAATAAGTCTACACAAATGATACGTAACGTGTGAACACAAAGACTACATATAGTTACTGAAATGTTTTCCGGTCAAATTGTGTGCGAACTTTTACCACACATAGAGACCAAGCCCCACACAGTCACCATGTTTCGTAGCAGTTACGAAACTGTGACAACTTGTAACTACTTTGAAGATTCTGTGACCGAAAAGTGCTGTATGGGGTATTCCATGTTTTTTAATTACATTACTACTATTTTTAATTTTTAAACTCAAGTAACGTGACTTGGCCATACAACAAACTTTTTAAAATAATTTAGAATCATTCTTAAAATATAATTCAGCAGTGTTTATTCAAGCCCGTTCATATCCTACGTAACGATAGCTGCAGGCTACGCTCGTGTAGAGGTAATAGCTAGGTAAAGTTAATTATGCAATAGAAAAATTATCCATCAGGCATGATTGTTTTTCATAACCTTGACGGAACATTTTATAACTGCCATATGGTGGAAAATTGTAGGCGTACCTATAAAAAAATAAACTCGTAAAATACCATATTGGTCGTATATAATACCGCAGACTGGCAATATTTTACAATGAATTCATGTTTTTAACCGACTTCATTGCCATACATATAACAAGACTCATTTTTCTAAAACCGTTATGAAGAATTGTTTATTATGAGGATAACCATGGATGTATTTATCGTGTTCTGTTATTTAACATTCGGACGTTTAGTAAGTGCTAAGCTTGCTGTTAAAATATCTAAAAAGGACACGAACCTTACTGCCTTACGAAGTGCAGGACCTGTGTGAGTATGATGCATTTGTTTTAATTCAACTAAGTAGATATATAGATCACTTAATACTGAAACTTGTATTGCATGCAGTTAGACTGGTTCTAACGAAGTTAAATGCTAAGCAGATGATGATGAGATTCACATACCGGTCTCAGTACCCAAGTAGGACGGTTGATAAAATTAGATCGAATACAAAAAAACCGGCCAAGTCCGAGTCGGACTCGCGCACGAAGGGTTCCGTACCATTATCTATAAAACCGAGCGGAGCGGGCGGGCGAAGTGGCGGTGCTTGGGGGAGGCCTATGTCCAGCAGTGGACGTCTTTCGGCTGAAATGATGATGATGATCTATAAAAACAGCAAAAAAACACGTTTGTTGTATGGGAGCCCCCATTAAATATTTGTTTTATTTAATTTAATTATTTATTTTTTATAAATAATTAAATTAAAATAAAACACAATTATATATTCACTTATATAATTAAATATTCTGTGAATATTTCAAGCGTCTAACTGTTGCTGTTATGAATATCGAGCAAAAACGAACGAAAAAATCACGTTTGTTGTTTGGGAGCCCCCTTATATATTAATTTTATTCTGTTTTTTAGTATTTGTTGTTATAGCGGCAACAGAAATACATCATCTGTGAACATTTCAACTGTCTTAACTATCACGGTTCATAAGATACAGCCTGGTGACAGACGGACAGACGGACAGACGGACAGACAGACAGACAGACAGATGGCGCGGCGGAGCCTTAGTAGTAGGGTTCCCGTTTTACCCTTTGGGTACGGAACCCTAAAAACTGTTCATCATCGGTGGACCAACAGTTTTTTCAAACCTCTCGAAAAGTTTCAACTATTAGGCCGTTGGGTGTTTAGAGCAAAAACAAAGATTCCTCAGCAAATAATTAATTTCAGGCCAGGCTTTATTCATTATGATAAGGCCGCCTACCCGCAACCTCTGCCTACTGCCCAGCCGACAAAGGTAGTGATGTCTCCGTACACGACCCTCTACCAGGGGATGCGGCATAAGGATGATACGAGGGTCTTCAGAAAGAAGTTCGAGTACGCAGCGATGATGAAAGGTCAGCAGGTTGTCTGCCAGGGAATTTTAGATTGCGTGGTGAGTAGCTTAACCTCTCTCTCTGAGAAGAAACACCGAAACAAACTCAGAGGTCACAGTCTGTTTTAATGATGATAAAGTTGGTCTTTTGAGGAAAGAGCCACACATAGTCTGTCAAGCGAATCGTGTCCACGACCATTTAGCTGATTTCTTATAATCGCAATACTATCATTTGTCAAACGGATTGTGTAGGTTGGCTACAACATTTTGATACTTTTAGCTCAATTATCTAATTTTATTTATTTTACTGTGGTGTGATCACGATTTCGGATTTAGATTCAGACGTCGTAGTCATGACGTTGAATCTTACTGGGGCACATAATAGTGATAGCCACTTTAAGAGATTGTTAACGATGATGATGATATATTATTTTATTTTATTTTATTATTTTTAAGAAAACTTACAGCTAATACGTTTGAGTAGTCAGAAGTTATACGTAGAAGAAAGCCAATTACAAGTTTCCACTTATAAAAACTTATGTATGAAATAGACAAAACGGTAAAAGCGTTAAGAGTTTAAACAAAAATAAAATACATTACGCAACAATGTTACTCTTCAAAGAAAAAGTTACTTAACATTTTTTTTAATTTCTGGACACTATTTGTGAATAAATCAAGCTCAACATCCCGGCACACCTTTTAAACATTCTACATGCTCTTAAAATGTATGTATTTTGCCTATAGACAGTTTTCACAATAGATACATGAAGGAGGAATTATATTGATGATACGAGTACCGACAGTGATTTCTCATATGAAGGCATTGAATTTCTGGATTCTGATTTTAGTTCTGATTGTGATTAATAAATACCTACATTGAAATGCACTTTTTTAATTTATCCCAAAGATTTTTTTATTCTACAATAATTCAAGTATCAAACCAGTTTTCAGCGTACTATAACAGTGTTGACCCCTGTAAGATATTTGAATTTACCGCCTTTTTCATGGGACACGACTCTCTTGATAGACTCTATATTTTAAGTCGACCTGACCTGTCCAGTCAGTGCACGCATTTGTCAGTGATCGTGTCGGCTGTAGATGCCTTCTCTATTGTCTGCTAGTCGTCAGAGCCTCAAAATTTATCTTAACCGAAATAACTGAACTACCTATCTCTGTCCGCTGATTACAGTACTTACTTACCTATTCTATTTTTAGCTATATCCAAGTAAGCTCATTAATTAATTAGCTGTTGCCCGTGACTTCGTCTGCGCCCCAGGATGAAAAGTAGCCTATATCCTTCTCCAGGTTCCAGGCTGCCTATCTGCTAAATCCGTTCAGCCCATAAGCCAAACAAATAAACAAACAAACACAGTTTCGCATTTTTATTATTAGTTAGGATACTCGTATCATATTGTATAATTTTTTTACAAGTTTCTTGTTGAAAAATCAAAAACAGTTCTACAAGTACGAGTAGCTATAAAACTTGAAACAGCAACTGATAAAAAAAACTACAGGCGCTAATTTCTCTTTTTAGGGTTCCGTATTACCCAAAGGGTAAAACGGGAACCCTATTACTAAGGCTCCGCCGTATATTTGTCTGTCCGAAAGTCTGGTGGAAAAACCCAATAACACTGGCCGACCTGGGAATCGAACCCTGGACCTCGTGCTCAGCAGTAGCGCTTGCGTCCAATAGACCAACGAGGCAGAGACATTTTATTGTTGATAATTTAAGTTTTCTTGACAATTAATGATATTGTGGGTGCGTAAGTGAAATCAAACTTGCCTGGAAAAATCTGTAGGTACCTACAGATTTTTCCAGGCAAGTTTGATTACTTACCGAGGCCGGCGATGGATGCGTAGTTCATACAAATGTAATACCAAAATAATTTGTAAATCAAACATATTCTTAAGGTAGTTAGTGTCTTTATTCCGATCGGAATACAGAATATCTAGGTTCCGAAATATACCGGGTTATTTTTAAAACGTCAATAACCTCTTAAGGGGTCATTGTACTCATCATTATGAACAACTTTTACTATGGGACCAAATCTGAAAATGTGAAAACAAAAAATCAGCTGTTCCCTACGACCCTACTACCATAAGAAAATGTTTTATTTACAAATTATTTTGGTGTTACGTTTGTATGAACAACGCATGCTACACCGGCCCCTTAAAGATCCCTTTCCAAATCATCCAATCTTCTTTATTCCTTCAGATCTCACACATAGCGATCGAATCTTCAGAAGCAATTCCCGTGCTGCTGAGAGGGGGCGCCGGCTACAGGCACTTTACGGCAGTCATCAAGGCAAAGCCGCGTCGAAATCTCAAAGGTCAAGTGCGGGCATACTGCAGGAATAAGTACGTCCCTCAAGAAGACGAAGTGCCCCAGAAGAAACTAGTTCGCAGTAGAAGATTCTTTTTCGGAGACCGTTTAGCTGAAGAAAATTGGAAGTAGCATCAGCATTTTCGGTAGAAATTAGACAATTTGTGATCAATGTACACTTGTGTAAAGATATGGAAGTCTGAATAATAAAAAATTAATTGCCTAGTGGTAGAGTGAACAAAAATGTGTCTAAAATTCAGTAATTTAGTCTTTTAGTGAACAGACGACTTTTTTTTAAGAAAAATAAAAAAACGAATCCTCTACTGATGGCCCATGAGAAATGCGCGTAATTCAACGTGAGCTGTTTTGTACATAAAGTTCTTACAGTTGTGCAATATGCAATATCGATACTTTTGGCAGAAAGGGGGTATATAGGCAGACAACTAACCTAACCTAACCTAGCTGTTTCGATTTTAAAAAGGTTTACTTCGTACGTTATGGGGACAACGGGAAATAAATTTAATCACGTCCTGCTGTCCCCGTGACGGGGATATGGCATAGACAACGGGAATACACTTTAAAATTAACTTACAATTTAAAACTATGAAAAACTTAATAAACTAGTAGTACTTACTTATAACATCTAAACATAATAACTATTTTACTAACTTCCCTAAATGTAAAAAAACGCAATAAATATTTAAAATATAAAAAAAACAACATTTTTTTTTTTTTTTTTTGGTTTTCCTTGAGTAACCTCCAGAAATGTAAAACTTGGTTGCAAGTCCTTCTAAAGTTCAGAAAGGATTAAGTAAACAAGAAGGTGAAGGAACCAGACCCTAGGCATATAACTCATAGCCATCATAACTGACATCATCATTGTACCTACGGTAGTCAGCTTCCAGTCTAGCCGGGTTCAGCTGAACACCAGTACCTGAACCAACTGTCTATCTTGTCTCCACAACCTAGGTATTGGTAACACGTACGGTATCCCTTGGTAAGACTGCATCTTATTTATATCTGACCAATGATATTATATTAAACAGATATGATGTGAGCGCGCAATCGTGAAGACTCGAAAACGTCCTAATTGGGACGTATTTGTTAGTCTGTGATGCCAACATTAGGTGATTGGTGGCCAGAATAATGTTTGTTTACATTCACGCGCAATAATTGACAACATTAGCTGTTTTACTTGTAGTGAAATGTAAAATGAATGAAAAGTGGGTATGTGTGCTGCCGCTGCTGCGCGGAACACGGTTGTTTTGTGAGTGTATAACATATCTGTTTAATATAATATCATTGTAGCTGACATAACAATTAATGTCACATTACTGTACCTACTTACACGTACCTAGGTACTTAACTCTGTAATCAGTGAGCTACATGAACGACACACTATTATCACCAGTGTCTACAATACCTATATCTAATTATAATATTCGTAAGAAAGTTGTCGGACAGACATTACAATAATTACATGGCAAAGTTCGTTAACACAATTCAATCTTGAGTAGCGAACTGAAGTTAACACAATTCAATCTTGAGTAGCGAACTGAAGTTAACTCCTTTTTTTTTTGTACTTCTTAGGCTCCTGTGGGGTATTCCCTATCAATGTTTCTTATGCTAAAAAAGAACAGAAATAAAGAAGTTAATTTTGCTCCAAATGAGAAAAAACTTATTTCACTTATTTCAACATTATCAGGTACTAGCGACCCGCCCCGGCTTCGCACGGGTGCAATGCTGATTTGCAGTGTTTCTCTACTATATTATGCATGTATTTTACATAAAAACCTTCCTCTTGAATCACTATCTATTTAAAAAACCGCATCAAAATCCGTTGCGTAGTTTCAAAGATATAAGCATACATAGGGACAGACAGACAGCGGGAAGCGACTTTGTTTTATACTATGTAGTGATAGCAAATAGGTAATTTGAATATTGATTTCGTTTCAAAAACAAAGTGTAATGTAACAGCTGCTCATCTATACGCTGTCTTACAATATAAAAAAACCGGCCAAGTGCGCGTCGGACCACGCACAATGAAGGGTTCCGTAGTTGGGATGAATTGACACCAAAAATAAACTTAATATTGTAGTTGAAAGGCAAGTTCTGCCATACATCGATATACGTCACGGTCAATTCTTCAACCGCAAATGTAAGTTAGTCGACTTCGACTATTATTCGTTAATTTGTAAAGCCTATACCTACTTGGCTGTGATAGTTTTCCTTTTAATTTCATTATAAGGTACTGCTGCCATGATTTTTTTCACTTATCCAAAAACAACCAAAACTTTGCACTTTAAAGGCTTCTACATACTGGTTTTACCGGTGTCACGTCGCTCGAAAAGTCCCCAATTTCCTTGAATTTTTCATAGAAACGGATACAAACGGATCCCTGAATCGAAAAATGGTTTTCACAATCCTACAATATTTTTGAACGGCCTATCCCCCACACTATGGGATAAACGATAAATGAGAATAAAAAATATCATCCCCACTTTTCGTGCAAGGGAGGTAGGTAGGTAGGTTCCCCTACAAAAATCTTTTTTTCAAGATTTTATTTTACCACTTTATCGGCGTGGTTAGTATGTATACCCACCCACGCCAAATTACAGTTTTCTAGTACTAAGAGTCTCTGAGCTAAGCTGGGGACAGACGGACGGACATTGCGAAACTATAGGTAAGGGTTCCTTGTTGACTACGGAACCGTAAAAAAGAAAAGATCATTCGTAATGAGCAAAATGTTGGCACTCAAACAATAAAAAAGACAATAAACGTTGTTATTTTTGCCGAGGTTTCCGCAAATATCAGGTCAAAACATTACGACAATGAAGCCAAAACACATTTAAACAAAAAATTTGAGCAATTCATCTGTAACTGTTATGTCCGATAACACGACAGACTAATTTGTTTTTTCAATTCTCATCAATTGCATACTGTGTCAAGATGCCTTTCCCCATCCACTCACAATCTACCGTCAAACAAGTATCTATCTTCCTGCAGGGTGTAACGTTCCGTGGTCCACTTGGAAATCCTTGAACCGTCTCCGGACCGAAGTGGGAAGGTGTAAATGGAACCTCGTAAAGTCGCTACCTCGACAGAACGGTAGCAGGGTGTGGATCTTATCCTGTCCTCTGTGCCCCAAAACATGCAGCCAAAGTGACCTCTGCGGGCCGAGCACGGGCTGCCCAAGACGTTTGTGACAAGACATGATAAATGATGGCTTGTAAATTTGTACTAGCATTTTATGACAAAACAGTTTTATCGCTCAAACTGTGATAAATGTGTGACTCAAGTCATGTCACAGTAGGCCGTGCTCGCCCCGCTGCGCTGCCACCGATAACGCCATGCAAGTGACGAAGATATGGGCCAACTTTTGAATAACTGTCGTGCCCGCGAGTCCCGCGACACGAAGAAGATCAATTCAAATTCGTAAAAATAGAGTAAGTAGTTAAAATGAATAGAAAAATTATAATAGTAACTTATGCGCAATGCCATCGTGAAATACATATTACGTATGTGGATTTAGGATTGGAAGTTGGAACCCACGAAATCTTTACTCTTATCTTTTGTGCGAAAGTGTCTTGTGGTGGCTCTTGGTCTGCCTATATTGCATGGTGCCTGTGTGCTTATATGTCATATTACGAAGTTTTGAAGCACAAATTATTGTAAATATTGCTTCTGTTTACCATTGCTTAACCCATTCCGTTCCAGCAACGCACCGTGTGCGTTTTAGTGTTCTTTATTTGTGTGCCTACAACGCACCGTGTGCGTTTTGCGCATGTTTTACAAAAGTATAGTTTTTTCATAGTGCGTTTCATTACCAATTTTTTATTTTCTTTTGATTTTTTTTTCTTTTATCTTTTTCTGGTGGCTCCTGTCAACAATTTTCTAATTCAAGGTGGCATCGAATGGGACAATCGCCTTTCGAAATTATCCCAGTTTAGATAAAGAGGGGCCAGTTCTCACAATGTTGCTGTTCAGCGTCTCCTACTGGCCTGTATATTGCCTATATACACTAATTTATAACATCACTGTATTTGTACAAAGAGCTCAGTAGTTTACAATTACACAGTGTAGGTAAACTGTTGCACTCATTCATTTTGTGAATCAGCTGGCACTGAAATTAGGCTAGCAGGCCTAGCAGCTGAGCAATATTAATGAATCGTAACGTAGGTAACAAAATTTCAGCGTTTCGTCCTAACAGACTTAATGCAATCTAAAATGCATCATTTGTGGTTTACGATGTCTAAGGGGCCGCCCTTAGACATCGTAAACCACAAATGATCCACTGCCGGCACGGCACGGGATGGCATGGCAAAGGATTTTATTACTAATCGAGATATTTTGAATCTTATTTCAATGAGTTTAGAGTTCATGTTACTTTATTTCGATACCACGATGCCGCGACGTGCCGCGGGATGCTGTGGCATGACGAGTCATGCCGTTTCATTCCACGGGTTGCCGCGGCACGCCATTGCATCTCGCGAGACGTATGGGTCCCTTTGTGTCGAGGAATTATGATTGCTAAGCTAGCACAGTGGCTGGGCTTTCAGCAGAATGCCACGGCATGCCACAGGATACCACGGGATACCACGGCATGTCACGGCACGCTACGGAACGCCGCGGGATGCCGCAGCACAATCTGCCGTGCCATGCCGGCAGTGAGCACCGGCCCTAAAGCGAACACACATAAATTATGGTGGTGTTGCAGTGAGAGTGCAGCAGGCAAAGTTACGTCCACTGGTTCAGAAAAATCCATCTAATCGAAATAAAGTGCGCCAAGTGTGATGAACAAATGTATGTGATGTTGAATAAATAAATAATAATAATAATAAAATGATGTGCATCATTTTGTAGAAGTCTACAGGAGAATATTGTTCATGATCTATTCAGCATAGACAGTTAACTTATCATTCAAACTGAATTTCAGTCACTGTAGTTGCTGAAAGATGAAATACTTTAGATAATGAGCCGGCAAAATGCTAGTGCACGCTGACTGCCAAATGTATCACAATGAATGAATGCCAACAGGTGAGTGTGAACTATTTTCATGAACCAGTTATTTATCTAGGTACAATTTGTAATGAGAACACTCACATTACCGGTTTCCTGATCTATTTGTTTGGCTTACTGTTGAAAATTCATTACCGCTACACACCAATTGACACAATAGCATCGTCAACCTCACGGTTATTGATCTCGGCAAAAGAGGATCTCTGGTGGAACGCATTTGTGCTTCTCCTATGCTACGCCTTTTGTTGATGAAATGATTTTAAACCTTAAAATGTTTAAGGTTAAGTTCAAAATCGGATGAGAAAATTTGACAGTTTGTGGTAACTCGATGTGCTGGTGGCTATTAGGTACTACTCAGAATGTTCCATAAAGGGACAACATTTAGTGGTTGCACTTGCTGGAAAAAATCCTGAACTACCCACAAATCTTCATGATCACGTTCGAACGTAAAGGTATCGATTACGATTCAATAAACAATGGCTCGTTATTGGCCGCTTGTCGACGCGTCCAAGTGGGACGGAGTACTAACAATTAATAGTATTCAGTTCCTGCAGGATTGAAGCGGTTTTAACTAACGTGATGTGTACAGTGGGTTCCAGTTTTGACTTTTGAAACCCTTCGTTTTTTTGAAAGCAGGATTTGAAGTGAGGTTATAATGACAACCAGCCAGTATGCGACCGTTTCTGAGAATCATAGGAAAATACTTGTGAATAGACAGTCGATATTTAATCACCACGCTTGAAGTAGTACTGTCTGGGGATTGTAATGTGCTGGTGATTGAATATTTTCGGAAAATTCACACGTACATACTTAAGCTGGTGGAGGTAAGTATAATTTATTAATACCATAGAATTAAAATAAAGTAATAACTGTTAAACAGTTTCGATAAGCAATAACATATTGTCATCTCGATAAATAATATTCAAAGTCGATAAAACTACACCGTTGCCAAACTGTGGTAATAACTATAAATAAGATATTTAACAAATCTCGATGTACCCATGATCCAATCTATACTACTATAATAAAGTTAAAAAGTTTGTTTGTATGAACGCGCTGATCTCTGCAACTATACTTGTCAAAAAATAAAAGGCCCGTTTTGACATTTAACTTGAATCGATGGTCAATCGTAACGTAACTAGTGAAGTAACCATACGACTCGGTACTCGATACTCACGATAAATCGATTCAAGTTAAATGTCAAAACGGGCCTTTTATTTTTAGACAACTTTAACAGTCGGATTTGAATAATTATTTTTGCGTTTGGTAGCCAATGATAATAAAAGTAAAAATACGTAATAGGTTACCTACTCAACATTCGATCTTCAAAAACGGCACAATATCCCGCTATTAGATGACACGCGCAAGTAGGATGTCGATAGCGTAGGTAATGTCGGGAGCGAAAAAGAAACAAGACGAAGAACATGTGCCTAATTAGCCAAGTTTTGACGTGCCACTTGCGGAGCGTGTATAATATCTACCTCTTTTTACTTTTAAATATCATTGTTGGTAGCCCAATTCTAAAGAGAGGCTATGGGCTATTTAACATCACGTTACGACCCTAACCCTACGTCTACATTGCCGCGATAATGCGAAATACACATCACGCGCTCTCTCTCGCACACCGCTCAACGTCTCGCTGTACAACAGAGAACACGCTAGTGTAGTTCGCGTTATCGCGACAATGTAGCCGTAGCATTAAGGCTTTTACATACCGGCGCGACTCGCGGCGCGACACAAAGGCACCGCTCGTCGCGCGACACGCGGGGCCTTTGTTCCGCGTCGCGTGTAGCCGAGGAGCCGAGTAAGAAAAGTCTGAAGGAACGCTAATGATACGGCTACATTGACGCGATAACGCGAACTACACTTTGCGCGCACTCTGTTGTACAGCGAGACGTTGAGCGATGTGCGAGAGAGAGCGCGCGAAGTGTTTTTCGCGTTATTGCGATAATGTAGCCGTAGCATTAGCGATACGAAATACGCGACGCGGTGGGTCGGGGAACAATAAATTTAACGCGGACGAACTCGCGGGCAGAACTTCTCTATAAAAATCTAGTTGTAACTATTTACCACATCCTGTGCAGTGTCAGTAATTCTTAATACTTGGTACCTAATTAAGAAGTCGCGGCGCTATCGTCCACAATGTCATACAGTTTGATGCAATACCCTCAAGAGATTGTTTTATTTTTGTTAAAACAAACGTAGATAAATAATAGTTTTAGTTGTTATTTTCATGTGATAGTGTGAACAATGTATTTGTGTGGAATTTCTGACTTTTTTCGAAGACGACGGCCGTTTATTGAAAGGGTAAGTTTTTTAAGTGTTTGGTTATAAGATGGATGAGAACAAATTGGTGGTGTCAGGGTTTGTGAAACTTTTTTTTCGTTCTTTCCATAATAGTGTTTCATTGATCTGTGTAAATACTGTCAATTTATGAATTTATCTAAGCGAATATCCGTGGAATATTGATACAACTTTTTGGGATGTAGGTAGCAAGAAAAATAAATACATTTCATAACAAAAATAAACGCCGATTGATCGTAGAAAGTTACTTTTTATACTTAAATAAAAATTAGAATTTTTGTTTTGATTTATAATAATTGTCCATTAGACCCAATAAAAAAAACACATTTTAGAATCTAGCCAAAACCATTGTATTCTTTATTCCAGACCTAATTCCTCGCCCATAAATATCTCAAAATATTCAGTAAATTACATAGTAACTCAGTTTTATTAAGTGCCCGCATTAGTTTCCTACATGTATACCGATAGATTATTCGTTCAACAACATAATTATACAAAGCAGTGCACTATTTTATAACAAGTCATTACTGAAACTAAAATTGCTGAAAGATGTATGATCGTGAATTCTGGATAATAATCACAGAAATCTAAATGTCTATTTGTTCAAATTTCTATGTTAACAGTGTTAGTTGTAAACTAAGACAAGGAAATTTGTGAAGTTTATATTGGCACTTTTTTACATCTTATAATCATCAATTTGCTGATTTTTTTTTTGTTTTAAAACCCAGGGTAAAGGTTAGCAGGGTTAGGTTTATGGTATCATTGGGTCCTGTACACATTTATGGATATGTATAAAATATCTCTATAGTTTTCTCAGCTTTTTTTTTTAAACGTTGCCCCACACAAGGATTTTCTCCTGTGCGTTTACAAACATTTAAACTGACATACACAAACAGCCAGACCCGTAACAACTACTTGTAGGTCATACAAATATTTGTTCCGTGCGGGAATCGAACCCGCGACACGCAGCGCAGCAGTCAATCGCTTAACCAGTGCGCCAACCGTGCTCTGGGATTGACACTATTGACAGCTCATCACATAAGTTTTAGGGTGAGATTTTTATAGAATAGGTTGATTGATATGAATGTACCTACTTAATTATGTAATGTTTTCCTGAAAAAAAAAAACATAGGTACATACACAGGAACATTATAGCCTCCTTTTTGGAAGTCGGTTAAGAATAGGTCGCATCGCAATTTTTGATTGTAACAGATTATCTGTTAGAATTGAATAGAATAGAATATATCTTTATTATGTACACCATAAAATGTACAGTTATAAATGTTGAAATTTTACATAAGGTGACGGTTTTATCTCTAAAAGCGATCATAGGCTTATTAAAGCTTTTTTTAGTTTTCTGCGGTATTATACAGAGGAAACTAACTATCGACTTCTAAATTCGTACCTAGGTACCTGTCTATATATAGCTACTCCGAATATATACAAAACTAATGTTTTCACAAAATAGCCAGGCTAATGTTATAACAGACTGTAATTTATTTCACAAAATAGCCAGGCTAATGTTATAACAGACTGTAATTTATTTCACAAAATAGCCAGGCTAATGTTATACTGACTGTAATTTCTTTATGAACTGGAGCTTTAGAATACCATTGATAGGTACACACGGCTACACATCAAGCTATACATTTCCAGTATCAGCTGACCTCTCATTGTACGGAAATCTTATACAATGCAAGATCAGCTTATACTGGAAATGTATAGCTTGATGTGTAGCCGTGTGTACATCTATTATACCTTCTATGCTATAGGTCCATCCCACTTCCTACGTATCTCCACAATAATTAAGTTATCGGCGATTTAATTACTTTGTTAAGGACCACTCACGGATGCTAACCAGGTTAAAAAGGCTTACGTAATTAACGTTGGGTCTGGTATCAATCAATAGATAAATACTTCCTCTAGGCAGAAACCGATTCTTTTATTTAATAACTAATTTATAAATCAGCCTCACCTTGTCTTAAGACCGTTTACGACTTACGGCATTTCATAAAAAACTTTCCAGCCCTTGTTTTTCGAAATGACTGAACCAATTTTAAAATGAAACTTCATTTGCATAAGCACCACCACTTTCCCATTCACACCCCCACTTTTTTTCTCCACACCTGCATTCATCCTTTCATGCTCAAATAAATCTAAAATTAATTACTTACTCAGCTAACTCACATTTTTGTTTCATGGTAGAATTAGCATCGACACTCGAAACCTAAGATCCATCATTTGCACTTCAGCTTGGTCGAATCACTGTCTCCTAAGATACAGGCCATCCCTAGTTTAGGAGACAGGATTTAAATTTTTGTTTATAAAGACAATTATTTTATTTTATTTTTTTTCCACTTGTGTCCATTGTTAGTTGTTTAAGTCTTAGCATGTAACTAGTATACAACCCGTGTCTATGTATATTTTGAATCAATAAACTTATTATTATTATTATTTATTATTATTAATACAGAATTATCCAAGTTAAATAAGTCTATTTTTACAATGTTCTGAAATCGTAAGGAGAACGTGGGAGTTTCTCAAAAATCTTGTTCAATTGGCATGAATAATAAATCACTAGAGCAATATGTCATCTTAGAACAAGTTTTCTGGGAAAACAGGACGTCCTTTACTCGGGGTAAACTGTATACTTTGTGCTAAATATTTTTGATACATTCATGGGCTGTCCTACTTTTAGTAAGTACCTATTCCATAGAAAATGTATCCATTCTTTTGTGTCAACATGAGCTATTCGAGAATAAATCTAACTTCGGTGAAAAGTGAAAAACGTCCAGAAACCACCTCTGCACGTCTCTGGCAAAGACTGTAGTACCTTTCCACAAACTTGCGTGCAGCTTTCTAAAGGGCCTACTAACCGACATTTTTCGGAGAAGTACCTCTTCGATATTCAAAAAAAAAATAATGATACCTTTTAAACCGTTAGATGGCTTCGGGTGGGAAATAACATCTTCTCTTTTGGAAACAGCTCCGACTGTAGCTTCTTAGTACCTAGTAAAACAATAAAATGTTTAATGTTATCTACGATCCTGTAACAAAGTGTTTGTCTAGTGCTGCCAATGTTTGCGATAAAACTATCGATAAACAACTTGGGCTCGTTGTAAACAGTTGATCTTTATTGACAGTATGATTTATGACAGAGTGTAGGTAATTTCGATTTTAGGTGTGTCTGCGTCGGATAGATCATTGCCGGTATAATTTAGGATATTAGCTGGTTGACAAAGACTAAGAATTAGATACGGACTATTATTCTTGTTTGCATTTGCGACTGTTCGAATGTTATGTTGTTCTGCCATAGGTCATTAGCTATAAGTATCTTCGACAAATGTTTGGTTTCCTTTTTTACAAGCTTATATTTAACTTGCCTTGTTAGTTAGTATGTATTGGGCAAATCCTGCAAGCTGAATTAAAACCACTTTCTCTTATCCTACGGAGTTGAAAGTTTACATGTTGATTCTGTTTCGAAGACAATGCATTTTTTATGTTGCATGACCTAATTCTACACTCAGGATTGGCTCCAGACGAAGGAACTTCTTAACGGTCAACGGTACAGACACGAAATTAATTTAATGTACGCAATCAATTACGATAGCCCGTTCTGAAGTGTGGCATGACTTGGATAGTGCAACTCGGTTGGCTTCACAACATGACTTGGGTAAAGGCGTGTTTGGGTTCGTTGGATTTGTCTTTACAAGTACCTTTCACGTGAAGGTGATAGAACAGATATTTAAATAAATACTAATGTTAAAAAGTACAAAATAAAATTTAAGTAAAAACCTTTTTTCAACCAAGGTTTTAATTAACTAAAAATAACTAAGTAAAACTTACGTCAAAAAGATAAATGACAGCTCTCGAACGCGGTTTTTTTCAATAAAAATGTGTATAAAATTGCAAAATATATTAACAAAGTAATTTTTTCGTCAATGTGTTCGATACTCTGAGCCTTGATACTTTACTGCTTGCCAAAAGGGCTTTTCGTTGTACAGTTTCCGAATCGTCGTCGTATTCATACAAAATAACACGAAAGCTATTTCAGTGTGCCGCAGCCGTCACGCTGACACCAAGTTGACAGATTTTTTTATTTACTATCTAAGTTACTATCATTTTTTAAGCTTATTCCCGTTGTCCCCTTAACTTACGAAGTAAACCTTTTTAAATCGAAATAGCTAGATTAGGTTAGGTTAGAACTGTGACCACACAAAGCACGAGCCGAGCGAGCGAAGCGAGCGGTGCTGCGGCAGCGGCCGTCGAGTGCCAGAAACATATTTTTGAATGTAAAACCAAACCACGGGGACAACGGAAAGTATATTTAAATATTTAATTGAAGTTCCGCTGTCCCCGTAGGACGGGGACACGGCGTACGGGGACAACGGGAATAAACGGTTTTTCATTTTGAATGTTTTATACGTGTAAATAGTTATTTAGGTGTTTTTCTTTTAGGTAAGTGTATTTTACAGGCTATGTTTGATGCCGGCTGTAGCGACGTCGGAAATAGTGCCACATCGCTCGATATCCAGGTGAGATGTCCCCATTGCTCCCTGCCACGCTTCTTTAAAGGCGAAAGGAGGCTACGGATACACTATGGCAAGGTTCACAAATCTCACAGTGTACCTTTGTTCCCCCAGCCACATCCCCAACATCAACAAATCCAGATCAAAGTTTGTGGAAAACTTTGGCAAAATTCAAAACTTTACCCCGGTTATTAAAGAGTTCGTCAGGGCGCAAGACGGTCTGTTGCACTGAGTTTGGCGCAATGTCTCCGTCTTGCGACCCAGGAGAACTCACAAAGTGTCTGGGAGCAATTACTTACCTTCCCTTAAAGGATTCTGCATGTTCAAAAAAATTTGGCAACCAAAAAAACATTGACAAAACAAATTAAAGATAATTGTAACAATTTGACCCTTATTTTGGATCCAAAATTACCTGTTACGGCGAAATTTTATACAACAAGTTCCAGCTCCTACAGCTTGGCTTTGGGTCAAAAGGGGGCTCCGAGGCTGCTATACATGCCCATCTCCAGTTTTTAAATTCCGACAATGGTGAAGTCATCCTCAAGGTTGACGTTAAGAATGCCTTCAACTCTGTTAACAAGGACACTTTGTTGGCTGAAGTAAAAAGGAGTTACCGGAAATGTATGGTTTAGTGGCAGTGCTACAGGCACCCATCAAAATTACTATATATAGAGACAAAGTTTTGGAATCTGCAGTCGGATGCCACCAAAGTGATCCTTTCGGGCCAGTCATTTTCAGTTTGGCTATTCACCCCATAACTCAACAACTAAATTCAAAATTTAATGTATGGTATTTAGACAACGGGATTCTGGCAGGTGATGTAGACTCTGTTCTAAAAGATCTCCAATTTCTAAAGCAGTTCCAATTCATTGGCCTTGACCTCAACTGTTCAAAATGAGAAATTTATAACCTTTGTGACAATACTGGCAGATAATCCACTATACAGAAATTAAATTCAATAGCCCGAGATATCCAAGTTTTCGAAAAAAGTTCACTTCACCTCCTAGGGTCCCCAATTTTAGAAGACTGTTTTTCGCCTTCGTGACGAAAAAATTTAACATTTTAATGATGTTTCGGGTATACTTTCAAAAATTAATTTCGGCATTCACCCTTATCAGATACTGCTGTATCGGTCCAATTTTTTACGAATTTTCTCCGCTCTTACTCACTATGGAAGAAGCCACACCTGTTAGACAAAATCGATCAAATTATTCGAAGTACTCTTACATCCATTTTAATTGTGGCATAGCCAGAAGAAAGGGTAGTATGGCTTGCTTGTGGGTTGCGTCTTCCCAGAGACAGTGGGATGAGCCGCTCTGCAAGTTGGTACGTCCACCAATACTGCTGAGCGTGCCCGACTGCTGGCTGTGGGAGAATGAGTCGGGCGTCTGGCTTCAGGCATTACCGTCACCCTGAAATAGGTATGCTGGGTGACACCATTTTCCGGCTCGCTACAAGTCTGCGTCTGGGCGCTCCTTGCGGAGTTCCACATCGCTGTCAGTGCGGTGAAGCAGTAGACCACCTCGGACACCATGGCTTATCCTGCAGCAAGAGAGCTCATTGGTCGGTTAACATTCATGTCATCATTCGTCGGGCTCTTGTCACCGCCACCGGTGGCGGGGTGTCAGCTGTTTTAGAACCCAATCGCCTGGCACGCAATGATGGGAAGAGGCCAAAAGGAATGGCCATAATGCCTTGTAAGTTGGGTTAATGGGTAGGCCTGGGTGGGGGATGCAACCTGTGTCAATACCTTCGCACCATCTCGTCTTCCAAGCACGGCGGGTTATGCTGGGGCGGCTGCTGCAGGTGCAGAAAACCTCAAACGGCGCAAATATAACAACCTTATTGGGAGCTATATGTTTGAGCCGTTCGGGGTTGAAACACTAGGACCGTGGGGTCCGAGTGCTCGTCGCGGTATTTCGGGACATCGCGAAGCGGTTGGTCAACTCTTCACGTGACCAGAGGGCTGGCCTATTTTTAGGCCAAAGAATCTGCATTGCCATCCAACGTGGCAACGCTGCCAGCATTTTGGGCACTTTTCCTACTGACAGCGATGTGGAAGAATTTTTCAATGTCCAATCATCAAAATCAAAGAATAAAAATAATTTATTTCACATAAACCTACATGGGGACTTATGAAACGTCAGAAACTAAGTGCACGGTTCCAATTGGTCGTTTCCAAGTGCACGGTTCCAATGAGCTGTTCCCCCTTTTTTATATTTTTTTCCGTAATGCCTAAACTTGTTGTAGAGACGCCAGCTGCAGGTCAATCTACCCGAAACTGTCAAATTTTCCCAATTAACCTTGAACCCTATGGTATTGGGATAAAGTTGAAAATCTATTAAAGAAATTTGACAGATTGTAGTAGCTTGATGTGCTGGCGTCTGTACATAGAATATTTTACTATTAGATTGTACTCGTATAGTGTATTTATAAGTTTTGTTTCCCTTCATAAAAGCTTGAGGCGTGAACGTCCTTCTCCTCAAGCTTTTAAGAAAATAATTAAAAGTTCTATGTTATCGTAACTTTTAATTTAGTACTTACCTACTTTTAGTTCATGAAAAGCTTGTTTTAAAAAAGTTTGTTTAGATTTTCATTATATTTTAAATCTTTTATAACATGCTGGTCTTCTCTAAAATGGTTTCGTCTAATTTTCACCTTAATGGAATCATTAGAGACTATGTTTGTTTTAAAGTTTCTGGCATAATGTGGCATGATCTACTGTCTAAACACAAATACCTCAATGCTTAATATGTTATTTATTCTCAACATACAAAGACAAAACTCTCGCTTTGATTGAACACAAAAGAATATCATAACGTGGGACGAATAAAGATATAACATCTCAAAATATCAACAACATCAACCTTTACATCTTCTTCTTTTACTTATTCTTTGAAGTTACGCGTGTAAGCATGATGTTAAATTTCCTTTGAGCCATATATTATATCAAATGGGTCCGTATTTAGACTGACAAAAATACAAATATAATAACACGTATACAAAAGTTTAGCGATGTCAACAAACCGTGATAGGCCAGGAGCTCGACTCTTGTCTTTGAGCCAAATA
Source organism: Tiliacea aurago (assembly GCA_948098905.1). NCBI lineage: Eukaryota > Metazoa > Arthropoda > Insecta > Lepidoptera > Noctuidae > Tiliacea > Tiliacea aurago. The sequence continues at coordinate 1,978,445 of OX402580.1, read as the reverse complement.
ATATTTTTTGTTGCTTTTATTTATTTTTGTAACGTGAAGTGTTTTGTAGAAAGTAGAAATGTTTTGTGTGGTCTACACTAAAATGTCTGGACCTTGACATTCCTTGAGAGTTGTGTTCTGTTTGAATAATTGGCAAATTATGGTACAGGCACGACGCCGACGTATTCAACTGAAACGTAAAAAAAGAAGTTGCCTATTTAAGAGAAAGTGTTTGAAAAATAAAAATGGTTAAATTACTAAAGAAGTTAGGTACTACAAAATAGTTTTTGGCTTTTCATAACACAGAAATATTGAAGCAAAAACCATTATTTTTACTGAGTGCTTCTTCTCAGTTAATTCGTCAGTCAGCAAAAAAACGAAAGCTAATAACTATCCTAGTAACCGCAAAATTTATTTTACAAGCCATTTGTTTTGCTAGGTAACGATACAATCTTGAAAGTTTATGCAGCAATCAGATGTAGTAAGTAAGAGTCTGTTATCTCACCCCAGTCATCACCTAATGGCTATTAAGCGGTAATAGCTCGTAATAGCCCTAATTAAATGCTAGATACTGCGCTAAGGATAAACCAATGACTATATTTAATTCTCTTTGGGATAAACACTAGACCATGGGTACTTTGTATTGCCGTAATAGACTGTTTGTTTACCTATAGGTACCTGGACATGTAACATGTAAAAAAGAGTGTACATGTTATAGGTAGGTACATAAAGAGGATTATTAAATGCCATTAACAAGTCCCGAAACTTGAAATATATACGCTTATTCAGAAAAAAAAGCCGACCGTCTATTTAGTGTTTTGTTCAGGATTTACCAGACAATTTTCCTTTGCGCGTTTGCAGCTAATACTTAATTTGTTTTCTAATATTTTATAAGCCATTCCTACGTATGGTGTTTCAGAATTATACTTAGTAAAATTGATGCTTGGTCTTCAATTTGCAATTCTTTGCGAATATAATTATTTATTTTTACATAAAATATATTAATCAGGACCCCGCCGCCATCCTGTCTCCCGCTTCAGTCTACGCACCGTCTGATCCAATTTTAAATGTCAGATAGATAATTGTGCAACGTTTTGGCGACCGATCAACACACGCAGTTCTGTCTCACACTGAAACACTTCGGTTCAGTTCATCTCTTGATTCCCGCCGAGCGGCTGCCGCGCGGTCCGACCGCCCGAACACGCGTGTCAAACGCCGACACAAATATTTTTTATAGTCCTGTTTTCGATCCTAAAATAAAACAGTGTAGAGGCAGTGACAATTATAATGTTCCTATAGATGTAATATCAAGTGATTGGAGACTCGTTTTTTTTGTAAAAAATGGAAAAAAATGAAAGAATGGAAAGGAAAAGGTGATTTGTTTGTGAAGATGTGATGGTCTTAATGATCATCGATAATTGGCTGTTACAATTATTTGTTAATTAAGGTTTATTAATTGGTTACCATAACTTAACTAGGTTTAATAATGATGTTGATTACATTTAAACATTGATTATAACACTCAACCATAAAGTATTTAACTAACGTGGATCCATCAAATTAAAACTTATTATAAACAACTAACAATACTTACCTACTAATAAATGACTTATTTATAATTTGCTTTGCCAAAGCATTGCTGTACCTACCCTAAACATGTGATGAATCAATAAATAATTATGTGACTAATTAGTTCATCATTTGCTTATCGGAAATGACAGAAATGCCATTTCTTCCTACTCCCATGCGATGTGAGCCCATTTATTACAAATAAGACATTATAAATAAAGCGTTAATAACTTAATACATAACATATCCACATAACCTCATTGCAACATCGAGCAGAATTCTCGTAAACCACTCTAATCATATTTATCACCACTTTAATATTACACCTTTGGCCTTGATTTGATTATTTTGAGCCAAAACAGTATTTTTTATTCAAAAAGCTGTGGTACATTGTGTTTTAAACATAAATACAAATTCTATTACATATGAAAATCTTCCGTATGTCTAGTTTTCTTTAGTTAATACAATTTTCTCAACAAACATTGAAAATAAAAACATTTGTTTATTTATGTTTGTTACATTTTACGGTTCATACTCCTGCTCTATTAATCAAATTAATCAAACATTTCACATGTCACAGCTCCCTACTCATAAGTACGATTGTTATTGTATCACTAACATTCAGCTCTTCATCCTATTCATGCAGGAAATTGCATACCTACCTTCGTACATCACAGATTGTGTGTCTTTGCTTATAACTTCATGGCGTTAACTTCTTATCAAGCTACTTACATTAGAGATACAACCACGTGTCTATGAAACACTTAGGTGGCCATATTCCGTTCTAAGAAGCCTGAACTAAAGCTCGACCTTAGTCTTTATTGAACTAACTTCTGTTTCATTACAAATTAGTCATGCACATTCTAAGCCTTTGAACTCAGGTGATATTCTAATGCCGTATGCAGTTTCATCGTAATTGGTCGGTTGTTTAGTTTTTACATTAACTGATTGATAACCAAGAGTAGGTATAATTAAAATGTTACAATAACCGAGATTGTAGTTAATTAGGTACTTCTGCAGTGTATCTTTGTTTTGCAACACTGCCGAATACTAGGTACACAACATACAAGAAGTGATCCTATGTATTATAAATCACTTTTTTAAGCTATCTAATTTGACAAGTTAGTCATCTTTAATTAATAGGTAGGTACTGCCATCAGAAAATATCATGATTACTATCTTAATTTATTGGTCTTTATTCTTTTTGATTCTTACTCCCGTTTGATTCTTAAATATTCAGGTGCTTGTACGTCGTAGGTATTCCTTTTTTCTGGCTTTTGGACCATCCACCTTTTTTCATAGCTTTACCACTTAAAATCACATACTAAGTATACTTTAGCACATCATCACGTCATCCAATAATCGCAATTTAAGTATTAAATGATACTTCATTCACACAGCTAATCACCATTCAATCAACACCAATCACCAATAACGACGCTAACTGACTTTTAATGATTTTATACTGAACAGCACGTCTAAACGAGTAGTGTTAATGATTTGAAAAAAATATATGTTAAATTAGAGCATTTTCTCAATAATTTAATATGTGAATATTTTATATTAAATATATAATTTATATTATATTACATATGTTTATATTACATAGTGAAATTAGTTTGTAAAGTTATGTCTAACGCGGATAAAAAATTGAGAATGGCGCAAAATCTACCAAGCGTATTTTTCTGAAACCTTCACCAATTTAAAAATAATTTAATTATTGACCTTTTAATATACGCGTTTTATTAAAATACCTTTAGTTTTGTGTGTAATAAATTAATAATGCGTCAAATAGGGGACAGCGCTCCTTGATGGGTGAGTCCTATTACTGGCTGAACGTACGACGCGTTGCGTGAGCTCAATACAGAACACGCAAGCTAACCACTCAAGGTCACTGGCATATATCTGAGTCTTAAACTTTAATTCCTACTATAATACAACATTTCGACCGTCACTTGTTCATGGCGTGAGTGTGGATTCAGCCGATGTGTCTGACTACGGGCTAAATTCTTCTCTACGCATATCTCTAGTAAATTCATCCCCCTCTCATTCACTCTCACATCCCCAATTGCACCTAATACTTTTACATACCTACCCATTCCTTCTTACATCAACCCACATACTAATAATTAATAAAGTCTCCAAGTATAACAGTATTTTCGTTTGCACATCTATTCACTATATAACATAACATAACATCACGCCCGAAAGATTAGGCAGAGTAGTAATCTAATTACCTATTAAGACGCTGACAACAGCTAAACCGCTGTCACTGTCAGACTGCATACAAAAGAAAGAGAACCGCGATGACACAACGTTTGTAATTTATTGCAAAATATGAAGCAATTATTTATTTACTCAAAAATGAGTTGAGTAATTAATCGAAAATTAAAAACAACCAAGTTCTGCATACAAATAAGACGTTCTTGTTAATTAAATACCAACCGTACGTTGATATTTAATACAGATATTTTGGTTTGAAACTCAAAGTAAAGGGTTAGTTTACCGTTAATTTGTATCGACATTTTTTTTCTAAACGTATTTTTGTATCAACCAAGTTCTGAGAAATATGTTCAAGAATAACATATATTTTTTCTGTTACCACAAACTACATAGATTTGGCAATGTTTTTGTTTAAGACAAGCCTACTTTTATTATTTGCCTCTTGTCAGCGCCTTAAACAACACTTTATTTACACAGCTAATCACCATTGACTCAACACCGGTCACCATAACCTTAAAACTTCTTTAATACCCACCATACAATGTTTCGCCCGTCATTTGTCCGTGGCGTGAGTGTGGACTCAGCTGATGTGTCGGGCTATGGGGTTGCCAGGAGTCGGCGAGCATCGCTGTCAGCTGAGCAGCGGCGAAAGCTGAGCTTGTTACGCACATCGAGCATCCCGTCCCCACTGAGTCCGGTGAGCCACATTTACCATATGGTACCCTGCCCGAGAAAAGACTGTAATCAGGTATAGTTTAGAATCCATGTTATTGTGTGTATTGTGGCTAAGTGAGTGTCGCTTTTTATGTGGGTTTAGTTAATGTTAAGTATTTTGTACTCGATGCGCAGTATTCGGGTTGAGTCACGACTCACGGTTGAGGTATCATTAAGTGTATCTAATCTTTCTATGTACTAAAACAGAACACTATGCTTCTTTTTAACCAACTTCCAAAAAGGAGGAGGTTATTATGTTCGGCTGTATGTTTTCTTTTTGTGTTGTGTTTGTTCACCACTTGCTCTGTCAATTGTGGACTGATTTTGATAATTCTTTTTTTTTTTAATGCGTATGCTCCCGGTGTTGCCCCATTGACACTAAATCAGAATCTGATGAGGGGATCCCATGGAAATCGAGGGCAAACCTCAAATTTTATAGGCACACCTATATTAATTTTAGTATTTTTTATAGTAACTCATGAATTTGCACTAGGAAAGCACCATTTGGTGAAGTGGAACTGATGATGAAGACCACAGATAGCCACCGGAACTACTTAATAATAAGTATTTCACTGTTGCGATTCGATTATACACTTTGATATGGTTGCAAAGCAATTTATGCTCGTTACAATGAATATGGCGAAGTCACTATCAGTTCCAGTTCTCCTGGTTCTTACCAGGAGAACTCCTCAACTATTAACGCCCCTGCATCGGGAAAAGTAATATTTGTAAAAGGTAATGAGTAGTTGACATTAGGCTATTGTAACTTAGATAAATTGCAAACTGACCAACTAATTACAAAAAAAAAAAACAACCGACTTCCAAAAAAAAACACTAAAAAGTGAAAACTAACCTGAATTTCGGAAGTCGATGGTAAAAAACTAAATTAGATCCAAAGATACCGACTTCCGAAATTAAGGTTATTTTTACACTTTGTAGTGTTTTTTTTTTGTAAGTCGGTTGTTTTTTTTTGTAATAAGTTTTTTTTATGTTAACAAATAGAAGTCGGTGTTATTGGTCGATTGGCAAGGATTAACAAGACAGTGACCCCTCAGTTAACTCGATAGCTGATTCAGGTGAAAATACCTAATGAAATCATCTCAATCTTCTGTAAGTTACCATCATACATATAACCTGTTTTATTACCTACTTCTTTATGCATTAATTAATATCTTAGTTTGGGAAGTTTTACCACTCGAGGTTCAACTTGGTTGCCCAAAGACTGATCTTTCAAAACCATAATATTTCTGTAATGAAGGATCTGGATTCAAGATCCTTTATTACAAAACATGTGTGTTCGGATACCTTCCTACTTTAGGAATTGCAGGGACTTTTGATTTCTTTAGTGATTATCGTATTGATGATCATGAAACCATGATCACTGTAACTAATAATGTAGACAGACATTTTGACAGATACTTGATGATGATACGTCTGCAAATCAGAGTGCATCCTTGAACATTGAACCAAATCAATTCATAGACCAGAACCCCAGACAAAACCCAAATACAATTACAGAAGACTAACTAAACGTCAATTAGGTATTGATTGTAACTTAAAATAACACCATTAACGAACGAGTGACCGATATGTGACGTGCTGTTTACCCCAAATATCGGGCAGACTAAACAGTTTACGATTCCTATTCCTATATTCGGCAATGCACCTGCCAACAATGAAGCATTTATTTCATCTTTATAGGGTGCTTAATATAAGTGGCTCGTAGAGGTGAAGTTTTCAAGAAGAAAAATTAAATTTATCGTGATTTTCATAAAGGTACTACTACTTATATGAAAATCACCATACATTTTATTAATTATAATTTTTAAATTATTAAACCACAGACGTGATGGGTATCGTATCGATACCTAAATGATAAAAAAAAAAAAACCTTTTCATGGTTTTTTTGGGGTCAACGACTGTAGTTACTTGAAATATCAGTTTCAAAATCAGTTTTTTTGTCTTTGTTTTCACAGACGTGATGGGTATCAATACCTAAACACGATAAAACAAAAAAATAAAACTGATGTTCTCAAGTAACTTCACTACCAGTGATCATTGACTCCAGAACAAAAAAAAAAAAAAAATCTTTGTTTTATTGTGTTTAAGAAAGAAAGAATAAAGTTTATTTGGACACAGTTCGTGAAACACAAAATACAAACAAAAAAAAAACAGTTTAGATATCGGTACCCATCACGTCTGCAAAGTTTCGCTAGGTAATTATTAATAAAAATATGAAAATCAGGAGACGTGGCAAGGGGGGTGTCTGTGTCCGCGCAACATGATCATAATGCTCATATCACGGGCAAATGTTCGTTTCTGCGAATCAGTGCTCTTTCGAACGCGATCGTGACAACATTTACGAATGCCATGTTGTTCAGTGGTTTCTTGTAAAAACCTACGCCAAACTAAAAACTTTATAAATCATGTAATCACTATGTAAAAGTATTTTACTATAATTATTTGTCTCTTTAATTATGAAAAACACCACATCGTAAAGTATTACATGGTTTTACTACGATACTTTTGTTTTCATATATCACAGCTACTGGACTATTTTTGCAGTAAATATTGCTTCTTAACCACTACCTAAGTAGGTATGTCGCTAAGTGACTGGACAATCAATGTAAAAATCACAAAACGATACTTTATTTATGAGGATGCATCGCTTCTTTCTTATATCTATGGTAGTATTCTTTATAAATTGTTTTTATTAGTACGTCAATAAAGTTTAATCACAATAAGCTAATTATGATCCCGCTGCTGGGACACAGGCCTCCTTGTTGTGAGAGGTGAGAGGGAGTGGGCTCTCTGGCAAAGAAACTTTATTCTTTTAACTATCAGTGGAAAGAGGTCTAGGCGATACCGCCTAGGTAGGCTTCAGATTTACAAAGTCTTCTGTTCATTTGGTAATTACCTTTTATAGCTGTTCTTTTGTGGTCGCTATATCAGAACCTTTGTGCTTATGTTCTCCGACGAAATTCCTTCCTTCATTCTGACATCAAGGGATTGGTTGGGATTGGTTTTAGAAAGTGCTGATGCCGTTGTTCTCATTCAAGGAATTAAACTTTTCAAGTAGTGTTTCACAATAAATCCGCTAAATAAACTCCGGAACTTCTTATCCGCCAGTGTTAAATGCGGAAATACAACCACATGTACATGAATCAGACCTCAGAGCACAAAAACTAAATCTTCAATCATTCTTCAATGTGACACCCCGTAAACTGTCTGTCAATAAACACATCGGATGCCAAGTAACACAACACGCCAATATCCATGAAACCAATATCTTCTACATAACGACCTATTAATAGTTAGCGATTATTTTTAACGCGATCCCATTGCCAAAGCGCTAAAAGTTCAAATAAATAATTTGTAGAACAATATTCTCATTGTCGCGACAGATTTAGATTGCTGGCAACTCCAGGGTCTGAGGTGACGTCACGACCTTTCTTGTAAACATTATTGTTAGGGATCTCGTATGATGTTCTTTTGTTTCGTTTTAGATTGGATATTTATGAGGTTTTATTCGAGTGTGTGTATAAATAATAATAATATATAATGTGTATAATTTATATATCCACTAAATCTTATTACTACACATTTTTTTGTAGGCCATAGATACACGTTACTTGCAACTACTTGCAAACACGCTGGTATATTTGCAACCGCAGTTTACGTTTGTACACACGGCTACACCTCAAGCTATACATTTCCAGTTTATGCTGACCTCTCATTGTACGGAAATCCTAAAGAATGCGACATGATGTATAGCGCGATGTGTAGCCGTGTGTACTTGAAACTTGCAACTTGTACAAGTTTACTTGCAAGTATAACTGAAAAGCTTGTAGTGTATCTACGTAATGTATGTAATGTGATTTCAGACAAGTAGATAGTTATATTAAATTGTGTGCAAGCAAGTATACTATTGTCATGCATCCAGCATCGTGTGTGGTTGTCGTTACTTCATTAGTTGTGGTGTTATTTTCGTATTTTTTAAATAGTCTTATTCCAGAATAATGAGGGTTTTCCGTGCATAAAGCGACCACCAAAAATGTTTTCACTAATTGGACAGAAGTATCTACAGTCAGCAACAAATTAATAACAATAATCACAAATAACCTTGTCATTTATTACTACAGAAATGATGATTTATGTAGACTGTGATAGACAAACACTCAGTTGCAGAAAGCTCACCATTAACACTTCATTACATAAAGCAGCATTATCGCTAATGAATTCATTACTTTAATGAAGTTGCACAAACAAATTTTAGATGGCATTAGACATTTTTAATGTCACTTTAGTTAAAGAAGACTTTAAACAATATTGCCAGGAACAAATTACCATATTGAACGAAAAGAGTGAACATTTGCGTTCTGATATTATCCGTACGTACAAGTACACCACAATTTTAGCATAAAATATAGTAAATGTAGTTGATTTATGTGTATTCAGTGTACTCTGTGGTTTAGTCTAGTTTAAATAATCTGGTTTAAGGTGTATACGCTAAGGTAGCCCGCGAAATTCAAATTTACCAACGTTTTTTGCAAATTTTATACTTCTGATTCATATTCTAATGATTAATTCTGTAAAGCCATATTGGTTATGGTCGCGAATCATAATTAGATCAACATACAATGTGTTACTGACCTGCAAATTACAAAAAAGGTAATAAAATTTGAATTTCGTGGGCTACCTTAGCGCATCCCCCTTATTCTAATAATTTTAACATGTATGCAGTCTAGAGCTCCTGCCACACGTGGAAATCCATCAATTTCTACGTAGTTCCGTCCGGTCTGGCATTTTAATATAGAGGTGGCTTACTTTTGCTAGTTCACGGGATACTTTTTGTATAAACAAACTGACAAATAACCCGACCCAACCTGTTTCCGACAAACTGTTGATTTATTTATGTTTATTAAATCACCCAATACTTTCTGGAAAGATCCAGTGGCGAAAAATCTCAAAAATATTAAAAGCTGTGTAAGGTCATTAATGGATTTATTTCTTTGCGTCACTGGTTCTAAATCTTAATCAAGTAGGTTACAAATTTGAAGAAATGCCTCCTTGGAAATTCTATACCTTACACGAAACTCTTCTCCATCATGTTTTAAAAATAAATTCACTCGGTCTGGGATTCGACGGCGAGGTACCTAAATCTATTAAATAAGAATCAGATAATGACGAAAGACTGGTTAAAGACATCTTTCAATTACAGAAATGCATTCAAGTACCGTAGAAAACACTAATGTTGCTCTTTAATGGATGCTTTTCGGCCCATTAAAATTAAAAAATCTGAAATGTCAAACTTAAAGTTCACCACCTGCTAATGGGCGCTAATGAAGTTACGTGCAACGTAAAAGTGTTTAAAATGGCCGGTTTCATTAGGTTTGACATTTCATTAGTTAAATTTAATGGAGCATTAAAATAAAATAAAAAATGGTTTTGTGCAATGATTTAATGCTACATTAGTGTTTAATGTAGTCTTTAAAATTTAAAGATCGTTTCTGCAACTGAGTGAAAGTCTTTAATTTGAAAGTACACACACGCACTTACAATAAATAATAATTATGTACACCATCAAAATTACAGATATTAATGTAGGAATTTTACATAGAGTGACACAAACACTCAGTTGCAGAAAGCTCACCATTAACACTTCATTACATAAAACAGCATTATCGCTAATGAATCCATTACTTTAATGAAGTTGCACAAACAAATTTTAGATAGCATTAGACATTTTTAATGCCACTTTAGTTAAAGAAGACTTTAAACAATATTGCCAGGAACAAATTACCATATTGAACGAAAAGAGTGAACATTTGCGTTCTGTTATTATCCGTACGTACAAGTACAACACAATTTTAGCATAAAATAAAGTAAATGTAGTTGATTTATGTGTATTCAGTGTACTCTGTGGTTTAATGTAGTTTAAATAATCTGGTTTAAGGGGGATGCGGTAAGGTAGCCCGCGAAATTAGAATTAAAATAGAGGTGGCTTAATTTTGCTAGCTCACGGGATACTTTCTGTATAAACAAACTGACAAACAACCCGACCCAACCTGTTTCCGACAAACTGTTGATTTATTTATGTTTATTAAATCACCCAATACCTACTTGCTGGAAAGATCCAGTGGCGAAAAATCTCAAACATATTAAAAGCTGTGTCAGGCCATTAATGGATTTATTTCTTTGCGTCACTGGTTCTAAATTTTAATCAAATAGGTTACAAATTTGAAGAACTGCCTCCTTGGAAATTCTATACCTTACACGAAACTCTTTTCCATCATGTTTTAAAAATGAATTCACTCGGTCTGGGATTCGACGGCGAGGTAAATCTACTAAATAAGAATCAGATAATGACGAAAGACTGGTTAAAGACATCTTTCAATTACAGAAATGCATTCAAGTACCGTAGAAAACACTAATGTTGCTCTTAATGGATGCTTTTCGGCCCATTAAAATTAAAAAATCTGAAACGTCAAACTTAAAGTTCACCACCTGCTAATGGGCGCTAATGAAGTTACGTGCAACGTAAAAGTGTTTAAAATGGCCGGTTTCATTAGGTTTGACATTACATTAGTTAAATTTAATGGAGCATTAAAATAAAATAAAAAATGGTTTTGTGCAATGATTTAATGCTACATTAGTGTTTAATGAAGTCATGAGGTGTAACAATGGGCGGTCTTATCGTTAAAGTTGTCAAAAAATAATAGGCCCGTTTTGACATTTAACTTGAATCGATTTATCGTGAGTATCGAGTACCGAGTCGTATGGTTACATCACTAATTCCGTCGCGATTATGTCAAAATGGGCCTATTATTATTTATTATTTATTTACATGTACAATAAATACATACATACATAAAGCATTTACTTACTTATCTATAAACAACATGTCTCGGAATTAACGCACAACTTCTTAAGGGGTCATTGGACTCATCATTACGAACAACTTTTACTATGGGACCAAACCTGAAATCGCAAAAAAAAAAATCTGCTGTTCCATACATGACGAGTTATGAGAACATAAATGCAAGGAACAGCTGATTTATTTTCGCGATTTAAGGTTTGGTCCCATAGTAAAAGTTGTTCATAATGATGAGTACAATGATCCCTTAAGAGGTTGTGCGTTAATTCTGGGACTTGTTGTATATACATACAGTAATAAACATGAAACAAGAACAAGGAACTATATGTAATGATGATGTATAAGGGGAGAGAATTTTAAAAGTGGGCAAAGATTGTTCACGCCTTATCGACACGGGCAAGGCATTCCATAAGATATGGCAGATAAGTCTTGACTTCTTGAGACTGGGACAGTCGGCACTTAGCAAGATTGGCTACACAGTTGTAGTCGGAAAGCTTGTTAATCGTCAGTAATCAGTACTTTATTTGCTATGAATGTAGGTACAGGTATATGATGTTGTACATAAATTAATGAGATCAGCTACAGTCTACCTTACGGCGTGCAAATTTAGGTAATAACCTAAATGAAAATATTAATACAAACAAAATAATGTCAACATAACAAAACAGAAATTAAAATGAATTCAATTAATAATAATATAGCCAGGTACATATGTCATGGTAAAATTTGCAATTAATTATAATAATCACAATCTGGACAAACTCATATCATTTACAAAGTCTTTAAAAAACATAATAATGTCAACAAAACAAAACAGAAATTAAAATGAAGTCAATTAATAATAACATAGTCAGGTACATATGTCATGGTCAAATTTGCAATTAATTATAATAATCATAATCTGGACAAACTCATATCATTTAAAAAGTATTTTACTGAGTAACATCACATGCGCGTCTAACATCATATACGCATTGCTCAAGCTGTAAAAAAGCTAGGAGTATGTCTTCTTGTGCAGTTACAGTACCTGCACAAGAGCAGAGTTCTCCTAGATTTTGTGTTGTTGTGATAATCGTCATGGATGTCCTCCACTCTGGGGTAGTCAGAGAGGTGTGTCAGCAAATACAAGGTGTTCCTCCAACTACCTTTCTCTGGGTGTATGGAAAACTTATTTATGTACTTATTTTATTGATAACCGTGAGGTAATCTTTTTCTGGTTCAACTTAATCTTGAGTTTCAACTTCTAAAAAAACTTTTTTACAAAAAAAACAACCGACTTCCAACAAAAACACTAAAAAGTGAGAAATAACTTTAAGAGTTTCAAGTAGTTTCAACTTATAAAGAAGGTGTTAGAATTTGTAACACTCCTTTTCATGCCTGGTCTACACAACTTGCCTTGTATATTTATATGAATAGTTTTTTAAAAACCAGATTGCAATATCATTTTTGTCTAACGTATGTAAACAGCGCTGCTTTTAATCAACTTTGAAATAAAATAAAACAACAAAGAAGCATTGTTTTAAATTGAAACGGGAAGTTCTGTGTCTGGAAGATAAACGATTTATAGTTCGGATGTAAACAATAAAAGCCAAAGAATGAATGCATAATCTTCAAAAGTAAATTGTTTATTACTTCTAAAATTACAGATCACTGAGCTTTTTTTGAAACTTAAATTAATTTATCTAACAGGTAGGTAACCTAGAAGACACGTTTGATTATACGGTGTAGGTACACCCGGCTTGGGCGGAGCATTGCCGTGTCCTCACGGAGCTGATCGGCGGCGGCGATCTCTCGCGTACGGTTATGGTTCAGGCCATGGTTCGGAGCGAGAGTGCATGGGAGGCCGTCATTTCCTTCCTGCGAAGCAGTAATGCTCGCGAATGAGGAGGCGGAACGCATGAGGGAGAGGCAAGGTTCACGTCCTCGAGCCCCTAGTCACAGCAGGAGACGCCCTGGGGGTCGGGAGTCACAGACCGATATCCGGCCACCGAAGGCGCGGGCTTGTGGACCTCACCGTCCGATAACGACCAGAACCGGGTCGACGCCGACGGCTCGTTGTGTTCCACGCGCGCCTCAAAGAGATGTCAGCACCAACTGACGGGGTCCGATAGGACCAATGCCTGCCAGGGTTGCGAGTTTGTCCGAAAGGGATATCGTGGCCCTGGCACACAAGCATCTGAAGGAACACGGGTGGGTTTCAGTCAGTAAAAGTCTGACACGTCCTCCCGCTCCACCCAGAGCGGGAGAAGTTATCTGATAATTTCCCAGCCGAAAAAAAATCCCATATAAGTCTCATTATATGGGAACGGGAAGCCTACAATGCAAGGTGAGCTTCTACTGAAAATGTATAGCTTAATTGACATGTGTCGTCTAGAATTTGTACTTGGAAAAAAAAATTTTTAGCTGTAGTTATCCAACTAACCCACTTAAGAACACCAAGTAACATCACTAACGGCCGAGCCCAATAACCTATAAATCACCAATTTCGGCCTACTGGAGATATAAAAATATATCTATCGATGGTTTTAACGTCCCAATAATCTCTTACGGCCGAACCCAATAACATATATATCACCAGTTTCGGCCTACTGGAGATATAAAAATATATCTATCGATGGTTTTAACGTCCCAATAATCTCTTAATCTACCGGCCCACGCTATCTACTGATGGAAGGGTGTATCGCTTACAACAGATATCTATTTGTATGAAAATGCCAAAGTATGCGTCCCAATATACGATTTGTTTGACAGGACAGTACTACAGATGGCAGATTTGGCTATTCCCCGAATCGCAGGGATAAACGTAAAGTAGCCAAGCTAAAATGAACTCTTTAGTACTTGCAATAATGATCATAGATGTTTTTTTATATTTAAAGTAATAAAAAAAATTTAAATTTAAATATCTCGAAAACGGTGCACCCTAGGCAAAAAATAACAGAAATTTAACCCCCCCTTACTAACACCCTCCGTGCAAGCACCATTCCAACATGAATTTAAGTTAAAAAAAAACAACATTAATGCGCTAAGGTAGCCAGCGAAATTCGAATTTTATTACGTTTTTTGCAATTTGCAGGTCAGTAACAGGTTGTATTTTGATTCGCGGCCATACCAAATATGGCTCTACAGAATTATATCTTAATCTAGTAACTTATTTAGAAGTAAGAAACAAAGAAGTTTTAATATAACCCTAATTACACATGTCATTTTTAGGGTTCCGTAGTAAACAAGGAACCCTTATAGTTTCGCCATGTCCGTCTGTCTGTCTGTCTGTCTGTCTATCTGTCTGTCTGTCTGTCTGTCTATCTGTCTGTCTGTCTGTCTGTCTGTCTGTCCGTCCATCCGTCTGTCCCCGGCTTAGCTCAGAGACGCTAAGTCCTAGAAAGCTGTAATTTAGCATGGATGTACATATTAATGACGTCGAAAAATTCGTTAAATAAAACCATGAAAAACATTTTTTTTTAGGGTACCTCCCTTGCACGTAAAACGGGGATGATATTTTTTTTTCTCATCTAATACATGGTGTGGGGTATCGTTGGATAGGCCGTTCAAAAATATTGTGGGTCTGTGAAAGCCATTTTTCAATTCTGAGATCCGTTTCCATAATATTAAGCTTTAAAGTGCTATTTTTTGTCAGAGTCAAGTGTCCCCCCCCCCCCCCTGCCAGGTTGGTTTTGGATATGTGAAAAAATTCATGGCAGTAGTATATATAATTAAATTAAAAGGAAAACTATCACAGCTAAGTAGGGTTTACAAGTTAACGAGTAATCGTCGACCAACTTAAATTTGCAGTTGAAGAATTGACTGTAGCATGTTTTTCAACTACAATGTTAAGTTTTTTTTTGGGATGAATTCATCCTAACTACGGAACCCTTCATTGTGCGTGGTCCGACACGTACTTGGCCGGTTTTTTTAAAGTGATGTTGGTTGTAATGGAACGCACGGGAGGGCGAAGTAGAGAAACCTACTTATTGTTTTCGTTAGATAGATAGCATTTATCAATGATTGTGAGACGCCATCCGAGGATAGATATAATTATACTGTTTATCATCAATAGCGATCTGTCTTTAACTGAAAATAAGTTATTAGGTTCGGCCGTAAGAATACCAATTTAATTGATAGTAGCTTCCGAGTTACTTTGCTAAATCCAACAAAGCAAGTTGGCTATGGTGACAATTGTGCTTATGCCATAAGGTCGGTAACTAAACGAATTAACCAAGTTAACTCGTTTAGTTACCGATAAATTAAATCAAAATACTAAGAAGATTGGTCATAGTTAACGAAGGCTTGGTTAATAATACAATAAGATTTGTTAAGTTAGTCATCATCATAAATGCCTGCCTTTTCCTAACTCTATTAGGGTCGGCTTACACTCTAACTGTATGCAGCCGAATACCAGTATTTTATCTGCTTATCTGATCTCCATAACCCAGTTACTGGGTACGCGATACCCCTTGATAAGACTGATTGTCAGACTTTCGGGCTTCTGAAGACTCGTAACAACTGTCAAAGATCTACAAATGACAGCCGGGACCAATGGCTTGTCCGCGTCGCCTTTTTTTTTTCACGGGGTGGAAAATCCTCATGGATGTCGTCCGCCCTGTGGCGGGCGGGGTGGTCTGTCAGACTCTTACTGACTATAAAACACCCCAGTGTTCCCTTCCGACACTTGCACCGGGGATTTTGGGATCAATTATTACTTCCGCAATCCCCGGCTAGTGCCGGTTTAGGGGGGCCGGAAGAGGGCATTAACTGCCCTGTGCCGACGCCCAGTGCGCCTGCTGCGGGCCGGATGAGTGGACGAGAACTCTCGCTCCCTTTCGGCAGCCTCTTTCTGCGACACGTCTGTTTCGCAGAAGGACACCGCCAGGATAAGTTTACAGAGTAACGAACCTAAGTTATCTATATTTTTTATAAATTAACCGAGTTAATGTTATAAACTTACGTTAACCAAGTTCACTTGTTCAATTCAAGCAACAAACTTTGCAGGCTCCCTTCAAACCAAGTCGCTCGGTTGTAAATAGCAACAACTTGTTTATTTCTATCCGTTACGTTTTTTCTCGTGTACATACTAAATAATAATGTTGTGTTTGCTGATTTCACCGACAATCCCCCAAAAGTGGACAACGTAGTTTTCCTCTACCATTTTCTAGATGATTTCCCTGTTGTTCCAGGCAAGTGCTGAATGCAATAATCTTAAAGTACATACAAAACGTGAAAACACAAAACTGTACAAATCTCGCTCTGACGTAACGGAAGTAGTTCTTCAATGCTAACAGCTAACAGTGCTACATCCGACGCGCGACGGTCCGACCAGCTGTTCTAAATTATAGTCGTTTTTAATTTACTTTTTATTGATGTCTTCAGACTGGCCCTTATCAATCGCTGATGTTTTGGAACAGGAAATTTGAATAACAAATTAAATGGACAAATGTTAAGAATTGTGGAAACTCGTAAAAGTCTATTGCCAAATAATATGGAACGAAAATGACTGTCTGGGACCAGATGACTGGGAAAATAACTATCATCATTTCTGTTTTAATAATAGGGGTCGGGCGATAGGACGATTCAAAATCCAAATAATTTATAAAAAATAAACCTACAAGGGCATATATGCAATGTTAGAAGCTAGGTGCACGGTGCCAATTGTTCGTTTCCTATGGAGAAGAACCGGTAAGAAACTACACGGTTACTCTTTAAAAAATAATTGGTTTTTACAAAGTTTTCAAATTACAGTGTTATATGTGTAGGTGTGGGAGGACAGTGTAGGCCTGGCAACACTAGTTTCTCAGGCTTAATAGTAGCGAAAATGTATTGCTATGATCCTTTTTGACAATCTTTTGCATGAAGAGTTTAAAATTGTTCAAGTCTAGTGCTGCACGGCTGCCTCAATCCTTTTTGCACTCCTAATTGATTGGTTGGTTTTCTTCAGCTAAAACCAAGGTGTAGAACAAACAAAATCATTCTACGTGCATAAAAAAAACAAAACAAAACAAAATCATTTCAAAATCTGTCTGTCACTCCATCAGTTTGACAAGCTGTTCAAAGTGGGATCAGCGTGTGTGTATTACTATTAGCTAAGTGACGATTGACAGTATATATGTACCTTTTCGATTCTTCGCTGAAGAACGTGACGCATTTCACGTTAAAAGTTTTTTTATTTGAAATGTTTGACATAAAGTGAGTTTTTTGTTACACGACTGCGCAAAAAAAGGAGTGTTATGTTTTCAGGGTTCATGTATGTATGTTTGTGAGTTTCTTTATTCCACAATAACTTCTAAACGGCTAAACCGATTTTAATGTATGTGGTATTGTTAGAAGCGTTGATCTATTCCGGGTAACATAAACTAGTGAACATTTAAAAAGATATAAAGGGGGAGCCATGGTTCATGAAAAAAAAAACGGTAATAATTTGTTTGTGTGAGTGGTCAGTTTTTTTTGGTTGTGTGAGTGGTGATGCAGGACTTACAAAGACACAACCTTGCAGCGTAGGATTTGACTTCCAACAGTTCAACACATAACATTAAATAAATTAAAATTCGAAACACATTGAGAAATAAGTTATAGTATCTTACATTATCTAAAACTACAAATTAACAATTAAAAGAGAAAAAAAACAATAACGGGGAAAAAGATAATAACATTATTTTTTTTTGATAGATAAATGATAGGTAGGTACCTACTTTTTGTTAGGTTACTGCTGAGAATTTGTGTACAATGTGTCGTGAACAAGAAACCATGTAAATTGCACCCGTGCGAAGCCGGGACGGGTCGCTAGTAGTTAATATAATAAAAATTCTGAAAAATATATAAAATCTAAATTCTGTTCGAACCTCCTCCCGTATTACAGAGAAATACAAATTAATCTTAATACTAAATACACGAACTTATAAAGAATGGTAGGTACCTACCTACTCGTAAATAATCTATAGTAGTAAGTTGTAAATGCACAAATATGTATATTAATATATACAAATATGTATATATAAATATATTTTATTATAATTTTGTGGGTAAGAAGAAAAAGTGAGTGTACAATTACATATCGTTTCTTGATGGCAAGTCAATAGCAATTATACATTGTAAATGGTAGCAAGCCATTACGTCATTTTTTTTAATTTGTTATTGTTTCAAAATGATAAGACAGTTTAGTACCTAAATGAATCAAATCAAATCAAAAAAAGTAATTTATGCAAACTAAGCTGAGAATCAGCACTTTTCGAACGTCAAAAATTACATGAGACAGTCCCCCAAAAACGGGGCACCCTTCACCAATTCCTAGTGCTTTAGCTGGGAAGAAGAAGTGGCGCAACAAACTCCCCAGCAGCACAGCTGTCTGTATATAATGTATTTTATACTTGGTATGTATTTTAAATATTGGTATTGTACTACTGTAGGGCAATCTGTCCACACATGTCTAGAGCTGCCAAGGCCCACTCTTTGATTAAAAGAGTCCAGCTCATCTCGCCATCTCCGTTACCGCGATTGTAATACACCTTTTTTAAATACCTATTTATATAAAGAATTGTGTATAATGTATTTAGTTATTTTAGTATAACAAAGTGTGAAATAGTAACGTGCCAATTGCCAGCAAGTCGCGATTATCGCGTGGATCATAAACGCTACCGCTTCACACTGTGCGCACATCCGTAACTGTAGTACTGAAATATAGCATTACTGAAAATAATAATTTATTATTTTATTATTGTGCTATATTTTTGTTTGATGCGCGAACTGTAGCGCGTCGGGCCTCGTTTGTGATTTCCTTGTCATAAATAATGTTACAAAACATTATTTCTTTTTCTTTTTATTTTTGTCGGATCGCTTAGCTTGAAGGTCCGCAAATTTCAGATCTTGAGTTGAAAAATAGAATGTGTATGAGAACAATAATCCTGACTTCATTCTGTGCTACTTCAAATTAATTCTTACGTTCGTATTTTCCTTTCTGCACTCATCTGAAGGCAACAATCGAAAGCATAAATCAATGAGACGATAAACGTCTGCCTGTCGTTTATGTGGATATAAATAAGTGCTAAATCACTGTCTTTGTCTAGAACAGGCTGTTCACAGAATATATGGACAGCAGAAGGTATATTCGAAGAGCCAATTTTATTTGCACCGTTTTTTTCATGTTGTGCTAATTGAAAATATTTCACTCATAATTGGCAAAATTACGGTAGTTTGGCTTGAAGGTCAGATTAAGCGTAAGGTCTGGTAGCTGTGAAGGATTGATAATTAAGGGGGCTATCTTTTGTAACCATGACGAAAAACTTGAAACTGTAAGTCTCTTTTAAAAAAAAACATTAGACGGCTACGGCCCGGCAAGCTAAAGACAATGCTATGGTTGGATCACCCGGTCGTGGTCGTCTATAACTGAAAGTCTCGCCTCAAAATTCCTTAGATCCGTAGCTTTTTCGCACGTTCTGAAAACATCAAGCAAAAGAGTTTTTAACGCCGTCCTGTCAAGCAGTTCAAGATTTACACGTAGTTATGTACTGCTTGCATGCGTAGGTCATACAAACGTAATACCAAAATGATGTATTTATTTCGATTGGATTACAGAATATCTATGTTCCCAAATTGTATATTTCGAAAGAACAATGATGACGAGATATGAGGAATTTAAAATTTCTATAGAAAACTTATTTTTCTCACAACTCTTGTTTAAATCAGTGTCCATTCAAAATATATATTTGGGAACCTAGATATTATGTATTCCAATCGCAATAAAGACACAATACTAGAATATGTTTGATTTACAAATTATTTTAGTATTACGTTTGTATGAACCAGGGTTGTTGCGAACATCAGCATCAGCATCCGCGGAACTTCAGCATCATTTTCAACATCAGCATCAGCATCAGCATCCGCATTGGTCGATGCTGATTATTAATGCTGAAGATCGAGTCGTGACTCGTGACATGACCGCAAAGGGGGCTTATACCGCGTGTTATTTTCGTTTGCGAGTTTTGACCAATAATGCAATGGAATTACTCTTTTGAAATTTTCCATTCATTTAATGAAAGATACCTTGACTAATAGATGGTAGGTTATGTACATAACATGCTATCTATTAGTCTAGGTACTTAATTACTAATCTAGTACTAATTATTATAGTTTGATTCTATTTTCTATTAAAAGTCACAAAATTATTGAAACAATATTTTATTTCAATACCAAGGAAAACTGTGCAACTTTCGGTATAAATTCATAATGGTCACTACTTTTTCTCTGCCTTTTTAAGAAAATGATTAAAATCAGCATCAGCATCCGCTGATGTGAAAAAAATATGCATCAGCAACAACCTTGGCTATGAACTACGCATCCATAGCCTCTTAAACAGTGGGATTAGGATGTAGATAAATAACTACGAGTGATCGAGTGAATACATTGTTCAGACCGGATTTTCTGCTACGTACTTAGTGTGAGGTATGTGTAGGATAGACCGGGGCATTATTTGGCAGCGAGGGGTAACGTTGACAAGAGCACGTGCCTGCTAGGGTTGGCACTGTCCGACTTTGTTAGTGCGTAGTGCACTTGTACCCTTGGCCTGTTTATTGCAGTTCGTCGCTCCTGTAAGTGAAAATTTTAATGTGGCTATTGTCAGTGTATTGGCACTTGGTGTTTAAGATGGTAACATTCTTGTTATGGTGTTTTTTATAACAGAGAATACTTAACATAACATAACGGTACATGTAAATAACAATAATTAATTTTCTGTAATTTTACGACTATGTTCGTGACTTCGTGGCCGCGTAGTGCGCAATGTTCTAACCCCTGAAAAATGATTACCTACCTACATCGATCCTGCTGTGGTGGCATCTACGTCGTCACATGCGAACTACGCATCACACTGACGTCAAGCCCTGTATCCTGCATCGCGCAAGCAGAGTTTACCGCGCGACTAGCATTTAAATAAACAACGTCGCGACATCAATCGTCGAGCAGTAGCCCACCAGGAGGTCTACTCCGAAGCGTCAAACCGAAGTATCGGCCGAATGTTCGGCCGTTTTGTAACTTCCATAGTTTCCTTTTTTGACTTCGAATCCTTACCCGAATTGAAGTCACATTTTTGACTTTGGCTTATCTCTTTGACTGTCGTTTTTTTTTTCTTTCGCTGTAGTCAGCCATAGTTACCCGTAGTCAAGCAACAGCCGAACATTCGCCCGATACATCATCGATTTATGTTCGGAGCTGACCCCCTGACACAACACCCGTCTGGTCGGAGGATCCTCCCTTTTCAATAGAGGATGAGTGAACTTTACACCCTGTGCCTACAGCAAATTATGGAACTCCCCTAATTGTTCTTCTTTTATAATGGCACGGAATGAAATGCCTTTTGATTTTACAAAAAAAAAAATCTAAAATTTGTCAGCTTTTTCACACACTCATACACTTTCCCCATTATACCACATCACACGCGCTTACTCACGCACTATTGCTGCGGTTACACGTTTTTGCTTCCCTAATTTTGTAAAAATCTTAGCGGACGAATGGATGGCCTTATATCACAGGATTTTCCTAGCATCGGGGTCATTATTCACAAAAATTGAGCACAAATCAACGCACGCGACGCGACATAAAGGTCCCGCGTGTCGCGCGACGAGCGGTGCCTTTGTGTCGCGTCGTGAGTCGCGCCGTTCTGTAAAAGCCTTCATACTAACGTAACATGTATTTCTTCTTTTTGTTAAAATAAATTATTCTTATTTTAATATTATCAGCCCTAATGGCTATGGCGCATGGCGTTGCTATCAATGCATTATCGAATGACTACTCTTTACAATATTAAAGTGGACACTAAAATAGTGTTTTGTTTATATCTTTGGTGTCACACTTTATATCTACAGACGTTCATTTGTTTCTATAAAATATTGTTATTGCGATGTTAGGTAATACTTTGAGAACAGAATTCTAATAAGAACTAAGCAAGCTTCCGGATATTTTGCAGGGCTCATCATAGGGTTTATTTGTATTATTAGTTGTATTGAACAAACTCATAGTAAGATTGACATCAACATACAGTGTTCAGGTCAATCACCGAACAATAATAAACATGTCAGCGTAATTGCGAGACCGCGCTCTATGCATTGAATATTTTATGTATTACCAAGTAATATAGTCAGTACGTATTCGGAAAGCATATCGGGCGCGACTCATCCTCATCTCATTAACCTCATTAGTTTTAATCGTTATCCCATATTACTGAAATATAGCTAACTTTATAATCTTTAACCTTAGTTTATCTTAAACTTACCCCAACCCCGAACATACAGTCACCCATATTATATGGGTGACTGAATTTCACAATATTCTTTATCTTATATGGCCGGGCCATATTACACATAAAGAATATTGTGAAATTCAAAGATCTGAAGAAATAGATACCTACATTCAAACATACCAGAAATTTGTCATTATGTTATGGATTAGGATTTACATAGACTAGGATTCCTAAAATGTCTGATGTAAATGTTTGTGAAAGTTTCAGACACAAGCTGAGATGATTAATTTATTAATTAGTCATACTAATTAATTATTTTATTGAATCATCTCAGGGCGCCAGTGGAGAGGGACCTGCGCACGGGTCGATCAACCAGGTTAAGGTACACTTGCCGCGGTTGGTCCGTGGATGGGTGACCGTCTTTACTTTCCAAGGCACCGTTAGTCCCGGCTGTCATTCGTGGATCTTTCACAGTCGTTACGGGTCGTTAGAAGCCCAAAAGTCTGACAACCAGTCTTACCTAGGGGTATCGTATTACCCAGTAACTGGGTTGTGGAGATCAGATAGGCAGTCGCTCCATGAAAAAAACTGGTACTCAGCTGCATTTGGTTAGACTGGAAGCTGACCCCAACGTGGTTGGGAAACGGTTAGGCAGACGATGATCTCAGGGCGCAAGTAAGAAATAAGTTATTCAACAAGTATATTCAGCACGAAAACTAAAACGCTTATGAAAGTTTCAAGCGCAAGTAAGAAATAAAATAACAAACAATGTCATCAACACGAGCCATTTGGCAGTTGGCATTACGACTTTGGATCAGAGGTACGAGTAAAACAAATAAACGAAACTTGTATTGTTGATGTCGTGCTCACGCGCATTAAAAGCGCGTTGTATTTACTAGCGTTACATACTAACAATATGAAAACAAAGACTTGAAGTTATTTGGCGATCAAATCGAGTAGGTACCTACGTAGTACGAGGAAATGATATAGATCGACGAAACTTTGTCATTTCCTTTTCAGTTTTTTTGTTAACATTTAAACATTTAAAAATATTTTTAATAATATATATATTTTTTTATGTGCGGATAATTCCAAGATTTTGATTATAATTATTTATTTATTACACCAAACATAATGCAACGAAAAAATAACACATACTTATAGGCTAGTGCTTGGGAGTACATAACTTGAGAGCATTAATTGTAGAATGAGTAAGTACATACACAACACACACCAAAAGTGTCTAGGGATCAAACACGTTTTTGCTAGAACTTACAAAAAATCTAAACTCCTTTTTGTAAATTTCGTTATTTGAAAAGGGTATCGCTTTTGAATTTTGATCAAAAGATGAAAATCTTCTGTCAAGTCGTATTCCTATAAAAAACCTGCAACGGGTTTTAAGCAAATTCAGTAAAATTTCTGCCATACTTATGAGTGGAATCAATACAAAAGAACGTTATTATGGAGGGAATACGTCATTTGAGCCGAGAAGAAATGATAATAATGAATGTTGGATGCTGTTTCTCGGCCACATGCTGTGGCAATCGCTCAGCGGGGCGATCACGGCCTACTGTGACATGACTTGAGTCACACATTTTATCACAGTTTGACCGATAAAACTCTTTTGTCATAAAATGCTAGTACAATTTGACATAACATAATTTATCATGTCTTGTCACAAATGTCTTGGCACGTGCGTGCTCGGCCCGCTGGGCACTACTCAGAGTGTTGTAAGTTACTTACCGCACTACTGGCAGCGTGGCAGAGCGATATAGAAGACGAGCTCGCATTACCACACTCAGATAAGATCTCTCAGAGCTCGACGAAATCGTACAATGATCGCGATGATTTTGGTTACGAGGCTTCATAGCTCTTAAAGGATGTTAATAAGCGATCAAATACCATAAGAAATCGCTTACATGGAATCAATCTCCGTTCCCGAAGGCCACTACGTGTGCCACTTATTGAGCCCCGCGATCGCAGAGCACGTTTACAATGGGCTCGTGAACACAGAAATTGGGCAAAAAGAGAGTGGCGTTGTCTGACGAATCTCCAGGGCCAGATAGGTACTAGACGTACACGATATCGGACGACCTCTGGGACCCAAGAACGGTTAAAATCATGCCAGGCAGTCCATGCATACAGTGGTGGAAGAATCATGATAAAGGCGGGTATTTGGATCATTGTAAAAACTGAACTGATTTGGATCAGAGGTAATCACAATGGACAGATTTACACTGTTACGATTGAATCAGATGTTGTCATTCCTTTGCGCACCTAATTTGGTGCTTCATTTCTGCTTGTGCATGATAATGCACGTCCACACACTGCCAGAATCGTTGCGAACACACTTGCCGCAGCTAATATCAATGTCATGCCATGGCCTGCTCAATCGCCAGACTTGAATCCCATTGAGTACGCATGGCATATGCTTCAAAGAAGATCTCTGCCAAATATGGATGCCGTACACACACCAGACAATCTTTTTCGCTTGTTATAACGGACGTGGGCGGCCATTCCGCAACGTGATTTGGATGAACTCATATTGAGTAGGTATGCCGAATCGCTGCGATTGTGTTATACGCGTTAACGTCGGCAATATAGACTACTAATTGAGTATTTTACGCAATGAAAACCTTTAAAAATAACTTTTATTTATATCTTTTTATCACATTTTAATGTCAGGATTAACTAAGGTAGCCAGCATAAACAAAAATCGCGAAAAGTCTTTATTAATGCAAAAGAGAGTACTTCGTCGATCTAGACATACAAAAACATTTTATTGAATTAACTAAATAGTATTTTTTATTTAATTTCAATAGGGCAATAAAATTTATTTAAAAAATCCCTTGTTCCCTAATAGTTATTTATGATATTAGGTGCGGTAAGTTGGTTTTTACAAACTGGTAAGCCCAAGACGAAATCGAGGGCTTACCATAGTCACGAATTTGTAAATACCAAGTTTTCCAACACATTTGCGAGAAAACAGTAAAATAGGTAATGAAAAAAGCCATTACAACATTTTACGAATTCTCTTAAAGAAGACTTAAAGAAACCACCACCATCCATCCCAACAACCCCATAACCACCACCCCACCACCCATACCCATGATATACAATTAATTTAAATCATTAAAGGTTCAAAGGTCCAAAAGTTGTCTGTAAAAGATCGCTTTTAGCGATAAGACCGCCCATTGTGTCAGCCTATGTAAAATTTAAACATTTATGTCTGTAACTTTTATGGTGTACATAAAAAAGAGTATTCTATTCTATTCTATTCTAAATAGCACTCACACGATTTTGGCGGCTTATTCAAGATATCAGGTGGAGTAGATTCCATATTAATATCGTATTACTCGCTTGAACTCATATTATTATTTTGTTTATAAATATAAATAGGAAAGTCACAACAATCTTTGACGTTTCTAATATGAAAATGGCGCAAATTTGCAAATGGAGGCACACGGCGCATGGTGAAAATTAGTACTACATCTTTCGTCTCATTTTCTCTTCAGTAATAAAGTGAAATAAACATATTGACCAAAAGCGCTTCCAAGGAGGTTCGATCATTCAGCTTATATATTCTCGTAATTTGAAATTCCTTGGTGGAATTCTTATATATGTTTTATGGAAATTTAAAAAAACCGTAAAGGCACGGCGCTATACAACGGAGAGTGCGGTAAAACATGTACTTAGGTGAGAGTACCTATTTTACTACACATTCCGTTGTATGGTGCGTAATTTTGAACTTTCGAGCAATTTATACAGGCTTCGTAAATGCATTTGTTGAGTAAATGTGTTGAAAAGACTTTTGATGTGTGGTGTATTAGCCCAAAAGACATGCATCAATGGAATAACTGAAACAGTACAAAAAATTGTGTGTGTCTGTGTGTATGTGATTTTGGGTAAGTGTAGAGTAGTGAAAGGCATTAGAATAGAATAGAATAGAATACTCTATATTATGTACACCATAAAAGTTACAGATATAAATGTTTAAATTTTACATAGAGTGACACAATGGGCGGTCTTATCGCTAAAAGCGATCTTTTACAGACAACCTTAGTGCCGTTAGTGTGTTATGTAGTGTAAATAAGTGTTACGATGTTTTGGGCTCATAGGATCGCGTACGTATGAGTTCGTACTTTCAGCGCTTGTTGTTCAATATTGGGTCATAAACGAGTTCGCTGTTTCTTCAAAACAATTATTTCTCTGAACAATTGCCTAACAACAGAGACTTGGCAGTACTGATAAAGTGAACACTTTATCATCTTGTTCTTCTTCTTCCTCTTCTTCTTCTTCTTCTTGTCGGGAACAATATCGGTTAAAAATTGCTCACTTGCAATATCGCTCGTTGAACCATTTCTAAGCTCTTGATTTTTGTTTTTGGAGCTCCACCCCAGCATATTATACATTATGAAATGATGGCCTGGCACAAAGCAAAGTATTTTTTTTTTAATGGAGTCGCATCTGTGACGTGCCTAAGATTTGAAGACGTAGATAAGTTTACTTACTCTGGAGGACAACAGCTTAATATGTTCTTTAAAGCTGAAATGGCAGTCAACTGTAATACCCAGGTATTTTATAAAATCAACGCACTTTAGCGGTTTACAACTACAGTTTGCTTGGGAAACACATCTATGTAGAATAATGTGATGCTCTCTATTGTTTCCAGTTTTTTGGCGGATAGAAAATGGTATTTAGTTTTCACAAGGTTAAGAACCAGCTTCTGTCCTACAGCTCAACCCATAGGTAAATCAACTTCGAAATATTTTTAATTGTAGGAAAATTGAATTAAATGAAACAGGTAAAAGCTTAGCGAAGTCTGCTTCACGTTCCCTTGAATCAAATTGGGTTACTCAGTTACTCTGTTCCTAAAGGCAGACGATCAACGAGCAACGATGTAGAAGGACTTAAGTTCTTATGCCAATATACGCATTATTTTCTTTCTTAGAATAAATCAACAACGAAGAGCTGACACGACCAGGCATGACATTGAGGAAAAGCAAGAAAATGCTGAAAGAAGAAAGCTTTTGAGTCAGCACTGATATAATATATTTTAGAGCGAGATACATACGATTCGTTATAAAACCAAACAAACTGACACTGTTTACACTGCGCGTACGCACGTTACTGGTTCAGGGACGAAAGTCTTGTTTAGTGCACGTTTAACTAACATGTAGATGTAGCATTTTCAAATAAGTTCACCTGATTTCACTGTACCTTTGTAACTTGAGGAGTAGCTTGAGGTAGCCTTTAGCTACATCGGTAGTCTAAGTGAAGGGTGAAGAAAAGCGTACTTATTTCATACCTTGTATTTCTCAAAAGACATGAGTGTTCAAATTGACTGCTTAGTGCTTACTTAGGGGTTTCTCTAACTCTTTCCATGTATCTATTATTAATGTACCTATCAACTTCGATCAAACGAAATTCGAGGCCGTTTCTACCAGAGCTACATTAAATTGTTAACATTGAATAAAGTAAAAACATAATGATAAAACAGAATTAATTAACGCAGTCTCTAAATTCACACGTCATTTTCCTGAAAGAAAAACTTCCCATATGTTTACTACGACACAAATGACATAATCCAAACTTTCATGAGATGGAATGGATAGAAAATTACGCAGCTGTTTTATTTTATAATTAATTTCATATAAAATTACACTAAAGCGTCGCTGTAAAACATTTTACGAGTGTTCGATGTGTAAAATGTTTATATTTACATAAATCGAAAGGTGTTCCTTGTGTGAAATGTTTATTTTTCTGCGATTTATGACCCCTGGAGCTGACCACAAACTAGTTTCGGAACCTGCCGGGTTTATTGAAGCGTTTCATGTCTTTGATGTGATGTGACGTACCGGTATAATTTTAGATGTGCTGAGTTTTTGGCTAGTAGGAGTAGAAAATGTGTGAAAATTCTGTATATTTTCACATGATTTTCACTATAGTAACTCTTATTGTACAAGTAAATATTGCCGGCAACATCGTAGATATTCATTGCAATATTTCATCTTAAAAAAATAAAGTACTTTCTGAAGTAGAATAGAAAACATCGTGCACGGTTACGTTATCAAGTAGTTTTCCGTTTTAAAATGCGAGTTCCAATTCGTATATAATAAATCAAATGCTCTCAATCAATCATCGTCAACTCACTGGTCAGCATTGGATTCAATCGTCTATTAGTGTGTTTGATGTTTTAATACTTCGTGTAAAAATATTCAACTAAAAACACGTACTTTACTGAAATCGACACGTGTAACAAAACCATGATTCTGTAAAACTGGTAATACATTATGCACACTTGCTTTGCATTAGTCCCAAGTGTCCTTACACCTGCACTTTTGAGCATCTAATGACCGCCACTGATGCTGCTATTAAGGCGCTGACAAGAGGCAAATGATAAAGTAGGCTTGTCATAAACAAAAAAATTGCCAAATCTACATTGTGGTAGCGAAAAATATATGTTATTCTTGAACACATTTCTCAGAACTTGGTTGTAACCAAAACACGATTAGAAAAAAAAAATCGCGCTAATTAACGGTAAACTAACCCTTTACTTTGAGTTTCAATCCAAAATATCTGTATCAACGTACGGTTGGTATATAATTAATAACAAGAACATCTTATTTGTATGCAGAACTTGGTTGTTTTTTATTTTCGATTACTCAACTCATTTTTGGCTAATAGATAATTGCTTCATATTTTGGAATAAATTACAAGCGTTGTGTCACCGCGCTTCTCTTTCTTTTGTATGCAGTCCGACAGTGACCGCGGTTTAGCTGTTGTCAGCGTCTTAACGTGGCCGTTTATTGGGCACAGCAATCTGAATAGTACCATTGCATCGACTCGGAAAAAATATAATTATGATAGCGGATCAACTATGCTCCACGCATTTGGTTTGTCATGGGGGCCAATTTCATGCAAGTACATAAGAGATGGGCGAAGCACAGTTGCTGCGCTAACATAGTGGACCTCGCTTTACAATATTCTGTCGATTCTCACAGCTGATGTTCACGGCTCAATCCCAGATTCACATGGCTGCTTTAAAAATAAAACAGTATTTTTACATTTCTCTAATGAACATTGAAAATATCAGAGCATTCAAAGTTATTTTTACTGTTCACATGTCTCAAGATGACGGTAAAGTGGGATTACATGTGTGGTAACTTCTTTTGTGTTTATTTTGAACTCATTCAAAGTGATGTAGGTCAGCCCGTTCGGATTAGGAACGAATAGCTTTTCTGAATTATTTTCATTTTTCATAAATCACGAGGTGCTTTATACATTTTATGTTTCTGTAGAATTCGCATAGTGTATTGATTTTATATCACACTAGCTTCTGCACGCGGCTTCGCCCGCGTGGATGTCGGAAATGATCTCACGGGGACGTGCTACCGTGCTACCGGGATAAAGAGTATCTTATGTACCCAGGTCATGGCCTATCCGTATAGCATCCAAATCAATTCAGTCGATAAATCGTGAAAGGGTAATAGACAAACAGACAGATAATAAATCTTCTTTTTATAACTTAACAGATTTTTATGATTCTAAATGGTGGTGAAAGCAGTATTATAATTTAACAGATTTACAATATGTGATTTACAATATCTGAAGAGTTTCCATACAAACATTGTCACCCCCTAATGCCCCTTTAGATTAAAAAGCAGAAGTAAGAAAGTAGAAAAAGATTTTATAAGTGAGTTCGTTTTTGTGTATCTTTTGCATGCCTCAGGGTAAAATATGGCGAATCTTGTAATAATGTTTGTTTTCCTTTATTTATACCCATATTTGCAAAATAAAATTACCTTTATCTCTTTATCTAAATGTGTAACTTAAAAATAATAATAATTCATTTTAATATTATCACCATTAATTTGAAATACTCTAGCGCCGCCATAATAATAATTGTTCCTCTCTATATAATAACTATAACTTTAAATTGTAATAACTTTTAAGCGGGTGCACCGGTTCTAATGAAATAAATACTTAAACAAATAATAATATTACCTCAAGATACGGACTCTGACTATATTTCCAATTCCTTATAAAAATCTCTTATAAGGAGGTACACAAAAATTTCAATAATCATGTGAATTTTAAAATCTGATTAAAAATGTTACTTCAAGACACGGTCTATGAATTTCCGACCCCAGATCGAAGAACAAACTTAACTTTGCAGTTGATATATAACTATACATTTTTTTATATTTCTCTTTACTAGACCTTGCTTCTCGCGAAAGAACGAGAACAAGAAGTAGGTACCAGTATAGGCTTTAGTTTATTTGCGAGTGTCAAATGGCCGGCTTATAGGCTTCTACATACTCGCGCACCGAGGGTTCCGTACGTAGGTATATATTATGATGTTGATGATTTCTGAAAAACTGTGCTATAGAGACATCGTTTTATTTTTCCTGTAATCTTTACATAAACTTCTATCACATAGAATAATTTCAGATTTTTATCTATGCAAACTTCAGAAATAAGGGGGCGCGACGGTATTTTTTTTTTAATTTTCATCAAAAGTTTCGGAAACTATGCTGCCTAAAAAATTTTTTTTGAGAATTTGCAAACAGCGCTCTTTCATAATTATGATAGGTACCCCCACATGCCCTAGTAACCCCACTTTTTAAGACCCCCTTTCAGTCCCTTTTGCAAAAAAGATTTTTTATTTTTATCTTGTTTGCAAAATAGTTGGGCAAACGTCATCTCAAACTATTCTAAATTTCAAGTTGATAGCATTAGTAGTTCTTGAGATATCCAGGTGTGACAGACTGACAGTAAGAAAAAAGATAAGGAAAGAAAGAAAGAAAAGGAAAAAAGAAAGATAAGGGTTCCTTTTTACCATTTTGGTACGGAACCCTAATTACGGCCATTAAAGGCTTCTACATACTGGAACAATTCCCTTCAATTTTTCATAGAAATTGTTCTACGGGCGGTGCCTATGTGTCGCGTCGCGTCGCGCGACAAGTCGCCCCGGTATGTAGAAGCCTTCAACCACTGAACGGATTTGGATAAAATTTGGCACCTGGGTAGACCATGACTTGTATTAGGATATATACTTTTAATCCCGGTGATAATTTTCCCGGGGGATAATTTCCGCCCTCCACGCGGGCGAAGCCGCGGACAAAAGCTAGTTATTTCACAATGTTTTCTTTCACCAATGTCGGTGATGTCCAAGATAAACATAACGAATTGAAAAAGTTACATTGGTACCTACTCGTCCAGATTTGATCCCACAACTAATGATGTATTTACCTTTAGATGCGTAACTTTTTTTTTTTTTTTCTTTTCCTTCTGGCTTCGCACGGTTTGTGCATTTAGCCAATGTCAAGTTTTAGTTCTTGTATAATATTGATGAAATGAATTATAAATGCATGATGATGATATCCCCGCCCACTCCCCTTGAGTTTCAGTAAAGATGTGGCACTTTACTGAGTCCTCACGCGGACTTCTTGAGAGAACTTGAAGCGAAGTTGCACTGTTTTGTTTCATTTGCCTACACTAATGCACGTTCACAAACACTTAATGGTTAATAATCCACCATTATTACACATTAATATTCGGCTAAACACTAATTTTGGAAAATTAAACAAACTGCTGAACATGACGCTTCACTTTCCCGCCAAGAAGTCGATGCGTAACTTGCGCTCAATAATGGCAAAGTAAATGCCATTCAATTGCCTGACATTTACAATAATAATTATTATTATTACGTACCCGCCAATGAACATGCAGGAGCTAGTGACGGAACTGAAAATGTATGTTCATCTCTTTCTAACAAGAGATATCGGTATAGGTCTTTCCTTTTCTTCGCGCGCTGTATGATTGTATGCAAGTATGTAGCTACAATCATGGCTTACGCTGTTTTTGAGTGCACTAATGTTCGTGTATGACGCGTCTATTTATAATACGTCATTGCCCACAACCCATTGGGCCATCACGACATTCAAAGTGATTAAACAATAAAAATACAAGACATAGGTACTGCGCCGATATAAACAGAGATATAGCACGATATGGATGACGATGATAAATCGCCTGATAATACCGAATAAGTGCCTAAATGTTCTATTTACGCAGCATGTAACTAAGTACCTACCTAACTGTTTTGTATACCCAGCATGTAACTAAGTACCTAAATGTTTTGTTTACGCAGCATGTAACTAAGTACCTAAATGTTTTGTTTACGCAGCATGTAACACCGCCGCGCTCAATTGCGCCTGCGCATCCAATAGAATAATTGCAGATGACAGAAGTGATTTAGTTATTTTTATCTTCGCCTCCTCATGTCGTTTGAGTTGTAAAAATACTTTCTGTAATGCGACTGTTGAAGAGTTATTTGGTGTTTTTAAAACGACTGTTTGGTTTACCAGAGATAATTACTTGTCGCATTTTTGACTGATTGATGAAGAACACAGTATTTTTCTTTGGGAAGTGATGGTTAATGGATGATCTTGAGTATTATTATTTTAATGTATGTAGCTCTATTAGTATACATATATACGTCTAGACTGGTAATTGTAATAGCGTCGTTGTTAAAAGTACTTTATGCTAAAGCCATATATATGTTAATGGAAGTTCCGCTTTTGCTAATATTTATTAATACTACTGTGTATTTGTTTGCCAGATAGTATTGAAGGGGCGTTCCATAATTGTATGCTTCTTCGTCAATTATGGCAACAAATTAAATAATTCTTGGCAATAGCCTGCAGGTGCTTTCCTGAATCTTTTGGTTTCTGTTTGCTCCACAGTACCTTTACAATATTATTATTTTCCTATTATGATGACTTGATTAGTCCATCGCTATTGCTTTTAAATGTTTTACTGCTTGTTCAAGTTTGTCCACTTTAAAGACACGCCTGACATCTGTTTTTCAGTGAGTTTATTTATTGTAGTTTCTGGGTTTGAGAAAATATACCTACCTATTTGTCATTAACCAACAAAACTCTAGCAAGACAATGTGGCTCATTCAAAGTTTGCGTCTTACATCCATCACTTTATGTCACATGGGGGTTTTTCTCATTAGCTAATTACCCAACTTGAGTGACCTGTGACTTGTGTCTTGAGTGTTGAGTGTTTGTCATTGTCAACATTGTTCAAATAAATACTAACCTATATTATTATCTCTGAACTTTCCTTACTTTGCCATTGCAGCAACCGATTGTCATTAAAGACAAAAAGAGATGAGATCCAATTATCAAATAAAATGCAACTTTCTGGAGGTGTGCTTTATTAGGGTTGGTACCTATATCGAATCAAACAAACATACTTTGTCTAGAGTACCTAAAGTCATACACGTACCTAAGTATGTCTACCTCTGCCGCCAGCACGACCTCTAGACCTTATGTACTCATAAACAAATCAACAACTATTATTACGTGGGCTAGCTAACACACGATTGCACAATGGAAATAGCCCAGTGGCTTACATCGAGCCAATTACGCTGGATGTCCCCAGGTCTATTAATAGCCAGACGGACGAGCCCCTTACTGTGATAAAATCAACTTGTTGATGCTGACAAAGAGTAGGAAAAGACAAGTTAACACGAATAAGCTGTGCTGTTTGTAAGAACGACTAGCGCAAAGTTCCTTGCGAGGAGTTCAGTGCCGGTAGTTGTGGCAACTTTGGGGAGACCTATATCCAGCAAAGGACGTCTTTGGGCTGAACACAGAATGATGATACTGCTGTTTGTTCACTCAACTGTTTGACTGTTTTACAAAATCGAAAGCGAACGCATTTGTTTTTGTCGCGTATTCTCACCTCAACACCGAATTTCAAAGTGCAGATGTTTATAGAACAATTTGTACGATGGATTTGGCCAAAGCCAATCCATTATCATTTCGATTTGCTTCTTTGAGTGCTAAAAGTTGGCAATCAGCTTTCTCCCCGTAGTTAGGCAGAACGGCCAAGATTTCTGCGGAAAACATTTATATGTTTCTCCAATGTGACCTTTCATATTCATTCATCTCAAGATGTAATTTGTGATATTCTCGATATCCCCGTACCTCCCGTACGGGGATATCGAGAATATCAGCTACGATGTCTTCAACACAAACTACGTCTATATGTAGGTATGTCCAACTCTTCTTCCATTGTAATTTCTAAGACCCTTTTTTTTCTGTGGAAAATCCACATCTTCTAGCAACGTCTTGAGCAGCATGGCAACATCGAGCTTTTACATTTTATAAATTTTAAGCTCCTATCCTCTTTTTTTTGGGTGAAATTATCAAATAACTTCTCCCGCTCTGGGCGGAGCGGGAGGGCGTGTCAGACTTTTACTGACTAAAACCCACCCGTGTTCCTTCATTTGCCTGTGTGCCAGTGCCACGATATCCCTTTCGGACAAACTCGCAATCCTGGAAGCCATTGGCTCTAATGGACCCCATCAATTTCAATCAATTCGTCAATTTTTTTGTCAATTCGTGCTGACTTCTCTTTGAGGCGCGCGTGGTGCAGATTGAACATTCGCACCGTCGCGTCGTGCGCTCGGGCCTGGTCCTTATCGGACGGCGAGATACCTATCCTGCGATTAACTAAGTTGTAGGTAGCCCACCAGTGGCATAAACGGTGTCTGTCGGTATCCATTTTTATGTCTGTTATTAAAATTTGTGTTTATGATTATTAGCAGTATATATTATGGCCTAGACTTCTCTGATGATAACTTGTTCAACCATCGCCACCGCAGCCAACGTAATCTATGATTCCTTACCTTTCATCGTGCCTTTATCGTGGTTAAATAGGAAGTTCTAGTCATCAGTCGCTGCACGTGATGCAATGGTCAATCAGCATGAGTGGATCATAATCGTTTTTTTATTGTTCAGATAACCGTTTTGAGGTCATTGTAAATCTCAGCTCGTGCGTAGAATTGTCGAGATCCGTTCAACAAGGATACTCGTTTCTGCTTTTCTACGCGTAGTTAGCGAACCAGAATCACTTTCAACCATATTGTTCGCAATTTTAAAAGTAAACTTATTAAATCATTTGGGAATCAGGAGCTTTGTTTGTAATTAATTTGCACTATTGTTAGTTTCTACACGCGTCGTTATGCCAAGATATACCTTTCTTAAGATGCTTTTCAATGCGGTTCATAAGCTTGAGTTAGTATAGAATAGAATACTCTTTAAGTACTACAATCAAGAGTAAGTAAGTGATGTTTTACATGTCGCAGATGGATTGTTGAATCCACTGTTATACTTACCCGCTAGCTGTTTTACAAAACAGCTCTGTTACGTAAAAAAACGAGTGAGCCTTACAGTAGTCGCTTATATGATGTGTAACATCTGACATTTCACCTTGGTAATGAGCAACTGAGCATCGACAGAAATTAACCTCACAATTTAAAAAAGATAAATACTTATTCGAATAAATATTCGTTACTAGTCGCCCACTGGTTGAAATTCGACCACTTACAATCTATACAGTATGTAACCAAAAACCCTGTTGTTCCTTCTACTTACGTTTTAAGAATCGGTTTATATACGTAATACAGCAAGTCATTTATAAAAACTGTTCAACATAAATAAATTAAAATAATTATTTAATTATTAATATTTGTAATGTTTAACTGATTTCTAACCTCTTTCATTCTTTGATTTTGACTTCTCGACTAGCCAATACTTATTTTTTTTAAATTATAATTCCACCAATGTTGTGCTTGTAGGTAAATGAATACGTTCCTAAATGGAACAACAGGGTTTTTGTTACATAATGTATAGTACTTACTTATTCCATGAGTACACTAATTCTATGCTATTATTAAGTACTTAATCCATGCTCAAGCTGTCACTTTCTCACACACTTCCGTCCCTTTTCACGAAATCACTCCCACAGAAAGCGAGAGGAAAAATGTTACAGCTGCGCAACGTTTAGTTAGATTACCTACCATTTCGTTACGTTTAACAAAACTGCTACCCACGTTTAGACGTAATGCAGAATGGCTCTGCAGTTGTGCACAATAAGCGTTTGGTGCGGCTTCTAATACCGAATCGGTCGAAGTAACTAAGCTATTTATTATTTTTAGGACTGAGTTTCATAAAACTCTGTTAATTATAAGTTTAAATTGTCCTTAAAATCACTGTTTTCACTTGAGGTAGGGTCATTTTCACTCAGAATACTCGTTTTATTTACTTTTGTTTCGGAAGCCATTATTGTTGTTATGATACACAGAGCCACGAGTGACAAAATGTTGAACTAAAATCTACAACCCGACGTTTAATTTCACGCTGTTTTACATATTCTCTAATCGTTGACCCGCTGCATTGTTAAAGGCAAAACGTTTATGCAATACTGCGTGTTAAAGTGCAGTATTTATGGAAAAATCGCTAACCGTCGTTCAGCTGTTTTACATAACAGAGCAAGTAAGTTTTATAAAACGGTTAGCGGTTATGTAAAACAGCGGATTCGATAATCCATCTGCAACATACACACCATAATGTATTAGTTTCACTAGTGTTAAAATAGTTACAAAGCAAAGTGGCTGCAGCTCTAAAATATAACGTCGTCAGAAAACATTTACAGCGACGCCAAACGGCCGCCGCTGAAACTAAACAGTCTATTGAAAGTTCAGGCTCCGCTGAATCAACGCTGAAAACTGACGCGCTGAATTTTCCTAATGTTTCTGTAAAACTATAGTAGATGGCGCTGTGATCGCGGCAGTACTTTACAAGTTATTTTTACTTGATTCTATTTTGTTTTGTTGATTTATCCATGATTTATCTTTTGTAAACTGTAATGTACTGAACTTATTTTATTTGTAAGCGAGTACATATTCACGCCTTGGTTGAGTTATTGTATATAATTTGATCATGGTGATCGTTAGAATTGTTAACCCGTACAAGTGTAACATTTATTTAAAAGATTTTAAAATTAATTTGCGGTGATAGTTTCTACATGAATTTTAAGTACTTACTATTATACTCACAGCGTCTGTGTGAAGGGCGTGTGTAAAAGGCGACTAAGGGATTTGCTAGAGAATGGGCAGCAGCGTTCTCTATGCATTTTAACACCACACTGCGACCGCCAACCCGCCTGCCAAGCGTGGTGATTATGGCAAACCCTCTCTTTGGAGGAGGCCTATGTCCAGCAGTGGACGTCTTTCGGCTTAAATGATGATGATGATGATGATACTCACAGAGTGTTCAAATTTTAATCTCAAGAGGAACCTAACTTTTTTGAAAATCGTAAAGAAGTTATTATTCTAGTTATTTTCTGTTTCTGAACTGTTCCCATCAAAGCATAACTTTTGATCACTCTTTCTATTTAATATAGTTTAAGTTTTGAGTTATTGACTCTACTCTCCTACTCCAATTTCCTTAATGTAGGTATTCCTATGCATACTTATTGATGTAAGTGCCTAATGATTAATATATAAGTTTTAAAACCTAAGGAACCAATTAATAACGCTAGTCTTCCGTACCACACCGGACTAATGTACACAAAAACATAAAACATGGACATGCCATCGTTCACATTTTCCTATCCCTCATTCTTACGTGATGGCCGGCGCGGGAAGGATGTGCCGTAATTACGGGCCGACCTAATTACGGAGCAATTGAGAGTCGTACCTATTATTTACTGGGTTTCGATGTTCACTTTGGTTGAGAGGGAAGCATAGATACAAGTTTTGTGGAATAATAGCAATGAGATATTCAACTTCAAGAGGATAATCTATGGCTAGCAGTGATATTTTATAGCAGCCTCACGGGACAGAAATGTGCTTTTTTATAAGTTCGAATTGCCTGAAATCTTTAAAATAAGATAAGAAAAGATTCTTCATTAATTCCTTCGGAAAACCATCTCGTCACTATCCATAGCACACGGTTTGCGATCGTAGCGCGATAAATATGAAATTAACGTATCTACAGTCAGGGAGGAAATTGACACCCTACGTCAAGATTTGGCATTTGATAAAATTGACAAAAATTACAGTTGTGATTTGAGTAGACCGTAGTCGGACGATGATTTAAGTTGGTATTCGATTTGCTTAGCAATTCATTTCCCTGACATTACCTACACTTTTTATCCTCTTGATGTCCCTTCTCTGTCTGTCCCTTCGATTTTTTTCTGTTTTTGTAAATCTTTGCTACCCATTCTCTCCATTCAATGTATCGAAGCAACCGCCTAAATTCTAACAAAGTCAAGAATAGCTCCGCCGACATCACTTCATAATTTAGTACAATTGGACACAAACTAGAGGTTACAAAGGCCAGTGTTACGAAGTAATAATAGTAATAATACAATGTTTAGTTACGGGTTTATGGTGTGGTAAGATATCCACGGTGCCTGTCTGAGTAATACCTATATGTATTACACGGTGCAGCAAATCCGCATGAATGTGAAAAAACGCCAACGACGACACTTTGGATTTTCTATAAAATTAGATTCAGTAATAGTAGAACGACTTACCTGTTTGTCTCAAAAACAATAAAATGCCTCCTCAATTACCTACCTTTGACTTTTCTATCCTCTGTCTTTGAGGCTTCTGTCTTTGATTACAAGTAACCGCAACAGTAACTATGTTATCATTTACAGAATATTTTGCCAACATAAAAAAAATATATACAATCGAACATGAAAGCTTCCTCCTTTATTGGAAGTCGGTAGAAATATATTACGCCGATGCAAAAGTAACTTTGATCTAGTGTCACTTTTCCGATGTATTCCCAAAAGCGATGCAATTAGAGGGTAAATTAATTTGTAGCAAACTTTGACGGCAGCACTCTTCCCAGTTGTCAGTAACAGTTTTAGGGAGTTTTAGTATAGAAGTTTGCATACATAATAATATTTTGTAATTTGGTGTGTATTTATCTTGTTTGCAATACCTTTATTACATACATACATAAACTCACGCCTTCTTCCCATGGGGGTAGGTAGAAACTACATAACGCCACCTGCTACGATCCTTACCTTTATTAATAATAGCTTTATCAGTTTCTTGATTCAATCCCTAATGTCAAGAGTCCTTCTCTTGACATCTTTGATTTATTCTGGTGTTGTGATGAACGCTGACTGCGTTTAAAAGCATTGTTCTTAGGCAGCCTTGTTGTTTACATCCCATTTCTGAATTAATTCCCGGTTTCTCCTTGTTCTATTCTACGTGACCAGATGCACGCTGACCAGCTTCATCCGTTCCACATTAGGTACTGTTTCTGAGATTTCATTCATCATTTCCATGTCTCATTAATTTATTCTTGTCGTTGCATATTTCTTCTGTTGCTGTTCTAAGGTTTCTTACTTCTTCAGATAGGTTGTGTATTCCATTCTTGGTTTATCCCAGTAATGTTGTGTTGTATACGTGACTGTATTCATGCACGTGGCCGGATCTCGAATACTGCAGTTTATGTTTTAGTTAGGATTTCTGTTTCATGTAAGAGAAGAGAAACGATATGACGTCGTACGTCGTACTTATCGTGACTGAATAAAGATCATATTTAATAATAATAATAACCAAACTGGCAAATTGGAAACGGATAAATTCAGTATTGCAGTCCCTCGATTAAATTTTACTGTCCTATTCATGAGGACGACTGATCATTCTTGACGCAATCTCTTTGGAAACACAAGGAATAATATCTATTATAATAAACTTATTGCCTTCTGCTCCTCCTTGGCATAAAGGCACAAAATTCTCCATACTTCGCACAACATATTTTAAAGGAGATACCTAACACCTAATCTTATTTGCATTTATTATCGAGTTCCATGGTAACCATATTATTATTATAAAAAGATCATGTGTGTACCTAAATTATACATGTTTTATGTACATATTGAATTTTCCACTCACTGATACACTGCTAAACAATCGAGAAGACTGAACGCACACTGGGAGATTGAAAAGTACGAAAGACGTCTCTTCCTTTATTTCATTGCGAAATTATTGTAGGGAGAATTAATATTTATTAAAGACGATAA
The DNA here is from genome assembly GCA_948098905.1 of Tiliacea aurago. Lineage (NCBI taxonomy): Eukaryota > Metazoa > Arthropoda > Insecta > Lepidoptera > Noctuidae > Tiliacea > Tiliacea aurago. The sequence continues at coordinate 1,937,952 of OX402580.1, read as the reverse complement.
AAAAATACACTGGAAAAACTTCTTAAACTGAATGAACTCTCCCAAACAACAAACTATTAAAATTAAATATAGTCTTTATTTCATCGATTTACAAAAGTTCAGATCATTGTTCTGCTTTCGTGTCGTAGAAACTATACAATAAAGGCTGAGGTATCCCTGTCGAATATGCTAGGTGGTCAGCTAGTTCAGTTACGAGGATGGGCGTGCAGGACATACCCGTCGTCCCCCGAGGAGACCTTTTTACAGTGAAAGCAGAAAATAGACCGTCTAATACGGTCAAGATAGTCGATGCAAGTTGATAAGATCGATTCTTTTTTCTCTTTCTGTTTCCTTGTACGGTCTCATCAACCGTACACCCTACTCTTTGCAAGCGCAGCAACCCATTCGGATGTCGTGTGTCACGAACATTTCACTATAATTAGAACTTGTTAAGCAATACATATTGAGTACGACAACTACTGTGAAACTAAATACTTGTCAAAAGAAAGTAACGCTACTATTTCTACTTGGTAACTTATACCTTCCAATATTCCAACATTAACTTTTAACGTAACTTGTGGTCCTTTTCTTGTACTCCAATAACAGTGTATGGTGCCTACAACTATTGACCTGTAGTCCCGTCCAACTGTTTTATCAAAAAAATGTCGTTTAAGAATTAAATTCCCTTATTGCATTTCAAAAGGCAGTCCAACCAACCAATCTATCTATCTAAACCGTTTCTATAAAACGCTGCAAACAAACGGCGCGTTTCTCGAACCGACTGTCCGTTGTGGTTAGTATACGGCTTCCCTCCATAGCCGCGGTTCCTTCATTGCATTCCCGCCTCTCCCGTACACTGGACGCTCCACATTCAAATATCAGAGAATTCAGTTGAACTTAGTGATGTCCGAAACGGAGGAGAAAGGAGTTCAGGTATGTTTAAAAATGTTTAAAACCTCTTTTATAAAGTTTTGTTGAAAAAGGTCGTAATGCAGTTTATTTTTGTTTATGATATGAATATTTGGAGTTCCATAGTTCAATGGCAACTGTTTACGTGTTCGTTTCGGATATATTTAGACATTTTCGGATGTGTTTTGCGTAGTTTATCCACTGTGGAGGGAGTTTATCTTTATTTCAGTTATGTAGAGATTGTGATCGAGATTTAGACCTCCAGTAGGTGTGTTTAATCGATTTTCTTGCCGTTTGTGCGGTAGTTTTTATTCGTGTTTATCGTCAAGTTATGTGTGGTTCGTTCCATTTTATTTACCTACGCGTGAAGGAAAACTTGTCGGGCTACAACTTTACAGCTAAAAAACGTTAAAGTAGGTATAGCCGAAGTTAATACGTGATTACAAACACTGAAAACTTACAAATGCGGTACACACCTCGTGAAAACTTGTATGAGTGCTTGATGAGATTTTGGCCAAACAATCACAACTAGATCAGACTTTTAGAAACCCATGGTCTGGGCTTAGGTCGCCCTGAGGTCTTATTTCTTAACATCTAGATTTAAGCCCAGATCGTCATAAACCGTGATAGCAGTCGGTACGTTTTCAAAACATTTCGGAAAATGTATAGTCACTAAAAATATCTTTATTATCTTTAGAAAATGATGATACCATCAAGAAATTAAAATACAAAAGGAGCTGAAAGTTTATTAATTTAGCGTTTCCAATTTTTTTTAAGCAAAGATTTCCGAAGCTTAGTCCTACTAAGCGGCTTAAGAGTTTTCCCTTTGTGGTCGTACACTAGCATCCCCTTTGACCTTTATCCGTAGGTGACCCAAATCTATGGCTTTATAGGTAGATTATCTTGTAACAGATAAGGTCTGGATTGAAATGTTCATGGGATTTTCCTTATTGGTGAAAATGGTTGGTAGGTTTTTTAGAGTCCGCAGAATTTTACGAATTTATCTACCATCGTTTCCGTGGGGTGCCGGACGTACAGAATAGCACCTCCCTATTTCTTCCCGTGGGTGTCGTAAAAGGTGACTAAGGGACTTATTAGAGAATGGGCAGCAGCGTTCTTTGTGCATTTTAACATCAGACTGCGATCGCCAAACCGCCTACCAAGCGTGGCGATTATGGCAGCCCCCCCGAATATTGGGGGAGGCCTATGTCCATACGTTTTTCGGCTGAAATGATGATGATTACCTACCATCGTAGCTTTAACGAAGGTTGAAGACAAAATAAAAACTTCTAAAGCATTTATATTGACCTATGGCGTGTTTCTGTGAACTTACCGATGCGCGACCTTTGACTTTTGAGACAAAGTTGAAAATTGTCTTGAGCCTATAATGTTCCTAGCCAGCCAGCGATGCTGAGTTCTGGAACAAAGCAATGCTGACGGCTGAAAAATCTAGGTGTTCTGGGTGCTTCCCTGGTCTCGCTCTTTCGTCATTAATGCAAAACCTCATCTTTTGGGGGTGGAATCTAAATTTCTATATTAGAAATGCCTCTGAAAAAAATTCATAGCTTTTCATCGCTCAAGATAAGCCTAGATTGTCCAGTCCTTTTGGCCTCATTTGACAAATAAGTGTTGTGACTTCTTTGTATTTCAGGATCTCCGCGGCCTGAATTACTTTTGTTATTAACTAGCTGACCCGACAGACGTTCTTTCAAAATTTCAATCCATAAAAAAAATCACTCTCGAACAGTTTTTTCCTGAATTACCCAAATTTTCCCGACAACTTTTCAAACTTTTCTTTCCGTATGAGTCCAGCTGTTCTGAAGTGATGCGCTTACCAATGAACAGCATTTCATTTTTATTATATAGACATAAAGGCATATAGTATAAATAATGTTTTGTATTACATACATATTATACATACATAAACTCACGCCTTCTTCCCATGGGGGTAGGCAGAAACTATAGAACGCCACTTGCTACGCTCCTTACATACTCTTTTTGCTTCGCCTACGTTCATACATCTGGTCATACACGCAAGCTGGTTGCGAGTACTACGCACCTGACCTTTCTGAAGAACATCACCAATTTGGTCACTATATGTCCTTCTAGGGCGCCCCCTTCCGGCGTTTCCACTCACCTCTGCTTTATAAATACGTTTTGTTAGTCGCCTTTCACTCATCCTCTCCACATGACCGAACTATCTAAGCATACTCTTTTCAATCTTTCTCACTACATCTTCTTTTAAACTGCATCGTTGCCTTATCACCTCATTTTTCAGCCTATCATTCATAGTCACGCCAGACATGCTTCGCGAGGAACGCATTTCCACAGCACTTATTCTACTTGTATTGTGTTACCCTTCCATAAAAAGTATTGATGACTGTTGAATCTATGTCTACCTCTATATCCATTTTAAACTAGGTTACCCGACAGACGTTATCTTGTTCAAACTTCGAGAATTCATACAAAAATCCCATAGAAAAAAGGACGTTCAGTTTTCCCGAATTTTCCGATTTTCCTGACTAACTACTCTTTCGGACTATTCATTTTAAAATAAAAATTTGCCAAATCGGTCCATTCGTTTGGAAGTGATGCGTTTACTAACGAAAAGCATTTTTTCATTTAAAAACAATATGATTCTGAACAATATGTGATTTAATTAGCAATAAAACTGCCAACAACCATGTTTTGATTGTAAAATGGCTGTAAAGTCGTATAATTATGTTATGAATACCAGACGATAGGAATGACATTCTAGATACCATTCTAAGCTTTTCAGCATTATTTCGACTGCACGTTTGGGACAAATTGCGGCACGGAACATAAATGTTATATTTTATGGCCTACATATGTATAGCGATACCTATGTGTGTCGAGACTGGGTTTATTTATAACAAAATAACAAAAACAAATAATTTGTTGGTGATAGTTTTTAAACCACTTATTCGTTTTACGGACGCCGACGCAAACAGTGACAAAGTTTTCACATTATTTGTTTGTTTTTCCGCCAACATGATGTAATTTGCGCACAGTTAGGTAATGAAATGCATTGGTCATTAGCATATTATAATTGGTTTTTTCCAAGCTGATCAGGAAAGTAAAGTAAAGGGAAATTAATAGTTTAATCTTTATAGTTAGTAGTTGCAGAAAGAGACAGCTGTGTGCATTATTTTTCGATGAAAATGTAGACTGAGCTGACCTGGCTACCCTATACATTGCTGATTACGAAATATTATATAAATAAAATAATAACAAAACAGCTGCTAAAGCAATAAAAAAAATCTTATAAACATTTTAAAATAAAACTCGACCGTAAACACAGAACTTTTAAAATCGTATTTATTTCAAATCTACGAATGTGATGCTGAGGAAATAAAACATTTTATTTATAAATATAATTTTAACTAGTGACGTAATGTATCATACATAGTATGATGTAATTTAATGTAAACTGATCAAAAAGCATTCTATTAACATAGTACTTATTGAGTTTTTAACCTTTATTAAATCGGTTAAGTGCAAATCCTACATTCGCAATTTATGTGCTAGAAGAAAAGTAGGCTAAGTTATTTTTCTAACCAAAAAGTTAAAGTTATAAAGCTTGAATGAAATACTAGGCCAATATTGGGAAAGCACTGTGAATAAATAGGTAAAACTAAAAGACAAATTAAGGACTGTTTGGTGCCGGACGTAAAGAATAGCACCATCCCATTTCCTCCGGTGGGTGTCGTAAAAGGCGACTAAGGGACTTACTAGAGAATGGGCAGCAGCGTTCTCTATACATTTTAACACCATACTGCGATCGCCAACTCGCCTGCCAAGCGTGGCGATTATGTCAAACCCCCCCTTTAGGGGAGGCCTATGTCCAGCAGTGGACGTCTTTCGGCTGAAATGATGATGATGAATGATGAAAAGACAAATTCCTAAGTACCTAGGTGTTATAATATGTTAGGTAGTGACGGGCAAACAAAAGGTCATAGGGTAAGGCACCTGGGTTTGTAAACATGGATAGGTTTACCTATTAGTTATTAAAAACCGATCAAGAGCGAGTCGGACTCGCGCACCGAGGTTTCCGTACGTAAAAATGATGTTGATGATTTCTGAAAAACTGTGCTATTTAGAGACATAGTTTTATTTTTCCTGTAATCTTTACATAAACTTCTATCACATAGAATAATTTCTGATTTTTATCTATGCTAACTTCGGAGATAACGGGGTTTATCAAAAATCGGGCACTATGCTGCCTAAAAAAAAAACATTTGAGAATGTACAAACAGCGTTCTTTCATATGATACCCCACATGCCTTAGTCAACACCACTTCAAATTTTTAAGACCCACTTTCAATCCCTTTTGCCAAAAAGATATATTTTTTTAAATTAATTTCTTGTTTGCAAAATAGTTGGGCAAACGTCATCTAAAACTATTCTAAATTTCAAGTTAATAGCATTAGTAGTTCTTGAGATATCCAGGTGTGATTGACAGACAGACAGACTTAGTCTCACCATAAGGGTTCCTTTTTACCATTTTGGTACGGAACCCTAAAAACCTACTAGCTTTCAATAGTCGCTTCGGTTATTTCAGCTAAAGATTTCAAAAAAGCTTCAGAAGTTTTTTAAAAAGATTATGGGCTTCCATAACTTGATTTTCCGCGTAAACTTTAATTTTGTATAGTCAATAATGTATCACAAAGCCAATATTAAGTTAACGTTTACTGCAAAGAGGCACCTGAACAAAAATAAATTGTTTGAACAACAATCGTAGTTGCAACATTTACCTACAAATGTAACCTACCTGTTAGCTACCTTGGTGCCTAAAATAATATGTCTAGGTACATACGAGTATTACCTGTTAGTAGTGCAGACGTCAAGGGCATTTGCAGGGTAAAAACAATCCTTGAAAAACCGTTGGGAAAGTAACTTGAAATCAAAACTTAATGCATAGTAACCAACATCTTTACAAACCTTCACATTTTTATTATAATAATAACTAGTAGTTTTGCGAACTGGGGCCCAAGTCTGCTATTTTTATAAATGCAGCCATTCCAACACGATCCCATTGTCATGCCATTGTCATTTTGCCAAAAGTTCGTAATCTGCTAAATTCATAATGGTCGATCATTGGTCGGTCAATGTTCTCGTAATAGAATTGTGTTATTATAATGGCATTGTCGTATTGCCATTATTATAAAACCCATTAGTAGTTACGTCATTCATTTGTCATTATGTACGAGATTACCAATAAATGAAATTTCTTTCAATGTAGTGTCAGTGGCCGACCATTGGAAAGTCATAATGACGCTATTATAATAATAGATTACGAAACTTGTCAAAATCAACAATTATGAAATCAATGATCGACCATTCTGACACTTTTTTTTTTTTTTAAAACGTTGCCCCACACTAGGAGTTTCTCCTGTATTGTGGGTGCGTTTACAAACATTCAAACTCACATACACAAACAGCCAGACCCGGAAAAACTACTTGTAGGTCATACTAATATTTGTTCCGTGCGGGAATCGAACCCGCGACACGCAGCGCAGCAGTCAATCGCTTAACCACTGCGCCAACCGTGTCGTCACTATAATTGTAATAGCAGACTTGAGGCCCTGTAGGTAAACCTCGCGAACACAAACTTTTTTGCAAAAATTTATATACCACCTCTTCTATGATTTATCGGCGACTGACCTACTTTTTTCCTTTAAAAAAAACATGATGACGCTACGTGAATAATTCAAATTCTTTTAAAACCAGAAAAGTTATGAGTATATGAGGCCAGTTAGAAAAAATAACTAATAGGTTTTAATTGGCTGGTTTTGTGATGAGAAGGTGGTCCCAGGTCTTCCATCCTACCTAGTAGTTAAAAGGCCAATTCCACTGGTAGAAAATTAAAAGTGAGAAATTTAGTATATTTTGAGGAGCTATTCTGCTCATCACGCCGACGATCCTCATCAGATCTTTACCAAATTTCTATGAGACCAACTTAAAGTTACTATACCTTTTAAATAAAAAATCATCGAAACCAGATCTCTTAAGAGCATCCATGAATAAAATAGTGAATTTCAACCAAGAATAACAACGATTTAAAGTTAGATGAAAAATCTAAAAAAAATATATGTAAGAGTTTGATATATTCTTCATTTTCATCAACCAGAATTTAAAAATAATGCGTAGTTAACGAGAATATTAAAACTTTGTAAAGGTCTATTCTTGAAATGAATCTCGTTATAAATAGGTGAATACTATATCTGGCTAAACGATGTTTTATTGTATACTCGTAACAGATAATCATATATTCTTTATTTTCATCTAGCCGTTTTTATTTTATTATATATTACGTGAAAAAGTTATTTGTACGCGAACGCAAGCGGCAGGTCCATGCGCGGGCGACGGGCGGCCTTCACACGGGGAACTTTAGTATGAGGACCGGAAGATGACAAATTTTACGTAAATACAGAGAAGGACCGGAAAGATCGGTGGGGTAAGAAACTGTTCAATGCTCGAGGTCACTGAGACTATGGACGCCCTTAAGGCGAAAACATGAAAAACTAAAAATAAATGGGTAACTTAAAATAATAGCCAAATCGGCCCAGCCGTTCTCAAGTAATGCGCTTGAAACGAAAAGCATTTCATTTTATATAAATAAATAGATAGATAATACAATACTTGTTTTAATAACTATCTTAGTAACACTTTATTTTGCACTACCTTGTCCTTTTGCTGTCCTGTGGTACATGTCCACGGAAGCCACGGACCACCACGTCCTGGCGCTATAAGTCTTCTTCCATGACGACGCGGACGGGCAGATAACAATCATTAAATGATAAATGATTTATTTTCTGTAAGTAGTTTTGTACAAACACTTTTAAACGTCAAACATATTTAAAAAAACTAGATGAGGTCGGCGTTTCGTAACTGACTACTCTGAGAAGGAAGGCCGAAACAAACTCAGAGGTCACAGTCCCTTTTAAAGTCCAGACATAATCTTGGTCAAATCATGTGAAGACCATGTAGATTGGTGCCTGAAATGATCTTTTGATGAAAGAATCACACAGATTGAGCTGACCTGTCCAGTCAGTGCACGCATTTGTCAGTAGTCGTGCAGCTCAACTCAGATCATTGAGTTATAATGTACGTGCGTACTACATTATAACTCAATGATAACAATTCGGTTCGGTTCTTAAAATAGACAAATTTGGTACATCAGTTTATTGCGGGATACAATTTCAGAAGGTACATACATACATATACTCACGCCTTCTTCCCAAGGGGGTAGGCAGAAACTATAGAACGCCACCTGCTACGCTCCTTACATACTCATTTTGCTTCGCCTACGCTCATACATCTGGTCATACACGCACACCGGTTGCGAGTACTACGCACCTGACCTTTCTGAAGAACATCACCAATTAGGTCACTATAATAATATGTCCTCGGGCGTCTCGGCGTTTCCGCTCATCCAGAAGGTGTCAATCAATAATTTGGGAGAGCAGGAGAGCCTTATTATACTGACATGTTATTGACAAGGTGTAATATTATAAACTGCCAGACTGCCAGACCCCCGATATTTTACGTATCTTGGGCTTTCAAGCTATATTTTATCGAAAATCTATCTATCAAAAGGCCTTGTAACAAATCACTCAACTCTTACCCCTATGGGTAAGAGTTGAGTGATTTGTTACAAGGCCTTTTGAAGGCAATGATATATATTGTGAGAAATGAGGATCTTGGGACAAGTGACAGCACCTAACTTTTTATCCACCATTATGATATTGAAACACCAGATAATATTTAATAAATAAATACTACATCGTCTAGGTGTTGGTTTCATAGGATTTACCTTTCAGTATGTGTGTGGGTCCAAAATGTACAGACTTAGCTGTAGGTACCTACTTGACTGAGCAACAGCAGGAGTTGATTAAGATTTTTTAAGTTGTTGGTATTACAAAATTTATTGTTAAGCACTAATGGCATTAAAACACTCCACGCAATTTTAAAATGTATTTTATATGTCCAAAATAAGAATGCTTGGAAACATGCTGGTCCAGCTCCATAGGACAATCTAGAGTCTAGACAAAATCAAACAGGTTGCTATTTTAATTGTATAATTTATTATTTTTATGACATTTATTTTAAATTCTGTGATTACCTTAACTCACACTGATAATTGTTAATTTTTAGGAAACCTTTTTTTTTTTACAATTTTTGTAAATATGTGGGCACCATGTATCTATCACATAATTAATTTATCTGTCATTGCTTCATTCTTAACTCTTTTTATTACCTATTGTGGTATAGTAATTTTATTCTAGGTGCATCGTCTTCACATATAATTATAAATTTATAATTATATAATGAATGTACCTATAAAAAATGTTGTACAAGATTTTAAAAGAGTAACGGTGGAGTTTCTTGCCCATTCTTCTCCATACGAAACTACCTTTTGGAAGGGGCGACTAGAATCAATTCTATTTTTTTGTAAATATTGACATCCGAAAGTGCCTTATATGTGCCTATTTGAAATAAACAATTTGACTTTGACTTTGAAAAGTTCAAGCAATCAATACCTAGTTTCTTTTGATGATTACTTTACTGCACATCATCCCTTTTCAAAGTTAGGAGAAATTTAGCATCCCATTCAAAATATTATATTAGTTACTACTTACAGTTCTCCACGGTGGATAAGGTAATGGAAAAAGGAATACAACAAAAAAACCTCTGTAACAACAACAAAGGAATGCAAATTGATTCCTCTTTCCATCCGGTTTTTATACCGTGCATTTTGATTTCCATTCCAGTAGGAATGGGATAGATGTCGGAGTGGTCGCCAATTAACCCCGACCATTCCGGACAGCCGGCCGGATAATGTATAGATGTATATATAGACCTAGGCGATCATAGTCTACTTTGTTTGTTGGTACATGTTCGAAGTTAAGACACGCTTGGGTAGCAGAGTATGAATAAGGCAAGCTATCAATGGCACGTGTCTCGTACTTGTACTGCAATCTTCTCCCCGCATTTACAATATGTTGTGTCTACTGTTTTCTTTTATCGTTTACACCCTAAACAAGTTGGACTAGTTATATACAAAACTTGTCAAAAATATACATTTATGTCTGAAACAACGTCAATATATGAATGGTACATGTTTTATACGCGTCATGTTTTTGTCAAGTCTTTTTGTTAAAAATAAGTGTCACGATCTTTTAATGTAAACGCGGGGTAAGAAATACTATTTTCTAGAGTGCAAAAAACTAGGAAATTTTCCTAAAAATACTCTTAAATGGAAAACAAACGACCTTGTATTACGTATTTATTTTATTTTGTTTCTTGTACCTATCTCATTTTATGCTGCACTGGTTGACGTCGTCACGTCAACGTCGGCGCCGCCGCGTCGGTTGTCTCTATAAATTAGCGCTGTGGCTCGATCTCGCATAGGGTCATAGCATTATGCTGAGCGATGGCCGTATTGTGTGGATGTGACGCATATTTTCCCCCAGCTTGTTCTTTTTGTGTTCGTGTTTTTTCTTTGCGTCATGTTTTGATTGATCTGCACCTCATAAGGAAAAAACGGAACCCTTATAGGATCACTTCGTTGTTCTTCCATCTGTCCATCCGTCTGTCTGTCTGTATGTCAAGACCCTTTTTTCTCAGGAACGCGTGGAGGTATCAAGTTGAAATTAATATCAAATACATAGGTCTACGATCCCTTAGAGCTCGGAAAATCAAGCTTCTAAGTGAACGCAATAAAAAATACAGCCATTTAATGCGAAATATAACATTATAACCTATATGGGTACTACTGGGAAAAAGTCTGAAAATCGATACTTTGTAGTTTAATCAAATTAAAAAAAAAGTTATCACAAACTTACATTTGCAGTTGGAGAATTGACCGTGACGTACATCGATATTCGGGAGACCAAATTACAACTCCAAAGTTAAGTTTGTTCTTGGGATAAATTCGTCCCAAATACGGAACCCATCATTGTGCGTGGTCCAAAACGTACTTGGCCGATTTTTTTTTCTAACGGCTTGCTGTAGCAAAAGATGTTTCAAAAGATACACAAACTGACACAAATTGTATGCTTAAGGTTCATATGAAAACTGTATTCCAACTAAGATTAAGTAATTATGCCGTGGATCATGCATAAGTTTATAATTTTATTAAGTAAATGAGTGTCCTTGGAGTTTCTTGCCTGTTCTTCTCCATAGAGATCAACGTTTTGGAATGGTCAAAGCTTCAACTTTCTGACTAACTGACCGACTCTTTGACAATTCAAAAGTGCCTGTAATTGGTTTGATTGAAATAAATGCTTTGAGTATGAGAAGTAAATAATTAAAGCATTCATTACGTTCAGACTATTTTACACGCACTCTTACTCAATATTTATTTATTTATTTAAAACATGGAGGACTTACAGCTACTAAAAACAGACAAAAATAAAGAAACCTTAGTCACTAGAAAGCCAATTACAAATCCTCACTTATAGACTTATAATAATAAATTATGGTGTGAGCAAAACAAAAAAACAACACACAAAAAAGCACATCGCCTTAAAATGTAAGAAGCAATATAAAACATACATAATATACATTACTTGGTTACTTGGTTTGCAATTAAATTATATAACAGAGAAAATATTATGAAAAAAAAAAAAATGAACAAATAATAAACCTACTGCTACTTGAAAAATTTGAGGCTTAAGCACCTTCTGGCCGAATTCACACTAATTGTGAATGGATCAAAATCATATTCCTTGCATATATCATTGAAATTTCTGCTTGCGCGCACAATATAACTGTTTTGCCTATAATTCGAAGAGGTATGAGGTACACGTATGGGTGGATAAAAACGAAATGCTTTACTTGGCACATTAAAATAAAATTTTGACAATAACTCAGGGTTATCAATATTGTTATTGAGGATTTTCAACAAGAATAAACAGTCTGCAATTTTACGTCGATCTACCAGTGGTAGCAGATGATACTTCTTACAGAGTCCAAGATAATCAGTTGACTGATATGGAATCTTTTGATGAAAGCAAAGATATTTTATGAACCGTCTTTGTATGTTTTCTATGTTTTTTTTTTATACATACTATATTATATAAATGTATGACTAGTTTACTAACAAGTACCCCACTATGTATTTCACGAAATGACGACGGGTATTTGCAACGAAAACTTTAACAAATTGACCAACTGGTCTAATTCATACGTGGTCGTCCATCCGCTACGTACAGAGTACGTATACTCGTATATAGGTCGTGTGGACGTCCGTCGTGTTTGCCCGACGGATAGTTTTCAGCAGTTCATACACTGTTTGTGTTCAGCCTTTTAGCCCACGGAGTACGTCGAATTAATCGCTTGAGAAGTTGAGACATTTTAAGGCTTCTACATACCGGGGCGACTTGTCGCGCTGGTATGTAGAAGCCTTTAGGGTTTGTATTGAAAACTATGTTGCCAGTGCGGCTTTTACAGTATTTTGTGAGAAGGGTTTTAATTAATTAATTATATAGACAGAAACATCTTGTCTCATGACACGTTGTTATGTTTAATTTCAGTGTAGAAAGAAACTAAATGATAATTACATAATAACAATATTATGGAAGTTGGTTCGAACACTTTTACATATGCAACTTAACAAAATTATCCGTTGATCAGGAGATTTAATATCTAGCAATGATATTCTTTCTCTAAAAAAGTTTAGATATTTTTAAACTACATTTTGTTATGAGTGGCTTTTCGTAGTCGACAGCTCAGCCGTTCGGTATCAAACCACAACCTATCCGAATTGTGGTCGGTGTGGTTGCGGTCACAAGATATTGTATGCGACGTATGATAATTACCTCGGTTTGGAATATCAACCTACGGTAAAATGTTGGTATTTACGTAAAAATACTATGTGCATCCCATGCAAGATGCAAGTGACTTACTATTCAAAAGAGCCTCCACATAAGTTCACAGTAACTGCAATGACTACACTCCATTCTGCTGGCACCAACCTGCTGGCTGGCTAATCTATTAATCGTGGAAATGACTATGTCGCTCACGCCGCAGACATGATAGAAGAAAAAGACTGTTTTATGTCTGATATAAATATGGTTTTCGTAGCAAGTAATTATACTTCTTGCCCCTCTATGTGATGGTTCTATCGAAGGGTCTAACACTAGAAATTGGTCAACGGTGATTTATCGGCTGCCTTTTTGTCACTTTGATCGTTCAAAAAGTCAATACTTTTTCAGAAATTATTTATTCATATTATAGATAAACTATTTACTAATGTGAATAAATAAGTTTCGAATTTTAATTTGGGCCTACCCGGGTATAACTGGTACTTCTTTTTGCTTATTAAATGGTTTCTGTTAGGTTAGGCTCCAGGTGAGCTTCAAAGAATAGTTTTAAGACGTCGAAAATTAGATAGTTATCGACTTCTAGTTAGCTCTAGTCTATAAGGTCACAAATTTGATATCGATTGCTGCCAAAAATAAACAGCTAGCTACTCTGAGGTGTTGTGTTTCAAATTTTTAACAGCTAACTTGTTTCTTGATTGATTTATGGCCTATTGTTTTAATTATAACTAGCTGCACCCCGCGCTTACATCCGCGTAGGTCTCGATCCCGTGAGAATATCGGGATAAAAAGTAGCCTATATGTTAATCCAGGGTGTCAGCTACCACCATACAAAGTTTATCAAAATTGGTCCAGCTGTTTGAGCGTGAAGAAGTAACAAACACACACACTCACAAACTTTCGCCTTTATAATATTAGTGTGATAATCTTAAAATAATATAAAGTAATCTACTACATTCTTCGCTATTATTTTTTTTTACTTTTTAATAAAAACGTTGCCCCACACTAGGAATTTCTCCTGTATCGTGGGTGCGTTTACAAACATTTAAACTCACATACACAAACAGCCAGACCCGGAACAACTACTTGTAGGTCATACAAATATTTGTTCCGTGCGGGAATCGAACCCGCGACACACAGCTCAGCAGTCAATCGCTTAACCACTGCGCCAACCGTGTCGTCAGCAGTATTTAGCTTTCTGGTGTAGTGGGGAATGCAGCTACTGAGCACAAAGGTTCGATTCGTGTGTCGGGCAAATCCTACTTCTAGAAAATTCATATAGACTTTTCTATTCTGTTTTGCCAAACTAAAAGCAACCAACGCAGCTATAAAATAAACATTACACACAAAGGTCAATGGCATAACTAAAAAACTCTAAAATTCGGGAAAACATGTTGCGCATGTTTCCTAAAATATCTTTGTTTATGTTTACAAACATTTGTACCTTGGCCTGCAAAGAAGCCAATACCCTGATATGTTTTGTATCAATTACTTTAAATAACAAAAACCAATACCATTAAATGTCAGTTTCAAGCAATTTGGCGGCCTGGAGCTGCAAACGACTATGAGTTAAATTGTCCGCTCAAATCATCATTGTCAGTCTGTGACCGTTGTATGAAAAGGCTTCATCACGGCAAATTGCCGTATTGTGTCAGTTTGAAAAACAATTTATTTTTTAAATTTTTTAAATTTCAATTAAACCAATTTCAGGCACTTTTGAATTGTCAAAGAGTCGGTCAGTTAGTCAGAAACTTGAAGCTATTTGCCCATTCCAAAACGTAGATCTCTATGGAGAAGAAACTCCTTTAAATCAAGATATTACAAAATCCTGGGTACATTATTCTTGTCGCTATTTGTGAAAACAACGTAAAAAATAAAACAATATAAAATTAAAAGATTACAAATAAGCCCTGGCAGTTAAGAGATGACCAGTCTCAACTGGCGGCGCCCATTCACGAACATGACTTGAATGAATTAATTTCCTTGAGTAGGTACTCTATAGGTACTTAAATAACACCAGTAGCAACTATGAGCGCCTATATTATTATGTGTTTCTCTCAAGTGATAACTAGTAGGTGTGTAGGTATGCAAAACTGTCTTCAAGTTATCTTTATACGTACGTGAGTAGTTTATTTTGAAGACTTCTATAAATAGCTCTCGTTTAAGAGATTAGTCCACTTTAGGACTTCCGGTCTAGTCCAATGATAACACCCACAAACTACAATTGGCAATCTGAATGGAATGTTGTTATGTTATGAGCTGAAAAGAAAATGCTACTGCGTTTCTCCCTCAGCTTACGCAGGCAACTTCTTTTTTACAACACTCGTGATAGAAAGAACTGGTAATTTTTTGCAGGAAACCACAGCAGTGCAGCTGCTTTACTTTTACAATGGCCAGCACTTTAAATGTTCTTGCCACTCTGTTTCACTTTAATTTTTTTAGATAGTGGTTAGCATAAACAGCCTATAACGTCCCCACTGCTGGGACACAGACCTGCACTTTGTACTTTCCACACACAGGCCAGTAGGCTAATTGCGTAACACACTATCAGTAGGAATCGGTTTCAATTTGACAGTTCAACAACATTCATTGCGTTAGTTACGTTGTTGAGCAGACAAAGTTTTCTAACATATGAAGCAATGGATTAGCAATATACTTCAAAATCGTTCCGATTCCGATTCAAACTGTGTTACGCAATTAGGGTGCTGGCCTTGAATTGATAGAATCTACCGAACTTTTACTCAGCAGCTCTAGTGTCAAACACTGTAAAGCCGAAAGCATGTTTCACTGCCTCCATAATCCCCGTTTTTATGCCCGGCTAACTTTTGTGAACCAAACAAAACAACATCGCCTGTTTTGAAGATTCGTTCATGTCTGTTTAGTGTCTTGTATCCATACAAATAATCTTGTTTGGGGTTTCGGCTTGATAACTGCAAATATTTATGGCCTGCCTACGTTGGAGGGCTTAAGGAACGTTTTCAGTCTGTTTCAGTTCTGTGTCTAGATTGTTACCTAATAGTGGCTTATTCTCGTAAAAACTGAAACCCGTCTTTCAGTACAATACGTTTTTAATTAAAATATCATTATGTTTCTAGTCTGTTGGTAAATTTTGACTGCTCGAAATCTTTAATTGCATGTATTTTTATTAAAGACTATTGGGGTAATTCGGAAGAATAAACTGAAAATAAAACAATCCTTGGATTAGCCATATATTACCCATGTATATTTCTAAATACACAATCATGTACTTTTTATAACGGTTTGATTTAGGTAGATACTATTTATAAACTAAAATAATATTTTCTGTTTGATATAATATTAGCACAGCACAACCTCAACTTCAAAGCTTACCTACAAAGTTACAAACTATTGCTCCATAAAAACGGGCGCTGTGTTCGCATTGCGCGCGCGCCGATCTATTTCCAAACCGCGCTGTAAACACGCATTGTTGGTCTAATGTTGTTTATTTACTCGACGGCTGCTGACCGCCTAACTACGGTGCAACTTGGCAATGCTAGATTCGAGGCTTTCTGTAGTGGAGATACTTTTGAAATATTCGGAAATAGAGTAAATAAATCTAGTTAAAATTTTCTTGTCTGCAATGTGATTTCATATTAGTCATATTCCATCAAGGGTTAAAAACGACTGACGTGTGTACCAGCTTTAATAATAATACAGGGAAAATCGCCGTTTGGGTTTCATTTCATTGACTAAGGTTTAAGGGGCTTCTGGGAGTTGGCTTCGGTTTGGCTTTGGCTATGTTTTCTAGGTCACGAGTTACGTGAACACATAAAAAAAGCGGCCAAGTGCGTGTCGGACCACGCACAATGAAGGGTTCCGTAGTTGGGATGAATTTATCCCAAGAACAAACTTAAAATTGTAGTTGAAAAACATGATCCCCGTACATTCCAACTGCAAATGTAAGTTTGTACGCACTATATTGAGTGATTTACCATGTTATTTTAAGACCACAGACTTCTTATAGGTTTTCCTGTAATCTATGAGTAAAGAACTATTTTCTGTATTTTTATCAAAATTTTAGGCTCTGTAGTTTCGGAGCTAAGGGCAATGGTCATTTTTCATCTATTTTCTTAAATAATTTCAAAAGTATGTATTTTAAAATTATAAAAAAAATATGTTAGAAAACCTTCAAATAAGCCCTTTTATTTGTTATGTCACAGAATACAGTCAGCAAAACTTTTTTTTTTAATTTTCTTTCTAATTTGTCCCCCAAAAGTGACCTCCATATTCAAAATTAATTTATTTACGTAACACGTCCGTGTTTGGGTCACAGAAGTTCATATGTGTACCAAATTTCAACTTATCCGGTCCAGTAGATTCGGAGCAAATCAGCTGTGACAGACGGACAGACAGACAGACAGACACACGAGTGATCCTATAAGGGTTCCTTTTTCCTTTTGAGGTACGGAACCCTAAAAATTAGTAATAATATTCATTTATTTTAGATAGATATATCCATATATTATTTCTTATGTTTGGTGAAGAGTAATACCTACCTACTTAGGACCAAACATTTCGTTCCTACGTATAAAGGCTGTCAGGCTTATTAAAGACCTATTCTCTCCTTTAAATCCAGGAATATAATGCTAACTGCTTGGTGATAGAGCAAAACTTATTGTTCCAAATGTTACAAATTGCTAAGACATTTTAGTTAGCATTAAAATACCACGATGCAAAGCTGCCATTTACCTAGCTTTTCGTACGTGCGTCGCCAGTCGTCATAAACCTTCAAATGTCAGTAGTTTTGCCGTAAAACAAACGGTTATAACTGGCCAGTTAACCCCAATGCCAACCCACTTCGCTGGAAGTCTTAATATTTGCGGTTTCGGTCGCGAATATATGACGCAGTACGTTAAGGGTTAAACCTATCTGATTTTAATTTTCAAACAAATTCTATCGTTCTTCGTCTATGCCTTCTCAATTTCTTCGTCTATGCTTTTCTCAAGCTTTCAAATTATCAGACTTGCAAAAAATTCTGGAAAATTCTTTAAGGATGCCAAAAACCTAATCTTTTTCATGGCATTTTATTTTAGTGCTCAAGAAAGGTAGGCACGTAATAAGAAAAACTATAAACTCATCAAGCCTTCGGCAATCACTTGGAACTGATTGCTTTGATTGCCGCCATGAAGGGGGACAGTTCAACCTCCTTGCCTGCTATCTATTACCTACTCGGGTATCCGTATTCTGTACCAAGCTAATATGGTACTCCGCAAATGCTGGGCCAGGAAAATATTTTTTATATGTAGTTCGATTACTTTGGGTACCACTGTTTTCAATTTTAGCAGGGTGATTTTTCTATCTTAAAAGATAAGTTTTATCAACTATATGCAGGGTTGCAAAGAGAAAGGATGAAATAAAAGTCTCAAAGTGCAGCGCAGCTGCCGACTACTGTTTTACGTGCTTTAAATTATACTGTTAGGATTAATGGCGGCAATTAAAAGAAAGGCCGTTCTTAAGGATTTCAATGTGTTTATTATCCTTTTACTTATACAGGGTGTAAGGGACAGCCCTCCGCAAATTAACAGGGTGCATTCAGCTCCTTATTTTGAATCATATTCCACTGAAAATTTTCTCAGGAAAATTGTAATTTTTTTAATCGTAATTTCAGTTACTATTCCTTTATTTCAATGTAAAATCACATTCTCTGTACAAAGTACTCCATTAACGTAAATAACACAGCTAAAATAAAAAAATCTGCTATGGATGTTGAAATTCTCTAACGAACGACGACGCCTGAAATCAGCGAGCGCGGCCGTCCATCCCACCGCGACAAACCAGGTTCATTGGCTTCCCATAACGTTCCTGAAATAATTTCATGTACCGGTCATCTTAGTACGATATACTGAATTCACCCCATCAGTCTGCGGAGGGCTGTCCCTTACACCCTGTATAATGGAAGGTGTGATTAACTAATATTACGTGAGACGTGTGGTCTCAAGCAAGGCTAAAAGAATAGTAAGGATTTAGGTCAAATGGTGAGCGGGCTCGGATAGTGTTGATAGTCATAGTCATAGTCATTTATTCATAAACAAAGTAACTTGTATCTGAATTTACACACAAAATTACACAAATTACAGAATTTATACACACAACAAAAAATACACACAATAAATTTACATTTAAATTAAACAATATGATGGCCAACACATTAAAATTTAAAATAGTAACAATAAAAATAATGAATTAAAGATAAATTGGCAATGATTGATATAATTAATTAATAATAAGACAATAGTTAGATCAATAAATCCGAATGAACACAATTCAATACAATTTCACAACCCATGAACATAAAAAAATTATCAATAAAATTACAATTCAATAAAAATTACAATTCAATAAAATCGCAATAAAATCGTTGAAGTGGATTAGTTTTTGCTATACTCCAACACGCCCTATGTTACTAGCTTTCGCTCGCGGCTTCACTCGCGTGCAGGTCGGAAATTATCCCACGGGAACGTACTGCCGAGATAAAAAGTATCGTATGTCCTAACCTAGGTCATAGTCTACCCATGTGTCAAATTTCATCCAAATCCGTTCAGCCGTTTTAGCGTGAAAGCGTAACAAGCAAACAAACAAACTCACTTTCGCATTTATAATATTATAGTTAGGATTTGTGTTGATTTACTAATTAGGTGTACGACCTAACTTGTTTTTTTTTATTTGCACGTATTTCTGTGACAATAAAACATTTTTATTCTTATCTTGTTTTCTCAGTAGTCTCGAATGGAACAACTATTGAGCAAATTCTTTGAAATCTTCATCAGATCGACTTATCTTAACGATCGAGCTTCATAAGTCTATTAGGTACTGTAAATAGGTATGGTAACAAACAATCCATCAACAATATTGCTGCCATCGATCTGTTTATTTTTCCACATCAAATACAGACTAAATGCTATTAGCCAAGTTAATCCCATAATGCTATTAAACAAATCCTGCTTCATAGTCCAATAGCTTTTCCAAAATTTTTAGTGCCTAACACTGCACCAATTTATCTTGACATGCGGCGAAAAGTGAAACTAAATTGAAAATGTGTTGAAATTGACATTATTGTTGACATTTTCCTACACGGGCAGCGCCACCGTGAAATGTCAAGATCATCATCTGCCTAGTCTTTTCGCAATAATGTTGGGGTCAGTTTCCAGTGTTTTCTGTTATTTATAGTTTTTATGGTGTATTTTTTGCTGTTATGCCAATAAACGCATTTTCTTTATTTTCTTTCTTGAACCGGATGCAGCTGAATACTAGTATTTACAAGGACCAGCTGCCTATCTGACCACCACAACCCATTTACTGGGTAATACGATACCCTTGGTTAGGCCCGGTTTCCACCAAAGCGGAGAGGAGAGGGGATGCTTGTAAACGACCAATAAGATACCGATAAGACTGGTTGTCAGATTTTCGGGTTTCTGACAACTCGTAACGACTGTCAAAGATACACGAATGACAGCCGGAACCCGGGCTTAATATGCGTTCCGAGGCACGTGAAATGTCAAGTTATATTGGTATTATTGAGTCAAACTCAGTGTTGACGTTAATCACCCATTTTAGGCTGTTTACCTACATGCGTTGTGATGAAAGTCTGATTGCAGTTTAAATTAGTGTCGTCTCTATTGAAGGTCTTATAAACGTGAGGTTTAAGGCTGCTGGTGCAAAAGCGTGCCTTTTCAATTGTGATATTGTCGTCATTTTACTTGAGTTGCGGTTCTAAATGGCTATGTCTTACACCATCGTCTCAACCCTCGTCTTGCTACTACAATAACTATGTACATCGGGTAGGATTTAAGTAAACCCGAATCCCCTGAAGATTTGTGAGAATCCTCATCAAATGCCTCCTCATCGTCATTAATATTCTCAATTTGATCACTTTATAAATAAATGACTATTGGGCTCTACTTATTATATTTAAAATATGTAAAAAAAAAACAAATCATTTATTTCTTTGCAAACATGGGTAAAGTACATAGGTGTTTTTTATAAAAAAAGTTCTCTATATTTTACCGACACATGGGCATGCAAATATTTACAATTCCTAATAGCAAAATCAAAATTAAAAAATACGGTACCTATAAAGTTTATAAATAAACATGCAGGAAATGGTACAGAACGCAAATGGGCATGAAACCTAACCGAGTTTCATGCGATCGAGGGCTAATGGGATTGCTGCAGGAGCGACTAGATTACACAGACTAATTGATGATATCACGTAGGTTTCTGATTGATTAAGATTTTATTAGTTTCGACGGGACAGAATTTTTCCGATGCCTGTGAAGAGAGAGAGAGAATATAACGGTACTCAGGAGAGAGTTAACCCCTAAGAGGAGGTTCCTGGAACCCCATGTCTTCGAATCTCATGACGACTTAATGATTGATAACCAATGTAAAATCACCACCAACATTACACACACACAAACCGTTGGTTTTGTTTTCCATTGATTCATGTTATTGTTTTGTCAACCAACCCGAACAGTGAGAATTGACACTAAGTTTTATGATAGAAATCCGATAAAAAACTAAAAGAAGTAACGTATATCATTTGCTTACTTAAGTAAAATTATTAAAATAGTTTATTTATTTAATTACTTGCAGACATAAGCTACCATTACAGAGTCCCCAATTCGGTAGTGTAGTTAATTAACAGTTAATTAAATAATTTACCACATATTAATATCCATGCCATACACGATATATATAAATTAAAAACATTACCTACATATGTAACGTTACCCTTCCGAACTCGCTCAGTGAACATGAGAATTTGAGAAAAGATCTATTCTGTCAGCAACCTTTACTGAGCGCATTGTTCGCGTCAGCGGGACGTTGTCCAGTTAGGTAATGGTTATAGCTACGACTATTAGGTAGTCCTAATTTACGAAACTAAACAAATAGACTGTGTTGCTATGAGGATCAAAAAAGGTAAGAGTATAGTACTTACTGCTACAGATACATAAAATTGGAATGGTACATTAAAACTCAAATGAAAATTGGTGTTTCTAAAAGTATCCGGTTTAATAGCTTACCAACCGTCTGTAAGTCTGTCTGTACTAATGGATTATATCAATCTGTATTCTGTAATCAGCTTTATTGTGCGTGGCTTCGTGGCTAAGTAATGTGTTCGTGTTGTCTGTGTTTATATTGTGTTAATACAATTAAGAGGTAGGTACTATTTTGTCTTAAAAATAATGAATTATTAATTTACATTTTCATTTTCCATTTTGCGTTACACTAATTGAAACAGTTTTGTGGGTATTCAGAGAGAGGAAAAACGGGGAATAAGAATTCAGTTTTCCTAAATTATGTCAGTTTGAAATATTCTAATTCAGGCTCTGGACACAATAACTCTGTGCCTTAAGTAACTTATTATGTACTGTGACTTACCCTATAGGTACTACAACTGAAAATCTGTGTATAAATGCTTTCTAGTACAACTAAACTGAAATTATTTATCTATTGTTTCAGAAATATGTCGTCAGTACAGATCGGAGTGGAGACATCCATGTACATGTACAAGTAAGTTTTTATTAAATATGATATTTTAATGTCCATCCAGTAATCAAGCATTAAACAACGTAATCAGTATTTGTAGTTTCTGCATCTTATGTGACCTATAATATGTCACACCCATCCATCGAATAAATGAGTTAAACAAATAAAAGTATGTCAGGCTGTATGTCTATCGCCCCGTCATAAACGAAAATGGAATGAAAATAATCCGTTTGACATTTCAATTCCCTTGACTTTTGGCGGAAAACGTTTATTGACGCCATCTTGGATAAACAAATTACGTCCGAGAAAATTAGTTCTCGTCTGTGGTTAGTAACTAAATAAGGTAAAATTTTAATATTATTAAGGAAACGTTACGAAAGGTTTACATTTTCGTTTAGACGTCTTTTTGGATTTAGGAGCAGTTGTTTATTATTTTGTAGTTTTTTTACTTCTCAAGTAGTATTGAAAACAAATAGGTAAGTACTTAATAGGTATTCAGTAGTATAGGTAATTTACCTAGCTACAAGTTACTAAAATTATTTTATTCAGCAGTGCGTTCCAGTTGATGTCATATTTTACTTTGTATTTAGTACACAGTGGGCGTGCCCTGTTTACATTTTACATTATTTCAGCTCTGAGTTTAGACACGTTTAGGTAATTTATAGCTGAACTGTTAATATCAATTAAATCATTTTAAAACATTTAAGTGGCTATGCAAATTATTTATACCTTCATACAATCCGTCGGTAAAATAAACAGTTAACATTTAAATCTATCGATTACTTAGGAATAAAAAAAATAAAATTCACGTTTACGTTTTCTTTTTTTTCTGCTAACCAGGGAATATTACCTCAACCGAACAGGGTAAGTGAAAAAGTGTGTGTTTTTGAAATTCCTGTTCATCTTTCTCTATAATATATTCTTAAGTTTCCAAATTGTGACAGATTAAATAACATGGTAATAACCTAATAGAAAACTCATACCGTCTTATTACAAAACAAGATTTATATTTTGACATGTCATAAACCATGGAGCCAGTTTTTGTAATAAGAACGTAACAGTGATAGAAATACCGTTCTTTATACAAAACTGAAAACTTAATTCGGTACTAAGTTGTCAGTTTTGTGTTTAGGAACTTTACCATAGTTGGGATAAAGTTCGAAATTCAATAATGGCTCCATGGTTTAAACCTGGGTCTGAAGATAAACCTTGTTTTGTAATAAGGGGGCTAGACGTTATTGAGTACATTTGCGATCATTGAAAGACATTCAACACCTTTATGTTATGACAGATAGGAGGACCAACCAAGAGTCACGAAATGAAAATTTTCAGAAGGACCACTTCTAACTTCTTAACCTTTCTTAAGCGTTCGACAGGATCTTCCAATCTTCGGCTCGATATGACTCAACATTATATTATTATCAATTAAAATGCTCCTTCTGTACATAAACATTTCGTGATAAAGCATAAACCATTGTCGTCACTCCTCACACCATTACATATGTTATGCCTTTGAGAGAGTGTGTTATTATTGCTCCACAAACACCAATAGCCATCGGATGATCATCTTTATAGTATGATGGTACATACAACTCTACTCATATTGTTAACGTCCACCTGTGTGTTTGTTTTGTTGTTTATTTTGACAGGTTTTATCTTTGGTTATACGTATTTTTCACAAATGTCTTCTAAACATAATAATAATATTTAATAATATAACATAATATTTGTGCGCTACATTATCGAAGCATCTTGAGGATCAAACGATGGCCTGGCAGCTTTTGATTTGCAATTCTTTCAATTGACTGGTCAATGCAATCACTTATCCCTTCGCCTAATGACGTGACTGAAATCTAAGAGTAATTCGAGATTGGATAATACTTGAATGGAAATCCTTTGATATATTTTAAGTTTAACCACTTATTTTTGACTTGCGACTTATCTATTTACTCAAGATAAAATAGAACTTGAAAATAACTGTGTGTGAAAATAACACGAAAAAAGCGCAGTAGTCCTTCGGTACGGAATGTGTTTTTTCCGTGAGTAAGATGTTACATCAAACCATTGATGTCTTAAATAGGAAGATATTTATTTATTTATAATAAGCACACCAACAGCATAGTCACTTACAATTCAAAAATAAATAACATATAAAATTGGCACTTTAGTAACCATGCAAATAACAGGTATGCATGACATTTAACATATGAATATTAGAGACAAAAGAGAAAAAATTAAAAGTGTAAAAAAATAAAAGTGTGTCCAGAGACCAGAACACGACAAAACAAACCAATTTGAGCTACACAGACGTGCACTCTTCGCACTGTTTGAATAGGGAACGCCTGTATGAAGCGAAACTCATGGAGAAAATATCAATAGGGTAATCTGTCAAGTTGGACCTTTCATTATATTGCCTTGCCATACGTGTTAGGGGGCTATTAAATGTGGTATTTAATGTGGATGTAGGCAATTCAAAAATACGATGATATGACGCTTACTACGTTGGCTAGACCTAAATTTAAAATAGTTTACTAATTGTGCGCCTATTGTACCGTTTATAATTTTATGGAGTATTAGTAAGTCAGAATGGTTACGTCTTTCTTTTAAGCTAATCATTTTAAAGTGCCTTAACTTGTCGCTATAATCAGGTATAGCTTTTCGGATCCCATTCTTCATACATAAATGCCTAACAAAACGGGCCTGAACAGATTCTACATTATTAGTATAAGTTGAATAATAAGGAGACCAAATAGTGGAACAATATTCCAAGGAGCTCCTTACTAGTGCGTTGTAAAGTAAAATAATGCTACTATAATTACGAAAAGGTTTCGACATACGGATTATAAAGCCAAGCATTCTTTTAGCCTTAGTCACCGTGCTACCTATATGTTCACGGAAAGATAGAGATGTATCAAAAAGTACCCCAAGGTCACGGAAGACTGACACTCTGCTCAGCACTGATCCATCAATATGATAATCAAATTTAATATAATTCACTTTATATGGTACGCGCTCCTCGACGTGGACGGCATAAATTAGGGGAAAGACAATCGACCTACATAACTCTCGGTTTGCTCGGAAACAAACTACGATTTGGGTATTCCCCACCCGAATCGTAGTTTGTTTCCGAGTTGTTATGGGTACGTAACAATGACAATGATTGCTATCTCGTTCCCGCTATAGCCCGCGTACCCGCCGCCGCGTCTCTCTATTTCGGTTGTCGAGCACATGACGCACGAGTGCACGACATCGGGTCCATTTAATATTTACGTGATGTTAGAGAGTGCCCTATCTTCCTATTTAATACATCAATGCATCAAACGCAAAGATTTAATAACAATTAAGCCTTTTAAAATCTAGGCGTAGATTCACTTCAATAATATATTGTTACTAAAGTCACTACATTTAATGGCGCATCTTTCTAGGATATTATTATATTAAATTCTCTACCCCTTACTTAAATTGATTAAAAATGTAGTGTAACTTAACATAACAAATAAGAAAGAAATAACATCGTTAGGAAATTCTAACCATGTTATTTCATAATCAAGCCAAGTGAAATAGACAAATATTCTGAGCGCTAAGATCCTCTTGTTTCATCCCTCGAAGCAGATAAATGCCTAGACCTATTCAACTGCGGATCCTGACGTCCAGAATTTCGGATAGCTTTATCAATGAAAGGCAACAGAATCATTAACTATACGTTTAAGCCTATTGTAGAGTGCAGCAAAGGACCGGCAGCGCTAGGCGAAATCAGTTGTGCTAGACTGATAATCTAATACCGTTCCTTGTAACCCTTTGATAAGACATTCAATGTTTCCTCGTATTCACGTTTTAATATGTAGATACCCAAAAACTGTACGTATTTGAAATGCTTTTCTCAATTTTCAGGGGGACCTAACCCAACAAGATAAACGATGCGTTTTCCTAACAGTCCACGATCTTGGGACCAACCGTAAGTATTTCATATTATTATACCTACTCTTTTATCGTTACTTATGTCTTCTTGCAATTAGTTATCAGCTACGTTGTAAGTACAACTTCGTTGCACTTCCGACTTTGAAAGATTTGATAACTGCTAAGTTGTATTCTTTTTAAATCCACCGTGTAGATTAGGATTTTGATGACTCTTAATCATCTAGCAATTTATTATGGTTTTTATTTCTTTTAACTGTACCGAACGAAGCCTTGTTTTATTATTCATATAAACCCAATTCAGCCAAGATTTCCTTTTTTATTGTTTCCATAAAGTCTATTTTATTTGTCGAGACGATGTTTGAATGATTGCCAATATCAGTAATGTGTAGCGATGGCTGTTAATAGGTGCTCTAATTACGAACTGCTACGGTACACAGTGTACGTTATGACCGTGGTTCGACACACTTTAATACTCATCGGGGTATTAGTATCGAGTTTGATGGATTCGCAAACAAAAGGCGAATGGAACGATGTATAGAACTAACAAACGCCTAGTATATATACTTAGATTGATAACGTAGCCTTTACTATTTAAGGGGGATGCGCTAAGGAAACCCGCGAAATTCAAATTTTCCAATGTTTTTTGCAATTTTCAGGTCAGTAACAGGTTTTATGTTGATCTAATTATGATTTGCGGCCATAACCAATATGGCTTTACAGAATTATAATCATTCGAATCAGCATTGCAAAAAACGTAATAAAATTTGAATTTCGCGGGCTACCTTAGCGCATCCCCCTTAAAGACCACTTTTTTAAACTCTTTTTTAGATATTTTATTGAATATTTTGATTTCACAGCGTGTCCATAGAGTTTATTGTCCGTTCGTCTCTGTAGGAACCCACTACGCTTTGGAATGGGCAACTAGCTTCATCTTTCTGACTGACCGACTCATAGTCGAGATCTACACAGATGTTTAATGCCAATTTGAACATCGATGGTGACAACAAACTTTGCGTGGATTCGTTTCTAGAACGACCTTTTGCTAGAATGTTCATTCAGTAAATATCTAATTTCAAATATTAAGTTCCTAAGCTTAAGGTGGTTCCGCAGTGGTAGCCCGCGAAATTCAAATTTTCCTACATTTCTGACTATTTGCGGGTGTCAGTTGTATCTTGATCTATAAATCATAGATTTTTTCCATTGAATGACTTTTTATGAAATCATGACATGGGGGAAGAAAGTTAGAGAGATGTATTAATGGTTCTGGATTCTCTCGAAGTTTTCCAAACGCTGCCCGTGTTCGAAAAACTTCGTCAAGTTTTCTCGTCGCCAATCCCGCAGTTTTTGAAGACAAAGGTCTTCAACCAGTGCGTCCTGCCCGTTATGACATACGGTGCCGAAACGTGGACACTGACAGTCGGGCTGGTCCAGAAATTCAAGGTCACTCAGCGTGCTATGAGCGGGCTATGCTCGGAGTTTCTCTGAAGGATAAGATCAGAAATGAAGTTATCCGGAAAAGAACCGGAGTTACCGACATAGCTTGCAGAGTAAGCAAGCTGAAGTGGCAGTGGGCTGGCCATGTTTGTCGAAGGACCGATGGCCGGTGGAGCAGACGAGTCCTGGAGTGGAGACCGCGTATTGGCAAGCGTAGTGTGGGACGCCCCCCAGCTAGATGGACCGACGACCTGAAACAGGTGGCTGGGACAGACTGGATGCGGAAGGTGGATGACAGGGTGTTGTGGCGCAGCCTGGGAGAGGCCTATGTCCAGCAGTGTACTGCTATAGGCTGAGTTGATTGATTGATTGATTAATTATTCGAATGATTATAACTCTGTAAATACATATCTGTAATAGTCGTGAATCATATTCTGATCAAGATACAACCTGACACTGACCTGCTAATTGCAAAAAACTTAAGACAATTTGAATTTGGCGGGCTGCAGCTGTGTACTCACCTTAACTAATCATGTGCTTGTAAGTTGACATTAACACTTTCGACTCGACCCACTTTTCCTAGAGCTCAAACGCCATGCCGCCATACTCAAAGCAAGTTATATTATAATGAAAAAAATAAATATGAATATAAAAATAATAATACTTGTATTTGAAAACCAACGAGTATACTATTAAATCTTGTTAAAATATACAACAGATTTTATTTTCACAGTTTGTAATGCTGTATTCGCTAAGAAAAACGGATATTTAAAATGAGCCCTCCGCGAGGGCTCCCGGCATCCCATATGCGACTTGAGTGAACTCTCCAGGAGGGCCGGCACTGAACGTGTTAAAGTCGACATTTAGTTCTAATAATCTCCGGTATCTGTATGTAGGTTTTCAGATACCGAAAGTTGATCAAAATTCCTTAGGATTTGATTTAGGCTAATGATAATAATGTTTTTGCTAATGCAATTTGATTAATCTGTCAAAGTCAAGTCGGTAATTCAATTAGACCACTAAAAGGCACTTTTGAATGACATAATTTACGAGAAAAAGAAGAATTGAATGTAGTTGCCGCTTCCAAAAGATGCGATGTAGTTTGAAGGAATAACTTTCTCATGTCAAGGAACTATTTCTATAAATAAAACCTTTATTTCAGGCCATGCCCATAATAAAAACTAGTAGGGTTACAAAATTTGAACACGAATGAGTTTTCTAAATATTTGAGTCCTGTTTATTCGCAATGACCTGTAGGATGCTGTTAGTGGTAACCCGGACTCTGCTGAATAACGAAGAAAAAAAAAATAGTGTCTTTGTTATTTCAGACTCGACGATGGTTGACTTCGTGAACAGTCCATCGATGTCGGAGATCAAGGAACGTTCCTGCTTCATCCACGTGGATATACCAGGACATGAGGAGAACTCTCCGGATTTGCCAGACTCGTGAGTTGAGCAATAATAGAAATAGAATTAGAAAATAGTTGTCCAGGTAATGCAGTCTTGCAGGTTTACAGGTTAACAAGAAGTTGAGATGACATGAGTAGCTTAAAATATGATCTATAGCTAGATTACAAAATATTATTTAACAATAGTTCCACGAGCCTTGTGGAAGTCATGATTATAGACTGCAAAACTGCTTCGAATCCTTCAGTTGTCTTTAGTAGATACTCTAGCAACACCACCAACAATAACACTTTGGTCTTTCGGTCCACAAAATAATGTACCTATAAAACTATTATTATGATGTTATCATTACGGTCTACGTGAGTTAAGGTTAGGACTCCCAGGAACATTCAAGTTTTAACCATTTATTTCAATGGATCGCGGGACGCGGGGAATACAATTTATTAACAGTTTTGTAAGTCAAAGGGCACGTTTAAAATAAGTCGGATCTAGGGCAACTATTCTGAAATTCAAATGAATGAATGAAGTGAGTAAAGCGCTTTTATAAAATCATTCACCGCTTTATTGTAGGTACTGGTAAGTCGTAAACCCAATGGCTTACGATATATCGACATATCGATCATGCATGAATCATGACGATCTCCTTTGCATAGGCAACTGCGAGCGTTTATACATGAACGGCGCCGTTTGTAATGACGAATCATACAATCTACCTGCGACAGATATACTATCTAAATACTTAACTTTATGACTGCTCGACACGAAAATTCTTTTGTATATGAAAAATATACTAACACGCATTTCAAATTAATTCTATCCACAGCTACCAGTTCCCTTCACTCCAAACTCTAGGCGAAGACCTGATCACAGTCCTAGACTTCCTCCACGTCCGCTACGCAGTTGGCTTAGGCGAAGGTGCAGGCGCCAACGTCCTAGCCAGATGTGGGCTTGCCCATCCTCGGCGTCTCCTAGGCCTTATCCTGGTCAACTGCACAGCATCCACATCATCAGTAGCCGATGCCTTCCGCAGTAGGTTCTCAAGATGGCGGGGCGCCGACATCTCCCAATCCGAGGAGGATTTTCTCATCTACCACAAGTTCGGCCACGTGAGTTTTGAACAAGAACAGCTTGATTATAGATACCAGGTATTCCTTCTTCTGTTTTTGCTACTAATTATACTAATCGCTCGGCGAGAGCTTCTTTGAGGTGAGTGGTTTGCTATTTTCAGAAATAACTAGGTATGTCTAGTGCATTAGTTTGATTTTCTAATGCTTTTTGACCTATTTTCCATGATCTGCTACCATAATTTGGCTTTATTCTCTTTGACTTTCAAATTAAAAGTGTCTGGTTGTTTATTTAATTTGATTTATGAAGACAGTAATATCCAATAAGTTGTGTAGTTATTTTAAATTCATTGATTACTTATTTCTTTATTTGAAATGATACCACTATCTTCTCTGCCTGTAGAAGCGTCTTCCTTACTTCAACTAACATACTAACAATACCTATTAGTTTTAGTTATGCTTTTAGATGCTATTTGTAATATATTCCCTCTATTGCAGTATCCTCTTGTAAATAATCATGTATCCACATTTCCTAAGAAAAGATCGCTTCGTTTGAATGCCTTTGTTTTATACTGTAGTTGTAGACTTTTCTGTTTTATATTAACTATGATTTAAAATGTTCTACATTAAGTACTTCAATTTAAAGTACATACATTGAATGTGTCAGTTGCTCTTATGTATAAAGCAATTTCTATGAAATACAGTAGGTAAAAGTGAGTCCCACTTGATTATAGGCGTTATAAGGTTGACAAAAATCTTGAAAATTGTTCTACCGGTGTCGCGTCGCGCGACTTAACGAAAAATAACGGTATGCGTGTTTGGGTCCTAGAAACATCCTCCTAAAACAGTGCATATAGTGTCGAAGGTACCTCGTGACCCCAATGCACTTAAGTCTTGCGATGTCGCAACGTGTCGAAAGCTTCGCGATATTGCAGTCGTTAACCTGAATATTGCAATATTTTATGACTATATTTAAGCACGGTTCTAGCGTTCCTGTGAATATTGCCTATTATTATACCGATAACATAGGTACATTGTTTTGAATAGAAATAGAACGAAATTTAGCTTGAAACTTTTAGATACTTAGGTAGAAAATAAAAATATCTAAATCCTTAAATTATTACGAATTAAACTTTTTTAATTGTATCCTCCGAAACCCCAAGGACCCTGGGTACCAAATTTTCAACTTCATTGCCACGTGTTGTATCGAAAGCAGGTTCTTTACAAAAACATTGTGCTGTATGCTAGCTCGTAGTCCATCTCCTGTAAACTGCTCACTCATCTCTCTCTTATTTCTTGAGAATACTCTACGTGACAAGCAACTGATACATTCAACCAGTCATTCCTTTCTCTGTATTTCTTATTTCCTTCATAATTTTTTCTCCTCTAATGTTCAATAATACCTTCCAGCAAATCTCAAGTGACTCTGTTGAGGGTGGAGAGCGTGACCGCACGTTGACAGAGTACCGCTCGCGCTTGCGCGGTAACCTCAACACCCACAACATCAAGCTGTACGTCAGGGCGTTTATCAAGTGAGTGGATCCTATGAATTATCATGATATCTGATCATTGTCTTCGACAGCTTCCTCCGTTGCATTACGATCTTTTTCGAGCAATCCTTACTTGACGAGGTAGAATTTTATTGCATTGTGGTTTAAACCTTTAGCGGTAGCTAGTCTTCTTATGCAATTATATTAAGTAATGTAGGTATGACATACGTACAAATGATTAAACTTTGCCTGATTTTAATATTAATCAGATAAAATATGTATAAAGAATGAGGACCAAAATATAAGATGTTACATAGTGCTAAATAACATCATTTGAACCTGTGATTTAAACATAATTAATTTAATGTCATCTACTGGGTCAGCGAACATTAACAAAGGTCAAAAACTTCCTGCAGAGTGCATTTTATATTTTTAATTTGACGTTGAAGCTAAGTGAGTCGTAGAAAATACAAAGTAAATTCTCTATGTAAATGGAACATTGCTTTGACGATTTGTCTAGTATTTTTGTAAAATTCAGCCAGAATCCATGCTACGAGTATGTGCCTTCCTAATAGAGCTTGCATGCATTGGTTAATGAAACCGATTGAAACTTGTGATCGCAGATTTGTTCTCAAGAGAAATTATAAATAATAATAGTATTTTATAATAATTATAAATTATTAATTAATATCTTGGGTTTAAATAACTAATTGTCATGACAGAGGGTATCGGATTGACATCGTCATAAGTGACACTCATTAATAGTTGAAAATCCTTCTCCATGTTCCAGCCGCAAGGACCTGATCCTCCGCGGTTGCCAGCCCGACATCCTCCTTATCACTGGCATGCTGAGCCCCTACTCCACTGTCATTGAGAAGATGTACAAGGAGTTGGATAAGGAGAGGGTCACCATACTGAAGGTGGATAGAGCTGGTGATGTGCTGGCTGAGACTGTAAGTATCTTTATGATCCTCTAATAAAATCCAAAAAAATATATTTGCCAGTGAAATCAAGCCGGTAGAATTAAAAATTCAAACATTTCTACGCTGCTTGGCTTTGTATTTACGGAAAAATAGGAAAGTAGGTCATTGTTCTTGATAGTTTATAATTTACGTTCATACAATCCGTTATATCATTGAATTAACTGTACAACACTTTACATTATATAACTTCTTAAGATATTATAAGAATCCAAACGTATTACGTAAGCTACGACGATCTTCATCAAGCGGTGCGAGCGCATGCGAATCTAATAGCCCCCTCTGTGCAACCGTCACAACGCAATCATTCGTCCGCTGTTACGCCAAAGTAAAAGTAAACCCGCATTCATTGACTCACCGATACCCTTTACGATAATACGCGGACCAGTTTGTAAACAAAACTACGATAACGTTTTGCCTCAACTTTAAGTTTTGTGAAAGGACACTTTGGATCATGTGCAAGTGCTAAAATTCGGCGCTCAAGATGTCAGTGATTTTGCTGATCGTAGAAATTATTATCATCGGTGGCATGGTAGTTGGACTTTATCAAAAGAATACCAACTTAGTTTGCAAATCCAAGAAGAGATACGATGGAAAGACAGTCCTAGTGACCGGTGGGACCACTGGCATGGGACTTGAAATTGCTGCGGATTTTGCTCATAGAGGTGCCAGAGTTATCGTCGCGTGCCCCTATGAAGATGAAGGCATACATGGCAGAAAACTTATCATAAAGAGCTCTGGAAACGAAAATGTAGTCTTCAAACTACTAGACCTCGCATCTCTAGAATCTGTGAGGAACTTTGCAGCAGATATCTTGAAAACAGAAGACAGATTGGACATTTTGGTAAACAACGCTGGCGTCGGGATCCCAGGAGACTTCCTGACCGCCGACGGAATGAACTTCATCATGCAAGTGAACTACTTCGGCACGTTCCTGCTGACCATGTTGCTCCTACCGCTTCTCAAGAAGACGGGCACCACGTCTGAACCGAGTAGGATTGTAAACACATCATCTGTATTGCACAAGTTTGGCAAAATTGACTTCGAGAATTGGAACAAGACTGGTTACTGGGCTAAGATGAGAATATACGGTAACAGTAAATTATGTTTAGCGCTCTTTAACCGAGAACTAGCCAAAAGGATGAAGAGTCCAAATGTTATAGTGAACATTGTTGATCCAGGAGCAGTTGGAACGAAGATTTTTAACAGTTCCCGAATTGCATGGGGTAGTTTCATATCGTTTATGGCCCTGATCTTATTCAAGCATCCTTGGGAAGGTGCACAGACAGCCTTGTATGCCGCCACTAGTAACAGGGCTAGTCAATACAAAGGAGAGTACTTCAAAAACTGCCAACGAGTTCGAGCTGGTGAACTGGTGTATGATCAGAAACTGGCGACGAGGGTCTGGGAGGAATCAGTGAGGCTTGTGAAATTAAGTAACGAAGAACTGAATCAGTGCTTTAGTTCTTAGATACGTGATACATTTTGATAACCTCTTTGGTATAAAATGTTAGTGAGAAATAAAATTTAATTATTCAGGGTAATTTTCATTCAGGATGCTAATGTTAATTTCTATTGACTTAGACTGAAACATGTAGTGCTATGTATGTCAATGGTAGCATTAATAGCATGTTGCGTGACCCTGTTCCGCTCTGTTGAACGGTCGCTTCCTTTTCTACGCCTACACTCGATTAATAAGCGTGTCAAAATCGAAAATTGATACAGAACATTTTTCTATTGTATTATATTGTGTAAGTATATTGTTTCTAAATTATATTATTTATAGTGTTATTTTTTATATGTACAAAAGTATGTTTAAATAAACTTGAAAAGTAGGATTATATTCATTTACATGTATGATTTTTTCAATTAATTAGGCCTTTTTAAATATTTATTTTCTTAATACCTACAATTATTTTGAATACATGGCCAGGTTTTTCAAGTTGTTACCCTGGTCTTGATTATGGTATTTATTTTAATCTTTTGAGTTTTCGATTATTAACTTTGTTTGAATCCGCAATTTTCTGTGTCACGAGACTTTCCGATGAGAAAGTGCAACGCCATACTTTGAAATTAATTAGGTAATTACGCCAGATGGTAATTACCTAATTAATTTCTTTTGTCACAAAAAAAAGTGAGTGTGATCTAGAATCTAATTAAGTCATGACACCACGGCTTGGGCTGAGTTTAATAATACACCCACATTTCGCAAGTTAAAAGTATAAATCCCATGCAATAGGGGGCTTATTTCCATTTCATGATATCAAGATAATAATAAAAAACTTTTGACAAAAAAAAAAAACCGACTTTCAAAAAAACACTACAAAGTGAAAAATAACTTTAATTTCGGAAGTCGGTGTCTTTGGATCTGTATTTTAGTTTATGCCACCGACTTCCGAAATTAAAGTTATTTTTCACTTTGTAGTGTTTTATTGGAAGTCGGTTATTTTTTTTTGTAAAAAGTTTTTTATTTTTTACTTTTTAGTGCCGAAAAAGAATTTTCCAAATCGGTTTGTAAATGACGGGAGTTAGGCGCGTACAAAAAACGCAATGCAGAGTAAACGAAAAGATCGTTAATGTAGACAATGTAGATACATTTTTAGATTTTTGTTGGTTTTTCAAAAACCGCTTGTCCGATTTCGATAAAATTTTCATGGGACCATTTGGAAAGTATACCCTTTTTTTTCAAATCGGTTGGCAAGAGACGCAGTTACGCGCGAACAAACATCAAAAAAAAAAAATACAAACAACCGAATTGAGAACCTCCTCCTTTTTTAGAAGTCGGTTAAAAATAAAATATATTTGCGAAGCAACTCCATACAAAAAAATACAAAAGACGTTTACAACGCTACAAGGTTCTTTTGGGGCGTGGCCAAAGTGTGAACTAACACCGTCATTTTGTTTTGTCAATACAATTTCTGCCTAGCAATTTTTGGGAAAATTTCACAAATGTTTACCAAAAACGCCGCTGAATGACGTTGACGACGTTGTTGTTAAACATTTGTCAATGTCAATGTTATTTAGGGGCCTAAAGATTTTTGTAGCCCGTTGTAGCCTGTGCTTGTAGCACTCTACATTCAAACTTCTCATTTCTGATTCGATTATGCAGAAACTCCGAGATTCTAACCTCGCACAACAATAGTACTTGATCAAAAAACTTGTTTACATTCCAGCCAGCAAAAATAGCGCAGTCGCTCCTCCTGTTCTGCCAGGGCCAGGGCTTGCTGACGTCACTGCCGCCGCCCGGCGTGGAGCGGCGCATGTCGCGCGCGATGTCCATGGAGGAGTACGACAAGCCCAACATCCGGCGCCTGTCGCTCACGCCCGGCGCGCCCGACTCGCCGCCGCACAGGAAGCTGTAGCTGAGGAGGGCCGACTCCTTGCTGGAGGAGACGGTTTAAGGGGGCGAAGAAAGGGTGGCTGGGGTCTGGGGTTAGGGCGTTTTGAAATTTAGGGTAGGTTAGGTTGCTGCGTGGATAGAAACGTTAAGGGCATTGGTAGTGCGTTTACATTATTGAATGTATTAGCACAATATAATTATGTTTTAAGGGCATTCAAAATCCCCTGCTATCCTGCTGATTGGTTTCGAAATGAGTGAATATGACATAAATACCATTATTTTGTTGAAGGTCCATCCAAATCAAGGATTTATAGTAAAGCATGGATAACGTATCAATACGCCTGTAATCCTCAAAGGGTTAGGTAGAGATCCGCCTATAATAACACCCTCATTTCGCCAGTTAGGTAAAGCAAAGATGTACGTATTTTTTCATGCAAACGCACGGCTTATTGTCAAGACTTTATAATGAACGCAACGCATTAAATTGTAATTAGTTAGTAAATGATATTATTAAAATACATACACTTTATTAATATTATCTACTGTATATTGTTGGAAATATAAAATTATAAGCCTCTCTGTTTCTATTCTAAACGCCCTTCTCTTAAGGAATAAGCCCAAATATTGTTAGCGATATAAAAATGTCTATAAAATAATATTATTATGCTGTATGTTTGATGTAGAAACTATAATACAACTCGAATAATTATATCAAAGAACACAAACCATTCATTAGCATGAATATAACATATCAAAGACATTGTTATTAAATGTCTTTTGTATAGTTTTTAATTTTTTATGAAGTACAGAATTGTTACACCTAAATGTTCGGGACTATTTAACTGTAGCTAAAAATAATATCTAGCTTTTTGAAGGGTACCTATGTAAAATATTATAATCGTGGATGCTGTAGGAGTGTATTTATTATGCATATAGGTACATACATGTAAACTAAATAACTTATTTAGTAGGCGTAACACATCACGCTTCTTGTGGGGTTAGTAACTGTAGGGGCGTATGAAATTACTATAGACAATGACACTACATATTAAATTTTGGTAGTGATATATTCGTACATGTTTCACATAAAAAAACCATTTGGCAAAATAGGAGATTTTTTTTAATGAAGTTATTCAGCTTATCCTCACTAGAATATTTTGTATTGCAAAAATCATGGCGTGACCTTTATACCAAAAAATCCGTTTATTTTAAAAACATTCTGTATTTTACTATATTGTTATATTTTGATACGGCTTCGTTTTTAGAAAGCTTGAGATATGATGTTTTATTATTATTTATGTCTTACGAGATTGCCCATTTTCAATGAAAGATTGGGCTATTTATACATTTTTGAAATAATAAAAATAACTATTTGCAATTACTGTTAAAAGATTGCATGGTGTATGGACCAATGTCTATAGGATCACAATATTTAATTTAACAAGTTTAGTTTGTTGAGGACTACATCAAATCTTTTGAGACACCTAGCAGCGATTTGAAAGATGCACCTGACAGTAGTCAAATAATGAGTGTATTCCAGTTGTCCGCGTTTGCCATATCCCCGTCACGGGAACAGCGGGACGTGATTAAATTTATTTCCCGTTGTCCCCTTATCGTAAGAAGTAAACCTTTTTTAAATCGAAACAGCTAGGTTAGGTTAGGTTAGAACTGTGACCACACAGCGCACGAGCCGAGCGAGCGAAGCGAGCGGTGCCGCGGCAGCGGCCGGCGAGTGCCAGAAACATATTTATGAATGTAAAACCAAACCACGGGGACAACGGAAGTATTTTTAAATATTTAATTTAAGTACCGCTGTCCCCGTAGGACCGACACGGCGTACGGGGACAACGGGAATACACGAAATAATGCTTCAAAAATTGTAAAGAGGTTTTCGTTGCAGTTTCCGTTTATTAATTATGTAATCAAATATTTAAAATATAATGAGAAAATTTATGTATTCTAGTATTATGTACAAAGTACCTAATGTTTTGAATAGAATTTATAAATGTTATTAGATTGTACCTATGAATTCTGAATAAAAAAATGTATGTAGATTTGGTTGTTTAGTAATTTTATTCCCCGGGACCGAGCGCTGTAAAGGCAGCGATGCTCTCGACGTTGTCCGAGAATATGTTTACCTCGGACAAACTCTGAGGTTTAGTGAGAACAACTTCAGATAGGCTAAAAGAAAAAATCTGCTGAGATGGGCAGCGTTTGGGAATCTGCGACGACTTCTCGTTGCATATTCTACGGAGCCGAAACGGTCGCTCAGCGAGCTATGGAACGGGTTATTGTTGCTCTAACTAAGGGCCTTTATCATACTAGCGGTTTGGAAGCGGCTGCGGGGCGGAGCGGACGCGCAGCGCATGCGTCGCGAACACGCCGCGGCTGCGCAGCGAGGACTTCGCGGATGTGAGGAAGAAGAAAGTGAGGCGGGGCGGCCGGGCTGGCGTTTGTAATAAACAGTATTCACGGAGATCTTGTTGCGCTCGCGAACTTTGTTTAGTTATTAAAAAAGAAGAAAAAAAAATCGATTCGTAATCTTTCCATTCAAAACTGAATAAAAAAGTAAAAAAAACCAGTAAGTACCACTATTTTGCGCCTTGTAACTGAACTGGAGAGTCTAGAACCCAGACCTTCCAATAAAAGGAAAATTAAATAGGTATAACATGATGACGATGTAATAGAAATACAATTAGAATTGTTAAACAAAGAAACTGTAGGACTCGCTTTGGAAAAGTTACGTTGATTGTCTCAATGATAAATCATTATTTTATTTATTAGAGTTTTTTTCCGTATTAATTTGTTTTTTCGATTTCCATTTGTTCTTTCGGCATTAATTTTTCAATTGTAGTAAAATGACAGGATCAGTATCAGGAAGAGGATTTTATTTCCGTGGAATTAATTTTAGGTGGACCATGGCCAATAGACATTTTTTATTTGCATATTCCTCATCATTTAGGTGATCCACCGGCAAGAAAAAGTGCCCGTGGTCCACCTAGGTGAACTAAGCAGGTGGACCATGACCGAATCCCGTCGCAATCCGCTAGTATGATAACGCCCTCTGCACCGCAGCTCATCTCGCCTGCAGCGCAGGAGTGCGCCAGAGTGCACCGGACAGCGCCGTGTGCCATACCATACATTTTTATATGTAGGACGCCGCAGTGACACCGCTCCGGCGCCGCGCCGCCACCGTGTGGCCTGGCCCTCACTTTCTTCTTCCTCACATCCGCGACGTCTTCGCTGTGCAGCCGCGGCGTGTTTGCGACGCATTTGCTGCGCGCCCGCTCCGCTCCGCAGCCGTTCGCAAACCGCTAGTATGATAAAGCCCTAAGGGATCGAATCCGGAATGAGATGACCCAGCAGAGAACCAAAGTTATCGACACAGCTCACAGAATTAGCAAGCTGAAGTGGCAATGGGCCGACGATTTTAACCGTAGAAACGATGGTTAAAACGGTTAATGTTGGATTCCTATACAGACTAAAACACCCACTGTTCCTTCTAGTACGATGAGTCTGCGGGGCCCGGGAGATACTTGGATCTGTGGGTGTGTTTGTCATCTGTGTTTCTGAAGACCCTTTGAAGTTATCTGGGAGATAGAAAGCAGCACAGCCAGCGAGGTTTGGCACCAAACGGTTGTAGAGGGTCAGAAACTATAAAATAAAATCATAAATTGGAATAAATGGACATTTTATTGTTACAAGAACATCAGACGGAACAATGTAAAAGTTTTTCAATAGTTTTGAACAAAGACGGACGTATACAAATAATAAACATTACACTTACATCAATAGCGCCGCATTCACACCACACACTTACGCGATTCGCCACAAAACTTGCCACATCATTTCTATCAAGTGTAAAAATTATAAAAAAATAACATTTCTCCGTCCAGTATTTGCTATAAAATTTAAAAAATACCTCAAAGGAAAAAAATATAACGTCGCAAGACTGCTCGACGGAGAAACTTGGGAGTGGCGAGGGAGCACAACTCGGTCACGCCACGCAGCCATCGGTACGTCAGTGGTAGTAGGCACAAGCAACTCGAGCATCATCCGACCTCCGCGGACATTTTCGAACCTTTATATAAATTTTCACAGTTCTGCTATAATCAATATCAATAAACGTGCGGCCGCGGTTTTGTGGCGTCCGCTTCGGCGGCGACGCTGCACAGACGCCATGTTTAGACACGCACAGACCAACCACAGCACATAAGTTGCAGGTGGAACTGTGCACTGAATTGGATGTTACTCTTCATATCTTTATAGGTTTCAAATGCAGACGACCTTCCAGTATGGTTACAGCAGAAGCGTGCACCCTGGGCTGTGCACTCTTTGCTGAGCAACTGTGCGCGTGGATCGTGGTCGCCGTAGTGTTAGCATCTGCGTGCAGTCGCGTCGCAGCTGCACTAGCGGGGGTCTGCAGCGAGCGCGGAGAGTGCGGCGGGAGAGGGCGCGGCCCTCTTTGTCTTTGTGACGTCATAGCTCGTCGTCGCAGCCGGGCTGCATGTCCGACGTCTCGATAGCGACCTCGTCGTAGTCTCTCTCGAGCGCCGCGAGGTCTTCACGCGCTTCTGAGAATTCACCCTCTTCCATACCTTCGCCTACGTACCTGTAATAACAGAACGTGAGGATTCAAACCCTGCAGAAAAGATTTTTAAGAACGCCCTGTTACCCAAAGAACTAGCATGGCACCAGTGTGCAGTGGGACCTGAACCCATCGCGCCACTCCCCTTCGGGTATCTACGCACTCTGGTAAGGAATCGAACCAGGACCAACATCACAAACTATGGTAGGACCAAAGTGAGTGCAGGCAGGCGAAGGAGGCACTCCCTACTACCGACGGCCGGCTCATGAAACGGGTTCTACAACTAACTAAACAACAGCTGCGTACAGTTACAGCGGCTATAACTGGCCATGGGTCATTTAATAAACACCTCTTTGTCATTGGAGTCACAGACAGTCCGCTGTGCAGGGCCTGCGCGGTGGACGACGAGACAACAGCTCATTGTGCTGGTAAACTGCCCGGTGGTCGCCACATACAGGGCAAAGTACTTCGGTAACCCAGGTATATCCTACGTGACATTGTCAGTAACACCAAGGCGTTGCTGGCCTCCCTTGGGGAGCTGGGGTGGATCGTATAATCGATTTTCCCACCCGTACGGAAAATACGCGCATTGACGTGGAGTTGCGGACTCCAGCCCGTATTACCAATTACCCAAAGAACTTTCATCTGAATTTTAAAGCTGGATAGTTCTTTCCGATATTCCTCCCTGAATAGCGATGGGTACTGCTGCCAATGACATCACTGTAGTTCCAGTGTCGCTATTCATAGATGTGCTACAGAACTGCCTACTGAGTAATGTACATACCAGTGCACAAACGCTCGCTTGGAGTACATGAGGTCGAACTTGTGGTCGAGCTTGCCCCAGGCCTCGGCGATGGCGGTGGTGTTGCTGAGCATGGAGGCGGCGCGCTTCACCTGCGCCAGGTCGCCGCCCGCCACCACCGATGGCGGCTGGTAGTTGATGCCCACCTGCACACAAAACGAACAAATGTATTGTTAAAGAAGAAATTAATTAATACATTTCAAGTGACATTCACATAATTCCATGTTCACCAACAGCGGCCCGCTGTCAACGTCAGCGTCAGCAGCAGTGTATTTAGGGCCGATTTTTCCAACGTCAAATCTTTTAACCGTGGAATATGATGACGTACGAGTACGCATGACAACATTAAGGAAAAAGCTCAAAAAAACCCCTGATTAAAACATGATGCAAAAATCAGTCAATGTGCGCTTCTATAATTTCTAACGTGATTATCGGCACGTTAGAAATTATAAAAGCGCACATTGGCTGGTTTCTCGTGGACATCCACTTTCATATGAAAGAAAGTTTATTTGGACACAGTTCATGAAACAAAATAATATACAAACAAAAAACAGTGGAAATAATGTTTTAACAATAACGATATGTGCCTCACGGCTGCGCCA
The DNA here is from genome assembly GCA_948098905.1 of Tiliacea aurago. NCBI lineage: Eukaryota > Metazoa > Arthropoda > Insecta > Lepidoptera > Noctuidae > Tiliacea > Tiliacea aurago. Next base: position 1,896,080 of record OX402580.1, on the reverse strand, counting down.
AAAAGGTTCATTTTAGCATTAATGCCAGACAGGATGCTGTCTGACGCTGGTTTTCTAGTGAACCTTTAGGGACAAGTGACTGAAAGTACATACATACATACTGCAAGTATATACACTGATACACGTAAAATGTATGGAAATACGTGCACGTTAGAATGTTATAGTAGACGGAAATTTAAAAGAGTCTTCATACCTATACATAAATTTCCATACATTTTACTTCCCTGTTTTATTATGATGCCGTGAGATGGATGAAGAGACGTCCACCATAAAATCGTCACGTTAGACATTTTAAAAGCATCATCTATTCACACATATCACAATCAGCAATTCATTCATAATTTCAGCCGAAAGACGTCCACTGCTGGACATAGGCCTCCCCAAAGGGGGGGGGGGGTTGGCGATCGCAATAAGGTGTTCAAATGCATAGAGGACGCTGCTGCCCATTCTCTAGTAATTAATCCCTTAGTCACGTTTTACAACACCCACGAGAAGAAATGGGTTAGTGCTATTCTTTACGGCCGGCACCACACAGACGGCGCGGAAGCGCGGAAAGTGCACATTAAAGTACTTAAACCATAGATCAAAGAAAAAGATGAATGGATTGAGTAAAAGATATGCCTAGGGTATCTACTGAGGTGACGGCTAATAAGAGATGAATGAGGTGACGGGAGAACGACGAAATTGCTAAGCTGATGGTGTTAAAGATAGTTAGGATATAGAAAAAAGTCAATATATTGATATCTAAAAGAAGAACAGAATAAGCCACAGAAATGATCTAATGATTGTTCTGCAATCTCACCTTAAACCCAGTGGGACACCAGTCCACGAACCGTATCCCGGCCCTGCCCTTCATGGCGGCTATGGCAGCGTTCACGTCTTTGGGCACCACATCGCCGCGGTACAAGAGGCAGCAGGCCATGTACTTGCCGTCGCGCGGGTCGCACTTCACCATCTGGTTCTGTGGCTCGAACAGCTCTGCCGTGATCTCTGACACTGACATACCTTCGTGGTAAGCCTGGGGGAGTTAAGGATTATATCAATAAATGTCCAGATAGATATATTTAAAATCCATAGCGTCGCCGTGCGGTGAACACCTCGGGGTTGCAATCCTAACTAATATTATAAAAATGCGAAAGTAAGTTTGTTTGTTTGTTACCTTTTCACGCCTAAATCACTGAACCGATCATCCTGAAATTTCGCATATACGTTGTCAGGTGTACAGAAACGGACATAGGGTAGCTTTCATCCCGAAAAAAGTACTGTTCCCGAGGAAAACAACAATAACGTTCTTTTGATAATAGATGCCGCCACGTGTATTGAATTATGTTATGGGATGTATTTAGTAGCACTTTAAATTTCAAAAAGCAAAGTACAACCCGAAATGATTGTCAAATTCTAAATTAACGCGAGTGAAGCCGCGGGAAAAAGCTAGTACACAATAAATAAAAAGAGTAAACAATCTGCACGTCGGGTGACGATTTATTTCTTTAAGAGGTTAACACTGCACGGCGGGTGACGATTTATTTCTTTAAGAGGTTAACACTGCACGGCGGGTGACGACAGAGGAAGTTGACTGTTCGAAATACATAATTATGTATTATTTTGGATACATACAATTTAAAACCATTAGGTATGTTATAGGGAAGACTCTCAGGCCCGGTTTCCACCAAAGCGAGAGCGGAGAGGAGAGATGTTTTCTAAACGACCAATAGCTAGGCGAGGAGATGTGGAAATAAAGCTATATTATTAGTCGTTTACAAAACATCTTTCTTCTCCGCTCTTCTCCACTTTGGTGGAAACCGGGCCTTAGATCTTTGAGCTTGCACTATACCGGCCCGTTACAGGACCGTAACGTATCCGTCACAACCACAAAAGTTGATGTCAAATTTTTTATGTATTTGACTGTTTCTTTTTATTTAGAATTTTTCGAAACTAATAAAAAAAATGAGCCGCAGTAAAAATCCATTTTGTATATCCGTTTTAAAGTCTTGTAGACAGACAGCACTGCGATCTGACGTCACAGGGACGCCATAGTTTTGCGTGGCGAGGGTAGTAGAATGATTTCAAAAGCGTGTAACTTTATTTTTCCACCGATTTTTTTTTTCACTTCTTTTTTAGTAACACCTATAAAAATAAGCATTAATTGATAGCAGTCAAATACCCTATTTAAATACAATGTTGAGAAATTTTTGACATTGATTGTCGCTGAGATGAGTTTCGATGGTGCACCATACGGTACCCGCGTTGCCGTCGGTGGTGGCCGCCTTGCCGCTGGCGAGGCCCGGGCCGGCACCGTCACGTCTCCGGACCCGCACGTTGCCGTACCGGAGACGAGCCGGTCCTGAAACGCGACGGTGTAGTAGGTGCCAACTCGTAATTAATTTTACGTTACGGTCCGGTTACGAAATTGGATACTGAAAGGAGACCTTTTGAAATAAATTGTTGCCGCGGAATCTAAAGATCTACGAGAAAGCAGTGAAAGGTGTGATCTCTTCCATAAATACTGGTTTATTAATACTGATCTGCCTTAGGAAAGTTTTGACTATCGGCCTATTTAAAACTTACGAATTGAATGGCATTGTTCCTAATAGGCAGGTCTGCTTTTTTCAATGATTGGTCATTATGACAACCATAACAAAGCAACGCCATTACCATTGTGCTAAAGTTGGTAATCGCCAAATAATAGGAGTCTAATGGCTAGTTTAGACGATGCGAGCTGCTGACCAGACAGTAAACAGCTACTCGGCTTGTCTACTCGTACGCCAGTAGCTCGGCTCGCCTTTGCTGTCTACACGACACTTAGCTGCTGTCCAATCTTGCGAGTTACCGCGATGTTGAGTGAACGTGTTATAAAAAATACGGTGATACGCTCTATGACAACAATATTATGTCAAGAATTGGAAAATGTATATACAAAAACTTCAAAAAAAAGAGCGAAAGAAAAGGGTTTGGATTAGAGAATGGATGGCTAGAAGATCCTCAGGGGCAACACTTACCATTTTAACGAGCTTTGCCATGAAGACCCCCGAGAATATAAAGCAGTGATGAGAGTGACACCTGAACAAGCCAAAATGGCGAGGCGAGCATGCGAGTGAAAACAAAAAATCTTGAAGTAACTCGGATGCGAGCTACTGTCCAACTCGCACGTGCGAGTTACTCATAACTGACGTCCAAACAGTGCGAGTTACTGCAGTGCAGCTACTCGGCAGGCTGACTGCAGTGCAGCTACTCGGCAGGCTGACTGCAGTGCAGCTACTCGGCAGGCTGACTGCAGTGCAGCTACTCGGCAGGCTGACTGCAGTGCAGCTACTCGGCAGGCTGACTGCAGTGCAGCTACTCGGCAGGCTGACTGCAGTGCAGCTACTCGGCAGGCTGACTGCAGTGCAGCTACTCGGCAGGCTGACTGCAGTGCAGCTACTCGGCAGGCTGACTGCAGTGCAGCTACTCGGCAGGCTGACTGCAGTGCAGCTACTCGGCAGGCTGACTGCAGTGCAGCTACTCGGCAGGCTGACTGCAGTGCAGCTACTCGGCAGGCTGACTGCAGTGCAGCTACTCGTACGCTAGCTCGCACTGTGTAAACTAACCTTAAGTTCTTAATCAATTTTTCCACGTAGTGTTTCATTTTGAAACACTACGACGACGCCTAATGACGCCTTTCAATTATGAAATTACCAAAACGGGCAAATTACTGTGTAAATAATGATCGGCCATTCCGACACAGTTGCGTTAGCAGACTTTGCGTACCTTATCGGCGGAAACTACGGGTGCGTAGGCAGCGAGCGGGAAGTGTATGCGTGGGTAGGGCACCAGGTTCGTCTGGAACTCCGTCAGGTCCACGTTGAGGGCGCCGTCGAAACGCAGCGAGGCTGTGATAGACGACACCACCTGGCCAGAAAAGATTTACTAGGTAATGCTTCACTGGAGGCACCCCTAACATAGCTGCTAGATATTAAGACTAATTACTTAGATTTCCTAATTGACATGACTATTTTCAAGGATTTTATTAAATCAAATTTGCGTCAAAAACTAAATAGAATCAATTCTAATTGGAACGTCATTCGCAACATCTGAGGGGCAGTTCCTATATTTTTAAGAACGTTCGCATTCTAATTTCAGTGAATCAATCTATCAATAATATCTCTAATTTACCATCATTTTTGCCATTAATTTTCGCCAAGATGATATTGCGAGTAGATTTTCAACGCTTTTTTTACGGCCTTCAGATCAAAGACAGGAATTTGTAGAAATCCAAGTGTTGCGACAACTTAGGTTGATATTAAGTCCTCACTTGTGAAATAAGCCTGTTGAGATTGGCATACGAGGGCCTCTCAATGGACAACCGCCGCCTGCAGATGTCATAGATAGCTTCGTTGTCGACCATGAAGGCGCAGTCCGAGTGGCCGATGGTGGCGTGTGTCGTCAGCACTGCATTGTAAGGCTCTACCACTGCTGTTGAGACCTGGTTGCATAGTAAAAGCTTTAAATACAAATTGGCGGAATTCGAAAAAAAGAACGTCACATCGATCATAGAAAAATGTATTGTGAACATGTTTATTCTTTAATCGAGTCAAAGGTTAGTGTAGTGGACAATGTGTAGATTGTATATTTATACAATATACAGGGTGTTAAAGTAACTGCGTGCCATAGCAAGGGTAGGTTCAGTATCGATAAAGGAATAAAGAAAAATAAAAAAAAATATAAAAAAAAAACAAAAATGAAAACATAAAACATTGCAAGATCAACCTAATTTAGTACCTACTAACTTAAAATAGCAATTGTTTCGAATTTGACGGTCCTAAGCCCGTTAAAGTACGAAGAGACTTACTTTTATTTATTTTTTATGTTTAAGTAAATTTTTGTTTGTTTTGTTTTTGTTTTTCCTGGGTTCCTTTATCGATACTGAACCTAACCCTAAGCTATGGCACTTAGTTACTTTAACACCCTGTATATTGTGTAATTTTAACCACCATGTTTAAAATTTAAACCATGCTGGTTAAAATTACCAAGTCGCTGACAACTTATAAAAATAAAATAACGTCAACTTTAAAAAAAACAAACCTATAAAAGGTACAATAGGTACATTTGATATTTCCCAAAATGAATGTAATTACCTTTTCTTATTTGACTACAGTCTATCAGCAATATTTATTAAACACGTCTAAAATACAAAAATTATCCACGTTTACAGACATGAAAAGCCTAGAACGAGCCGAAGATGTTAAAATTCATAATGGTTTGAATTTGAAAGTAGGACATGTCTTAGAAAACATTGGATCCTTACTTGTGGAGCTGGATAGATAGCGAACTCCAGTTTGCTCTTTTTGCCGAATTCCTCTGAAAGCTTCTCCATGAGAAGCGAGGTGAAGCCGGAGCCTGTCCCGCCGCCGAATGAATGAAACACGAAGAAACCCTGGAGCATTAATATAAGTTTATGAGTCTAGTTAGCTATTATTATTATATACATTTATTTCGGATGGTCAAATACATCCATAAAGCTGTTAGTAATATAGAAATGCAAACTAAATAGGTACAAACATAACACTAACGGAAACTCCGATACTTATGCGCATGTCACTTGACTGCGTGCAGTCGCATCCAGCGTGCGAGCATCGAAGAATCCCACCGCGGTCCGACAATACACACAGCCTCAAGGCTTGTACAGACTCACGCGACATCGCGGGCGCGACGCGACTCTAGTAGGACAATTTCTTTGTCGGAGCCTGTCGCGCCCGCGATATCGCCCCAGTCTGTACGAGCCTTCACACAGGATGCTGTCAGTACCAGCACGGGCAGCATGCATGCGCGTTAGGACGGAGGTGTAAGGCTTGTGCATGACTGCAGCGAAATTAGAGTCGGTATCCAGCGCACGAGCATCGGAGAATCCCACCGTGCACCGGTCCGACCATACAAATAGGATGCTGTCAGTAGTAACAAGCATGCGCGTTGGGACGGAGGTGTAAGGCTTGCGCGCATGACTGCAGTGAAATTAGCTATGTTTTTTTAATTCTAGTTAGAATTCATGCCCAATAAGTTTCAATTCTAGTTAGAATGCATGTTTCAATAATGGAATGCTTGGACAAACGAAGGTTAATTAATTGAGACATTTTTTACCATTTTTTAAACATGCGAGTTTTAAGCGAAAAAAACCGGTGAAGTGCGTGTCGGACCACGCACAACGAAGGGTTCCGTAGTTGGGATGAATTTATCCTGAGAACAAACTTAACATTGATGTTGAAAAACATGTTCCCTCATACATTCCAACTGGCAAATGTGTAAGTTTGTACGCACAATATTGAGAGATTTGTCATGTTATTTTAAGACCATAGACTTCCTATAGGTTTTTCTGTAATCTAAAACACTAAAGTAAACAATATTTGTATTTTTTTTCAACATTTTTGGCTCTGTAGTTTCGGAGATAAGGGGATAGTCAATTATCTATTAATTTTAAAATAAAAAAATAAAAATCTGCTACCCTCACAACAAGTGCTTTCATATAATATGTCACACGATAGTTCGCGTGACTTTTTTTTTGTTCTAGTTTGCCCCCAAAATTGACCCCCTCATATTCAAAATTAATTTATTTACGTTACGCGTCCCGAGTTTTGGTCACAGAAATTCATATTATGTTTACCAAAGTTGAATATAATCGGTCCAGTAGATTCGGAGGAAACCGGGGAAACCGGCTGTAACAGACGGACGGACAGACAGACAGACACGAGTGATCCTATAAGGGTTCCGTGTTTTCTTTTTTAGGCACGGAACCTTAAAAAGTGTCGCACTGAAGTGAAGTAAGCACAAATAAGTTTTACAAAGCCATTCAATTTAAGAGTCATGTCAACATGGTATTGAAACTTTGATCCCATTGAAATAGTATAAGCGAGGAAGTGAAAATAAGAATAAAAACATCCTAATACTGGAAAACCCATTTAAAATACATGGACAAAATGGCGAAAAATAGCGGAAATCCGATGGATGCGAGAAGCACAAATTGAGACTTTTCTTCCCTTTGTGGAGTAGCTTGGGGAAGGCCTATGTCCAGCAGTGGATGGGTGAATGATGATGATGATTTAAAGAAGTTAACGCGGGAGATATTATAGTGGACAAGTGAGCGCGTTTCCTAACCTGTAAACCAGTACACTGGTCAGCCAACTTCCTGACTCTCTCCATGACAGGACCGAGGACCTCACGGCCGGTGGAGTAGTGACCACGCGCGTAGTTATTAGCCGCGTCCTCCTTGCCCGTGATCAGCTGTTCCGGATGGTACAGTTGCCGGTATTCGCCTGAACGGACCTCATCTGGGAAAGGAAACGGATTTAATCAGCGATGTCAACACGTTTAAGCGGTTAAGAACTGTCTTTAATTCTGTATGGAGTTCTAGCCAAAGTTAGCTGCAACACTTGGCTGGATATCATCTAGACATATGTGATAAATATATTGTAGAATTACCAACTGAACTTGCCAGCTGAAAGCTAACAAATTGTTTCCCACTTCGAGCACGATCTCATCATTCAGCACCAAAGCTGAAATACCGATACTATCCTAATTATAGTTGACTAACCAATAACAGTGGCCTCTAAATCCACCATCACAACTCTCGGCACCATTTTTCCTCGATCAGCTTCGGAGAAGAAGGTGTTGAAGCAGGAGTCTGCCACGTTGGGGTCTTGTTCGTAGGCCGGCAGGGTTCCATCCGGACGGATGCCGTGCTCCAGGCAATAGAGCTGCCAGCATGCCACCCCCATCTGCACTCCCGCCTGCCCGACGTGCACAGAGATGCACTCCCTCTGCTCACGTAAAATAAAATTACACGTTAAAGACATCGACGACAACTTCAGCAGCGTTTTGGGAGGGTCATCTCCTGGCCTTGGAGCAGCATTCGATCAGAAAGCCAGAATCTGTGAAAGCCATTAAAAAATGTAAATTTGCACAATGTATCTCAAAGACGCGAGGCCCATCTTAGGGTTCATCAACGTGCTTGGCCGTCAATTTACACTTCTAAAACATGACGCAAAACAAGCAATCCAATAGGAAGACTAAGCACTACAGGGATTTTAAATCCTAAAACATGGACTTGTACGTCTGTTCTAGAATAAACTAGGCACTTGGGCTACCGGTAAACTATGTTCCCTGAAGCACGCACAGACAAAAAATATATTTCTAAAATCACTTACCATGATGGATACTAGTAATTTTGACGATCCGATTTAAACAATATATAAAAAAACTGTTTATAAAACTATTACGTTACAAAAAATTTGAAACCGACTGAAATTTTGAAAAAATTGCGAATCAGCGCCCGTCTGCTGGGCTGCTTGGATCTCTTGTTAATTTTTATTCCACGTTCGAATTTACATGTTATGTTTTTTGTGTGCCAGGATTTGAAAGGTTCAGCAAAAAGTTTTAAATCGGTCAAAGAATCGAAAATATTTTATAGAGCAATAAAAAGGTTTTATTACATAGGTAACCGATGGACTGATGACCTTGCGAAGCCCGCAGTTTCCGCTGGATACGGGAAGCGTGGAACCGGTCGAAGTGGCGGTGCTTGGGGGAGGCCTATGTCCAGCAGTGGACGTCATTCGGCTGAAATGATGATGACATAGGTAATATTCATGGGTAATTCGAAAAATGTGTGAATATGAAGACGGATAGCGCCTTCTCTTCGTATATTCGATTACACTATAATTATTCACACTATATTATTATGAAGCTCATGAGTCTTCGGTGAGCTGGACCCGCGGGTCCATTTGACCACATAATTTATTTTCTGTATTTTTGTTTGTTAACTGGAAAAAAATACATTTACCGCCTTATTACAAAACAAGATTTATATTTTGACATGGCTTAAACCATGGAGCCAGTTTTTGTAATAAGAACGTAACAGTGATTGAAATACCGTTCTTTATACAAAACTCAAAACTTAGTTCGGTACTAAATTGTCAGTTTTATGTTTAAGAACTTTACCATAGTCGGAATAAAGTTCGAAATTCAAAAATGGCTCCATGTTTTAAACCTGGGTCTGAAGCACGTCTGAAGGTAAACGTTGTTTTGTAATAAGGAGGATATTGTTTAGCTACCAGTGGATACAGTCGAGCGCAAAATTGGTTAGTCAAAATATAATAAAAACGCAATTTATTTATTTACTTAAGGTTCACCCACAGCACATACATACACATACTTAAACTTAATCATACTGTAATATTCTAATATATATGCCAATTACAGGTAAACACAACATTGACAGCAAAGACGCCAAAATACCGCTTAGTTGCTAACTTAAATCTAGGTGTACAATTGATTAATAAATGAATATAAATATTATGAAGAAAAATAAATGGAAATGGAAACGAGCAACTCATTCATAAACTGTGCAATTCAATTAGGTTTAAAGTTTATTCCCAATCAAAATCTAAAATCTTTTTAAATTAGGTAGGTACATGTAAGTTAAATCAAGACAAAACTTTTTATAACGAGAATATTAACTAAATGTTATACTCAAATATAACAGAAAAAAATAAATATGTATAATAATAATAAAATAATACAGCGTAGTAGTTACATAAATCAACTATTAGCGGCCCTCGTGCACTTAATTTAGGTATTATACAGTAAAAAATATTTAGTTTTAGTGTTAGTGAATATGTGTGGTATATTTTAAGAATAAGGTCATAAAAATAAAACTAAAAGATTCGGCTTTACTCCGTGACTGTACTAATAATGAAATTGGGCAATGGGTCCAGTCAACCTATTCAAAATATGATTGGGTTGAGTGATCCCGCAGGTCCATTTCGAGTGGGTCCAGTTCACCAAAGACTCATCCACGTATGAAATCAAGGTGACAAGTAGGGCAAATATTTCCATCACTGACATACAATATATAAGAGAAACAGACCAAACATTCGCTAAAAATTGCGTAGCCATTACGCACATAGGGAGTGTTGTCAATACAGGGCCGAACTAGGGCCGGTTATGTGGTTGCCGGTATTATATCTAACAATATTCAAAGAACCGATACACTTACTGAAAATCCGCGTAAATCGATATTCTCTGGGTATAAGAAGTGTAGAATAAAGTCTTAACGAATAGAACCACCCATCTATTCCCGTGGTTATTGTAAAAGGCGACTAAGGTAGTACTTTAAGAGGACGATGTTCAGCAGTCCTCTATCCTCCTTTTGACGACCGGCTTGACGGTATATCTTTATATACCGTCAAGCCGGTCTATGTACAGACCGTTGACGGATTAGTATCGGATAGAAGAACCGGCCCTGCCGAAATGATGTTGCTTATCAATATGGCGGCTCGAGATAGACAAGCTATGCGTCAAATTTTGTCTATGTATGAGTCAGTGACAGGTGACAGAACGAGATACCATCTACGACTTGTCGTTTAGTAAAAAAAGGATAAAGAATCATGTCCATCTACATAAATATAACTATGGATTAATGCTTAGAATAATGACAAGGATTAATGTTTGGTCTGCTTCTCTTATATGTCTGTGATTTCCATAACCATGCACTCAGGTAGGCATGCAAGAAGAGCCAAAAAGTATGGATAAAAAAAGAAAAGAAATCGATTTCGACATATTATTATCGAAAAATAAAGTCGATAATAAATAATAATAATATATTTATATAATAATATTGGTGTAATTTACTAAAAATTATAATTATGTACTTTAAGAAATAATATTGTTTGTTTTTTATTCACAGAAATACCAAACTAGAAACATAATTTCTGATGTAAAATCTTAACCAATCAAGCCCCACTGTAATAAATAATTTATTAATAAATTTTAATTCAATCAGGATGATTTCTCTATAGGCACTGCATAACATTATCTGTTTTTCTAAGCGTGTATCTATCGAAGTGCGATTAGGTACAGTACCTATCCTTTTTTTTTGGGTGGGAAATTATCACGTAACTTCTCCCGCTCTGGACGGAGCCGTGTCAGACTTTTACTGAGTAAAACCCACCCGTGTTCCTTCCGTTGCCTGTGTTCCAGGGCCACGATATCCCTTTCGGACAAACTCGCAACCCTGGCAGGCATTGGCCCTATCAGACCCCGTCAGTTGGTGCTGATATCTCTTTGAGGCGCGCGTGGAACACAATGCGCCGTCGAACCGGGCCTGGTCCTTATCGGACGGCGAGCTACCCATCGTTCAACGTCCGCAAGTCGTATTCCGCCTCCTCCTTCGCGAGCATTACTGCTTCGCAGAAAGAGGTAACGGCCTCCCATGCACTCTCGCTCCAAACCATGGCCTGAACCAGGGCCGGATGCGAGAGATCTCCGCCGCCAATCGCCTCCGTAAGGACACGGCGGTGCTCCGCCCAAGTCGGGCAGACCTCCTCCAGGTACAGTATCCTGAGGCATTCATAAGAGGTATTTACTTCATTATATTCTTAACTAAGCTTACCTATCTAAAATTATTAAACTAAAGTAAGTTAAATATTTATATTCAGTTTATTGTTTTAAAGATTTTTAGTAGTTCTTCAGAAGTTATTCTGATAAAATCTCACAAAACGCATACCAGGCTTGTTCATCTAAAAAATAAAGTACCAACATTTAAAATCGAGGGTGGCAAAGTACGTTACAAGTAGGGCACTAAGATAGGGGTGGGATGCTATTAGGGCAACAAGGGATGGGGTGGTTGGGGCGGGGAGGTAACATTCACCCCTCTTGTGTGGATGTCGTAAGTTGATTTACATTTTTGTGCTCGTTAGCTGGGATAAATGTTTGGTATTTTTATTAGTTTCATTTAATGGAGCACGTTTATCGTTTACTATAATTGTAGAAATTTTGGATACTTGACATGAGATCTACTAAACTATATAAACTAAATCAAATATATACAACATGTCCCAGAATTAAGGCACAACCTCTTAAGGGGTCATTGTACTCATCATTATGAACAACTTTTACTGTGGGACATTCTATCAGCTGGTTTATTTATAAATCGAGAGAAACCCTCAAATTTTATAGGCAAACCTATAGCGATTTGGGTATTTTTTATAGTAACTCGTGCATTTGCTCTCAGAAAGCAGGATTTGGTGAAGTGGAACTGATGATGGACACCAGAGACGGCCACCGGAACAATATAATAATAAGTATTTAACGGGTTGCGATTCGATTAGGTACTTCAAAGTGGTTCCTAAGCAATTTATGCTCGTCACTATGCATATGGTGAGTGGCAATTCTCCTGGTTTACCAGGAGAATTCCTCAACAATCAACGTCCCATCATCGGGAAAAGCAATATTTTGTAAAAGGTGATGAGCAGTTAACATAAGGCTATTGTAACTTATAAATTAAAAACTGACAAACCAAAAAGTGATAAATAAAAAACTTTTTACAAAAAAAAAATAACAGACTTCCAAAAAAACACTACAAAGTGAAAAATAACTTTAATTTCGGAAGTCGGTGGCAAAAAACTAAAATACAGATCCAAAGACACTGACTTTCAAAATTAAAATTATTTTTCACGTTCTAGTGTTTTTTTTGGAAGTCGGTTATTTTTTTTGTACTTAAAAAGTTTTTTATAGTTTTCATCGTTCCATGATTGATGTCGGAATAGTTTTATAACTGTTTTTCTTGAGCCCTCCTTTCTGCTTTTTTATTCCGTAAACTAAATGAAATATGAATAACTGCTTTGCTAAGTTCAAAACCATTATACGCAAAAATTGAGACATGTGTGTATAACTCTTTTTCCTACTTATGATAAACAAAAAAAACAACAAAATAACAATAACAAAAAAAATAAAAAATAATTTAAACATTTATATCTGTAACTTTTATGGTGTAAATACTAAAGAGTATTCTATTATTTAATAAATAAAAGTTTTATCTATATAACTAATTAAAAATATTTAATTAAATTAGCATCTTTAATCAGGCGTTACAACACAAACCAAGTACTTCGCCAAAAGCCAATCATCGTAATCCGTGTCCACAATAAATCAAATCATTGTCTTTTTAACACTTCGGTCACAGTCGACCGCGTGTTAATCCTTTACATTCAAATGTAAACTTTTGTCAAGTGTTAACATTATTTTGAATATATAATTGCGTTACATTGTTGTAGTGTGTAAATAAAGAGGAGTGTGACTATCGATTCGTTTCGCTTGCGGTTGGTGAAAATAAGGGCTGAATATTGGGATTGGTGTTTTTTTCTTCATAATGGTTAAGGAGTAGTTCCTTCAAAAGACAAAGTCAAAGATTTATTTGCAACCTAAGTGTACATTTTGGTGTTATTTTATAATATAGGTGCTTACAACTTAGCGGCCTTCTCCACGCATCGCAAAATTGAGGGTTATTAACATTAAAAAATTAAAATATCTAGTTATGCTATTGTCACGATTTTACATTAAAAATTTCAATAATTTACTTAATCAAATCTACTTATTATATTACTTACTTATAGGTACTTTCTACTTATAATATATTTATTATATTTTATTTAACACTTTAAGCACACAAAATGTACAGAGGCGGACTTAATGCCATAATATACTTCTTAATATACTTCTTACTATTACTTATTTACTTATTCAATTTTACTCATTCAAATAATAATCTATACACTTTTTTATAATTCAAAAATAATATAAATACACTTTTTATTAATTAGATCGCCTTATTCGTTTATGGAGAATAGGAAGTCATGTAGGTAGTGGTGTAAGTGTGTGTAATGTCTGTGTACGAGAATGTGTGTGCAATGGTTATTGAATTATTTTTGGTGTAAAAATTCTTCAATTTTTTAAAAGTACAGGTTATAGCGGTGATTTATTTTGGTTTGATACATAATTATTGACGAGCAGTGGTGGCTCAATGGTAACGGCCCTGACTTACGAGTCGTAGGTCGTGGGTTTGAGCCAGGCGCTATACTTTGTGTAAATAATTTCATCACCACTGCTCTCAAAACGGTGAAGGAAAACATCGTGAGGAAACCGGCATGTCCTAGAACCAAAAATTCGAAGACATGTGACATCTACCAACCCGCACTGGGCCCGCGTGGTGGATTACGGCCCACTCCCTCTCGGAGAGAGGAGGCCTTTGTCCCAGCAGTGTGAACATTATAGGCTGATTATGTATTTATATAATTATTTGAAGAATTTAAGTACCCTCAGATTTGTGAACACACTGTTATATTATTTTTACTACCTATCTACTATTTTTTTTTTTACCAGCGAATATCTTTCTATAGATCTACCGACCTGTAAAATGCTTAATTTGAAACAAGCACACGATTCCTTTTATCACTTTCTCTATATCCTATATTTTATATTGGCACCCTGCGGTACCTACATTATCATCAATGTTCATCATCCTCATCATCGTTAACGAGACCAGTGACGTGAAACTGAATAAAATCGTACAGTTGGAGAGCTTTACTTATTATAATTTCTTGTTTATTTCTGGATAATATTTACATAATTTAAAAGCTAATAGTCATAAAATGATAATAATGTGTATATAAAAACGGGAGGAGAAAGAATCTTTTCCTAAGTTAAAGCTTTTCCTATTCATCATCATTATCATCATTTCAGCCGAAAGACGTCCACTGCTGGACATAGGCCTCGCCCAAAAAGGGGGGTGGGGGCGGGGGTTACCATAATAGCCACGCTTGGCAGGCGGGTTGGTGATCGCAGTATGGTGTTAAAATGGATAGACAACGCTGCTGCCCATTCTCTAGTAAGTCCCTTAGTCGCTCTTTACGACACCCACGGGAAGAATTTGGATGGTGCTATTCTTTACGTCCGACACCTCACGGACAATCTCGCTTTTCCTATTATTAATAAGAAAAATAAATCCGTCTTGTAAATAATATTGGAACTCAAACTCAAAATAAAATAGTATATCCTTCTTGGGTAAATCAAACAAATATTGATAGAAAAAAAAAAGAAACAGGCCAACTGACAAGTTTGACAAATAACTGTCACCCAGCGGACATTGACAGGGGTAGATTAAATACCGATATTATTGTGAAACCCGATCCTTATCTTTAGGATTATCGCTAATGTGCCGAGATATCATCTTAAAAGAGGGACCAGTGTGGATTTATGTTACAGACCAACAAAATGTGTCAAGCTTAATGTGTGAGTACAGTTCTTTACTTTAGTTTTCATTACCTATAACTTGAACTTTATTGTTTTTAGGGTTCCGTACCTCCAAAGGACAAAAGGAACCCATATAGGATCACTCGTGTGTCTGTCTGTCTGTCCGTCTGTCACAGCTGATTTGCTCCGAATCTACTGAACCGATTAAGTTGAAATTTGGTACACATATGAACTTCTGTGACCCAAACACAGACGTATTACGTAAATATTATTAATATGGAGGTCACTTTTGGGGGGCAAATTAAAAAATAAAAATAAAGTTTTGCTGACTGTACCGTGTGACATATCAAATGAAAGGGCTTGTTTTAAGGGTTTTATATATATATTTGTATATATTTTAAAATACATACTTTTGAATATATTTAAGAAAATTGATGAAAAATTACCATTCCCTCCCCCTTATCTCCGAAACTACTGAGCCTAAAATTTTGATAAAAATACAGAAAATAGTTCTTTACTCATAGATTACAGGAAAACCTATAAGAAGTCTGTGGTCTTAAAATAACATGTTAAATCACTCAATATTGTGCGTACAAACTTACATTTGCAGTTGGAATGTATGGGGGTCACGTTTTCCAACTACAATGTTAAGTTTGTTCTTGTGATAAATTCATCCCAACTACGGAACCCTTCATTGTGCGTGGTCCAACATGCAATTGGCCGGTTTTTTGGAGGTACACATAGATGTACTTATCTGGTGGTACAGTGGGCCCCACGCCAGTAATAACACTTTGACCTTGAGCTGGCTTAGCGATTATGGAGGTTCAATACAATAGAAAGCCAGCTTACACTGGTTTTGTTACGTGCGGCTCACTGTACGTATTTATTAAACATTCTAAAACAATAGCCAGCCTCAGGCGAATATGAAATTTCTTCATAACTATTGACGGAGATAGAAAGATTAACATAGCACTGCGCCTGTATTCCTAGAAGGGGTTAGCAGAAAGTGTACAGTGAGCACCAAAAAGATACTACACGTGTACACGGACAAGGAACCATTTTATTGCTAACAATCTTTGTTCCATAACATTTTATCCATATAGGTACAAAACAAAGTATATAATTTATTTTACCAAAACAAAGTAAAGTTTTTGTCCCAAAACATCTACCGACACACCCACATTATAGGGTATATAGATGTTTTGGGACAAAATATTTATTTCGAATACAAATCGGCCGTGCATACATCTTTTTGGGACTGACTGTACCTACCAATAAATCTTGAACTATACCAACACATTTCACCCGATCTATTTAAGTACGGTTACTACATTATGTAATTGTGGGCGATTCCTTTACTATTAACCGATTTAAATCTAGCTTTGGCGTCCTACTCAGAATTTCCCAGTAGAACAAACCAAACAACATTTGGTCCGATCTGGGAATCGAACACAGGACCATTACCTATTATTTATAAATTAGAGGCTATAGAAATATAAATCGACTTGCCTGACATTTGGTCTTTCAGGCGAAAATCCAAAGGATATTATATAAAATTCAACCCGGCTCTGACATAAGCAGGCAGAACAGTTTGTTTTTGAGGAAAAATCTGAACCCGTATAGACAAAAAGGAATAAAATTTTCCAGCCCAATAACAATCCACATACAATAGCCCGAGGTGTGGCTCAAATAAAAAATCCCATTTGGCCCACGGAGGCGGAATAATGACCGCTTTTTACTGGTTTAATCCGGATCAGATAACTGGGGCTTATGCGATGCCCGTTTGATATTCATGATCATTCTCCGAGGATTTTAGGGATCAAAATGTACTGCAGATTTGGTTACGTTTTACTGTAATTGATAATTACTTACTAAAAATGAGAGTGCAGGGAGACTAGTAAATTCATTTTGATCTCTTTAAAAAAAGGATATTTTCTGTGACAGGGTAAGCTGGGGGTCTAATCCGAACATAAATCCGAAGTATCGGCCGAATGTTCGGCTGTTTCTGTACTACAACTAACTATGGCAAACAACGGCAAAAAAAAAAAACGACAGTCAAAGAGATAAGCCAAAGTCAAAAATGTGACTTGAAATCGAGTAAGGACTGAAGTCAAAAAAGGAAACTTTGGAAGTTATAAAACGGCCGAACAGTCGGCCGATACTTCGGATTATCACTACGGAATAGACCCCCTGGAGTGAAGATCTCCTTCACCAACGTACACTCTCAAACACACACACTCTTAAATCACATATTATGTATCCAGTCTAGATTATTTTTAACTGATATTGAACCTAGACTCTAAGTTAACTTCATCACATACATGTTGTTACCTCGTTGGTACTCGTATTTACATATTTAAGTATTGGGGGCTGGTGACCCGTAACACAGGTATTTTATGCCTTTTTCGGCGCCAGTCTCTCACAAATGTTAACCCTACTTCATACATTGCTGCAGTGCTGCCCAAAACAACATTTGTGATGAGAAATAAATAAATAAATTATTATTAAAAAATATTATTATTAGGATACTTGCCAATTGACTTTTACCCACGACCTCCATGGGATCGAGACCCATGCGGGTGAAACCAGCAGGCGGAGTTTTGGAAATATGGATACAGAAGACAGCGGAAAACATATTTTGATGAATAACGAAGATTTTACGAAAATGTATGGTGATGATAAGGATGTGTGTGTACAAAATCAGGTAAGCTCGTATCATTTATTTACATCAACATTCTCGTAATTCACAATTTGTACAAGTTAGTCACGCCAATGGGTACTTCGCTAGCAGTACATAAGCAGTTCATCCATGGTGCAGGGCTTGAAGCAGCATTCGTCCGCAAGACCTCGCTTGCCGCGCACGCCACCCAGTGCCCGCGCCGAGTCCTCTGGCTTCCACCACCCAGCATCTCGCTTTTCCTCAGAACCCCAGCAGATAGCGGCCAGCACTTCTGAGAGCCGACGTCCACAGTAATAATTGGCACCATTCTGCGCCTCACAGCACCAAGCGCATGCTACCACGAGAATAAGGACCAAAGTCAGTTTCATGTTGATTGACGATTTGTTGGATCTTCAACTAAAGTCAAATTATTGACCCGAAGGGTTTTGGAATGTTGTACGAGTAATATGTAAGAAGGCAACTGTCTCACGAAAGTGGTTCGAATGTGTTGACGCGCAATAATCCCGAGCTTTTATACTTCGAGATACCTCATTATTATTCAGACAAATTTTATTAATGGGTCCTAACTGAAATCTAAGAGCGTAGGCTGAGGGAAATTTATGTTACCTTGACTTTCCACGTGAATGAGCACCTTATAGAATGTGGGTGATTTAGGAATGGAGCACATAATATGTAAAATGATAATTTTGTCCCACAAAGAAATTAAGGAAAAATATTTTAAGCAACAAGATAATTATAACATGACATATAATACAACCACGCCTGCTTTTCCCCGAAGGGTTAGGCAGCATACCTGTAGTACACCCACTTTTCGCCAGTTATGTTTAAGCCCCATGTAGTAGGGAGCAAGCATTTTGCCAACAGCCGGGCACAAATCCAAACTACTACGACATTCCTGATTGGATTATAATCAATTGATAAAGCAATAGAGGAAAGCTGCTATCAATAAGAATCTTTAAAGTTCTGTAATAGGTACCCACAGCGTCAGTATGTGCTAACCCCTCAAGTTTTATAATTTTATACTGCTTCAACATTGAATTCGTTACGAATAATCTAAAATATACTCTTCAAAATGAGTTCATTGTTTTGACTTGGATTAGAACCATCGCATCACCGACCATCGTCATACTCATACCGGTAGTTTGATTATTTAATTATTTGATTTTTCTTGGTTTTCAAATTCTTTAAAAATATTACTAAAACAAAATAGAAAATACATTATATTCAAAAATATATAATGCACTAGCTGCGCCCCGTGGTTTCACCCGCGTAAGTCTCGATCCCGTAGGAATATAGGGATAAAAAGTGGCCTATATGTTAATTTAGGGTGTCAGCTACCTCTATACAAAATTTTATCAAAATTGGTCTAGCCGTTTTTACGTGAAAGAGTAACAAACATCCATCCATCGATCCATCCATACTTACAAACTTTCGCGTTTATAATATTAGTAGGATAAAAGTAGGATAGGTTATGATAGTTTATAGGGCTAGGATATGAACCTCCAATCTTATGCACGGCAAACGGTATGAAACACATTAACTTACATCTCGTAAATGTTAACCCTATTATTGCTTGTCGTTATACGCAATAATAAAAGTATTAACGTTTTATTAACAATATTAATATTATAAATACTAACTTAAACTTATTTATTCACCAAAACAATACAATACATTAATTATAATATTTTTTTTTTGCAAAATACATAAACCAACTTGGGACTATCACGGATATTAACGTTCATGTCTTTAGGGGCGGGAGGGTGGGAGGGTGGTAACCACTTACTGGAGCTGTGTGTACATCAAGACGTAAAGTAGCAATGTCTCGTCTCTTCTGTCTGGCCTGCGCTTTAAACGAAACACTGACATAAGTGTCTAATCACACACGTGTAGTAGTTACTTATATACTTGCCAAGAAATATTACTTCGTAAGCGCTGACCTGACACGTTATAAAATTACTAATCAAATGGACATGGCTTTAAGCTATCTAATTAACTTCAGAGCTGTTGTACTTAATTGCATAAGTGTATGAGATAGCTAGTATTTTTTTTTTGCACCAGTGCGCATAGCAAGACTATTAAGTTAATTAAACTTCTCCATGCCCCTTACAATCGAGCTTTTTCTACTTTAATATAAGACAGATCGTAGTTAAACTATCTAAAATCAAGTAATAAAAGTAAACAGTAGCGGTAACCATAAAGGTCGGTAATTAAATCTTAAGGGCTGCGCCACTAAGGGTCTGAGCGAGGGTGCACACAATGGACCATAGAACCAGGGTTATGGGGCCAGGTGCCCCGCTCATGTACTAAAGCTTTAGTTGACTTTATTTTATTTGTGATTTACTGGTAGTTTTAGTGATGTTGTGTGTTAATTTCGGGGTTCCGTGAAATTACTGGCCCAAGGATTAAAATTATATAAACTCACGCCTTCTTCCCATGGCGGTAGGCAGAAACTATACAACGCCACTTTCTACGCCCCTTACATACTCACCTACATTCTTTAAAAAAAAATAAAAAGTAACTGGACTGCTGGACTGGATTAAAATGATTATGTTATTATTAAAGGAATTAAGGACCAATTATTATTAACAAAATTATTTAAGGACCAAAAATGATATCAATCACGTTTGGTCTTTAAATTCGTTAAATATTATTTAGGGGCCAGGAACTGTCAGGTGACAGTTGTTCCTATATATTTAAAAACAAGTTTATATCAAATAAACATAACTTAAGATGAGAGAGTCTATAATTAACTTTATAGACGACTACAAATCTAATAACATTTGTCGTGCATCTGTGGTCGCTTTTTTATCATAGCATAAAACATGATAAATAAGCTTTTTAATCTCAACTAAAACCCAGCTTAGCCGGTATAACCCAATTTAATTTTACAACACCACACGTTCTCCCTCTTTACTCCACTTCCAACCGAACTTACTACATAAAATTTTTTGGCCCAAAAATCCATTTTTTCGATAAAAAAATCCGCCTCATGAATGCCACCATTGTTCTCAGTGCACCGATGCATCGTGACAGATGGGGCTGCGTTGTATGGTGTTCCATGGTGTCGGATAGAAGCGATAAGGGTAAACGGTTTGACACCGCGACAATCGGTCAGATTGCTCTGTGCGTGGATTTGTAATAATAAAAGAGAAAGTTTATTTGAACGAAAAATAACTGGAAAGGTGAACGGTTCTTTGAAAAATTGATGACATGAAATGATTTGGAAAACTAAAGCATCTACGGCCTTTAAAAAATTACGAACAATATAAACAGAGCAGCATTTGATGGCTTTTTTATTGTCTTATAGTAACTTTTAATTAGGCAAGTGTATTGAATAATTAAGTTTTATGTAAATCTGCCTTATTTTTTTAATATAATCAAGAAGTACCTCATCGATTTCGAAACATATAACCGTAATGGCATCCAAAATAATAATTCACCACATGCCAGTCTCGTAGACTCCTTCCTAATTACGTAGCATCTTCTTCTACGAACTTTGGAAAGACGCTACGAGTCGCGTAGCTTCGTAGCGGTCGAACTTGAGTGGCCTTGATGACTGTAGAAATACCTGAATTCTGTTGTAATTTAACCCGATTGCCGCAGTGCAGCAGTGGAGGGTAATGTTTTTACCAATATTTCGTTTAAAATAATGAAAGAATGTATTTAGATATGCGTCATTTAAATTTTCCATAAACTCCTGCTTCATTCCAAACCAATAGCTCCAATTAAGTCATGACGGGCGTGACATCGGCGTGTTATTGGTAAATTCGACATGCGTGGGAGTGTAGCCGCAGACTCAATTTAATGTTTATTTATTTGTATTAATTTGACGCTTGTTAGTTTGCCGTTTGGTCATAGAATCGGATTAAATCACATAATGAATCCATTCTCGTAATGATATTTACAGCAAACAATTTCGATAAAGTACTGTGATTACCTAGATCTATGCGATAGATCTAGGTATTCGAAGTACTTACTGTATTCAGTATTATTTTTTAGTGGGTCATCATAATGATTTAAGCCAGGTATCATAGGACTAGGAGGTTCTTCATAAACGTAGTTTTTAATACGCTGTCTACCAGCGCAGACTACACAGATATACAATTTTCCTAGAATTTACGATTATATCGTGACTTCGTGAGTAGTTTTTAACACATAACATAACATCATGCCTGTATTCCCTGAAGGGTTAGGCAGAGGTGTACCAGTACACCCACATTGCACCAGTTTGTCCCATGTATTAGGGGGCGAGTACTTTTTAAAATAACCAAAATATATAAAAATATTGCCCTATATTAACCCATCTGCTACCGGCAGGTATTGAAATTTTCCTAAAATACCGTTATAATATCGGTATTTAGTGGTTCCGTTACTAAAATCTGAACCGGAACAGGAATCTAAATTGGAACCTTTAAGAACCATTATTTTACCAGATCTTCTTTAAAGCGGGTCTGAACGAGTTCATACGATGCCGCTCAACGCAGGACGATAGCTCTGTGGGCAAATTTGTATTTCATTGTCAGTATGTTTTTTGGGCATGTCCTACCAAGTTCATAAGGTATTTCGGTAACATTTGATTCTTTTCTTTAAAAAAATATTACTTTATATTATGATTACAAAATAGTTATTTCCTATGTCCCACCACACGTCACTATGGCTATAAAGTTACATCTCTCTCTTTTAAAAAAAATTGTAGTGGAGTAGGATATCTCCAAAAGAAGGAACTCTTATTTTAAAACGATTTTAATAACACACATTTAACATAATAACAACCTTATAACCGGTATATTGGAACCATTATTTGGAACCGGTACTTTGGAACCAGAACCAAACCGAAACCTGAACCGGAACCGTACCGAAAAGAAGAACCTTTTTAAGAACCGAAATTAAAAACCGGAACCCAAATTCGTACCGGTTTTCAATCCCTGGCTACCGGTAAGTATAAAATGCACTCACTTAACTACTTGTACCATGTTACTCAGCACGCAAATTATCATCTGACTAACCTTTTTCCAACAATATTGCGGTCAGCTTCCAGTCTAACTAGATGCAGCTGACTACCAGTATTTTACATGGAGCGACTGCCTATCTGTCCTTCACAACCCAGTTACTAGATAACACGATACCCCTTGGTAAGACTGGTTGTCAGACTTTCAGGCTTCTGACTACCCGTAACGACTATCATAGATCCACGAATGGTGACAGCAGGGACGAACGGCTTAGCGTGCTTTCCGAGACACGGAGGAGTCTTAGTGGTGGTCACCCATCCGCGGATTAACCGCGGCAAGTGTAGCTTAACCTGAACGATCGACTCGTGGTGCTGTTATGACTTACCCACAAGCTCCTCGCACTACTTAACCCGCAAATAAACCACCTAATTGTTAGCAATCTGTGTATTATAAACAGTTTATGGTAACCATACCGTCCGGCACGCGACCGGCGCGAGGCCGGTCCCGGTCGGGCACGAGGCCGGTCCCAGTCACGTTTGGACACTTGTAAGACACGTGTTGTGGGTGTTAAAGTGTAATGGATGCATACTCTTTACGTTAAGTGTAATGAATTAGCTATTTATTAATTATTATAATTATTTTTGTATTTTGTAATTATGAGCTTTGATTTTTGGACTCAATCTACTTAGAACAAAAAATGTTCGCGTTAAAAAAAAATACGTTGTGTAATGTTAAATCTCCTCAGAGTGTCAATGTTTATCAATTTACCTAATATCATCGATTTTATCACACTGAACAACTCGTTCCAATAAGACGATGGTGTCATAAAATGTGGTAAATATAAATTAGATTTTGACTAGCTTTTCCCCACGGCTTCGCTCACGTTAATTTAGAATTTACAAAACGAAAGTTTAAACGTATACGAAAAATTTCAGGATGATCTGTTCAGTGGTTTAGGCATGAAAAGGTAACAAACAAAAAACAAACTTACGTTCGCATTTCGAAAGGCACGTGGCGCAATATATTCTCATAAGACCGTTATTGTTGTTTTCCTCGCGAACAGTACTTTTTTTACGGGATTAAAGGTGGGTACCTTTAATCCCGTAAAAAAAGTACTGTTCGTACACCTGACAACATATATGCAAAATTTCAGGACGATCGGCCCGGTTTAATGGTTTAGGCGTGAAAAGGTAACAAACAAACAAACTTACTTTCGCATTTGTAATATTATTATTAATAATTAATATTTCCTTTATTTCACTATATATACATATAAATTATATTATTAAATATTAGAATATAGAAAAAGAATATAAAAACATTTCAAAATATAAAAAATAGTAGCCCACCGGTATCGGGAACAGGGTCCAAGCTACCGGCGGTCAGGGCTCCAGAGAGAGGAACCTCCTGACAATGCGAGCCGTGTCCAGAAGTACCGCTCTCTGAATCAGGCCCTTAATCCAGCCGCCCAACGCGAGCCTCCTTAGGTGTTGGTCGAGGCTCTTGGCAATTAAGCCATTGGCTGATATATAATATTATAAAGTTAGGATAGGATGTTACAGATATCTTAGTGTAGGAACACATTCCGCCATAATAATGTGCAACAGCATTATGTTGAGCATCTGCAACTGAGTAAATCTCATCTGTCCACTTGTTACACTGTATAATTACTACTCAAATAACCGAATAGTCCACAATCTGAGTATCATAGCATTTGATACGCCACACGCGTCGCCACGCGTCGGCCACGTGTCTGGCGTGACGTCACACTTAACAACTGCCCGTGGCCAGGTCCACCAACATGTCACGTGTGCGTTATTACACGGTTGTTAATACATCTATGGTTAATACTTACCCTTTCTTGTTGCTGTTGGTCGCTTGTTCTCGTAATATTATCAAATTTTGTTGTTCTACTCTTCTACCGACTACTCCTCAGGTATGTTGCCCAACTCGAAGCAAACGTCATGAAACAGTCATCTGTTTCACTTTGTTGTCACAAATTCATATGCTGCAGGTCTGTGAATTTTCGCCTTTAGCAGTATTTCAGGAAGTGTGCTTTTTAGGTACCTACTTGTAAGCTTTTTTGACGTTTCCTGATTACCATCGTAAGTGGTAATGACAATCATAGCCTCTTCAGACTGGGCCCCTTCACCATTTACCCAAAAAACCCGTGTGAACTTTTCACACATTTTTTGTCACACAAAATATTTGTAATCCGGAATCCTAAAATGACACTTGAGACCATCTAATATGTGATACTTTTTGCCACTAAATATGACACGCTTCTACTCAAGTGGGATCAACATTAACATTACACAGTATTTAAAAAGGCATGAGAATTATGATAGGGTTAATTTTGTCATTGTTAACGTGTGAATTTTTTATTATTATATTTTTGTAGGATCAATAGAATCGTGATTTTTAAGTATTTAATCTAGTGGTACTCTAGTACTTGGTACTACGTACTTTGACTATCGTGAGAAATTCTGTGGTCAGGGTTTCGAAATTTAAAATGGATTTTGATCGATTAACCGATTGAAACAGACAAAGAGACTGGAATGAATACTTAATGAATGAATATTTTCTTCTGAAACAAAACATGAGAGTTTCAGCATCGACAAACCAACAACTTAAACATTAATAATAGTTTTTGTTCTAAATCTTCGCCTGGAGAGCATTGTACCGTTATCATTGATCGAGACGTTCTACGTTCTAATCCCAATCCTGACTAATATTATAAAATATGTACACGCGTATGTGTTGTCACCCTAACACAGCTGAACAGATTTAGATAAAATTTTCACATAGAATACTTTTCACCCCGATATTGCTACGGCATCGAGACTTCAGCTGAAACCGCGGGGCGCAGCTATTGTCTACCTATAATGATGACGTCACAGTAACTTCTTGTATTCATGAATATATTTGTCAATGCAACAGTCCGCCTTAGCCAAAAGTATATCTCTTTCGTTCTTTTTCTGAAAAGGCTTTCGAGAATATACCTAATCAAAGATAATCTACATTGTACAGTAAATCCATTGCCTTTTCTGTAAAACCACTAATCTGCATGAATTAATTACCAAAACTAGTCACAGATGTACACTCGACTTGATAGCGTAACGCGTATTATCTTATATTATTTCAACAAACAAACACACAAAGATACAGTTAGTTTTCAATCAACTTCAAGTACCAAGCTCGACCGTGGTACCAAATGTTATAACTTGGGACAACCCTAGCAACACCTCTCAGGCAAAAATCAATCTAACTCACTCAGATTTAAAGTTGAAATTCAATCACCACAAAACATCTATGGCTGGTTGAACCCGTGTGTTCGATAATGATTTTGATAGCCTTTGAAATAAGGTGTAATTTGGCGTGTGAGGGTGAGATTAATGAAAGGTTTTCAAGTGTTTACGCTCGGTGTAGAGTAAACTTATCAAGTATATGAAATGCAATGGTTTTGCTTGTTTAAATGAAGTAGGTACCTACTGACAGTTGCGTTGTTGGTCACTTAGTAGTCTGCTAATTTTTACCCAACTGCAGCGAAGCCAAAAAAGGAGGGTTATAATATTATAAATACAATATAAGAGGATTTACATAAAATTTTCAAAATACAGTTTTATTTAAAACAAAATGAAATTGTGTTTTTTAGTCATTAGCAGAACAATTTAACCTGCAATGAACGACCATTCCCATCATAAAAGATAAAATCAAAATGAATCAAAATTCTATTTTGACGACTTTACATTATATGATAAGTGTAAAACCTAAAGATTTTGACGTTTAAAACCAGCAATAATATCAATATAAATTCACTCCTTTAACAAACGAAACTATTCTATAAAACTTTCGGTAGCCACAAAACCGAACGAACACACCAACTAATATTTGTAATAAATAATTTACAATATTTGCTGAACGTCAAATCACTAAGCTCTTCGCCCTAACTTACTTGCACCAATTTACTAAGATCTCTACCAAATCCTGGTCAGTCTAAATTTGTACCATTTTTTACCATACAAGGGTAAACCAGAGTTCTTTCTCTGCTGGCGACAGGACCGTATAGTTCTTACTAAAATTTGAGTCTTATGCGGAAAGGTTACAGTTTATTTTTGAATAGTAATTGATAGGTAAATTGAACGTCAGCTGTACAGCCAATTTGTGGCGATGCCAATTCATCTTGTGGTATTAAATGCGGAGAATGACAGAATTGATACTTTTCTATATTATTATAATGTTTTGGGATTAGCTATATTGGGTGGTATGAATATTTGTAATAGATTTTAGCAATAGAATCAATCGATCAGGCAATTAATTTCTCTGTCACGCTTAGGATAGGACTCAGTAGTTTAAAGATCTTAAAACAGGGAAATAGGCAGTTCAAACATTATCATGCAATAACTATTAAAGTGAAATAAACTTATATTCTTATAAATTTTATCGATAAGCTGTTGCTGCCAATGACTTGCTTTCAATTTGGTCGAAGATACGATTTGCACCGTGCTACAAATAAGATGACATTTTGGAAAAAAAATTGCTACCCGCAAATCTAATTCACTTATTATTTAAACTTTAAAGATAATGCAATTCACGAAAATCTCAACTAACTCAATCAAAATAGAATTCAAAGCTACCACATTATCAAAATCAAATAAAATCACCCTTCCATTAAAAAAACTTAAACAAACGAGTATATTAGCTTAGTGGATTAAACAAATACTGGCCGGGGCGGGATGAATTTTAAACAAAAACATACAGACAAACAAACATGGACCAATTAGCCCAGGGCTAGGCTTCTGGACATACGATAGCGCACATGTGTTTTATATTTGATTATAGTTTTTTTTTAATAAAATTAACGGTCGAATTTATAGGGGATTTTTGTGGTATTTGTTACTAAAAGTAGGTACACATAGCCCAAGGGCGTGTTTCGATCACATTGTGATAAAGCTCATATGGTTTCCATGTTCACCGCAGTTGTGAGAAATAATAAATACTTATTACGTTATTATTAGAACAAAAACGGTTTTTTTACTAATTTTGCTCATGTAGATAATGCGTGCTCTTGTATAATTTTAGTGAATAGTTTATAATTGTGTAAAGAAAGTAGTAAACAGAACAGTAATGTAGCAAGTAAATCGTAAGAAATACTTTATTAATACAATATAAAACCGGGATGGACGTCGATGGAAAGACCCTATTAATAGAGTCATCAATATCCAACGCAAACCTGGAAACCAGGTCTTCAAAGTCAACCATACTTGTCACTATATCAACAAGCAAAATTTTTCTCGCACATAAAGTCGATGTATAAAAATTGATTGATTTTATTGCACTGCACACTGGGGTGGAATCTGAATGCATTGGATTAATAGCCGCTGGTGCAGTTACGATAGATTTTTGGAGAGATATTGCTAAGTACCGCATTTTAGCATTTTCGATGTAGTAGATAAAATCGTCTATGGTTTTTGATGGCAGTTAAATTTTCAATTTGTAACGCTTTACCTAATGGAAAAGGGAAATCAGTTTCCATAATCTTTAAAAATAACTCTCGCAATTTTATTATCTGCTTCCAAATATTTTTTTAAAGATTTGTTGGCATTCTACTATATATTCATGTTGTGTTCTAAAATCGCAGTTAATGCTTATTAATGCACTGTGGTCCTTTCATCCGCAATCCTGCAAAAACGTAGTGCTAAGAATAATTGGTTTAAACATGTTTCCGAATTCCATTTATTATTCGAAACCCCTTTTAACCACATGATTTGCAATCTTCCTTCCACTTCTATAAGAACTTATTTGCCATGACACAGCTTGGGTGCAGGAATGGGGTTGATAAATGTTTGGTTTCCATCGGTAGCCGTGATAATCCGTCGGTCTCGCTACATTGTGTATGGACACGGCTGTTACAGCGTATCATTCGGGTTTCTAGTGTCAATGGACTTAAATAAACGTGGTTTGTGACCAGAAAATTGTTATAGGTGTGAGTTTTGTCCCTTTGTAGTTGACTACTTTAATCATCAAGGAGACTCACTTATCTTTGTTCTGATTAAGATCATACTAGTTTTGTTGTCTAGAATTTTTTTTACCGTGCCTATCCTTTAACACACATTGTATCTGCTTGGGGATGCTCCTTTGTTTTTTTTTCATTCACTTCTGTCTACTGTGTCATGAGAATAATTTATTATGAATGTCTATTCTTACCCAAATAATAGCTCATTTTCTGCTTATTACGGATTTCCCACCAATCACATAAACACAAAAACGATACCGAAATGAACTCCTAGTCGGAAGCTAATTTCCTGTTTGCACCATTTCGAATCATAACTCCTGCGCAATGGAGCGTGACGAAGCGCAGATTTGTTCTGTAATTATTGTAATTTTTGGGTGACAGTTGGACGCCAGGTGACACCACCATTTGTATGTTTATAGATAATCTTGGTATATACTCCAACTTTATTTGTGTTTGAACTCACAAAGAGTTGATGGTAACGCATGACGCTTTTACTACTGCTTTTCCCCAGTTCACCGATAAAAATGATGAGAACACGTACTAAGTATCGTTTTATTCTACTCTGGAACAAATACTATAGGTAAGTAAGTAAATCTTTTGCGATTCAATTATGAACGAACCTCACAAAGATTTCCAAGAAATCATTAACATAAAGGTATGTTCCAGAATGTCCAGATATGCTGTCGCAGAATGTGCAGCTCTGCCTGCGTGGGTCGTCTACCATAGAATTATTTCCGATCTACCAATGATCCCAAAAATCTATTCTATCTATCTGCCTAGCGTTTTCTCAACTGTGGGGTCGGCTTCCGATGATGATGATCCCAAAAATATGACATCTAAATAATTGGAGCAAACATGGACGTCCAGTAACAATACTCGTAACGAATTTCCAAAGTAAACATTAGTTTTAGAAAAACGTAACTCGATCCAAACGGGTGCCCCTATTCAAAACTAACAACTTTACTTTAGCAGTTGTGATAGACTCTATTTCAATGAAATAAGGCGTATTGTTGAATGTTTATTGTGTTGTTTTATTTTTCTATAGGTCCTGAACAAAGCTACCATAGGGGTGCGCATAAGCATTCACAACTTTTCGCTCTTTAACGTTCATTGTTCCTATTTGATTTATATTCATGGTGCTTACTTGTATTATTACACAGTGGTAAATCATGCGTCAATTTCTCCCTTTCTATACAATAAACTGGGCTACCGTTTATTTGCTATTGGTTAAACTTGACAGGTCGATATGTTGCAAATTGTTTTTGTCTGAAGTTCTACTATCTATGTAAAATAATACTTATTCATTTTCTTCCTGGGTCCATTGGATATCTCAGCAGTCTTTTTCTGTTGGCGCCTCCTCATGTTTGAGCCTCGACCTTGCTCTCCTGATAAGCTAAAGTGTCACATACATTTTCATATTTCTATTGGACTCAAAATCTTCAAACACACCTTTCTGAATAAAACAAGTAAATACAAATTTAAAAAAGTATATTTTAATTCAAAAAATGACTAGCAAAATAGACTTTTACAAAACCAACTTACTGTTCTAAATCTTATTGTCTTTGGTATAATATAATTTGTGCTTAAAACTAATTTGTATAATGAAATCAAAAATCTTTTGTACATAGTGACTAGCTTTATAGACATCAGATTTGAGCATTTACAACACTAGGAGCCCGGTTATAAAAGTTTCTGTAACATCTTTGATCATTATAGTAATAGCTATTTTGTAAATATTCGTTTGTGTTTCCATTATAACAATTTGTGTCACTATATCCATACATAGTATTATTAAATTTACCATACACATAATCTTCAGTCTTCTCAATCTTTCTATTCTTTGCTGTATCAAAAGCATTCTTGAATATTTCGTAATTTTTCTGATTAAAATATTCTCCGTTTACATTATTTGCTTCATAAGGACCTTCATTACAGGTGGTTGCTCCGTACCTCTGGTATTGGTAGGCTGGTTGATTCATGTCTTCGCCAAAACTAGAAGGATGAGTGAAGAAACCAGTCCCAGTAGTTGACGTGATACAGTTACCTCCCTTATTATTCACAGACACTGTAACGTTTCCAACATTTATAAGGACACCTTCAGTCGTCTGCATAAAGTTGGATCCATTTGGAAATGGTCTGCTAAATCCTTGAAAGCTCCTATAACTACCATCGTTACATCCTTCAGGTTTGTTTGGAATTGAAAATATATCTCTGAAAGCGTCTTTGGTGACTTTCTCACCAGTTACTGAATAACTTTGTAGCTTCTCGTAGTTTAGACTGAGTTCTTCTGGTGGTGCTTGTCCTGAATTTATATTGTCTAATGAGTCTAACGTTTGACTTAGAGCAAATATGTAGTTGTGTGCGAACCGTAATGTTTCTATTTTAGTCAACTTTGTGTCTTCTGGAAATGTTGGTAGCACACAGCGTAGTCTGTCTAAGGCTTCGTTCAACATGTGCATCCTGTTTCTTTCTCTATCATTAGCCTTCATTCTTCTGTTCCTCTTAATCTTCATGAGCTGTGTAGGGCTCTTACATCTTGAGATTCTGTTCTTTCCGTTGGCGTATTTTCTTTTAGGCTTAGTAGGATCTTTCGGCTTCTTCTCTTTCTTAGGCGTTGATGTGTTCGTTGCTTGAACATTTTCGTCAAAAACTTTTACATCATCAACTGGGTCTTGAAAAGGATCATACTCATCACTAAAAAGTTTTCTTCTGACATCTTTGGATGGGGTGAGAGATATTCCGAGGTCGGAGGTTTCATGTTTTAATGGAGTACTGTTGGTAGAATTTACGAAGGAGTCCGTGTAAGATCGGTCGATGCCAGAGTCGTTGCTGCAGATGCTTTCGTTGAAGTCACAGTAGTCCTCGAAGTTGCTGCTGAACATCGTAGTAATCTGGATATAAAACATGCAAAATTATTTTTACATAATAATATTCAAGCTTGTCGTTCAATCCAGTATCCTGAACGTGGTTCCAGTAATGTTTGGTTAAGTATAATTTTCTATGACTCATTTATTTCAAGTCTAGTCTGGCATAACTATTAGGTAAATTTGTAATATAATTCAACTTTAACATTTTGCCATAATTCCTACATTTGTTTGTACGACCAACCCTCATTATTTGTCTTGCACCAATTACTACACTGGTGGGACAGGTGACCCACCCCATGCCCAGACTATTGCGTGACCAACACCACACAAAGTCAGTTACTGTTAAACTTTATCACTTCCTACTTCCGGGCAGATTTCCCATTAAGGGTGCTTGAATACAGATTGAACGGATGTGTGGCGAAATTATCATAATTTACTATTTTGTGTAACAATAACAAATATAAGAATGTGCCGTCTGAAACATTATCGTCCATGTGTTGAGAAAGAAATGCGCCTAAGGCTATTTTGTTTTCTTAATTTAATTTTATGTCTAGTTTTGCACCTAAGCAGTCCCTTATTCTTGTGCTTAGTATGAAACAATCTAAAATTCAACTTATTATAACCAATTTAATTATAACTCTCATCTCATCTAGATATTTCAAAATTATTCAATTTTGTTGGCGCTGCATTTGTTTTTCTCATTCGTTTTAAAATTATTCCACAAGCTAGGCACAAACACATCGGCTATATATGATATCGAGGGTGATACCTATAAATACAAGATATTTAGTTAGCATAGGTATTGGCTGCAACTCTAACTTGCAACTGTGCTAATATTAAGGCCTATTTCTATTATACCATGTGTTTTACTTGAAGGTGCAAATAAACTATTTTTATTATCTTATTTTAGATATTTAAAGAAAGATAGAATACTATAAAAATATTCAAGTTAATAGAAATCAGATTTAAATTAATAAGATTTTGACAATGATGATCCATGGTTATTAAAATCGCTCAACTAAAATGTTTTTTTTTTTAAATTTGGGATTGCTCTTGACTTTAGTCTAGGTCAGAGGTGACAGAGACAAAGTCGACGATGGAGTGAGCTTACCTAGAAGAAGCCTATTCACTCTCACTTTGAAGAGATTAGGGTTGTATGCGTTCGGAAACACAGACGCAGGCAGAGAGTTCCACTCCTTTGCTGTGCGCATTATAAAAGACATTTTGAAAAGCTCAGATTAATTTGTAACGATTAGACTAATTCGTATTCAATCACTTAATTACATACAAGTTCAGCGTAACGCCACCTGTTATGAACACGCGCCAGACACGCTCCGCGTCGCGTGCCGAACACTCCACCACACCATACGCCATGATCTGCTTGTTGTACGACAGCTTTAATAGCTTTGTGGTCCTGGGGTATTAATAGAACCACGTCCTAAATGGCTATCCATGGTATCCTGTGACAGTTTTGCTTCTAAAATCGCAAAGTTGAAAAGACAGTTGGTCTACGAGAATCCCAAAGAGATGCAATTAGAAATCCGAATATCAGCTTTAATAACGCAAAGATGAGCCTTAATTTGCTCTTTTTTCAAGGGATTCCTAAATCCTCTAATTTTCGATTAAACCTTTCTTAAAACTTTTGAAACCAGGGACCGGTAGCAAAGGAAACTCGAAAAATTAATTCCACCGAACCATCTCGCGGTGTGTTAGTAGTCAATGTCGCAATTTATGAAGAATGTGTTAGGTTTATCAATAAAAAATCACTATACTAAAACACCTACCGACAAGAATCAATCGCTCAACAGCTAGGGTGCGCCACCTGTGTCGAGCACGCGTCCGGCACTCGACCGGTATTTGTTCCTATGATCAGCGAACCGCGACCGAGTCGGCCAGTTAATTGCTATTGAATTATTTTATACGTTTCAAATTATGAGTTGTCGTAATAGTTTTTGTTTTATGTTGAAGAAATTTTAGATTAAGTTAATTCTTGAGTTAGTAGTGAAGAGTAAGTAGTTTATACGTAGATATAAAGAATTTCAAGTAATAAATATGTTGTTGAGCTGAGCTAGGAGCTCATGTCCATTACTGATCACAGTTGCTTTCATTTTTCATCTAGTTAGGTATACCTAAGTTTAACACGAATTTCAAGTGTCCTGGAAGATAATAGGCAGTAGCCTATTATTTTCCAGGAAAATGAAAATTGCAGCAGAAGTTCGGTCACCCTATAGTTTGGAATGTGAAACTACTACACCATTTACTTAACAATTAAGAACGAGTAAAAACGTAACTCACTTTAGATAAAACTGTCCAGTATTAATACGCAGACTATTCCACTTAACACATTCACAGCAAAAGAGTCTATAAAAAATAAATGTATAAAAGAATATTTTACTAAAAAATAATTATGATATTTTAATTTTGTCCACCATTACTAGAGCGTGCGCACTGTGCTTCCGCGCGTGCGTCGCGAACTGGGGGTTGGAACGGTGTGCACCCTGCTTTATGGGCCCTGAGCTTTGGTCCTATAGGGCGGACTAAGCTCCGCCTACAACACTTGATTTTCGAAGAGGTTTCGGAAAATAATGATTAATTTTTAGCCTGGTTCAAAAGTTTGAGTGAATTAGTTTGGTTAAGTATTAAAACATAAACACAACACACTTAAGTAGCTCTGTTGTTTGTAGGTAAGTACATTCATTTTATTTCTGAAACCATTCCTGAATTAGCTTTTTTAAATGATGATATAGCCACTAGCTAGGTTAGTAAGTATACTTTGCTTATTTCCACAGCATTATGTCTTATGGCGTTCTGCTGTGGGGGTCGGCAGCTGACGTAGATTCAATTTATTTTACAAAAGAGGGCAATCCGCGCGATCTTTATAATATCCTCCCTTTATAATATCGTCCAGTCCCTTTCCGTCCCGAAACAAATTCAAAGAAATTGATGTACTTACTCTGCCTTCTCTTTATATCTTAGAAAGTATTTTGTATATTCGAAAAAACTTAAGATTTTTCAAAATAAGAAGCGAATTTCCATGATATAAATAGGTAAGTACACGTAGTAATCATGAAATTGTGATACTTATCCAAATTTAGATTAAACAAGCAAATCATTTCTTCAAATTCAACAAGTTGCCAAAGTCGGTTATAGAACTTGGCGATGGAGAGTTCAAAACCCACATCAACCGTGTCCATATAAAAAAAAACCGGTCAAGAGCGAGTCGTGTGTCATGTTGATGATTTCTGAAAAACTGTGTTATTTAGAGACATCGTTTTATTTTTCCTGTAATCTTTACATAAACTTCTATCACATAGAATAATTTCAGATTTTTATCTATGCAAACTTCGGAGATAAGGAGGGGGGGAACGGTATTTTTTTTTACATTTTTCATCAAAAGTCGGAATTAGTCTTTCATCAAAAGTCGGAATTAGTATGTTGCCTAAAAACATAAAAATAAATGTTTGAAAATGTACAAACAGCGTTCTTTCATATGATACTCCACATGCCCTAGTAGCCCTTCATATTTTTAAGACCCTTTCAGTCCCTTTTGCAAAAAAGATATGTTTTTTTAATTTCTTTCTTGTTTGCAAAATAGTTGGGCAAACGTCATCTAAAACTATTCTAAATTTCAAGTTGATAGCATTAGTAGTTCTTGAGATATTCAGGTGTGACAGACAGACAGGCAGACTTAGTCTCACCATAAGGGTTCCTTTTTACCATTTTGGTACGGAACCCTAAAAAGCATATTATATGATAAGACTACGTTGTACGTTGTTGTTGTTTGGCAATAATTCCTTCTGCACATGTGGCTTCCCTGGCTTCCCTGGATGTGGCTTTCCCATTAACGGCATAACTAAGTAAATGTCTATTAACTGCTTCCAAATTACGATGCTTATTTTAATTTCTTTTTTTACATACTTCCTTGACTATAATAATAATATTATAATCGATTGATATAATCTTTTCATTATTTGACAGTATATAAACCTACAATTTTAATTTCAACTATTAATTAGTGGCTTTTGTGGACAGGATACTAATTCAGATTTGTTACAGTTGTAATGTCAATCATGTAATTTGGTTTAAATCGGTTTTTATTACTTATATTAAGTAATAATATTTTACATAGATTCTTTAATATTTTGTGAATGTGAGAACATTGTAGGCTTAAGAGACTGTAGATTTGTAGACCATTTTCTATTTTGTTAATTACCTGGTACCTGTTGACAGGCCTACACTGTCCTCCCATACCTATTTATGCACTGTAATTTGAAAATATTTTAAAAGCCAATTATTTTAAAAAGAGTAACCGTGGTTTCGTGCCGGCTTTTCTCCATAGGAAACTACCAATTGGAACCGTACACCTAGCTTCTGTCGTTTCATAAGTGCAGGTTTTTGTGAAACAAAAAACAATATTTTTGATTGTAAAATTTAAACAAAAAAATAAGAATATGAAAATTAAGTTTACCTTTGTATTAATATTTTTAATTATTTTACAGATTATGGGAACAGGCTTCGTATACTGTTTTCGACGTCGATTTCGGCATTCAAACAGAAAACTAAACTTCAAAGCAAAGCGCGCAGTCAAACTATATCTCTGAGAAATAAGACACAACAAGGTTGATAATCCTGCGGGCCGAGCACGGGCGTGCCAAGACGTTTGTGACAAGACATGATAAATTATGTCATGTCAATTTGTACCTACTAGCATTTTATGACAAAACAGTTTTATCGCTCAAACTGTGATAAAATGTCACAGTAGGCCGTGCTCGCCCCGCTGTCGTAGCACATAGCACGTAGCACCGACCAACCAATCGTAGTCCGTAGTCCGTAAGTTGTAACAATCAAATCCAAAACATTATTTTCAAACGTTCTTTATGATACAACCCTCCTGCTGCTACAGTTTACCCAAATGTAACCATCCCAATGCTACAGTGTGCAGTGTAACAGTGAAACATTGATTTGTAATCTAGTTACAACGGGCACCTTGCTTTGCGTCGCTTTAATTTATTTAATAGTTTAATAGCGCGTACAAACTGCATCTTTTTTTATTGCCCAACCCTTTGTCGATATTGACAAGCAATAAATTATATCAATATTTGATCGGACACGCGTTTTGGCGATGTTTTCGTTGAATGTTTCGGGACCAGTAGCTAAAAAGGGTTATATTTTTTAGATCGTTTGGTCTCTTCATCAGATTGCTTATACGATAATGTTATCTCGCTTTTTGATTTATGAAATTATGATAAGTTTAAAGTTTTATTATTAAAATTGCATAGAGTCCAGTTAACGATATTTTTTTAATTAAAGTAAGTAGAATCATGGTTTCTAGGCCATAACAACAATACTACAGGGATGAATCGTAGGAATACACTTGACTAAAAATGTAACGTTCTAAATATTCAAAATAATAAGTGGAACTTCGACCAATTTAATATTTTCTGCCGCATCAGTAATGTTTGTACGATTCGTCATAACCGTTTCCGGCTGATCGGTTGACAAATAGTCGTACAATGTTTCGTTTTAACAGAAAATGTCGCCGACGCAGATCAATGACGATTCCTGCTAAAATGTTCACTAACTGCGTCACGGTAGCTGCCAAAGGGTTAAAAATATGGTGTTATTGACTAGGTAAATTATTGCGACTTTTTACGCCAAAATTGATAAGCTAAAAGAATGTTGGGTGGTTTAGATTCATGCAACCCTCAAAATATCATGGTTCTTGGAAAATTCTGTTTAAAAAACATTATTAAGATAAACGGAAACTTCACAATTTTTTTTAGCAAAATTCCGCCTTTCAGCAAATTTTCCCTTAAATTGCGCAGAGACTGTAAATGAGCATTTTCCTACAGGTGGCTTCCAAATTCAATAACAACAGACTACTAAGACCCTAATCTCAAAATTACCCCGTCCCATTTTAAAATAATAAATAAAAAAGCGAACGTTGGGGCAGTCTACATTAGTTACTTTGGCGTCGCCACGCTCGAGAGCCCATGAATGCATTAAATGTTCCTACATGCACACTGAAGGGTTAATACAGTGATTTTAGTGCTGTGGTTCTGTCATATCGATAGATATCGATGCTTTGAAGGGATGAAAAAGTGTTGTAGAGAATTTTGCACAAGGCATGCTTGTTCTGTGTTCAATCCCCTAAAAAGCCCTCACCCCCAACCCTCCTATTCGTATATTAAATTCTGACGGTAAATTTGAGGTCCTTCTTCCTAGATTAAGTTTAAATTTAAAGGTACCTATATCTGCATATCTGCTGATCGGGCTCAGGTTGTAACATCCGTTACCTCTGCCCCTGCCCTATATTTTCAGGGAATCTTATGTTTAAGGTACAATTATTGATATAGCATAATAGCATAATCAGCCTATAATGCTCCCACTGCTGGGACACACGCCTCCTCTCTTCGAGAGGGACTGGGCTGTAATCTACCACGCGGGCCCAGTGCGGGTTGGTAGATGTCACATGTCTTTGAATTGTTGGTTCTAGGACATGCCGGTTTCCTCACGATGTTTTCCTTCACCGTTTTGAGAGCAGTGGTGATGAAATTATTTACACAAACTAGATCATCGTACCGACCGATCGTACTGATCGTCGTTTATGTTAGATCTTCGTACCTTTTGTAGGACAATCTTACTTTATCTATTTTACTTTATATAATTGTATCGATCATAAAGATTATAAGGGTATAAATGTGGGTGTGGAATAAATATGCCGAAACTTGGTTTCACAAAATTATATTATGTAATAAAAACATTCAAAATCACAACAACAAGTAATCATTGTTGCACAAAATAATAAGTCATAGTACTCACACTTAAAGAAATGTACACATTACGACACTGTAATGTTTATTTCATATCAACACTTTCTTGTTAGTTTGACTCGTTGGATAAATCATTGTCACTATAATGTGACCTATTAAAGTTCAGCCACGGTTTAAATTTATCGACCGCGACTGTCGCAGAATAACCTCTACCGCCCTTTTTTTTGTGAGAGGTGTATCTTCGACATGATATCGGTCGTGATCCAATCAATATGAGTTACGATATACTCGCGCAATACCTATGTAATTCTGTATGGCCCTTGAAATTTAGGGATTTCATTTTTGTTTTTATGCCCCGTAGAAAGCACCTGATGCTCCACATGTACTAAATCCCCTTCCTGGTATTTTACCGGGGTGCAACATTTTCTATGAAAGTAAGCTTTATCTTATACCTGACTGGTGGCTATATAATCACTGATTTCGTCTCGTATTTCCATTATATCGTGTTCATTCGTTTTAGTAATATCTCCATCTAGGTCTACTTCTCGTTAATCGTTTGGTAAATAATGCTTCCGCAGGAGTCCAATTGATCCCCTTGTTTATCGTATTATTTATTCCCCATTGTATCTCAGGTAGCTGAACGTCCCATTTATTTTCAGCCTAACCAATAGTTTGCCTGCCTGGGTTTGAACCCACGATCTATGACGCGTAAGTCGGGGCCGTTACCACTGGGCTACCACTGCTCTCACAATTATTGATATAAAAATATAAAATTCAAACAGAACTTGAAATATCGACACGAACAATCCCTATTATAGTTTAATTCAACGGTTCAACCCCATCGCACGCGCCCTTCGCGCCACCAAACAGTTCGCCACCGAGCATAATTCTGCGGACTTAACTCGCGCCCGCGCAGGCACTGATCATTATTTGCTTGTTGCAGACTTACATATCTTGCTCTTAAATAACAATTTATTTGTTTTGTTTTTGATGAAATAATTATGTGAATAAATATTTCTTGCAGTAAGTGGGAATAGGCCAGACAGAAGCAGGGGATTTAATTTGCTAAGCGTCTATTGAAGAAAAATGACGGTCTTTGAAGCTGACAAGACCTTAATTAGAAATTAAATAACTATATAGTCATCGAGAACAGTATTTTGTGCCTGCTGCTACAGAAGGTTTTTGTTCTAAGTATAAATGTTGCTGTTGTGGAAAGTAAACGAGGGGCCAAATGGCTGTGGAGTTTAAGATTAGATGATTGTTTATTATATGCAAATCTAATCAAATCTCACTAAAATCAAAAATAATTTTCATCTCACTAAGAAAATTTTGCACACAGATGCACATTGCGCCAAAGTAACTTTTTTGATAGACACAACAAATTGACATTCTAAATCTCGATTATTTTATTCTTACACCAAAATTATACAGCCAATATTGTGCTTAAAACTACAATCTTTTTCACAAATAGAAACATTTTAAATCCAAAAAATATTTACTTTAACTAAAATGCAATAACATGACGCTAATCTTTTAAATATTAAAACATTTATACAGAAGAGTTGCATAATCCTAGTTGGTACAAAAAAAAACTATACATCATCCATTGTTGGTCGGAGTTTTAAAATGTTAAAAAGGTTTGTTGTCAAGGGCTTATCCGAAGGGGTTGTAAATAATGACGGTGCAAGTCCTTATAGAAAACTAAACGGTCACTAAAAGGGTTGCTTTTTGAAGCAGAGTACGTGCTTTAACAAAGAAACGTTGTTAAATTTAGTGCAAAAGATATTTCTAAAGAAAAAAGAAATGCTTATTTGTGTCAGTCAGAATAGCGACGGAGAGGTTTTGAGTTGGTTTATTTTAGCATTAATTTAATTATTACTTTAAGCGACAGTTCCAATTATTTTGTATTTATGTACTGACTCCTATTTTGTTTGTCACTTCTTTCATGCATTTTTGACAAAAGCAGTGTAAAATATTTTACTTAAATAAAATACTAGCTCTAAAATGTCTTCTCTCATATCTCACGACTGGGCATGTCGTTAGTGTCAAATGGTCAATACTAACACAATATTCATTGCCCAGCCTATCAAATGCAACGAACATGACGTTATCTCGACACATTATTGACAAGTCGTCAAAACTTGTCGCTTTTATTAGGAATATTATTAAATAAAAAGTCTGTAACACGTGAAAATGCAATCAGAACTCATATTTGTACCAACAAATCACAGCCCAGAAGGAGTCATTATTAAAATATTCCACATTATTATTGACAAAGCCGTGAGAAAATAATCCTCAAGAACACATGTCGGCAGATAGCGGGTTTCATTAATTTTTGCAATATTATATTTTTTATAGGAATCGTGATTTTGCGCGGTCGCAATTTGTACCACTGTCCGATTAGAATTGTATTGTATTGTAAATATTAATTTTACAGTTATTAGTATTTTGAATTGCTTTGAATATTGACGTCTCTTGTAATCATGTTTTGATACATAATCGTCCACTTCAAATATTACCTACCAACTTGAGGGAATACTTTGATGCAATCTTTCTATATGACTGTCAGTTAAGTCTATCTTTCTACTTATTACGTTAACAATAAACAAAGTGTGTCCTGACCTTAGAATTAACATAAAAATGAGAGGCGTATTCTCATAATAAAAAAAATACCATTAATGACATGCACAACTTTTAAATCTTTAAGCCAAGTCGACAAATTCTTCGAAAATCAGGCTAACGATAAATATTTGGTACCTGACTGATTTATTCATTTATGTTATTTTTTTATTAAATTAAACTCATGTTGTGACATATTTAACGTCATCCTTTGCTAAGGATAAAGTTTTAACAAACTTTCCGTTTCCAAACAAATTCAGTTAGTCTGGCTTCAATGGAGGCTAGAAAATATTCATAGCGGAACAAGGTTAAACGCGTAGCGGAGTTGAGTTGACGCGACGTGTCTTTCTTCATCTATGGAAACTCTTTTCAATTAGGTCTACTCCCTAGCATGGGTTAAAACAATAAATTAAATCAAATATAGGTATTACTATCGTACATATGAATTTTAAGTTTTTCCTATAAAATTCATACGATCCTTCAAAAATCTTGTAGAATCAGGAGCTACTACAGCGTTTTTCAGCGTAGCTTCGCTCTACGAGGCGCGTGCTGTCGTCAAATTCCGCCTGTTTGCGCACAAACGCTCGCACGAAAATATGCGGCAAATAATAAATATATTATACGGAGCTAAAAATAATAATTCCAATACAAATAGTAACAAAAAATCGCACTTATTTGCACAATTGTTCAATGCAACGCGCGCCGCTCGTAAAACTCGTTCTAAAATAATTCCTGGCTACAATAAAACTGATAATCGTGCTAATCCTTATTTACACTGAAGGTGGGTGAAGTGGGTGCCCTGATAAGCTGGCAGGTAGACTAAATCAGCAATTTCTATTGGTGAATTTTTGCGTCCATATCGCGACATTAAAATCGCCCTGTCAATTTTTGTCGTGTAACTGAAGGGGATTTTATCATGAATATAGTAATATTTATACAAATAAAATGTGTAAATTAATCAATAAAATGAAACGCAATTTGTTGGCTAATGGGGACTATTTCAATTTAAACTTGGCGCGCGAAAGATACGTAGCCCGCTCGCGCGCTTTACTGCTACTACTAGCGCCGCATAGCGGTAATATTTAGCATTCAAGCAGCTTTTTGTGTTCCTTGAAAAAAGTGTTACGGGATTGCTTTTCTGTATATTTTTTACTGATAAACAACAAAGTAGTTTGAGGCCCATCTTTTCTGATCGAATAAAGACGAAGAATCATAATGTAATGGTTTATTTATTCGATCGCCCCGTCAGAGGCCGTTAAATTTTTTTGCCCGATCGAGTTCCATTTCACCTGTTCGAAAATGTGTGGGTCAAACCAGGCGATGCTCAACTCCTAACTGGCAAAAACCCAAAAATCCTCTAGGAATTGTGTATTTGTATTGGAAAAATGTATTCTCTCTCTCTTACCTACACGGTTATAGGTATGGTCACGCCGCACGGTGGGCTGAAAATCGGCTTTCATAGACTTAGTAATTTCAATTCGCAAGTGCCGGATTTTTTGCCGGATGTAGCTTTTATTAGTCATTACTATATGCAAAAATGACACCCGAGTTAATTATATTTTTTTTACGAAAAATTTGTATGAAACATCAAATTATCTCTACGAAAAGTTAAACACAAATATCCTTACAGGTGATTATAGTGCTAATTATTTATGATTTTTTTGTCGCCGATTTGCCGAAAAATATTATGCCGTTTTATTTTTTTAAATCGTCAAAGTAATTTTATTTATTTTTACATATGAAACGATTAATTTTAGTGTTTATGTTGAAGAACACAGACTTTTAACAACACGTAACATAGAATAGCATCACCCCTTTATCTCCGAAAGTCAAAGTTTTTATTATTAATGCGATTATTGGTGACATATCATGGTCTTACAAATATTTTATAGTAGGTACCTCAAAAATCTACCCTATCAGGCATGCATTGTTAAATTACAATATTATAAATTAAACATTATGAAGTATATCAATAGAAATTAAAATACAAGATATTATGTCCTACTTCTTCAATTATATTATTAAGTATCTAGAGATAGATTGACGTCAGGAGTCGTAGAAGATGTAGACGAAGGAGTAGGCAGAGGTTTATAGTACACCCACACGTAGAGAACTATGTTTGAGGTAGATATTTATCAACACAAAATGAGTTTTAGCTGATATTTAAGTCCCCGATTTGATGGGGCTTCCAACCAAAGCCGATACAAGCAGAAAATGGAGGGTGAGCAAGACAAGCTTTTTCATGACCTCCTGGTGACACTAAAACTGACAGATGGAGATAACACTATACGAACCCAGCACCGTGCTCAGCTTTGTATTGTCGTCCAGTTCAGTTTACTTTTGTAAAGGAGAGCGAAGCCGTTTGTCGTTGAGTTGAAAAGACGAATGGATGATGAAAATATCCCCACAGAGTGCAGTAATAGTAACAGGGAGGCTCATCAACTAATGATGAGAATGATCGACGCTAAAGTCTGCACATACCTTTCTGAAGCCAGATCAAATGCATCGTGCTACTTGTGCTTAGCAAAACCTACAGAATTCATTTCTGTAGGTTTTGCTAAGCACAGGTAGCACGATGCATTTGATCTGGCAAATGCATCGATCCTGTAACATCAAAGACTGTGTGTTCTGACGACATGTATGACATGGCTTGTCATCCCTACACGCCCGTATAAATTGCATGGAATGTCTGTTACACATTGCGTACAGGCTCGACTTCAAATGGTCGGCAGCGAGAAATAATGAACACGAAGAAATGCTGGAGACAAGAAAAAAATTAATTCAAAATAAATCCAAAGATGAGCTCAGTCTGTTGATTGATACTTGAGTGCTTGTGGAGTGCTAATCATTTCTCGCTGCCCACCATTTGAAGTCGAGCCTGTCGAGAAGCGGCAAAAAATCAGGCACTGGCAAATTGAAATCCCTAAGTTTATGAAAGCCGATTTTCAGCCCACCGTGCGTTTTTAGATTGCTCCTGAACAAATTAGTCATGCAACAACTAATTTAGTCCTTCAACGTACACATTGACAAGTTATTGCTATTTAAAATTTGTCAGGCGTTTCGAGATTGAAGAAGAGACGAATTAGCGTGCAGTACAACGATGCCTTCAGAATACTGGTTATGGCTTCCGCGGTTTTGTAGTAGTTTGACTAGGTTTGCTGAGGCGCGAACCAAAGAGATAAGATCAAACTCATTTATTATAAATTAAATTAAAATAACTAGGTACGAACCTTACCACATTACCTAGGTACTTTCTCCGTTCTACCATTCCGCGGCGTTGACATAATTTAATTTTTTAACAAAACATCCAACCATTCTTGAAAGTCAGACAGAGAATATAATATTCTAATCAGTTGTAACTAATGTAATATCAGTTTATACCCACCTAGCTTTTCAGTTACTGAATTACCAGTATCTCCTTTAATTATTATGAAGATACATAAATACATGTGCATAGGTACCTACATCTACAAACAAACGCATGCAAGATTTAGGTGCCTTACAAATCATTTCCTTTACAAAATTTTAATTTTCCCACTCATTTTTTTAGCGCAGTCAACTGCAGGCGAGAATTTCCCACCTGCAATAGATAACACATACCTACACATAATCGATTAAGTAAATCGATAAAAATTCCTTCTATCCTCATATGGAAACTTCCGCCGTTGCATAGGCATACTTAGTTAGTAGTCTTATTATACCGAG
The DNA here is from genome assembly GCA_948098905.1 of Tiliacea aurago. Taxonomy (NCBI): domain Eukaryota; kingdom Metazoa; phylum Arthropoda; class Insecta; order Lepidoptera; family Noctuidae; genus Tiliacea; species Tiliacea aurago. The sequence goes on along the minus strand of OX402580.1, from coordinate 1,851,414 downwards.
ACTAGCTAGAGGAAGCTAGTACTTAGTTCTAACGTTGTTACTGTAGGAAACTGTTGTGTGGTAAAGGACTAAAGGGTGCTTACAATTTGATTGATTTGATTAATTGATTGAATGGCCATTGACCCATTGTGTTGGTAAACAGTAGTTCCGAAACTCCTGATATCTTAGCTATGAATTTTATCAGTCAAGCCAGTGTTAATTATGTGTGAAGACAGGTTCATTTTGGTTAATATTCACAAAGTGATAATATTTTTCTGAATCTATTCTTTTTGTTTATTTATTTTGTCAATTTAAGTTTACCATTAAAAAAGAACGAGTGTGCTTTAGAGTTTAGACCACACGTCTGAAGTAAAACAGAAATCACCGTTCGCCAGCAAAAGAAGTTTTACTTCAAAAAAGCTGCGGTCTTGTGAGTGTATAAACAGCAAGTATGAATTAAAAAAATACCTATTATGCGTTCTATGTTTGAAAATTGTAAACAACTTCCGTAACCTCTTTCCGTAAAGGCTTCTACATACCGGGACGACTTGTCGCGCGACGCGACACGACACAAAGATCCTGCTTGTCGCGGGACGAGCGGTGCCTTTGTGTCGCGTCGCGTCGCGCGACAAGTCGCCCCGGTATGTAGAAGCCATAACGCTCTCGTCATGCATTCACCAGCTTACTTCCCAAGTCAAGCGTGCCTCTAAAGGTTTTACTTCAAAAAATAAGTGATAGGTATAATTTTAATATGACTTGAGACTTAAGGGGACGATAACCGACTTTTAATGATTTTATACTGAAGATCACGTCTAAACGAGTAGTGTTAATGATTTGAAAAAAATATATGTTAAATTATAGCATTTTCTCAATAACTTAATATGTGAATATTTTAGATTATGTATATATTACAAAGTGAAATTAATTTGTAAAGTTATGTCTAACGCGGATAAAAAACTGAGAATGGCGCAAAGCAAAATCTACCAAGCGTATTTTTCTGAAAACTTCACCAATTTAGAGATAATTTAATTATTGATCTTTAAATATACGCGTTTTATTAAAATACCTTTCGTTTTGTGTATAATAAAATAATAATGCGTCAAATTGGGGACAGCGCTCCTTGATGGGTGAGTCCTATTACTGGTTGAACGTACGACGCGTTGCGTGAGCTCAGTACAGAACATGCAAGCTAACCACTCAAAGTCACTGGCATATATCTGCGTCATAAGGATAAATATTCGAACGGCTACACCTACATGTCGTCATCTTGGACTTTGTACAATATAAACCCAACACACACTCGATGATAACAAGTCGTGGTCGTAACAGGTTATTGCAAAAAACAACGTCCTTTTCGCACGTGTTCAAAGCTAATCTGCAGATTTTGTTGTGTGCGTTACCCAGGCCAGATGTTGTCGAAAATGGTCATTTGAATCTAATAGATAATTAGTTTTGCGGCTTCTGTAATTGTTGCGCTCATTTTTAAATTTGTTGCGCTTATAGTTTTTTAATTATTTCACAAAAACATTTCCTGCTGGGGTAACGTTATCCCAGCCAGACATTTTTCTTTCTAATGGGAATATTTAAATAAATACTAGCTATAAAATTAGTTGTCTAGATGAAGTAAATGTTGTGCCTTATTTTGTATTTGTTCTTTCATCGGTTGCGAAGTTAATCGTGATTTTGCTGGGGTAACGTTTTTGGTTTTGCTAGATCTTTGAAACGGTTAAACGGATTCTTATCATATTTTGTACATGACTTCTTAGGAATTAGTTTAAATTTGTTCTGCAATAAAAAAAACCAAAATAATGCATAGTTTCGTAACCACCTAAACTTGGTCGGGTTACCTCGGTCATTCACTTCCTAATGACTTTAATCGTATTATCTCATTAATTATCCAATGTACTACGCTGAAATTTTACTGATATACAACTGAACTAAACAACTAATAATTGACATAACATTCAGTTCATATATCCAATCCAGTGGGGACCAGTGGAATCCCTGGGTTGGGTTACAAATGTCACACTTACCTAGGCACAGGGGGTAACCCTAGGAATGACTTTTTAGATCCCCCACACTCGTGGGAATAACAATGGAAAACCTTAAAAACCAAAAACAAAAAGACGTAGAAGAGGAGTGGAGTGATGCGGAGTCGGAGTCCGACGCCGCATCTGGCGCGAAGGGCGCGAAGGGCTCTTTTAAGAGCCTGGCGCGCGTTGATGAGGGGGCTGAAGGGAAGCAGAGCAAGTTCTTCAAGCGCTCGAAACCAGGGGACGGCCAGGGGTCGTCCTCTGACGATGGACCAAGCACGGCTCGCAAGAAAATCAGCAGCCGGGGCGGGGCTCGAAAACGGGGCGTAGGCAGAGGGCTTACCACCCAGGAACCGATGGAACAGGAGGTTCAACTCGGAGAGACCAGCCGCAAGGCGGCCCTCTCCGAGTCCTCGGGCGGTGAGCCGGAAGCCGCTGGCAGCTCCAAGGCGAAGGGAGCGGCCAGTAGCTTCGAGGAGGTCGTGGTAGCCGCGATCAGGGGTGTGGCCTTGAAGAGGATTCAGTCCTCGAAAGACAAGATCGTACCCACTGCCACGGCCTCCATTTTGACGGCAGCGAAAGCCCTTTAAGTCGGGCCTTCGTCAGACGAGATCGGCCGCTTGACAGCCGCCATGGAGCTTCTCCGAAAGGAGAATGAGGAGCTCCGAGCGGACCTGGCCCAGCTTCGAGGAGCTGGACCCCGGGAGGTGCCCCAAGGGGGAGCGCAGCATGGGCTGGGCCTGCCCTTGCCAGCGGAGGACCGGGTTCTGACCCTGGTGCGGCAGGAGCTGGCTGCACTCAGCAGCCGGTTCTCTGTACTGGAGGGAATTGTCCTTCGCCCACCGCTAGCGGCGAGCAGGCCGGCCACTTTTGCCGCTACAGTGGCTGCCTCGGTCACGCCCGCGGCTAAGCCTGCAGCTAAGCCTGCGGCTAAGCCTGCGGCTAAGCCTGCGGCTAAGCCTGCGGCCAAGGCCGCGGCCAAACCCGCGCCTCCGGCGAAAGAGGCGCCGCCCAAGCCCAAGAAGGGTGGGACGGCTGCGCAGAAGGTGAAGGTCCCCGCCGTCGCGGCAGGAGGGTCGCCCCCGCCTCCGCTCCCAAATTCCTCTACGGCCGATGCCGAATTGCAGGTAGCTGGGGAGAGCAGGAAGGCGGGAAAGGCAGCTAGGGCGGCCAAAAAGAAGGAGAGGCGGCAGCAACGCAAGAAGCGTAGCGCCGCAGGTAGGCTCCGCGCCCCGAAGTCCGCAGCCGTAGTGATAACACTACAGCCGGAAGCGGAAAAGAGGGGCGTGTCGTACCGCGAAGTGCTCACCAAGGCGTGGAAGGCGGTCAACCTCGAGGAGATCGGTGTCACCGAGGGCTTCAGAATGAAGGTGACGGCAACGGGGGCCCGGATGCTCGAGATCCCCGGTGCGGCCAGCGGCCCGACCGCTGACGCCCTGGCCGAAAGACTTAGGGCGTCCCTCGATGCGGAGGAGGTCCGAGTGTCCAGACCAACTAAGTCCGCTGAAATGCGCATCCTGGGCCTGGACGACTGCGTGACGGCGGACGACGTTGTGGCCGCCGTGGCTAGGACCGGGGGGTGCTCTGCCGAGCAGGTGCGGGCAGGCACCATCCGTCCTGACACCACGGGCATGCAAACCATAACGGTGAGCTGCCCCGTGTCGGTGGCCCAAAAAATAGCCGGGGAGGGCCGAAGGTTCCGGGTGGGCTGGGTATCCGCGCAGGTGAAACTGCTGGAACCCAGACCTCTGAGGTGTTTCCGCTGCCGGGTGGGTCAACACGTGGGAGTATGCTGCACCTCAGAGGTGGACCGCAGTGACCACTGCTTCCGCTGTGGTCAGCCCGGTCACAAGGCCGCCTCTTGTGATGCCACGCCGCACTGTTTTGCATGTGCGGCGGCTGGCAAGCCGGCCGATCACCGGGCTGGAGGTAAGGCCTGCGCTCCCCCCCCCCAAACCCAAGGGAAGGGGCAAGCCCTCAACAACCGTCGTCACCGCCGCAGCCGCCACCATTGCAGCCGCCGTTGCCGCCTCTACCGTCGTCACCGCCGCTAACACCGCGGCAGGGCCATCTCAGGGGGCCCGGGAGGAAGCTCAAATGGATTGCCAATAAATGGCCCCATTACGCCTCCTCCAGGCGAACATCAACCACTGCGCCGCCGCTCAGGATCTGTTGCTCCAGAGCATGGCGCAGTGGTCGATTAACATCGCCGTGGTCGCTGAGCCGTACTATGTTCCGCCCAGGTATGACTGGGTGGAGGACCTGAGTGGCTCAGTGACCCTAATTTCGTCGGCCGCCGCCGGTACCCTGTCCCTCGAGGCCGTCAAGAGGGGACAGGGTTGCGTAGCAGCACGGTTCGGGGAGATTGTCGTGGTAGGAGTATACTTCTCCCCGAACCGAACTCTCGCCGAGTTCCACAACTCCCTTCGGGAGCTGAGAGTCGTCGTCGTCGGGTACCATCCCCTCCCCGTGTTCGTCCTCGGGGACTTCAATGCCAAAAACGTGGCTTGGGGTTCCCGGTATACGGACACACGGGGCAGGATGGTGGAGGACTGGGCTCTGGAGACAGGCCTGGTCGTCCTAAACCGGGGTTCTGTCCCCACGTGTGTGCGGATGCGGGGTGAATCAGTGGTGGACATCTCGTTCGCCAGCCCCGCTCTGTCGCCGCGTGTCATCGACTGGCGCGTCATGGAGAGGGTGGAGACATACTCCGATCACCGGTACATCCGGTTTGACGTCTCCGCCCCGACCTCGAGCGCGCCGGTCCGACAGGCCCCGAGTGGTCCGCGGTGGGCGCTGAAGCAGCTGGACCGGGAGCTCCTCCTGGAAGCCTCGATCGTGCAGGCCTGGGTGTCATCATCGGACAGGCCTGCCGACATCAACGACGAGGCGGAGTGGTTCCGGGAGGCCATGTCCAACATTTGTGACGTGGCAATGCCCCGGGTCCAGCCCGGACGTGCCCGGCGCCAGGTGTGCTGGTGGTCACGCGAGCTGACCGCTTTACGCGAGGCGTGCGTTGCTGCGCGACGCCGGTATGCCAGGCACCGCAGGCTCCGTATCCGCCCTCCGGATACGGTAGCCATTCAGGCGGAGCTGTACGAGGGTTACAGAGCGGCGAAGAACGCCCTCCAAGAGGAGATCCAGCGGGCCAGAGGACTCTCCCGCGAGCAGTCGCTGGAGATCATCGACGGAGACCCGTGGGGACGCCCCTATAATATGGTGCGGGATAAACTCCGCCCATGGGCTCCCCCGCTGACGCAGAGTCTCCGGCCCCAGCTCGTGGAGGACGTGGTGAGCGCTCTGTTCCCTTCGCGAGGGGAACATACTTCCCCGCCCATGGCTCCGCCTCCTGCGGTGCCCAATGCGGACGCCGACGCCGACGACGACGACGATGCTTCGGAGGTGACCGAGGTAGATTTGAGAGTGGCGGTACGTAGGCTGAATGCCAAGAATACCGCCCCAGGACCCGACGGCTTGCCTGGAAAAGCCTGGGTTCTGGCCTCAGAGGCTCTCGGGCCTCGACTAAGGGGGCTCCTAAGCGCATGCATGGAGAGGGGCCAGTTCCCACTTCGTTGGAAGACGGGGAAACTGGTCCTCATTAAGAAGCCGGGGCGCCCAGCGGACTCTCCGTCCGCTTACCGGCCCATCGTGCTGCTCGACGAGGTGGGCAAGCTCTTTGAAAGAGTCATTGCAGACCGCCTTGTCGGGCGGCTGGTACGGGTGGGGCCGGATTTGGCGGAGAGCCAGTTTGGTTTCCGCAAGGGGCGCTCTACGGTGGATGCCATCATGCGCGTTCGAGCCCTCACGACGGGGGATGCTGTGGCCCGGGGTGGGGTCGTCTTGGCGGTGTCTCTTGACATCGCCAATGCGTTTAACACCCTGCCCTGGAGCTGCATCAGGGAGGCACTTCGGTATCACCGGATGCCGACCTACCTCTGTCGCGTGGTCGAGGCCTATTTGACGGACAGGGCCGTCATCTACCCCGGTCACCAAGGAGAGTGGAACCGGCGAGAGATGTCGTGCGGTGCCCCACAGGGATCGGTTCTGGGGCCGCATCTGTGGGACATCGGGTACGACTGGGTGCTGCGCGCTGACCTCCCCAGTGGCGTCAGCGTAGTCTGCTACGCTGACGACACGCTGGTCCTGGCACAGGGGAGTTCACATCAGGCGGCGGCCGAACTGGCGGAACGTGGGGTTGCGACAATCGTCGATAGGATCCGGCAATTGGGACTCGAGGTGGCATTGCACAAGTCCGAGGCCATGTGTTTTTATGGTCCTCGGAACGCGCCACTGTCGGGTTCCCAGATAACGGCGGGAGGGGTTCACATCGGCGTCGAGGTGACGATGAAGTACCTGGGACTCGTCCTCGACAGCCGGTGGAACTTCGTCGAGCACTTCCGACGTTTGGCTCCCAGACTGGAGCGGGCCGGGGCTGCCTTGAAGCGGCTACTGCCCAATCTGGGGGGTCCAAACGCCTCCTGCCGGAGGCTCTACGCGGGGATCGTGCGGTCCATGGCCCTTTACGGGGCACCGGTGTGGGCGCGTTCACTGAGGCTGCGACCAGCCCAGCGGTTGAACGCGTCCCAAAGGGTCATGGCCATCAGGCTGGTACGGGGTTACCGCACGGTCTCCCGTGAGGCGGCGAGCCTCCTTGCCGGACTGCCGCCATGGGATCTGGAGGCGAAAGTCCTCGCGCACATGTGGGTGTGGCGCGAAGAGGCGAAACGCCGGGGTGAAACTCCGCTGCCGCAACAAATCGCGGCACAGCGGACGGAGCTCCGGCAGGATCTCATGGCGACATGGAAAGTGCGATTGTCGCAACCCAGTGCTGGGCACGCCACAATTGCGGCGGTAAGTCCCCTCTTTGAGGAGTGGCTAGAGAGGCGCCACGGCGTCCTCACCTTCCGCCTGACGCAGGTCCTCACCGGACACGGTTGTTTCGGGAGGTTCCTGTTCAGGATAAAGCGGGGGGAAACGCCCGGGTGTCACCACTGTGTGGATCGCCCGGAGGACACGGTGGAGCATACGGTGGAGGTCTGCCCTGCTTGGGCGGAGCACCGCCGTGTCCTCACGGAGGCGATCGGCGGCGACGATCTCTCGCGTCCGGCCCTGGTTCAGGCCATGGTTCGGAGCGAGAGTGCATGGGAGGCCGTCACCTCCTTCTGCGAAACAGTAATGCTCGCGAAGGAGGAGGCGGAGCGCATGAGGGTGAGGCAGGGTGCCCGCCCTTCCGCCCTAAGTCGCCGCAGGAGACGCCCTGGGCGTCGGGAATCGCAGGCCGATTCCCGGCCACCGTAGGCGCGGGCTTGCGGACGGTGAGCGATGGGTAGCTCGCCGTCCGATAAGGACCAGGCCCGGGTCGACGGCGCGTTGTGTTCCACGCGCGCCTCAAAGAGACGTCAGCACCAATTGACGGGGTCCGAAAGGGCCAATGCCTGCCAGGGTTACGAGCCTGTCCGAAAGGGATATCGTGACTCTGGCACACAGGCATCTGAAGGAACACGGTGGGTTTTAGTCAGTAAAAGTCTGACACTCCCTCTCGCTCCGCCCAGAGCGGGAGAAGTTATTTGATGATTTCCCACCAAAAAAAAAAAAAAAAAAAGTGACCAAATAACACCGCGCGCATCAAGACCGTGCTTGTGAAGAACTGAATATCATCGTAACTTGTTAAATACTTACAGGATACTAATGAAATTTCACATACATTTGAAGGCATTTACAAGCTTTAAAATAACGTTTAAAGTAAGTCTTTAGACCTCTTATTGAGAGTGCTGGAACCAATTGAAGTGTTTTTCTATTTAATGAAATAACCTTTAAACTATGCATTATTTTGGTTTTTTTATTGCAGAACAAATTTAAACTAATTCCTAAGAAGTCATGTACAAAATATGATAAGAATCCGCTTAACCGTTTCAAAGATCTAGCAAAACCAAAAACGTTACCCCAGCAAAATCTCGAATAACTTCGCAACCGATGAAAGAACAAATACAAAATAAGGCACAACATTTACTTCATCTAGACAACTAATTTTATAGCTAGTATTTATTTAAATACTCCCATTAGAAAGAAAAAGGTCTGGCTGGGATAACGTTACCCCAGCAGGAAATGTTTTTGTGAAATAATTAAAAAACTATAAGCGCAACAAATTTAAAAATGTGCGCAACAATTACAGAAGCCGCAAAACTAATTATCTATTAGATTCAAATGACCATTTTCGACAACATCTGGCCTGGGTAACGCACACGATTTTGTTTCCATCTCATTCTACGTACGGACGTTAACCTTTGGACCGTATATTTATATCTACTTGCCAAATAAATAACATCGCAGTTGACAGTACTACTTAATCTGTGCAGTTGACAAACAATTGCACTGTATAGCGGGATCAGCTGGATTAGGATAATAGGATAGCGCAGATTTTTTAAATGTATGAAAAATGTTTATTATAAAATCTGTGGAGAAGTTTGTGTTTCGCATGAAAAAGACTGGAAAGTGTTTCTCGACCATTGACAGTTCGAAGGTAAGTGACGCAGATACAAAATAATAAATAGTGTGATTGATGATAATGATACTGATAGAGTTGCACGAACTTTGACCGAGTGACCGACTCTAATACTACTCTACTTACTTCCTAGTTCCTCTAAAAAGTTTGACAGTTTGTTAAATTTGTTTACGTGTCATGCTCATGCGTTTGGTAAATTAATTACATATAAGTAATTTGTTTGATAAATTGAGATTTTGCTAATCACAATCAGTTGAAGCAGTGTCAGTTGTGTGGTCAGTTGTCTTGTCACCGTGTCACAGTCCATTCGTTAATTGAATTTAAAAAATATTCGTATTGACACAAGATAGGCATATAAATAGCAATGGACCCACTTTGTTTTGTTAGTACTTAGTACAGTGAGGAATTTGTACCTGACGACTGACGGATCGTAAAAACTAAACAAACAAAAATTGTGTGTACTTTGTCTAACAGCTGAGCTGCAGTTATTATTGAATAATAACAAAGCAAAACTATCTTCGTATTTAAGTAGATATATTAGTGAACACCATGGAACAGGTAAGTCAATTTATTTTTAAAATCGTGATTCAAATGCCCATTCATTTAAAAATTCACTAGTCAAGTTAATTTTGAGGCAAGTTCCTACCAAGTTCATATTATCCAAATAACCTGCGCCAAGAGGTAATTAGGTAAGTATCTGAAATGGTTGGCATTGTACTTAAAAGTTTTTCCATACATTTTCCATAGTTTATACCACAAAATCAAATATTCTTAGGTAGGTACCTACTGAAAAAAAAACGAACTAAGTATTAAAAGTAACAAGAAGTTGCAATAATCTATTTGTTGTCTCAAGACTTTTAGCGTTCCATATTTCATCGTAAAATGCAAACTGTATTCTATATAACACTGTATTCAAGCTAATAACTGAAATAGCTCGACAGGGTTCACAGTGATCACATATAATTTTATGTTACTACCTATGAACACATTGTGGATTGCAAATAAACTATAGAGTCAAACTCGAACTCAAAACATTTATTTCAAATAAACTTATTACAGGCACTTTTGAATTGTCAAGGGGTCGGTCAGTCAGAGAGATGAAACTAGTTGGCCATTCCAAGTGTCGTAATAAAAATATAAAAAACAAATAAAAAAAACATTTAAAATACCAACAAATTAAAATACAAGAAGCTGACTAATAACAGTGGGACATAAAAACAAATTAAACAAACCAGATAGGTACCTAATTACTCAAAATCAGACGAGGTCATAATCACTTTTTATTTGCTTTAAAATTTTACATGCATTGTTTTTATTTAAATACACCAACTTATTATTGTTTGCAGCTATTGTTTGGGGTTTTAATTTTCTGATTTTATCATTGCTTTGGGAATTATAATGTGTTTATTTATCACTATAGCTTAAAACTGAATTTAACTTTAAAATATGTACTGTGCAGCAATATTATTTTTGTATTCCTTATCCCTACCATGTACAATAAATTAGACAATTAAAATTCAAACCAGTCAATTTCCGTCTTATGACTCATTTACAAGTACCTACTACTAAAATAAGGGTACCTAATAAAATTAGGAATTGCTGTCTGGCAACCTTAAGATGGACCTTAGGGTTGGATGATGATGACCCTACTACCCTATAAAAATAACCTGCTTACATAATAGGTTCTAGTAGGTATACCTAGGTACTGACAAACAAGTTATTTGATAAACAGGCAGCTAACTTGTTCTACTTTAAAACAAAGTTATGCATGTGCTGAGTAGACAATTCTCTTACATCGTTCTTAATTATGCTGTTTGGTTTAAATGTTATAATTATAACGCACACAATAAAAATAAATATTGACAGTGTACTTAATGACTTATCGACTGTAGGATGTAGGTTACATTCTTTTGCAAGCGGAATAGCCATGTACTATGCACTTGATAATTTGGGATTATGAAATGGCAACTATGTTTAGGTATGATCAAATCAAAGTTTATAAGATAGTACGAGGAACCCACTTTGATAACACTTGTCTGTCTTTGTATCTCCATAGATTCACTCAACTATTTTTAAAGCTGTGACAAAAAAAGGTTGAACAGTATAATTTTTTTTTTTTAAGTAGTAAGACAAAGAGATTTAAGATAGTGTTTAAGTACTCCATTTGAAATAAGATTGAAATTTAAATAAACTTTTTTATAGTCCGTTCAACCGATTTTGATTTCTATTCCGTAGGCATAAGGATGGCATTAAAAGCGAAAACGTGGTTACAATACCAACTGTTTATTACAGCTGCCATTTGTCATGCTAGGTACGAGGGCGGCACTGAAAATTTCGGGAACCAAGGAAGTGACACAACATTACTATTTAAAAATGTATTTATTGCTTTTCGAAGTATTCTCCGCGAAATTTGACACATTTTTCCATACGATGGAACCAATCATTGAAGCAACCATTCCATTCGGAAGTTGGGGTCTCCAAAATGGCCGTTTTGTAGGCGTCCACAGCTTCTTCAGGTGATGAAAATCTCTGTCCACGCAATTTATTCTGTATTTTAGTGAAAGTATAGAAATCATTAGGGCTTAGGTCGGGGCTGTACGGCGGATGGTCTAATAATTCTATGTTTTCTTGCTCTAAAAACTCTTTTGTTCTGTGCGCGGTGTGAGAACTCGCATTGTCGTGATGGAGGATGATGCGGCGGTTGCAGTTCTCTTTACGGGGTTCAGAAACGACCTGTGGCAAACAAATGCTAGCATACCATTCTGCATTAACCGTTCTTTGTCCCTCAAGAGGAATAGTCGTAACATGGCCGGTTTTGGAGACAAACGTGGCCACCATTTTTTTTGCAACACTCCGTGAACGAACAATTTTTGTTGGCTTTAACTCATTTTCGAACACCCAAACTCGTGACTGGTTTTTTGTTTCGGGTTCGTACGCGTATATCCAGGATCCGTCACCTGATACAATGTTGTATACAGCATTTGAGGATCCTGCGTGGAATCTTTCGAGAGTTCTGACGCACCAAGTAACGCGAGCCGCTTTTTGCTCTTCACAGAGCGAATGCGGTATCCATCGGGAAAACAACTTTTTTACACCTAATTGTTCATGCAAGATTATTTGTATTTGACTCATGCCAATGTCTAAAGGCTTCTACATACCGGGGCGACTTGTCGCGCGACGCGACGCGACACAAAGGCACCGCTCGTCCCGCGGCACGCAGGGCCTTTGTGTCGTGTCGCGTCGCGCGACAAGTCGCCCCGGTATGTAGAAGCCTTAAAGTTGCCTGAATTTTGCGGTATGTCACATGTCGATCTTCCTCAATCAGCTTACGCACAGCATCAACGTTTTCTTGGGAGACTGCAGTTTTTGGACGACCTTGACGGGGATCATCACTGAGCTTGACACGTCCACGTTGAAATTCAGCAAACCAGCGATAAATTGTGGTTTTGGATGGGGCTTTCATCACCAAATGCAGAAATCATCCGGTCAACACACTGTTTTTGTGTTAAACCACTTCGAAAGTCATAATAAATCATCGCTCTTGAATTTTCTCGAGTCAATTCCATTTTCTCAACGACTAAACAAGTTTGACAAAACCTTGTGACAAGACCGAGAATCTTTTTTTAAATAAATAAATGGTATTCGATTTTTAAAACCAAGGAGTTTTCAATTAAAAAGATTTTAATATGACAGGAACAGTGGAAATATTCCATTCCCGTTACTTTTAGTGTAGCCCTCGTACCAACGCAATAAAAGTCAAAATCGGTTGAACCAACTAACTGTAAAAAAGGTTTATTTAAATGTCTAATCTTATTTCAAATGGAGTACATAATAGTCCAGCAGCCACCACCTGTTTTTTTTTTTGTTAGTAATAACAGGCTGTAACTTCGTGCGCAGGTTCGGTTTTACGTGACGCCCGAGTTATTCCTCTGAAATTTTCTCGATAGAGCTGTCTTTATTAGGTACCAATGAAAAAGTATTTCCGTGGAATGGACAACTAAAAAAAAACTGGCCAAGTGCGAGTCGGTCTCGCGCACGAAGGGTTCCGTACCATTATCTATAAAAATGGCAAAAAATCACGTTTGTTGTATAGGAGCCCCCTTAAATATTTATTTTATTCTGTTTTTTTTTGTATTTGTTGTTATAGCGGCAACAGAAATACATCATCTGTAAAAATTTCAACTGTCTAACTATTACGGGTCATGAGATGCAGCCTGCCATGGTGACAGACGGACAGACAGACAGACAGACGGCGGAGCCTTAGTAATAGGGTTCCCGTTTTACCCTTTGGGTACGGAACCCAAAAAAAAATAAATGGATAAATAAATAAATAAACTTCTAAACGTAGGACTGGACAAAAAAAAAACAGGCGGTGGCTGCTGGACTATAAATTACCTATTTATAGATAGAGAAACATATTAAGTGTGGGTAAAATAAAACCTCCTCCTTGGGCCTTTTTGGCGCAGCCCTCACGGCTGCGCCAAACAGGCCCAAGGAGGCAAAAAGGCCAAGCACACTTACCCGCTAATTTCTTACGCTTCGCACTTTACACTATTTATTTGTTTTTTTACCTGCTGTACTTATATTATATTGTGTGCCTTTAGTCTGTGCTGAATAAATGTATTTTCTTTCTTTCTTTATAAAAGTCTGAATATTTTATTTAGCTAGCCATTAGGTTCTGCTTTCAAGGAGATTCCCACACACTATTATTTGACCTTATCTGTACTTACCTACATGTTTTGCAAACAAATTATTTATATTCTACCCCAAATCACTTAACGGTTTTATGGTTGATAGCCATAATAGAGAATTTTACTTGATAAAAAAAAACTATCTAATATTTTACAGCTGTTTTCATACCTAGTCACGCATCAGTTAGTCTGTTGAACGACTAACATTAATCTGTGCTGAAATTCTACAGGTTAATTTTGATTAGTTATGGGCATGGCTGAGAATGGTTAAGTAACTAATATCTTGCCTTTATTTGTCAAATGGTTAGAGGTTAGAGGTAGTGTAGAGTAGAGGTGGTTGTTTATTATATCCACATTTCGCCATTTATTTATGGTGGAAAATCAAATCTCTTATGGAAAAGCTCATATGGAGCAAATCTAACTTAGAGAGATGTATTAATGATTTTAATGATTATAATTCTGTAAATACATATTTGATATGGTCGCGAATCATATTTTGATCAAGATACAACCTGACACTGACCTGCGAATAAAAAAAACCGTAAGAACTGCTGATCCACCTTAATGCGAAAGCGCCAGGGTTCTTTCTTTCTCTTTCTTTGACCTTAGAGAGTTGTAGGTATTGATGATTATAATTCTGGAAAGGTACCTATTATATTTGATATGGTCGCGAATCTATATTTTGACACTTGCAGAAAACGTAAGGAAATTTGAATTTCGCGGGCTATCCAAGTGCATTCCCCTAAGACCAATCGAACAGGGGGCGACCCAATGAGGGTTTTCTGAAATGACGTTCACTAGGTGGTAGCACTGGGACGTCAGGTCCGGACACCTGTCAAAAGTGTCAAAGCGCCTTTAATTTCCTTAGGTCGTGATTGAATGATGAACGAATGAATGAAACGAATGATGAAATTCATCATATATTTTATATTCATTGTAGACATGGGCGAAATAACTCACTGAAAAGAAAAAGAGCGATTATCTCTTTCACTCTAAAGAGCTATATCACTCTTCTAGCTCACTACTAGCTCAGTAGCTCCGAAGAGCTAGTGAGCTAGAAGAGTGTTATAGCTCTTAACCAGAATCACCACTTAGCCCAATTAGCTCTTACTCAGAATTAGACAATGACCGAGCCATTTCCTGCTACAGTCGGCGTCTGAGTCACTGAGCTATCGAAATCGCGCGTCGAATTTGACGGCTCGGCCCGCTTAATACTCAATAGCTCTTTGGAAGTTTGGACTCTTTGTTATTCACTAGCTCTTCTATAGCTCAGTGACTCAGACGTCGACTGTTAGCTCATTTGACTCACGCCACACGCGCCTCGAAGGAAATGGCTCGGCTCGCTCAATAGTCATTGTCAAATTCTGAGTGAGCTAACTGAGCTAGTGAGCTATTTAGCGAGCGAGTGAGTGAGCGAGAGTGACGTCAATTGAACAGAGCTAGCTCTTTTTAACAGACTTCCAAAAAAGGAAGAGGTTATATGTTTGGCTGTATGTTTGTTTTTTTTTTTCTATCACTGGCTCACAAGCCACCCATGTCTAATTCATTTTCGAAATGGATGACCTCTCGTCAAAGTGGCGCCAAATGGTGAATTTTCATAAAATCCCTCATTGCAATAAAAGTCTAGTCTTAGTGGAAAACCCCTAAAGGGTTCCTTCGCAAATGTTTTTCTGTTGTTACTCTGGTTTGACCATATCCTTTGTTTGTCTGCAGGAAAACCCAGTGGTGACGATCAAACAAGGTAAATTGAAGGGAGCGGTCAAGAAATGCTTAGATGGAAGCCCTTACTACAGCTTCAAGGGTATTCGCTATGGACAGCCACCTGTAGGAGAGTTGAGATTTAAGGTAAGGTTTTATTCCATTCTACTTTCTTAATTTGATAAAAATTTAGGTTAGGTTAGGTTTAAAGAATCTTTATTTCTCATAAGAACATGATACAGTTCACTTAAATGAGATTTAATGTTTAACATAAATAATCGTCATCTAATGACGAAGCATGCAGATGTAGCATTAGTAAAACAATAACAACAACGTACGAGATCAACAGCATACAAAGCAAAAGTGTAGGTAATTACATAAAAAACAAGTTAATACAGCTGGCCAATTTGACACCAAGGTACCAGGTAATTTCATTATTTGTTCCCGTTTTTATACACCAAATAATACTAAAAGGAAAAATAACTTTGATTTCGAAAGTCGGTATGTTTGGTGATGGATTTAGGGCGAAAAGAAAACAAGATTCCAAGGTTATTTCCGATTTTAATCTCAAAGAGCTAGAGAGTATCTTACTTACATCAACGGACATTAGCAGAGAGGAAGTATCCTAAACTTCAAACTCAAAATGACGTTTACTTGTGTTGACTAAACGAATTTAAGGAGGGTGTTTAAAACACGTACTAGATATTCGTATAAACATATATTAATTTTAAAATAATAACAATCACAAATAAAACGCGTTTCGTGTCTTGAGAAACAAAAGAATAATGGCGGGAACTTCCTTCCAAAAAAAAAAAACAAAACTTCTTTGCTCGAAGTAGCTTCACTCGGTGTTGCCAACACGGCCCGCCAGCGCCGTGCATGTCCTCAGGCACGCCTTACACCATCAGTCATAATTAGCTTAAAGAAACACGCATCTGAAAGCATAATTACACTTTATGTTAATTTAATGTATTACTAAATATTGTATAGCAAAAATGCTTCGGCCAATCATGATTCATAATACTAATAGAATAACTCCAGTTGCAGGGTTTACATCGTTTCTGTTCCTTTAGCCTTAGGAATTCTTACTACTCTGCAACTGGTAACTTCATTCATGAATCTACCATAGCTCCTCTACTCGTAACATGTTACAGCAGACCAATTCCCGTATTTTTAAGAACGTTCGCATTCTAATCTCAGTGTCAATCTGTCAAAAATTATATAATTTCCCTACATTTTTGACAAGTTTTTGACATTGATTGTCGTTGAGATATTGCAACTTGAATTTGAACGTTTTTAAGTACCTTCAGATCCTTCAGATCTCAAAACAAAATCCCTTTAGGCGGAGGCTTTGTGAATTATTGTGCAGTAAGTTATTCCATTCCGAATTCAATTTGTACTGGACCACAAAACAGTGTTGTCTTTAGGCTTAGACAACCTCTTTGCTCCTGTCATTTTAGCTCACTCCCTTAATCTAAGGTGGAGCCTGGTTCAGTTCACTCCTTTAGACTAAGACAGTAACTGCTTCAGCTCACCGCCTCGATTCTGGCGAGTGACTACTTAAAACATTTTTGTTTTTTGTCCACTTTCAATTGAATATAATTAATTTGGGCAGAAACTGCAAATTTTACAAAGCAACTTTTATTCATAATATACTACGTGCGTCTGTGTTTTTTTTGTTTTTTTACCTTGCCAACATTCCTTTTATTTGTATATCACCTACTAATGATGCATCATTCAACACACCAGTTATCAATTTTAATCCAAGGTTTAATGTTCTCAGCACCGGCAACCCCAATATACGATCTATTACTTTTTTCACTGCCCCGCATATCTTTGAATTCATCCATCTATCTTTATCCAGGCATTTCTTTATTTGGAATGGGCATTTAAAGGTAGGCAGTAAATTTTTACTTCGTCCGTCATTTGTTTGACTTTGTATCAAAGTTTAGCTTTAGTGCGGCACCAGTCGAATCTTTTCTTCTGAGACTTCATACTATTCTTTATATTTTCGTCCGCTCTTTTACGCAAATTCGTCACATCCGTACAATGCTCATCATCTTGCTCAAGCTAAGGCCCGAAAATGTCACTATCGGTACGTAGTCTATACCCAAACATGACCTCACATGGGACTGCTTTGGTCGTTTTGTGATACGTACTGTTAATCGCCTGTTATAATGGCGTAATACAGTTATCCCATCAATCTTCCATCCAAATCTGCACCCATAGTTATCATGGCCTCCAAAATTGTTTTATTCAATCTTTCAGCTTGGCCGTTTGAGCGCGGCATACATGTGGCTATTGTATGCAGGCGAATATTTTTACCGTTGCAAAACTCTTTAAACCTCTTTGACGTAAACGCGGAACCGTTACAATTATACGAGGGTTGCCGAATATCCTTGCTATACTTTCAAGTTCACTAATTACGTTACTACTATCCGTATTAGGTACCGCCGAGATAAATTTAGACTTAACCATATCGCTTGTCAACTTGGTATTGGCATTCTCCAAAGCCATGATACGGGGGTCAAAGTCTGAGGTCAAACCGCTCAACATGCTTACAGCCAAAAACTCATCATCAAATTGATTCCCTATGTCTGTAAGCTGCTGCCCAAGTTCAGTTATTTTAGTCAGGTAGCTCTGCATGCTCTCCGCTTCACTCAGCCTCACACTGAACAGCGCTTTTAACAATCCTAGTCTCCTGCATAAACCTTTATCTACATAAGCGCGTTGCAAGTTATTCCATGCTTTATATGCAGTTTTCGCGTTCCGAATGTGTGGCAACGCAGACGGACCGACCGATAAGAATATTTTTGCCAACGCCTTTTGATTCTTCTTAGGGGCTTCGTTCCCTTTCTCGGTTTCTATGCAATCATATAGGTCTTCGTTCATAAGGACGTTCTTCAGCGTGAACTTCCACTGGTTGTAGTCGACGATGCAGCTTCTCAATCTGCAGTCCCGCAGAACCCATGGTCATTGTGCCGAACGGCGTGGTCAGTACCTATGTGAAAAACTGAATCACGACGAATTCTTGTTTTCTTGCGAAATAAGCCAAATGATTACGTTGCAGGGTTCAGCTAACACCCCGGGCCCATAACCTGATGAATTTAGGGTGAAAAGAAAACAAGACTCCAAGGTTATGTCCGATTTTAATCTCCAAGAGCACAGATAGGCTGTTTTTCGAATTAGAACATAATCGTTAGATTACAGTATTTCTTAAATAATTTTTCTTTTTGTAGTGTTTTTTGGAAGTCAGTGGTTTTTTTTTGTTGTTAAGTACTTATAAGTTTTTATTTTTCACTTTATAGTTGTGGTACCACTACCTACACTACACAAATTCGAATACCCTACCTGTTATGACATCATCCACATAGACTAAGTGGAAAAAATACATAATATTGAAGCTAACTCAAAAACTACCCAAGCAAAGTTAATAAAATTTATATGGGACCTCCGCGCAAGCTTCCTTTACCAAATGGGAAAACAATGTCAACAGACGAACATAGAACCTCCTCCTTTGTTGAAGTCGGTTATAAATTTGTGTACAATTGGCGGTCTTATCGCACAACGTTTTATATATTTATATATACGTAGTTTAGACAATTTTTAAGTTGCTTTAGACATGTTGATAACTCTCATCAAATCCTTGTTTGCCTATGACTAAACTGTGATCTTATCTTAATTTCAGGCGCCATTACCAGTGAAGCCATGGGAAGGCATTCGAGACGCAACAGAACACGGGCCGGTGTGTCCACAATACGACATGAGCGTCGTCGATTATGTAGAAGGAAGCGAAGACTGCCTTAGCTTGAACGTCTATACAAAATCACTGGCACCCAGTTCCAAAATACCCGTGATGGTCTACATTCACGGAGGCGCCTTTTTGTCAGGATCCGGTAATGCCGAAACATATGGCCCAGAATATTTCCTCCAACACCATGTCATCATAGTCACCATAAACTACAGGCTTGAAGCATTAGGCTTCCTTTGTCTAGATACCCCTGAAGTACCAGGAAACGCTGGCATGAAAGACCAAGTGCTTGCGTTACGTTGGGTCAAAGAAAATATTAGCAAGTTTGGCGGCGACCCTGACAATATCACTATATTCGGGGAGAGCGCTGGAGCCAGTTGTGTAACCTTCCACATGCTGTCACCCATGTCACAGGGACTCTTTAACAAGGCGATAGCACAAAGTGGAGTTTGTTTGACGTACTGGGCGACGGCGACGGCGCATAAACCCGTCGAACGAGCGTTCAGATCTGGAAAAGCATTAGGAAAAGACACAAAGGATGTTAATGAACTGTTACAGTATCTAAGAGGACTCTCAGCTATTGACTTAGCAAGAGTCTCGATCAAAACAAGAACACAAGATGAAAAATGCAGAGGATTGCCTATCTATTTTACACCAACTATAGAAAAGAAATTCGAGGGCCAGAAACAATTCCTAACTGAGGAACCTATAGACTTACTTTTAGCAGGAAAAGTTAGCAAAGTGCCGCTGTTGACTGGTTACACTTCAGCAGAAGGAATGCTGATGGTCAATGATCATACCAAAAAACTGGAACTTTTGAATAAAGACCCATCGTTCCTTGTGCCCAGAGATATAGCAACAACAGTGCCTAAGGAAAAGATATATGAGTTTGGTCGACGTATAAAACAGTTTTATTTTGGCGGAAAAGACGCGACCGAAGATGATACTCAAGCTATTGTAGATTTACAGACAGATATTAACTTCGCTTACCAAACACATAGATTTTTGCATTTCTACCAAAGCATGGCTCCTACATTCCTTTATAAGTTTGACTATGTGACTGACTTAAATATTATCAAAAGCGTGTTAGGTCTTAACAATGTGAAGGGTGCATGCCATGCAGATGACCTATTCTATATATTCCACAGTGAAATGAGTCAGAATTATTGTGCGGAAAATGAGAAATTAAAAATGATAATATACCAAATTACTAAACTGTGGGCAGATTTTGCAAAGTCTGGGTGAGTGTGAAAATCTCTATGATCTATTATTTGAACACATAACATCACACCTGTTATCCCGAAGGGTTAGGTAGAGGTGTACCTATAGTCCACCCCGCCATAGTAGGTAGTCTTATCATTAAAATGTCATTATTTGTCTTCATCGTTTATAGACTGTGCAGACTATCTGCAGTGCATCAGGTATGTTTGCACAAGCACACGTCGATGGCTTCCACGCCATAGTCAGACAGAAATCTGCCTCTTTGCTCTGCAGAGTGCGGGATAGCTCCAACTCCATCCGAAGACCATAGCGGGGAGGTTGGATTCTCCTTTGTTAGATGATGTTGTGCAAAGATGCATTTTGAACAACAGCCTTGTTGTCAAATAGATAATATGTAGAAGTTTACTAACATAGGTATAAGTTATCTTTTTGTTCTTACTAACCCATATGGATGTTGCTTATCCGAATTAAAGATTATTTTATTTTATTTTATTTATTTATAGAGCAAATTAATTAATTTGATCTTCTATTTATTTTCAGTAATCCAACACCATCTAAAGGAGGTTTAGAATGGCGACCCTACACATTAGCAACGAAAGAATGCTTATTACTAAACCAGGATATGAAACTCACAAGTAACGTTGACAAGGAAAGGATTGAGTTCTGGAACAAAATCTACTTTGATGCTGGAAAACCTTGTGTACCTAAGTCTAGTTTATAGTATATCATGGTTATTTAATAGGAAAATAACTTCAATTTGGTTGTGATTCAAATATTGTTTGTGTTCCAAGTATGAATTTCTAAAAATTAAAAAAACACGAGTGTGCTTTACGGCTGAACCCAATAACTTATTTTCAGTTAAAGACAGTTGACGACGCTAAAACCAGAGTGATCTAAGTGACATTTTTACCAAAAATGAGTTTGTTACCCAAGGAGGTAGAAAAAACATAATTCTTTCAGACCACACCGATCTAAGTGCCTCCCAGTATTTGTGCCCTAGATCACTCTGGTTTTAGCATCGTCAGTTCGCTATTGATGGAATACAGTACAATTATATCTATGCTCGGATGGCGTCTCACAATCATTGATAAAGGCTATCTATCTAACGAAAACAATAAGTAAGTTTCTCTACTTCGCCCTCCCGTGCGTTCCATTACAACCAACATCACTTTAAAAAACAACATGTGTAATTAGGGTTATATTAAAACTTCTTTGTTTCTTACTTCTAAATAAGTTACTGGATTAAGATATAATTCTGTCTCCCATATTTGTTATGGCCGCGAATCAAAATACAACCTGTTACTGGCTTGCAAATTGCAAAATACGTAATAAAATTTAAATTTCGCGGGCTACCTTAGCGCAAATGTTACGTTTTACGTTTATCCCTGCAATTCCGGGAATAGCCAAATCTGCCATCTGTAGTACTGTCCTGTCAAACAAATCGTATATTGGGACGCATACTTTGGCATTTTCATACAAATAGATATCTGTTGTAGGCGATACACCCTTCCATCAGTAGATAGCGTGGGCCGGTAGATTAAGAGATTATTGGGACGTTAAAACCATCGATAGATATATTTTTATATCTCCAGTAGGCCGAAACTGGTGATATATAGGTTATTGGGTTCGGCCGTTAGACCACACGACTGAAGTAAAACTTACAAATAGTAATACTAATTATACTTACAACAATAGGCTTGCACTGTGTCTTAGGGCCTATGCACACCACGTTTTTTAAACGCGCCGTCGACGCGCGTTTGTAGCGATACAGATGCGATACGCACGCAAGTCAGTCTATTCTGTAGGATAAAATCGCGCCGTCGACGCAGGTTTCCAAAACGTGCGTCAACGGCGCGTTTAAAAAACGTGGTGTGTACAGGCCCTTAGATATACGAAACGCAACTGGCTATGAGAAAGAAAATGTGTGCTCGCACCTCTCTCTTGCCCCTACATTAATATACGAAACGTAACTCTCCCTCTTTCTATCTTCACTAACTTATATCTCCCTCTCAACTTCCGTTCGTTCGCTTCCGTAACGCTCTCGTCACGCATTCACCAGCTTACTCCCAAGTCAAGCGTGCGTAAAGAAGTTTTACTTCAAAAAGTTTAATTTTCCTTTTAATATTATTATGGCCAGTTTACTTTTGTAGGCTGGTAACCTCTGGCTATAGAACCATGTCAGGGGTCGACAGCTTGATATAATATTACTAACGCATGTATTTGTACCAGAACTATTTATAGTACATGTCATAATTGACTGATGAAAATGGAAACATTTATAGTACTTAATTGGCTGATGACTAAATAGCATTTATGCAGTGCATTTTTAAATAAAATGATAAATATTTATTTCTGTAAATTGGTTCAAAAAAACGCTTTTACACGTCATAGATAACTTATATTTTAAAACTAGATCCGCCATATTACAAAACAAGATTTATATTTTGACATGGCTTAAACCATGGAGCCAGTTTTTGTAATAAGAACGTAACAGTGATTGAAATACCGTTCTTTATACAAAACTGAAAGCTTAGTTCGGTACTAAGTTGTCAGTTTTGTGTTTAGGAACTATACCATAGTCGAATAAAGTTCAAAATTCAATAATGGCTCCATGTTTTAAACCTGGGTCTGAAGATAAAACTTGTTTTGTAATAAGGGGGCATGAGTTCAGTGTTTTCTATCTGACTACTGAGAAGAAAGACCGAAACAAACTCAGAAGTCTCTTTTAAAGTCCAGACATAATCTTGGTCAGACCATAATTATGAGGACCATGCAGATTAATGTCAGATGGTATTTTGAGGAAAGAACCATACGGATTTGAGTGGACACGAATACTGACAAATGCGTGCTCTGACTGGACAGGTCAGTTCACGCATTTGTCAGTATTCGTGTGGCTCAACTCTGAACTAAAGGATCTCAACAACTCAAAAGACAGTAAATAACATTATTTATTTTCTCAAACATGCAGGATAACATAAAAAAATACAGGACATTGTTAAAATATTTTGTAACGGAAATACAAGTTTAGTAGGTAAGTCAGTGTCTGGGAGTCTGATTCTGGGCACGTTCTGGGTCAGCCAAGTCAGGGAATTGTCGTCCTCACACCATATCTGCACGGTCCTTTCTGCTGTCTGTGTATCCGCGGAAGGCCGGGAGCGGTGTTGACGAGTCTGTGTCCAATAGCAGATTTTCTAGATCTGTCTTAACGTGCTCGGCCTCTTCCTTCGTCAGGTCCCTAGAGGAGGGGGAAGCAGATTGCTACGGCCAGCCGCGCAGGGATGTCATCCGTGGTCCTCTGCTCCCCCTGAGCAGAGTGGATCCTGGAGTTGGCGTCTCCCTGGAACATGCTTGGTGAAGGTGTGTTGTCAGGGCGCTCCCTCTTCGCCGGCCCTGTACCGCTCGGTCCAGGCTACGGCTTGGAGGTTCCTGGCTGGGTGTTTTGGGGTCGGCTGTCGGCCATGGCGGACTCTGTCGAATGCGGAGGGTTTTCGCGCGGAGTTGCCCCTTCGCGTACTTGCCCCCGCCCGCGTGATTCCGCGTCCTGCCTTTTGCGCGCTGGGTTTCCCCTTCGCGTACTTGCGGCTGGTCGCGTAATTCCTCTTCAGCGTCCGATCGCACATCGCGCTGGCTAGTGCCTTGGCGGGTGTCGGGCTTTCGGTCGCCTACTTTCCTCGCCTAGGCCAAGATTTTTCAGCAGGCGTACTCCATCAACATCAACCGGGAGACTGGTGGAGCTACCAGGCCCGTCATCTTTCCTCGTCCCTCTCAGTACGTGTCGGTCTTGGCCCTTGTCTGGGTAGGCAATGCTTTTTCGCACGATGCTCTGCTGATAGGCTCGCGGGAAGCGTGCATTTCGTAATGGGTGTTGCCGTGTTGGCGCGTGGTTCGCAGCTGAATTCGGGTGTATTGGCGCGTTGATCGCAGCCAGAGTCGGGTGTATTGTCGCGTTGATTGCAGATTACGTTGGGGGCTGTATGTTACCCCTCTGCTTGGATCGATGGGATATAGGGATGGGAGGGAAGGTATTCGTGGGTAAAGGGTGTGGGTTCTTGGGGGTCACCCTAGGCATGGGATTTGGCCTAGGGATTTGGGATCGACAGGATGTATGGATAATGAAGGATGGATAGGTGATGGGTACATAGGAAGAGGTAAATGGGTTAACCTAAGCGGTTTGGCCTTCGGAAACTTCTCTTGTCCGGGATCTCTTTGAGATGCACCGACCTTTAACAGTCGGTTCCGCAGCCAGAATTAGGCTATCCGCAACCTGCCCACCTGCTCGGTTGCAAGAGAAGAAGTGCCAGGCAGTCAGGGTCGCCCCACCACAGATGTAGATATATAACCGCTTTGAAGCTATCCAGCCTTCCCCGAGGTTTTATTAATTTCAAGTTCTAATTTTATGCAAGAATTGGAGGAAATATTTTGTTATGATATTATTTGTTGAAATATATTTATTTGTTACAATTTAATTTTTTTTTGTCAATCATACGCTTGTTTTAACACTTGAATCACGAAAACAGCAGAAAACACCACACGATAACATCGCGGGTTATCTTAGCGTATTCGCCTGAGGGCCGGCGCACATCTACCGAGGCGCAGCGCAGCGCGGTTTTCAAATGATTGAGTATTGAAACAAAATATTAACTTAATTTAAATTAAGTTGAATATAAATAGTGCCTAATCCCGAGAGAGCATCAACTGGGTCAGAGATAAAGTTAATTTTTGTTTTCAATTCCATTTCAAGAAAGACAATGTTGGCATTTTGTTATTCAATGAAATCCGCGTTCCGCCGCGCTTCAACAGGTCTGAGCCGGTCCTTAAAAGATGCAGCGCCTGATTTAAAAATGTATAGCAATGTTTCATAATATCGTATATCGTCAAAATGGACACAGGCTCGAAACAGCGGCGCGCCGTGTTGCTGAAGCTGAAGCTGAACAGCTGAGCTGTCAATAGTGTAACATCACTAACACCAGGTGGAAAGACAGCTCATTTCAAGCCCACTTGACCTAAGTTTTCACTGTGAGATTTTTACAGAATAGACCGGCTGAATAGATGCGGCAGGCCATGGTGACGGCCGCAGAGGGTGACGGGGTCTCAACCAAAGAAGTTGAAGAACAGTGTTCGGTTTTAGTTAGGGGTTAACTGAGTCTGACATACCTGGGGTAGGTATGTCAGACTAAGGACCCTAATGTGCCGAAAATGTAGAAATCTATAGGTATTTTCCACACCCCAAAAAGGGTACCTACCATTTTATTTCTCTTAAGCCATTTTAATGTTTAGAGGCATGAGAAACAGGGTGTAAAGTTCACTCATCCTTCATATCATAGGGAGGATCCTCCGACCAGACGGGTGTGTCTGGTGGGCAACTGCCCGACGGTTGATGTCGGGATGTTGTATATATGCTAGTTAGCGGTAAACTCTGCTTGCGCGATGCAGCATTTTGCGTGAAGTCAGTGTGACACGTTGTTCGCATGTGGCGATGTTGATGCCGCTACATCACTCTCCTCCGGAGACCGGAGGTCGATAGTGGGCTGTGTATCTTGCGATGCTTGTCAGTGCCAGTAGAGGGTTCCAGTGAGTCGGAACCGGGTGCCGCATAGTTCTCGGTGAGTCGGAACTGTCTGCGGTGATTTCCCAGTGAGTCGGGGTGGCGCTGCATTATGCTCCAGTGAGTCGGATGTGGTACAGCGCCGGGTTGAGGCTGACTGCTAGCGTTGACCAGGAGAGGTACACGTATCATATTCTCTGCTTGTGGACCGGCCGAAAGTGCAGTGTGCTGTGCTTTTTTTTTCCAATCGTCAACAGTGTTGACGACAAGATGTTATCTACTTGTTATCTACTGATCGAGAATATTCGTCGACCCCTCTATTTACAATCTCTCGCTTATTTCCATGAGCACACTTATTCCATGCTCTTATAAAGTGCTTACTAATTCCATGTTTTTAAAAAGTACTTATTCCATGCTCAAGCTGTCACTTCCTGTTACACATTTCCGTCCCTTTTCACGAAATCACTCCCACAGCAAGCGAGAGGAAATATGTTATACATCAATAAACAATTTAAGGATCTCAATAACATAGGTACATTCGGTTCATTGGTTAAAAATATGTTATACATCAATAAACAATTTAAGGATCTTAATAACATAGGTATATTCGGTTCATTGGGTAAGAATATGTTATACATTAATAAACAATTTAAAGATCTCAATAACCTATGTACATTCGGTTCATTGGGTAAAAATATGTTATACATCAATAAACAATTTAAGGATCTCAATAACATAGGTACATTCGGTTCATTGGGAAAAAAAATATGTTATACCTACATCAATAAACAATTTAAGGATCTCAATAACATAGGTACATTCGGTTCATTGGGGAAAAATATGTTATACATCAATAAACAATTTAAGGATCTCAATAACCTATGTACATTCGGTTCATTGGGTAAAAATATGTTATACATCAATAAACAATTGAAGGATCTCAATAACACAGGTACATTCGGTTCATTGGGTAAAAATTATGTAAGTATTAGATAGCTGACGCCAGAACTACCTTCGTCAATAGATTCCTACCAATTTCTATCGTATATGATTGTGTAAATAAAAGGTGAGGATCATTTACTTAGAATCAACTATTAGGTATCATAGTAGATGTATAATTACCTACTATGAAAATAAGTAATTAACAATACATACCTATATCATAATAATCTTCCTGTAATCTTCCCACTGCTGGGACACAGGCTTCCTCTCTGTTAGAGGGAGTGGGCAATAATCTACCACGCGGGCCCAGTGCGAGTTTGTGGATGTCACGATCTTGGAACTCCCGTCTGGCAACTCGAACGGGTAATTTAGGAATCCCGAATGTTTTTTTCGGAATATTTTTCTACTTTGCCCTCTTGCTTTCGGGCAAGAACATAATTATAATAATTTATTGCAATTTAGTGCAGTAATTAGCAGGAAAATAGATTTTTTTTTCAATGTTTAAATCTTATCACCCCCCCCGAACGAACGTGATAAATTTTTCTTAGTCGTTTGTCAAAATGTAATATTTGTGACAAAATGGGTGCGCCCATAGTAGCAAATAAGACATAATAGAGTCCCAACTAAACGTCAAGAATTTATGGCACACGTCAAGAAATTATCTCACTCCACCGTGCTAGCATGTAAGACAAAACGGTTGTATCAACAAAAACTGTGATTAAATGTGTGCCTCAAGTCATGTCACAGTAGGCCGTGCTCGCTCTTGCAACAAGAAAAGCATGTCGCGCCTCTAGTTTATATCACATGGTTGACCCGTGCTAGCATTTAAGATAAATTGTAAGATATGATACATTATAATATCATATCTTGTCACAAACGTTTGGGTACGGCCGTGCTAGCCCCGCAGGGCTTATTTATATCATGTACTATACTCCGTTTGAAATAAGATTAGATATGCAAATAAACCTTTTTTACAGTTCGTTCAATCGATTTTGACTTCTATTGCGTTGGTGGCATGACCAATGGCAGGTGTAATAAAAAGATGGTAACGTTTTTGCTTTCAATGCCATCCTTATGCCCACGGAATAGAAGGCAAAATCGGTTGAACGGACTGTAAACAAGTTTATTTAAATGTCTAATCTTATTTCAAATGGAGTACTTATAAGTGCTTTTAAATGATACGTCTTTAACAAAATTATTGTTATAGTTGTTCAATGTGAGGACAACGCAACGTCTTTAATTTCATTATTTTTAATGTTGTTTCATCATCATCCACTGGATAGATTGGTACCTACTGTAATTTAAAACAAATTCATCCAAGTTTAGAAAGTAATGTATATGCTGCAAACAGATTACCAGTTTATAGTCAAGTGCCAACGTATTTGATAAGCAATTTGGATACCGATGATAAACCGGGATCGCATTGGGTAGCCCTACTTAGTGATAAGAACGGTGTTGGCCAATATTTCGATTCATATGGACGAGCACGTAAAGGATATTATTAATAATTTTTTAAAAGGAATTGTTAAGATGTGGCTGGAATACGGATAGAATACAAAACGATTTTACATCAGTTTTTGGCGAGTACTGTTTGATGTATTTATTACATCTAAGTTAAATTTCTAAAATTATTTACAAGGAATACTGTATATATGGGGTGTAAGGGGGGGCACACATCAACCAGGCTCCCCAAATGTCAACCTCACCTGCGCGCGGTACACCCTGCCACTGACGGACGAGGCGCTGACGACCGACCGATGGCGGTATAACCATCCAACAAGCCAACCTAAATGCACCAGAGCGATGACGGGCAGCAGCGTCATCGTTGCGAAAGGATTGGCACTGCGGTCACCAACCCGCTTGCCCAGCGTGGTGACTACGGGCATTAAACCTCCCACATGAATGAAAGTGCCAAAACAACGGCGCCCAGTTCCCGATGGTCCCGCTATTCCTGGTCAAGGTAGCGGTCACGGTAGCGGCGGGACGGGGGGTGCGAAAAATCCCCGGGCTACGGCAGGCTACCAACGACGACAACATCTGGCTACGTACAGTCGAGTTCTTTAATATATGAGCATGTTCATTAATCAAAAATATGTAAGCAATGGTAAGTTTCATAAAACACTAAACAGCTTTGCCTTACAATAAATTGTAAACAATCTGTGACATCATAAATATGTGACTACATTATATCAATAATATTGCTACAGACAAAGACTCTAAAAATTGTGCGCAATCCCTTGTTCATATTATTGAGCGCAAAATTAGGAACACAAATATCTATACAATTTTTTGATTAAAAATATCTTGACAATTTGACATGACTCGAATTGCTGTCTTAAATTCTTTTCTCTTTACAGAAGTATATCCTATTGTAATCTTGTCGTTGTCTTGTTGTTGTGTTGTCTTGTCTTGTGTGTTGTTGTCTTGTGTCTTGTTATTGTCTTGTCTTGTTGTTGTTGACATTTACTTGCCGCTAGCGGGGGGCGCAGGACAATACCCTCCAGTACGGAAAACCGGCTGTTAAAAGCAGCCAGCTCCTGCCGCACCAGGATCAAAACCCGGTCCTCCGCCGGCAAGGGCAGGCCCTGCCCATGCTGCGCTCCCCCCTGGGACCAGCTCCTCGAAGTCGGGCCAGGTCCGCTCGGAACTCCTCATTCTCCTTTCGGAAAAGCTCCATGGCGGCTGTCAAGAGTCCGTCCTCCGCCCGCATCTCGGATATTGCGTCCGATGGAGGCCCGACCTGAAGGGCCCTCGCTGCCGCCATAATGGAGACCGTGGCAGCGGGTACGACCTTGTCTTTAGAGGACTGAATTCTCTTCAAGGCCACACCCCTGATTGCGGCTATCATGACCTCCTCGAAGCTGCTGGCCACTCCTTTCGCCTTGGACCTGCCAGCGACGTCGGGACTCAGAGGGAGCCGCCCTGCGGCTAGTCTTTCCGAGATGGAGCCCCTCCGTGACAAGCCTCTCGGCTCGCTGGGCTCGCTGGCCTCCTGAGTGGTGCCCTCTACCCACACCCCGTCCTTGAACCCCCTCCGCAATTTTTCTCCGGGCCGAGCTCAAACCAGCCATCAGAGGACGACCCCTGGCCGTCCCCTGGCGTGGGGCGCTTCTTCAACTTTTTGGAGTTCTTCCCAGCCCCCACTTCTACGGACTCCGGGCTCTTAAATAAGACCTTCGCACCAGATGCGGCGTCGGGCTCCAACCCCGCATCACTCCCCTCCTCTTCGCTTTGTTGTTTGTTATTAGGTTTTTCCATATTTAATCCCAAAAGTGTGGGGGATATAAAAAGTAATCCTAGGGTTACCCCCTGTACCTAGGTAATCAATTATTACAGTTAAGTACTACGCAACGTTGTCAGATTGATACAGTCCTATTACGAACGGCAACATTGCATTATTACTCGTACTTCTGCTCCGGCAAGCAAAAATAAATTTAATAGTAAAGGCCATTTAGTTGAATATTCAAAGCTGTATGGATATTTACGAATCCTAGGTTGCACCAAATATATTGAAATCTATAGTATTTAGATATTTATGTTCCGAAGCGTAGTCAGATATTTTTGAATTCACTAACGTAACATACTTATGAACAGTTTATATGATAACATTTTATTGATGTCTAAGTTTGTATAGAACTATAGGATCATTTTAACGCTTACAATATTTTGAAACATTGTCACTGCCAATATATTAGTGAACTCGACTGTACAATGGACGTTCGATGAGGCTGGACCATCACCTCGCCGAACTTGAGGTAGAGTTAGGTCGCATTAACTGGCATATATGCCAGTTAATGTCTTCGGACTTCAGATATCTGAAGCCCGAAGACAGGGGGAGGACACGATAACCCTGGAGTCAGGCCACCTATTCTACTTCCGCGAAGGTGATCAGCTCTCCCAAGGCGGTATAGGCTTTCTTGTGAACAAGGAACTCACTAGCAGCGTTGTAGAAATCAGTAGTGTGTCGACACGGGTAGCATACTTTGTACTAAGACTCACTGACAGGTACTACCTGAAATACAGGTATATGCGTCGACTTCGACATGCTCTGACGAGAAAGCCGAGGCCATGTACGAGGACATTGCCAAGGCAATGCACAGTACGACAAAGGCCCACTACAACGTTGTTATGGGAGACTTCAATGCCAAAGTGGGAGTACAAGAATGCGGCGAATCGAAAGTCGGACAGTTTGGTTTGGGGCGCAGGAATCACAGGGGGCAAATGCTGGTTAACTTTTTAGAGTCGCAGGGGCTCTTGATGAATTCGTTCTTCGAGCAGAAACCCCAAAGGAAGTGGACCTGGCAGAGCCCCGATAACGTGACAAGGAACGAGATAGACTTCATTATGACGGATAAGAGGCACATATTTAGAGATGTCTCCGTGATCAGCAGGTTTAATACCGGAAGCGATCAATGGCTTGTCCGAGGCAATCTAAATATCAATTTTCGAGTCGAAAGAATCCGAATGATGAGGCCAACCCTTCGACCTACGCAGCTCCAAACCACTCTTGGATCTGAAAAGTTCCAACTGGAACTTCAAAATCGATTCGCCGTACTGGAAATCATAGGCACTGTCGGCGAGAAAGCCGACGAGGTGGTCAAAGCACTACGCGACGTATCCCGCAGATTTTTCCCGTCGCAACGAAAAAGTAAGGTGTCCAAACTTTCCTCGGAGACTCTCGGACTTATGAGGGAAAGACGAGAGTTGCCATCCACGCAGCTGTCTTCGTCAGATAAGATAAGAAAGCTGACGCGACGCGACCTTCGGTGCTTCAATACCCGTGACATTAAGGTCGCGATTGAGCAGAACCGAAGGTCGAAAGTTTTCGCTCAGCAATTAGGGAGGTCCCATTTGACGAAACTGAAAACTGCGGATGGTAGAATCGTGACTTCGAAGTCCGAGATACACGAGGAAGTCGAGGATTTGTACGGACACTTTGCGGACGGCGAAACCAGCGGGGCATAGTGAAGTTGACCATCGAGCCGAACTAACGCGCCACTACACGGAGGACATCCCGGATGTCGACCACTGCGAGATTAGGGCGGCTCTCGAGCAGCTAAAGAACAACAAGGCACCTGGTGGTGACGGAATAACGACAGAGCTCCTTAAAGCGGGTGGAGCTCCAGTCCTGAGAGAGCTAGCGAGTCTCTTCAACTCCGTCATCCAAGAGGGTACAACGCCCGAAGCGTGGAGCAGAGGTGCAGTGGTTCTGTTCTTCAAAAAAGGCGACAAAACCTTGCTGAAGAACTATAGACCCATCTCACTTCTGAGCCACGTATACAAACTGTTCTCGAGGGTCGTCACGAACCGTCTCGCCAGGAGACTTGACGAGTTCCAGCCACCAGAACAAGCCGGTTTTCGAAAAGGCTTCAGTACCGTAGACCACATCCATACTGTTCGGCAGATTGTGCAGAAAACCGAAGAGCACAATCAGCCGCTGTGTATGGTATTTGTGGACTACGAGAAAGCCTTCGACTCCATCGAAATATGGGCAGTTCTGGCCTCTCTGCAACGATGTCGAATTGACTGGCGCTACATCGAAGTGTTGAGGTGTTTGTATGACGCGGCAACGATGACTGTCCAGATCCAGGATAAGGAAACCAGCTCCATCCAACTACTCAGGGGGTGACACAGGGGGATGTAATATCCCCGAAACTGTTTACCAATGCGTTGGAGGACGTCTTAAGACGCTGGACTGGACTGGACAGGGTATCAATGTAAACAGCGAGTACATCTCACACCTTCGTTTTGCCGATGACATCGTCATAATGGCAGAGACGCTGGAACAATTAGACCAGATGCTGCACAGCCTAAATGGAGCCTCTCGGCGGATTGGCCTCGGCACGAATTTGGACAAGACGAAAGTCATGTACAATTCGCACGTCTTGCCGAGTCCAATCCACATCGAAGGGTCGCTTCTCGAAGTTGTGAAGGAGTACGTCTACCTAGGGCAAGTTTCCAGCTTGGTAGGCACAACTTTGAGAAAGAAGCCGACAGAAGGATCCGGTTGGGTTGGGCAGCGTTTGGAAAACTTCGTCAAGTTTTCTCGTCGCCAATCCCGCAGTGTTTGAAGACTAAGGTCTTCAACCAGTGCGTCCTGCCCGTTATGACATACGGTGCCGAAACGTGGAAACTGACAGTCGGGCTAGTCCACAAATTCAAGGTCACTCAGCCTGCTATGGAGCGAGCTATGCTCGGAGTTTCTATGAAGGATAAGATCAGAAATTAAGTTATCCGGAAGAGAACCGGAGTTACAGACATAGCCTGCAGAGTAAGCAAGCTGAAGTGGCAGTGGGCTGGCCATGTTTGTCGAAGGACCGATGGCCGTTGGAGCAGACGAGTCCTGGAGTGGAGACCGCGTATCGGCAAGCGTATTGTGGGACGCCCCCCAGCTAGATGGACCGACGACCTTAAAAAGGTGGCTGGGACAGACTGGATGCGGAAGGCGGAGGACAGGGTGTTGTGGCGCCGCCTGGGAGAGGCCTATGTCCAGCAGTGGACTGCTATAGGCTGAGTTGATTGATTGATTGATACTGTATACATATAATGATGTTTTAATAGATGAAATGTTTCATACATATTTTAGGAATGATGACAGAATTGTAATAAAATTTACGAATAAAGCAGTATGCAGTTTTATTGTGGATAGGTTGGGCCGACCTCCACCCTCACTCCACTCCTCACGTTCCAGAACTGGCGCATCCCAAATACTATAGTGTTACAGCCAAATTAGACCAATTTTAAATTTTCCATAGAAACAGAGATTTCCAGTTATCTGTTTTTAAATAAGACATTTCGTGTGCTTGTTTCAAATATAATGTCATTGTTTGTGAAGAAAACTTAGATTATTTGAATTTGCCAACATCCAGCAGTCCGCCTTCCGCATCCGATCTGTCGGTCAGGTGTTCGGTCCGTCTAGCCTAGAGGAGTCCTACTCCACCTACGTTTTCTAATTCGCGTGCCTAACCCACTGCAGCTTGTTAAGACGCAGATATATTCCAGTGACCTTGAGTGGTTAGCTTGCGTGTTCTGTACTGAGCTCACGCAACGCGTCGTACGTTCAGCCAGTAATAGGACTCGCCCATCAAGGAGCGCTTTCCCCAATTTGACGCATTATTAATTTATTATACACAAAACATAAAGTATTTCAATAAAACGCGTATACTAAAATATCAATGATGAAATTATCTTTAAATTGGTGACGGTTTCAGGAAAATAAGCATGGTAGATTTAGCGCCATTCTCAGTCGTTTATCCGCGTTAGACATAAATTTACAAATTAATTTCACTATGTAATATAAACATAATCTAAAATATTCACATATTAAATTATTGAGAAAATACCTACTCTAATTTAACATATATTTTTTTCAAATCATTAACACTACTCGTTTAGACGTGATCTTCAGTATAAAACCATTAAAAGTCAGTTATCGTCGCATTAACTCTTAAGTTTTGTCGGTGACCCCACTTCTATTCATTATGAATAGGATAAATAGGAAAATTTCATTCTAGATCTTCCTTTGAAATACGAAAATACGGGTGACATGCGACCATGGGTAGGAATTAAAATAGGAATATGATCTTGTTTCATGCTTTTCGGTTAGAAAGAAACTGTTAGGTACCTATTTTCTGATCTTCTCATACAGAAAATGATGAGCATTGATCGCTTTTCTGGTTGATCATTAAGTATTTAAGCTAGTAGGTATTCACTTTTGGGGGTATTGATTTTAAAGTACGACGGTGAACAGTGCGTAAGTCATTTTATGAGTGTTTTGAAATTTGATTGTCATTGGATAAAGCATAATGGCGCGCATCGTATCGACCAATCAAAACACGGTAACCTGACCAATAGAACGGGTTATTTGAAAACTTTAGTTACACTACGTATCTCAGTTTTTGTCGCCAACACTGCGTATGTCAGGGTGCCAACACTGAGTATGTCAGCTATTCAAGTACAAATACGTCGTGCATAAAGTGCTCCGATGTTGTGATTTCAATTTAATTTTCATGGGTTCAAATCACCACAGAGTTCATTTGTATTAATAATTAAACACAATATGGCCTGAAGGCTTCTACATACCAGCGCGACTTGTCGCGCGACGCGACACGGCACAAAGGCCCCGTGTGTCGCGGGACGAGCGGTGCCTTTGTGTCGTGTCGCGTCGCGCGACAAGTCGCCCCGGTATGTAGAAGCCTTTAAGCGTAAGTTAAATTCATTTCATACAGTTTTTTCACTCTCCTGTAAAGTAGCCATTGTTGACTTTCGTACTGTTAAAATAAATAAAAATAAAAAGTATTTATTCCACAAAACCATAGCACTTTGCACTGTATAGTGTATACATTGTATGAAAAAACAATTTAAAAATTATTACAATTTTATGCAATAGTAGACTCTATCTTTTAAATTAGGACTAGCCTGTATCTTTAAAGATAGGGTTCAGCCAAATGGATTCTGTTAATATTCACAAAAAACTAGTGAAGACAGTGTCAATGATTTGAACTGACAGCTAGACAGAATAGAAAAAAAAAATATGAATAAAAATAAAATAATAACAAAAACTAATCCTAAGCAACACAAGCAGTGTGAAAGACTGCAGCTATACAAGTGTCTGTGAGTATGTGTATGGGTGTGTGTGTGTGTGTGTGTTGGGAGAGTGTGGGTGTGTGGGGGGGAAGTGATTCCGTGAATGTAATAACATTTATTATAATAATTGAATGTAAAGCGTGAGATGTGATCTTTGAGTATGTAAGTGAATATATTAAATACATAATATATTAATATTAAGAGATGTAAGTTAACAGATTTTCTGTTGCCACATAGTCCTGTTGTAATAGCCATTGACTTATTTCTTTCTTTAACATATACCTATTTAAATCCAGTATGTTTAGCTTTTTATGCAGATTTTTATATAAATATTTACTTAAAACATAAAACTGATGTTGGGCAAAAGAAGTTTTATGTTTAACGCCTGCTGGGATATTTGTGCGCTTTTTAGGGTTTGATTTGGGCATGAATCTATGAGTCCTGAGAGCTGACTGCAGAATGAACAGTTGTCTAACAGTCAAGACCTCACAGTCCTCGTAGAGTTGTTTGGTTGGATATCGGTATGGTTTTTAACACATAACCTTTAGTACAGCTCTTTGAGCTCTCTCAGCTCTCAGCAAGTTGGTTTTAGATGCACTACCCCACGCAGTAATGCAATAACCAATTATCGACTGACACAGTGCAAAATAGACCATCCTCAGTGTACCCATAGCCGCAGGTTCTCTTAGCGATTTGAAGACGTAAACGAGCCGTAAAATTCTGAAAGTTATCATATCGAGCTGTTTGTCCCATCTAAAGCATTCATCAATTTGCAAACCTAGGTATTTGACACTATCGCATCTGTCCAGTGTAGGGCAAGTATCGCATCTGTACATGTATTTGATAAACTCTGGCATGAGTGAGCAATTATTGTGAAGTCTTTAGGTGGCATAGTATTTCGTCGGATTGCGAACGACATGTAACAGGTTTTATCTAAGTTAAGAGTTAGTAGGCTATCGTGGAACCAGCTCATGATCTGACTTAGAGCGTTTTCTGCCATTGTTTTAACAATATCCCAAGTTGGTCCACAGATGACGATTG
Source organism: Tiliacea aurago (assembly GCA_948098905.1). Lineage (NCBI taxonomy): Eukaryota > Metazoa > Arthropoda > Insecta > Lepidoptera > Noctuidae > Tiliacea > Tiliacea aurago. Next base: position 1,815,425 of record OX402580.1, on the reverse strand, counting down.
CAGTGTCATCGGCATACGCGTATATCTTGCAATTAGGGAGAATCATTCTGCAGAGGTCATTCATGTAAATTAGGAACATGGTGGGCCCCAATATGCTTCCCTGTTAGAACTTCATTGACGATATAGTTAGTAGGTAGGTACATATTCAAATTTTAAATATCACACTGGGGAATTCGCAACCACATGAACCGCGTACTTCGTTACGCCCATCGGGTCACACACCAATCTATTTATTTGTAGAATACCTAAGTTCATAAAAACAACGTCTAAATATATACAACATGCCCGAAATTAACGCACAACCTCGTAAGGGGTCATTGTACTCATAATTATTAAAACTTTTACTATGAGACCATAGTAATACATATACTTACATATTATTATAATAGAAAATTTAAAACTCATATTAGAAGAACTCTTTGTAAACAAGCATATAACAAATTAGAGGATTATATCCAAGATAAGAATGCTTGGAAACATGCTGGTCCAGCTCAGACAATGTAGAGTCTAGACAAAGTCAAACAGGCTGCTTTTTTAATTATTTAATTTATTACTTTTATGACATTTATTTTAAATTCTGTGATTACCTTAACTCACACTGATATTGTTATTTTTTAGGAAACCGTATATCTTTTTTATTTTTTTTACAATTTTTGTAATAATAAGTGAGTACCATGTATCTATCACATAATTAATTTATCTGTTATTGCTTCATTCTTAACTTTTTTTATTACCTATTGTGGTATAGTAATTTTATTCTAGGTGCATCGTTTTCACCATAGATATAAGAAAGAAGGAGATATAATATATCGGAACCCGGTGTCTCCAGTTTGTGCCTACCACTCGCCACAACTACACATGCAGTTCAGCAATCCATACGAAGTCGCGCACACACTCTCAAGAAATAAATCAGAACGTACTACACAATCAATTATAAACCTTATCGCATGAAACGCAGCGTGCATTTACTATTCACCGTACAACTTACCCGAAAACACCAAATGCTATCGTTGTGCTGTGCAAAAGCCATTTATTTTACATATACGCTAGTGATTGACTAAATTGGAAAGTTATCGATCCTTCTATTTATCGTCGTATTAAACATTTTGTGAGGTCTTAAAAATTAAATAAATAATATACTGATACAAATATAATATAAATAAACAATAATGTACCCAAACAAAAATATTATTAAGTAAATCAAAAAAAATAAACAAAATGAGCATTTTAAAAATGAGTAAAAAACATTATTTCCTCATGGGTCTTCCAATCAGGTTGAAACGGTTGACAAATTGAAGAATAAACTATAATAGCAATATATTCATTAGGCAATCGACATTTTTGTCGATAGCCTACGTTAGTGGATCTGCACAAGGACATCACTAACTCGTCCCAAGATACAGCAGCGTACTACGCGATGCATCGGCATAATCAAAGTATCAGTTTGTGATGTTTACACTGATTGTCCAGTCAGTAAGCGACATATTTAGGTAGTGGTTAAGAAGCAATGTATTTCATACAAAGATAGTACAGTCGCTGTGATACGAGTATTTGAAAACAAAAGTGACGTAGTAAAACCAAGAACTATTTTACGATTTGATGTTTTTCATGATTTTAAAGACAAATAAAGTTAAATAATTTTACATAAATATTTTATGTGATTCCATGATTTATAAAGTTTTTAGTTTGCTTCGGTTTTTACAAGAAACCACTGAACAACACGGCATTCATATATGTTGTCACGACCGCGGCGAAAGCACACTAGTTGGTAGATATGACAATTTTCCTGGTACATGAGCGTTGCGATCATGTCGCGTGGACACAGACACGCCCCTTTGCCACTTCTCCTGTTTTTAATATTTCTATGGTTTTCACATATAATTATATAATTAATGTACTTAAATAAAAAATATTGTATAACATTTTAAAAGAGTAACGGTGGAGTTTCTTGCCCATTCTTCTCCATACAAAACTACTTTTTGGAAGGAGCGACTAGAATCAATTCTATTTTTTGTAAATATTGACGTTCAAAAGTGCCTTATTCAAAAGGGCCTATTTGAAATAAACAATTTGACTTTGACTTTGACCATACCTGAAATCGCGAAAAAAACACCAGCTGTTCCCTACAATTATGTTCGAATAACTAGTGAAAATGTAAGGAACAGCTGATTTTTTTTCGCGATTTCAGCTTTGGTCTCTTTGTTTAAAAGTTGTTCATAATGATGAGTACAATGACCCCCTAAGAGCTTGTGCGTTAATTCCGGGACATGTTGTATACAAAGTATAAAAATAGATCCTCACATTTATTCCAAAAAGATATAGCATGTAATTATATTTTATTGTACCAGAACTAGTTCCTTCATGACTGTAAATGCCAACTATATAAGTGAACTGCTTCCGTCATACGTCGCAGTTGCCTGAGGGGGTTAACGGAGCCATGTTGTGGCTACTATTTTTGTCGGTCGTGGGTCTGTGGCTGGTGGTCAGACGGTATCAGAAGCGACGGATCCTAGGAGTGGCTAGCAAAATAAAATGTGATATAAAAGCTTACCCCTTTTTGGGTCACGGATATTTGTTCATGGGGGGTGCTGAGAGTAAGTAGAATTTTATATAAACTTTAAGATTTTATATAGGCTTTAAGCAATGCATTTTCTTAAGACCCAGATTATGCCAGTGACCTTGAGTGGTTAGCTTGCGTATTCTGTACTGAGCTCACGCAATGCGTCGTACGTTCAACCAGTAATAGGACTCGCCCATCAAGGAGCGCTGTCCCCAATTTGACGCATTATTAATTTATTATGCACAAAACAAAAGGTATTTTAAAAAAACGCGTATACTAAAAGATCAATAATTAAATTATCTTTAAATTGGTGAAGGTGTCAGAAAAATACGCTAGGTAGATTTTGCGCCATTCTCAGTTTTTTATCCGCGTTAGACATAACTTTAAAAATTAATTTCACTATGTAATACTCGTATAAACATAATCTAAAATATTCACATATTAAATTATTGAAAAAATGCTCTAATTTCACATATTTTTTTTTCAAATCATTAACTCTACTCGTTTAGACGTGATCTTCAGTATAGAATCATTAAAAGTCGGTTATTGTCGCCTTAAATATGAAGATACTGGTTTTCACCAATCACCAAATCTTGATCACCATGGATCATTGTGAGGTAACCTGTATCTGATGGATTCAAATTCTCAATACGCAACTACGCATCCTAAGTTCGGTTCACAATCTTGTCTAGGTTTTTATGCATATTTGGACATTTCTTTCCAGAAGATGGCAATAGGTCTGCTTCTATTGTAAATAATATCAAGTTCATTCATGTCTCTTTTTCTTTTGGGTATGAATTGACGATACTCGTACTGCAGCTGGTTGCATTAAACTTAGTGGTCCTACTAGCGAAGATATGATCAGAATTCTTTTCCAAGATTTGTAACAAGCTAATATTTTTACTCTGGCAATAACTGTTACAATATAACTTGAATCGAACTACAATTTTATTCTACCCTGAGAAGTTATTTTGTATTTTGTTGCAGATCGTATGCGGTCACTCCAGAGGTTGGCTCGTGAAGCGATCAAAAATGGTGGACTCACTAACATGTGGTTAGGAGAACAATATTATACTGGTAAGTCACAAATTACAACCAAAAGACTAGTGCCATTAGGTACCAAAAACACGATTGGTAAGAAGGTATAAGAAGTCGATCCGTCCAAGGATACTGGAACCGGGCTAATGAATAGTGTTCCTAATCGTAGAGGGAGACAGTAACCGGTCTACGTTCCCCATACCATAGTAATTAACAGAATAGCTAGGTAATCGTATCATTTATTTTTTCGGGTTCCGTACTCAAAGGGTAAAACGGGACCCTATAATTACTAAGACTCCGCTGTCCGTCTGTCACCAGGCTGTATCTCATGAACCGTGATAGTTAGACAGTTGAAATTTTCACAGATGATGTATTTCTGTTGCCGCTATAACCTCCCGACTGTCAAATACCAAAAAACCAAAACAAAACAAAAAAACAGAACAAAATAAATATTTAAGGGGGGCTCCCATACAACAGACATGATTTTGTTGCCGTTTTTATAGATAATGGTACAGAACCCTTCGTGCGCGAGTCCGACACGCACTAGGCCGGTTTTTTTTTGTTTGTAGTTAATAGACGGTTTTTTTTCAGTTGTGGTAGACCCAGTGGACTTAGAAGTTATCTTGAAGTCTTCACTAGAGAAAGACGATATTATGCGATTTGCGAGAAATGTCATCGGCAATGGAACCATATTTGCACCAGGTAGGTAAATCAAAGTGTTATTTTATTCATGAAAGTGAAAAACAGTCCCCAGAAACGCAAACCATCATTTTGTAGAGCTTGACTAGACATGAATTTCGTACTGATTAATCAGCTCTCCGCCTACATAAGTAAGTCCCATGGGATTTCAAGTACTTATGCTTATAAAACTACTTAAATATTTATTTATTTATCTTTTTTATTAACTATACCTAAATGGTGTAGCTTACTAAATCTAAACCAAAATCATCCCGCTTACTATATCAATATCATTATATCATCATCATCATATCAGCCGAAAGACGTCCACTGCTGGACATAAGCCTCCCCCAAAGGGGGGGTTTGCCATAATCGCCACGCTTGGCAGGCGGGTTGGCGATCGCAGTATGGTGTTAAAATGCATAGAGAACGCTGCTGCCCATTATCTAGTAAGTCCCTCAGTCGCCTTTTACGACACCCACGGGTAGAAATAGGGAAGTGCTATTCTTAACGTCCGGTAGCACACAGACTATACGAGTATCAATATACAACATTATTTTTAGTACCTGCTGCTGTGGTGCGAAACCTGAATATAGTTTGTTTAGATTATGGAACTGAATCGATTTCAATAATTTTTACACCATGTTATATTTTGTCCCAAAAATATTTAAGTGTGATGGAAAATTTTATCACCATTTAATTACTTACAATACAATCGCCGTACGGTTAGGTAAGTACCTACTGTAAAATTATTATCAATGAGCGCAAGACGACCCTGGAGGAGCGGGGGCGCCGCCGCCGTTAGCATGTTTTTGTACGGACAACCCGGGAACATAACAAACTTATAACTTTGTGATTTTTCATGATCAGTTTTGAAATTTTGTACATAGATTCTTTACATAAAAATACTAGACACGCGTGTTTCGGGTTTCGCATATACTAAACTACTAAATTACTAAAGTTCTTTGCTGATTACATGAGAGACCGCCGGCAGTTTGTCGAATATGCTGGCTACACATCAGAGCCTTATTATACCAGATCCGGTGTGAGTCAAGGCAGTAACATGGGACCTCTTCAGTTTATCATTATGATTAACGACCTGCCCGATGTGGTCGGGCAGGCCGAGTGTCTGTTATACGTGGACGATCTTAAACTGTTTTTGGCCATTAAAGATGAAAGGGACTGTGTTAGTTTTCAGAGTGACGTGAACAGAGTAGTCGAGTGGAGTAGGAAAAATAAGCTACATTTCAATATGTCGAAATGCTCGATCATGACGTACAGCCGCATGAGAGTTCCTCTCCACCACGAATATGAGCTGGACAACGCGATGATGAAAAGGGTGGAAACGGTACGTGATCTAGGAGTACACCTAAACAAGGAATTGTCATTTCGCGATCACATAGTCAAAGTTTGCAAGAGAGCGTATAGGAGCCTAGGTTTCGTACTGCGTCGTGCTCAAGAGTTCAAAAACATTAAAGCTATTACAACCTTGTACAATGCGCTGATAAGGAGTCAATTGGAGTGTAATGCAATCATTTGGGCACCACATGAAACTAAATACAGTCTCATGTTGGAACGCATACAAAATAAATTCATTAGGTATCTGTATAAGAGACTGTATGGAGTATATCCTTATTATCCATTGATGTACCCAACCTTGTTTGTTCTAGGCATGGTTGGGTACAACAAGTTAGAATTAAGAAGGGATATGACTCTCGCCATTTATATTTTTAAATTACTCAATGGTAAAATCAAAAATCAGGGGGTATTAAAGGAGGTAAAGCTGTGCGTGCCCGACAACTACGTGTTGAGGCGGAGACGGCCGCAGCTGCTGGCGGTGCCGCGCGGCAGGACTAACTTGCTTCTAAAAGCGCCAGTTACTCGCGCCTTACGGACACTTAATGAAGTCGCCGAAAGGATTGACATTTTTTCATGTTCACTGAATGAATTCGCAAGAATAACTGCATACCATTTATGTTATAATTTATAAAATAAGTATACGTATAATTAAGTACCACCCTATCGCTTTGGGATATCCTGTTAAGATAGACGTGTTGTGTAATAAAAAAAAAAAATAAAAAAAAATAAAACTAATATTGTATATTTGCAAAAAGAGGCAATAAAATTGACGAGAAATTTCTATTACCTACCTATAAATTGTGAAACTTACGAGCATTTTCGGATGCAATACAATGATGGTAAATTTCCTCCGAAACATTGCAGTGTCCGTCTGGCGCCCTCGCCGTAAGATCCTGGCTCCGACCTTCACCCCTAAGAACCTGAATCACTTTGTGAAGACATTCTCCCGTCAGAGCATCGTGATGTCAGACCAGTTGCAGGCAGTTGCGGGTAGAGGACCCTTCTCCGTGTGGAAGTATCTAACCAGCTATACCATGGATTCTGTTTGTGGTAAGTTCGATAGTGCTCAGCAGGTTTACCGTACGTACCTAGTCACTTGCTGGTCAGTTGATGCGCAGGGCAAGTCAAGGTTCCAGTTGCATAGTTGCACCGCACATGGTACAAAATCACTTGACACTTCGCTAAACAAACTTCACTTTGTGTCTAATAACATAAACATAACATCACGCCTGAAATCCTTGAAGGGTTAGGCAGACTTGTACCTGTAGTATACTCACATTTCGCCAGTCATGTTTAAGTCCCTTAAAATAGGGGGCGAGCCTATTGCCATAAACCGAGCACAAATCCAGAGCACTTTGGCTGACCTGAGAATCTAATAATACCTGCTATATGAGTTTATTTAACCCGTCTGGTTCCTTCACAACCTGCGGTTATCGTAAATTTTATAATAACGTGAATAGTTTATATAAATAAATATATAATAACTGTTGCCGTGATTATAACTGACTGGTGCAATTAGAACTATTAGCTGATCACTTTCCACCTCCGCATTAATATCACAGTTTATATTTCTCACATTTCCATATTAATACGATGGCTGTTAATTTATCGCAGAAACAGCCCTAGGGGTCAATGTAAACGCTCAGAAGACTATTGACGAGCCTATTCTGACGGCTTTCAACGAGTGCTGCAAGCTCATGGCTGCTCGAATGGTACAGCCTTGGCTGTATGCAGATGCCGTGTATAAGCTGCTACCCTACCACAGAAGATTTGAGAGGTGCAAGCAGATGATCTGTAGTTTTATTGACAAGGTGACCAATCAGAAATCGCTATTTTTGGTGCAGGAACCTTTATTGACACTTGGTTTCCTTGGGGAGTTAATTTATATGAAATACGGTGCTCTGTGACAGTGGTTAGGGTGGCATTACAGAATGTTTAATTATCAGCTGAAATAAGTGAAAGTTAAATGTACTTTACGTTTCCACTGAGTGATGGGTCCTTTGCATGCAACGATGGGCACTTTCAAGGCAAATTAAATTTTCAACCACGAGCTTATTAGTATGTTGAAATGAGTAGAGGTGATCGCTAAACATTAGATCAGACAGTTCCTTCGTATAGATAGGCTTCATTTGCAAATTAAAAAGCAATATTGTTGTATTTCAGGTCATCAAATCAAAACGGAATAGTATAAAGGGAAATCACAACGACGCAAAGATCAGTGAGTAGCAATAATACATAAATAACTACCATCCACTTGCATCGTCACGATTTCCGCCGCATTGCCTTTCTCAGGAAGCCTTAAGGGTGCTATCACAAAAAAAACGTTTTTCGTCAACTTCTTATCTAATTGTGGGAAAGCGTGAAATAATCGAAACATTAAGTCTGTAAAACTATAAAAGTACAGTTTTCGTGGTGATTAACCATTCGTGTCAGTCTCAGCACCCGTTAATAGTTTCATCACTTTTGCGCTCCCGAAAATAATGCTTATTTCGCCGTTGATTTACGCCGTTGTTTTACTTTTAAAAAGACAATTTTTTTTTGAGCAAGGTAACATAGTTACCTTAGTTATTTAATAGTTTTTGTTTGAATTTGGATTATATATTCGTAGATAAAAAAATAAATTTCGGACGAAAAATTATCAGTAACTCTGTTTTGTTTACAGTTTTTTTTTGTGTATTACTGTATGAAATATAATAAATTGATTAAAGCGCTCCCAAGTATAAGATACAGTAGTACCATGGACATTTTTATAAATTTATAAATGATGTTATCTTCGGTGTAACAAAGCATCAAAAGATACCCAAAACTAAAATTTTTTGAAACATCCTTTGCAGATACAAGGTTTTTACTGATTTATGTAAACAAATTGAAATATTTATTTAAAGCGCTACCAAGATAAATAATCAAACTTGCTCGAGCACATATATTTTTTTTTTGCCTGTATCTAAACCATAATCACACATCAAAACTCGAGTAAAACGCTCAAATTCAAGAAAAATTGTGATAAGTGTAAGAGGGCTCTTAAAACCATTTTATTGTAAATAGTTCCAACTATTTTGGCCTGGTCGGCTCGACACGTAGGGTTAGTAGCAGGCCAAGAGTAGTGGCCAGTGGTAAACACAGGTTAACCACTTACTAATAGAGATAATTACAAACCTTGGGATCTGAAGGTACCATAAAATATACCAGCCATAAATAATTAATACATTTATTATGTGTCATTATGTAAACGGTGGATATTCCTGGAGAGACAGACTGCCGCTACAGAATATATTATATGTAGGTACCTTATTTCTATGGAACAATAAACGACTAACTTCTTTAGTGAAACGGCGCGAAAACTTTCGTGTGACGGTCTCGTTTCCTAGCAGGTTCATGATAATGAACACCATTTTCATCCTCCTTAACTAAGTTTGATGGATACACCTATAATGGCACTAAAAGAGTCTTGGCTGACCCTAGTATATAATTACATTGTTTTTAAATACTTATAATTTTTGTATCTTTTGTAATAGTTATTTATGATACTAGTGCGGTAAGTTGGTTTTTACAAAGTCGAGGGCTTACCATAGTCACAAGTTTGTAAATCCCAATTTCCGCACGTGGGTCATACAACGTTTTTCAACACATTTGCGACAAAACAGTAAAATAGGTAATGAAACAAGCCATCAAAACATTTTAAGAGAATGATTGAGTATTTCTTCGAGTCTTCCAAGATATAAAATGATTGTAAATAATTAAATAGTGCTGACGCGATTTTGACGGCTCATTCAAGATATCAGGTGCAGTAGATTCCATATTAATATCGGATTCCTCGCTTGAACTCATATTATTATTTTGTTTATCAGTCGGAAAGTCGCAACATTTTTTTTTAATTCGCCCAAAGGGCAGGCTGAATGAAGTCTTTCGACCATACCGCCTCATCTTCCGTGCAGAATTTTTGTTTTTAATGATGAAATGAATTATATTCAATGCATGATGATGATATCCCCGCCCGGTCCCCTTGAGTTTCAGTAAAGATGTGGCACTTTACTGAGATCTCACGCGGACTTCTTGAGAGAACTTGAAGTAATGTTGCATTGTTTTGTTTCATTTGCCTACACTAATGCATGTTCACGAACACTTAATGGTTAATAATCCACCATTATTACACATTAATATTCGGCTAAACACAAATTTTAGTAAATAAAACAAAACTGCTAAACATTTCACGTCACTTTCCCGCCAAGAACCAAGTCGCTACAATCTTTGACATATGAAAATAGCGCCACGTGCGCATGATGAAAATTAGTACTACATCTTTCGTCTCATTTTCTCTTTAATAATAAAGTGAGATAAATGTATTGAGCAAAAGCGCTTCCAAGGAGGTTATTTATTCTCGTAATTTAAAAAAAAACCGTATAGGATACGCACGGCGCTATACAACGGAGGGTGCGGTAAAGCATGTACTTAGGTGACAGTACCTATTTTACCGCCCATGTCGTTGTATGCTGCGTAATTTTTAACTTTCGAACAATGTATACAGGCTTCGCAAATGCATTTTTTGAGCAAATGTGTTGAAAAAGTATTTTTTTACTGTAGCGTGTTTGGTAAAAATAAAATTGATCATCATTTATTTCATCACCATCTTTATTGATCTTGCAGTTTTTTTCAGAATCTCTAAAATACTGCTCTTAGTGTTACATAAATGTTCAAAATCAAATCAAAATCAAAACATTTTATTTCACATAGACCTACATGGGCACTTATGATGAAACGTCAGAAGCTAGGTGCACGGTTCCAATAGGTCGTTTCCTATGGAGAAGAGCCAGCAAGAAACTCCACGGTTACTCTTTTAAAAAGAATGGGCTTTTACAATGTCAAGACTTGTCTTCTGTGTTTCGTTTGATAAATGAAATATTAGAATAGAATACTCTTTATTATGTACACCATAAAAGTTACAGATATTAATGTTTATACATAGGGTGACACAATGGGCGGCCCTATCGCTAAAAGCGATCTTTTACAGACAACCTTTAAATAACAATAACCAAACAATATTAACAATTAATTTTGTCACTACTATAAGCGTAGCCCACTAGTGCTTGTACCATGCAACTTTTTTGATTGATGCCATCTCTTTAGAATTAAACTAGTTGCCCAATTCTACGATTTCAAATGCTTCTTCGAGCATTTGAGGGATTCCTTGGAACTCGTTGTAGTGTCGATATCCAAGGATTGGCGTTTCTTCTGTCTTCATTGATTTGAACTGTATGTTAAAGACGATGTATAATTATTAATAGTGCGCTTTTCATTTTGGTTATTTTATTGACTTACTATTATACAGTACCGTGTTTCCAAAAAATATATTATTGTGATTTGCAATTTTATGAGACTTGGTGAATTTTATGTCGTTTTGTAACCCTATTTCAATATTTAGTTTTATTGACGCTGTTTTACTCGTAAAACATTTTGTGTTATTATAAAGACCACTATTGTGATTAATTTTCGGAAATTCAATCCAAAAAGGGTCAGCCTTACCCTAACTAATATTATAAATGCGAAAGTGATTTTGTTTATTTGTTACGCTTTTGCGCTAAAACGACTTGCCGGATTTGAATAAAATTTGGCACATGGGTAGTGGGTAATTTAGTGCGGTTTTTTATTTAATTTAGTGGCTCTTTCTCGCGTGGATGCACGTTCCGGTGGCACGAAGGGTTAAAAGGCACCTATTTCAAGCAGCAGTCGGTTAATGTAGTTTTGGTAAATAAAAAAATTAGGAAATGCATGTTTATTAACAAGTTCAGTATTAAAAAACTGAGCAGTAAACTAAATAAAAATTAGTCGTAACAAATATTTAAATGGGTAAGTAATTAATTAAATAAATAACTAAGCAGTGACTGAGCGGGCACTTACCTACGTATGGGCAGTTAACAATTCGGAAGTTGTCGGTAAGGAATCTAACTTGGAAGTAGCGCCCGCCGCCCGCCGGCCACTGCCGCGGAACCACTGACTTCGCTCGCTCGGCTCGCGCACGGTTGTTCACAGTTCTAACTTAGCCTAACTCATTTGGTTGGGGTGCCCTAGCTTAGTTGCGACCAATTCGGCTCGCGCGTGGTTCTCACTGTTCCAACATAACCTATGAACTGCCGAACTATTTATCTCATTCCAACATTTTACGGGCCATTTAACACATTACACTACTTGAGTATTTTTTGTACTGATATCGTAGGATGAAAAAACGGACCAATTTGCTTTGTATTACTGTTCATGTTTTATTATCACAACCAACCGCCGACAAATTAAATGACTGCCCGACTGATCACAATAACCTCCATAATGTTTAAACAACAGTATTAAAAATTATTACCCTTTTTTATATGATAAAAATAATGTTTAATTCGCATTCAAGATAATCTTTACGATAGGGTATACAATTATATGCACTCAGCCGTGATCATGAAAAAACGTGACTTACTTTATTCCAGATTCCACCCAAGACATGAAGACATTCCTGGAGCTGTTAATAGAGGCAACTGGCGGAGACCGGGGGTACTCCGACCTGGAGTTACAGGAAGAAACCTTGGTCATCGTAGTGGCTGGCACCGATACTTCGGCTGTGGGAGCATCCTTCACTGTATCTATGCTGGCGCAGCATCCCGATGTGCAGGAGTTGGTGTATAAGGAGTGAGTCTTAAGGCTTCTACATACCGGAGCGACTTGTCACGCGACGCGACACAGAGGCACCGCTCGTCCCGACACGCGGGGCCTTTGTGCCGCGTCGCGTCGCGCGACAAGTCGCGCCGGTATGTAGAAGCAATTACCAGTATCAAAGTAGTTATTTTTTACTTCTGATCTAAGAGTTTCCATGGGTGATCTAATCAGAAATGAGAAGATTCGCAGCGAACCGACAAAGCCCGAAGAATTGTTAAACCTAAAAGGCAGTGGGAGGGGCACATTCCTCGTAGAGCGTAGACCATTAGGGCCAAAACGGGAGCCCTTTGTCCAGCAGTGGAGGTCTTTCGGCTGAAATGATGATGACTGAAAATAAACCCATAGTCAATGAACCGTCAAAACGAAATTGCCAGCACAATCATCCTTTATTGTTCTTTTTGTAAAAAGACTTAATAATTTATTTTTACGTGTCTTGACATTTCTCGAGACTACAGGGTCCCGGACCTTTGGAAGGCATACAAGGGGCCGAAACCAACTCGTAGAGGCCTGTTAAGCGTTTTTAATTAAATGAGGCACCAACCGACAATTATAGAGATAATTCTACACCAACTGGGGGTTGTCCTTGGGTGCACTTACATAGTTCAAACAGGGGTTTGAACTAAGTATGCAAGTACACCCAAGGACAACCCCCCGATTGGTGTAGGACTATTGCAGGCTACGGAAACAAAGATATTGGTTTATGGGTTTGGATGGGTAGAGTGGACTGGTTACCTAGAACTATGGAAAAACTATAGCCTCTGCTTGGCCAATGATATATATAGATATATACAGATAAAATGGCAGACTTGCACTCTCAATAATGGGCCCCGTAAACGGTCGCTAGCACATAGTGTCGTGGCGACAAGGGGGCAAAATGTCCTGTGGTACTTATAAAGAGTGGAGAGGTATTCCATGTCTATCAGGACAATCGGAAGTACGGTCAAGACTTACTGGATTATATCCTTCCTCCGAGCATGAGCATAGTTGCTCTTGCGAATCTCCACTCAAGCCGGCCAATAAAGGCAAGAAAGAGGTGAGGAATAAGACTTCTCCCGGGTCCGTGGGGTCGCTATTGTCCAACAACTCGCCACATGCTGCTCTGCGGGTTCATCTATCTCTCTAGGTCTGGCTCCTCACCCTAGACCTAGACCTGTTTCGGCAAAGTAAACTCTACCGGCACAGACCTAGAGTTCAAGAGCGCGCAAGCCCCAGCACGACGTCAACGAGATACGGCGGTGGGGTTGTTATTAACATTAGTAGCTAATTATAATTATTTAATCTGTCCAGTCGGTTCTTGAAGCTGATTAGTGTGGGAGCCGTCACAACATTGTCCGGGAGCCTATTGTACTTATGCTGTAGTACTTGTTTTGTTGTACTTTAGAAGATGACATAAATAATAACCTAACTGACATAATAACCTGGCTCACTGAAAATAATTTTAAAATAAATCTGGAAAAAACAACGTACATCTCGTTTGAACAAAGAACAAATAATCAAAAACTAGATATTCGATATGGTAATAAATATATTCAGGAGACGGACAATACAAAATTTCTAGGTATTTGGATCGATAAAAAGATGGACTGGAAAATACATACCGAAAATGTATGTAAAAAACTTAGCCAATGCTCATATGCCCTATATAATTTAAGGAAAGTTACAAATCAGTCAACATTATTAATCGCGTACCACGGATATGTTGCAGCAACACTGCGATACGGACTCATATTTTGGGGGAACTCGTCCGATAGAGAAATCGTGTTCAAAGCACAGAAGAAATGTATAAGGGCAATATGTGGCATTCAAAGCACAGACAGTTGTAAACCACATTTCCAAAAGCTTCAGTTACTTACATTTCCATGTCTCTACATATACGAAGTGGCAAGCTATGTTAAGTCAAATATACACATATATAATCACCCAAAGAGTTTGCGGCACAAGAATGAAATATGCGCAATACCACATAAAAAAGCAATATTTAATAAAAGTTTTCTTGGTATGGCACCCAAAATATATAACAAGCTACCTAAAAACCTAATTGAAATTAAAAGTATAGATCAATTTAAAAAAAAGCTTCACGCTTTTCTAGTTGCGAAATGCTATTATAATATCAATGATTATTTAAATGAAAGATGCTAGGCCTACTATATCCGGTTTAACACATGAGGGTTTAAAATTATTAAGAATAAAGTTTTGTAAAATCCAATATTGTTACTAAATTAATTTATATTTCAATTTGTTATTATTTGTTTAATGCTCTGACATATAAATATTATTTATTATAATTTATAACTGTGATTGACAAGGCTGACATAATTAATTAATTTACTGTTTTAGAATAGAATATTTGCATACCCATGTGATGGTTAAACATGGAGAACTCTAGTATTTAAAGAAAACATCAATGTATATTCCTACCCATGTTTGCAAATAAATATATGATTTATGATTTATGATTACTTTTTCTCAGATTAAGGGAAGTGTTCGGTAACTCAGACCGACCAGTAACTTTTGAAGACTTGCCTCGTCTCAAGTTCCTAGACGCAGTGATCCGGGAGACGCTACGGCTGTATCCACCTGTGCCCGTCGTTGTCAGGAAAATCGAGAAGGATGTAGAACTTCGTAAGTATTTATTGACATTACATGTAACGAAAAAATTTAGAAAAAAATACATTAATTTCGCATAGGTAGACTAAAAGGCACACATGTAAAAAAAAAGAAAAAATAATAAAACAAATTAAAAGTGTATAAAGATATTTGCAGGAAAGTGTGCCTCGCGGTTGCACCAAATAGGCCCAGTTCCTACCTAGCTAGTTTGTACCTAATTGCTGTGATTGCCAGATGGTTAAACTTCTGGGAATCTGCTTCTTAAACACCGCGACACACCAATGTGACCTTTTAACATAACATCACGCATGTATTGGCCGAAGAATTAGGCATATATATCTATAGTATAGGCGTATCTACCTATAGTACACCCACATTTCGTCAGCTATGTTTAAGTCCAATGTAATAGGGGGCGAGCCTATTGCCATCAACCGGGCACAAATCTAGACTCCGGGCTACTGAGAAATTCCTAATGGAAAATCCCAATAACAATTTGCCCGACCTGGGAATCGAACCCAGGACCTAATGCTCAGCAGAAGCACTTGTAACCTTTTTAATATCATAATTTAAGCACTTTGCAAGTTAATTGACACCGTCCACCGTCTCGGTCATTTTCGTCCTAATCCACAGCACATAAAAATTCAGGATTTTCAGTAAAACAAACGGGCTGGTTCAATAATCAATTTTTATTTAAATTTAGAATTTAAATTTAAATTATGTAAATTATATTTAAATTTAAAATGTATCATAATTAAAAACCCAAATAGATATTTTCCTGTATATTCCTTAAAAGGAATCTTACTAAAATAAGTACCTAATAGGCATTAATGTAAAATTAATTTTCATTTCTCATATGCGGAAAGAGTGTTTGATCCGAGTAGCGGGTGGAAGACGCTGCTTCCCACCCTAGAGCGGGAAAAACTCATAGTAATTGCTGCTCTCTCTAGGGCGGAAATAAATTTAAAAAATAGAACAAAATTTGCTTAGGTAGTCGGCTACAATTATTATTACATAATTAAGAAAAATATCGATTAAAAAAAATGCTGCGGTCTTGTGAGTGTATACAAAGCCAGTGTGAATTAAAAAATACCTATTAAGCGGGACGGCCCGCGGTGGTGACGCGGTGTGTTCCATATTTAAAATTTATAAAAAGGCTAGTTATATAATTTGACGGAATACTAAATCTGTAAGATGTACCGAAATTCAAAATCTGGGTATTATATTAGACTAATATTTGATTCAAATGAGTCCAAGCGATTCTGAAATGTTGACCCCAGTTTAGATTAAAGACGAGGCAAATACAGTAATGGAAAATCTTTTGCCAGAAATTTCAAAGGAAAGATATTTAAACACATACAGTGATTTTATGAAGTAACGAGCACAAGAAAATAAAATATTTTAGAAAAACTAAACATTTTTACTTTCCTTATATTCGAAATGAAAAGTAGAGTGTTTAACACGGCTGAAAGTCACAAGTTTGGAGAGAGCTGAAAGTCACCAATTGAGAGAGAGGAGTTGATTCCTTTCAACCCTTGTATAACAATCTACTATTTCTAGTTTTGATTTATGTTCGCATGGATTGTTGGCTGAAAAAAAACTAATTATTGAGTTTAATTAGCTTCAGGTATAACGCTAGTGGAAGGGTGCGGCGTGTTGGTGCACATCTGGGGCACACAGCGCAACCCGCGCTACTGGGGCGGAACGGTTCCTCGACACGCCGCTCGCGCATCCCGCTGCCTTCATGGCATTTAGCTATGGACCGAGAAATTGTTTAGGTTAGTACGAGTTCACGATGTTTCCCTAATATTATAAACTTCGTGATACATTGATTTCTTTAGACAACTTACCCAACATCTATCTATACATATTATAAATTAAAGTCGCTTTTCGTGTCTGCTTGTGTGACCGCGTTTTTTTCTAAACTACGCAACGGATTTTGATGCAGTTTTCATCATAATTTTAGGATTTATTCAGGAAAGTAACCTTGTGAAGCAGCAAGGGCGGGTCGCTAGTTATTATATAAAAATCTGCAAGTGATACCGGGGGTGACTGCTCAGGGTGCGTTGTCGTACATTCTAGTCTCGTCCCTCGACGAAGCTATATAATTTTTTATCATATCTATTAAAAAAGAGTTAGTTTATTCTTCGTAAACAGGGACTAAAATATGTAGCTCTTTAATCTCTAGGGACTAAAAGTGATTTGAATTTGGATATTCTTAGTAAACGTTCCAATCACCAAAGAGATCAATCACGAACATTGTATGAAGTAATAAGCTCTATATATCTATGATTTAGTAAACCGAACTAGAGACTAATAAACAAAAAAATTGTGAAAACACGCGCCTTGTTTGTTCCCTGGGCAAACAATTTACTATAAGTGTCTACGCGAGATTGATAAACGAGAATAGCCGGATGATTTATCACAGTCATTAAATGTTTCACTAGCTGCTGCCCGCGACTCTGCGCGCGTGGCTTTTTCTTAAATAAAAGTAGTCTAAGTTACTCCATAGAACATCAGCTATCTGCCAGTGAGTTCCGTCAAAATTAGTCAAGCCGTTTCGGGGATTAGCCGGTACAAATAGACAGGCAGACATACAGACACAACTAAAAAATAAATTATATTTTTTTTGTTTTGAGTACCGTATATAGGTTAATTATGCATTTAGAAAAAAGGTTAATTAAAAAATCAATCAGTCGGAGGCAATAGGTCGTTATTGTTAAGAAGATGCCTCCGATTGCATGAGATTGTTTATAGTTTATATAAATCTTGTTTCTATCTTTTTAGGGTTCCGTAGTCAACAAGGAACCCTTATAGTTTCGCCATGTCCGTCTGTCTGTCTGTCTGTCCGTCCGTCCGTCCGTCTGTCCCCAGCTTAGTTCAGAGACACTTAGTACTAGAAAACTGTAATTTGGCATGGGTATACATATTAATCATGCTGAAAAAGTCGTCAAATAAAACCATGAAAAACAATTTTTTTTAGGGTACCTCCCTTACACGTGAAATGGGGATGATATTTTTTTTTTTAAATATCAACTGTCTAGCTATCACGGTTCATGAGATACAGCCTGGTGACAGACGGACAGACAGACAGACGGCGGAGCCTTAGTAATAGGGTTCCCGTTGTATTCTTTGGGTACGGAACCCTAAAAACGAGCACGACATCTAACTGACTTTATTTTCCAGGCTATCAATACGCAATGATGTCCATGAAGACAGCTCTAGCGACGCTTATCAGAAGATATAGAGTATCTACTTTTGACATGAGCAGTAGTAATGGGTGTAAAGCAGAAGAGAAACCTATCAGAGTAACCTTTGATGTCATGATGAAGGATGCTGATAAGTTCACAGTGCAGTTGGATAGTAGGAAAAAGTGAGGTAGAACAAGTAGGTAGTAAATAAGCATTGTGATGTAAAACTATAATAGTATGATGAGCTAAAAATGTAAGTAATGATGTGATAATTATGATAAACAAAGTTATGACTGTGCAAATTCAATCAACAATCAACTCAGCCTATCGCAGTCCACTGCTGGACATAGGCCTCTCCCAGGCTACGCCACAACACCCTGTCCTCCGCCTTCCACATCCAGTCTGACCCAGCCATCTTCTTAAGGTCGTCGGTCCATCTACCTGGGGGCGGCCCACACTACGCTTGCCGATACGCGGTCTCCACTCCAGGACTCGTCTGCTCCATCGGCCATCGGTCCTTCGACAAACATGGACAGCCCACGGCCACTTCAGTTTGCTTACTCTGCAAGCCGGTAACTCCGGTTCTTTTCCAGATAATTTCATTCCTGATTTTATCCTTCAAAGTGACTCCAAGCATAGCCCGCTGCATAGCGCGCTAGGCGACCTTAAATTTGTGGACCAGCCCGACTGTCAGTGTCCACGTTTCGGCACCGTATGTCATGACGGGCAGGACGCACTGGTTAAAGACCTTAGTCTTCAAACATTGCGGGATAGGCGACGAGAAGACTTGACGCAGTTTTCCAAATGCCGCCCAACCCAACTGGATCCTTCTGTCGGCTTCTTTCTCAAAGTTGTGTCTACCGAGCTGGATGACTTGACTTGTGACTGTGCAAATTAGCATTTCTCAAATTTTTTGACCACAGCCATGAAGTCATATGTCCCATGTTTTTGTCATTGAATATTTTATTACTCAGATATTGTAAGTAACATCATGGTTGTCGTAACTGCATCGATATTATTAAATTATCAGACAAAATTTCAAAACAGTGTACAAATTAATAAATTAGTTTTAAATATTAATAATCTGATAATACCGTCGTAGTATGGATAATAGTTTATCCCGTTGTGGCCGCAGTGATTTCGAACTCATTTATTTTCATGACATTATAAGAAGCTTTACGTATGTTATAGTCTAAAAACAATGTAAAAAAATACTTGTTTAAACTGTTGGGTTTTAAGCATAATTAATTTTTTGGAAAATCTAAAACCTTAATTTCGTTACTTCGGTTTTTGTTACTTTCTCGTAGTTTCTATGTCTAAAAAATTGAGAAATGCTTAAATAGTAATGCCTCGGAATAATAATATAGTATGGTATTTATTATCAAAAATAAATTTTCCAATATGAATAATTAACAAGGGAACAGTGATCAAAATGCAGTTAACCTAAGCTACATTAACTCATTATAATTGAGGCACTTAATGAGGCTAGGTATTCGCCGTTCAAAGCTTATGACAGATATATAGTTTTAACTGATAACAACATAAACTTAACACACAATAAACAAGGGTACACGATGAAAATTACGCAAAATTATTTAGTTACCTACTCTAATTTTGCTGGTTGCATGCCAATAACAAAAAATATATTTAAATCGCACGGTGTACGTGTATGTAAGAACTAGCAACCGGAGTGGTCAATACTTACGTAAACCTATGCAGTTGAATGATGGCACTGACTGCATTCTCAAATATTTTTCTGCAGAGCACACGACGTGTTGATGCCTGTCTTTTGACTTTTTTTGACTTTTTAAGAAACTTTGGCCTAGTATTGTAAATAAATAAATTTGTACGTACAGAAAGTTTTTTATTAATTTATAAGCCATGTGAAAGAAAGAAAGAAAAGAAGAAGAAGAAGAAGAAAGAACATTTATTTAGCACAGACTAAAAAGGCGCACAATATAATATAAAGCAGATTAAAAAAAAAAAAAAACAAGTAAATAGTGTAAAGTGCGACGTAAGAAATTATCGGGTAATTATGCCTCACGGCTGCGCCAAAAAGGCCCAGTTCAGCAGAATGTGCCCAATGGAATTTCCCATCGCCTATCCCATAAAGGGGGTGAACTTTCAAAAATCCTCCTCCTTCCCCAGCGGTTTAGTCTGTGCACCGTCTGACAGTGAATTTAAGATTTTGGTGATGTGGAAACTCAAACTTGAATTGTCAAGGGGTCGGTCAGTCAGAAAAATGAAGCTAGTTGCTCATTCCAAAGCGTAGTAGGTTCCTATGAAAAAGAACAGGCAAGAAGCTCTACACACTCTTTTAAATCAATATACAGGGTGGAAGGGACATCGACGTGAGTCCGTTTACCATGGATTCAGGACATCATTCTTGACGTTAAAATTTTCGGTAATTTAAAAAAAAATTCGCTGTTCCATACATTTTGACCAAATAGGTATTGCACTTCTGTAGGAAACAGCAGTTTTTAAAAAAAATTACCGACGAGAAATTGTAACGCAGGGGGGCCAAGAATGATGTTCAGTACATCATTCTTGACCCCTGCGTTAAAATTTCATGGTAAACGGATTCGCGTCTATGTCCCTTGCACCCTGCATGTATTGTTACAAAATATTGATTCATCATTCAGGTCGAAGAATACACGTGGAAGATTATTATGTAGATTTGTATCATAATTCAAATACCATATAGTGTAAAAGATGGTGCAAGGAACATTGGAACCTTACCTGATTTACATGCCAATCTTGATCTCCAAAAACCTACATTTGAAATTGTAATTATGCATTTTTTATCATGTCTGTTTACCAAATGTAAATATAGTAACCAGTGTTTGTATATGAGCTCGTAGTGTACTTGACTCAAAAAATTTTGGCTGGTATGACGTCTGTAAGTACGTAATGTTTACATCGAATATAATTATCTAAGTACCTATTAGTGTACCTTCTTGTGTACAGTATTTTTTTAAATAGGTTGATATTGTTATGTGGTAATAATAGGTTGATATGAGGAATTGTGTAGTAATAATAATGATGAAAATGTCGTCAGGAAAGTTTTGAGGATGAATGTGGATGGCTATACGAGTAGGGGAGGACCAAAAAAAACGATGGCTGGACTGTGTGAAAGATGATATGGCTAGAAAATGAGTGACTACCGAGAAGAGAGGACACAGAAAAATCTGGAAGAAAAGGACGAGTTGCGCCGACCATAAGTAAATTGTGACAAGAGCAGAAGACTGATGTGTTATTTTGCAGTTTTTTAAAATAATAATTATCCATTTATTACAGGCGACGCCGGCCCATAAATAAATGTCTTAACCTAAACATACATATTTTTTAACCGACTTCCAAAAAGGAGGAGGTTATAGTTTTATTTTTAAGGGAAACCCTTGAATTTTATAGGCAAACCTATAGCGATTTGAGTATTTTTTATCGTAACTCATGCATTTGCTCCAGAAAATCACCATTTGGTGAAGTGGAACTGATGATGGAGACCACAGATGGCCACCGGAACAACATAATAATAAGTATTTAACGGGTTGCGATTCGATTAGGTATTTTAATATGGTTGCTAAGCAATTTATGCTCGTCACAATGCATATGGTGAGTGGCAGTTCTCCTGGTTCTTACCACGAGAACTCCTCAACAATTAACGTCCCAGCATCGGGGACAGCAATATTTTGTAAAAGGTGATGAGCAGTTGACTTAAGGCTATTGTAACTTACATAAATTAAAAACTGTCTGACTGTCTAAACCACTAAAAAGTGAAAAATAAAAAACTTTTTGTAAAAAAAAAAATAACCGACTTCCAAAAAAACACTACAAAGTGTCACACCACTTTGTGGTGTTTTTTGGAAGTCGGCTATTTTTTTTTACAAAAAGTTTTATTATAATAACATTATCTTATTGTACATACGAATGACTTGTATCGGCGGTGTACGGTTTATGCGTCGCAATTAGCAATTTATTAAAGTGGAAAGTGCTACTTTGCGAAGCCGAATGAACTTTGACGACGATATTTAGTACGTTAAGTACCGTCTTACTCCTTGATTTGGTACTAATAACGTCACATTGCAAAAACGTGGCATTTCAAATATTTCAAAGGTTAGCAGGATACGTGCTTTCAAGGCGAAATTACTTCTTTTTTTTTTTGGAACTCTAGTATTTGTCTACAAACTCAACGAAGCCTAGGACTCTTATCAATCAATCTGCCTTTTCCCAACTACGATGGGGTCGGCTTCCAGTCCAACCGGATGCAGCTACCAGTGGTTTCCATGGATCCACTGCCTATCTGATCTCCACAACCCAGTTACTGGGTAACACGATACCCCTTTGTAAGACTGGTTGTCAGCCTTTCGGGCTTCAGATTACCCATACTGAAGACTTTGTTCGTTTGTTTGTTTATTTGAATGCGCCAATTTCTGGAACTATCAGGAGCTATTTAACAACACACTACGACCCTCAGGAGCCGACCAAAAATAAAAGTCAGACTGATCGCTAAGCGAAAACAAAGTAATGGAGCACAGATATAGGATGTATTTTATGTTAAAACAAGAATTTTCATGCGGATGAAGTCGCGAGAATAAGCTAGTAATAAAAGTGAACTTTTGAATATTGAACATTCAGCTCTACCACTGAAAGTTGAAAATTCAACAGTGCGCTTTTATTAGGCATTAAATTTAGGTGTCCCGTAGTGAAACGGGGCATTATTATTAGGTAGATCACATAAAATTATGCGATTGACGTAGATGAAGTTTGTATAAAATAATCATAATAATAAAACTTTTACATCTGCAATTATAACACAGTCGCGGTCAAAAGCTAGTAGGTACCTAGATCCCATGAAATTATTGGGTATATAAAGTAATCGACATCACGTACTTAATTGATTAACAATTGTTAATTAATGTGACGCTGTTCACATAACTCGTTTACGTCGGCAACATAGTACATCACGTGTAACACGTGAAATAACAATATAGGAGGTATTTATGTAGGTACATAACCACCTAAAATCAAATACTGATAGATATACACCATACACCCTGCACACATACTCGTACCTACACACACACACACATGTCATATCAGAGAACTAATTTTATTTTGAATGTTTTAATAATAATAGGAATTAAATGTTATTAATAATGTTGTAGTTAAATAGTTTATATACCTACCTATTTTTACTTTAGGTTCTATTATATTTATTTTTGTTTCTGTTGTTTTGGTATTATAAATGTTGGAACCCCGACGTCTCCCCTCTCGGAGGGGGGCGCTAATGGCTGCAACTGGTTTTTATATTTCTATGGCTGCAACACCGTTTTTAAAACTAATGCAGCTGATAAAGAGCACTAAAAATTTTGTAAATCTTTCTTTGTTTTTGTATCAATAAAATATTTGTTTTGTATATTTACTACTTTAGTAAATTAATTCATAATTCATGTGGTCGTACCTATTTATGTTTGTCCATTGTATTGGTGTCATCCTCTTAATCACAGCCGAGGGGCTCAAGGCCGCACGGGTCGGTTTTCTAGGTTGAGCATCGTTTGCCGAAGTCGATCCGTGGATAAGTGACTATCCATTACCTATCGAGACCCGTCCGTGCCTCGGAAAGTACGATAAGCCGTTGGTCCCAACTGCCATTTATAGATGGCCGAAAGTCTGAGAACCAGTATTACCAAGGGTATCGTGTTACCCAGTAGGCATAACTGGGTTGTGGAGGTCAAAATCAGATAGTCGGTCCAGGTAAGATACTGTATACAGCTGCACCCGGTTAGACTGGAAGCCGACCCGAAAAGGCTAGACAGATGATGTTCATTATCACAGCCGAAATACCTCCACTATTGGACATAGGCGTCTCCCTACGGCAACCGACTCTATTATGCCCTTATCCAGTGATTTCTTGCGACCTTCACCAAGTCACCGGTCTACCTGGGGATACCTATAAGATTATAATAATGATTCGAGAATCCGAAATGCTCCACTGAGCATGTCGGATTCTTTTATACTGGTACCGATTGGTACGGTATAAAACAAAACAATACATAACAGACACCGCGATACCTTTGTGTCTTGTTTAAATTATTTTAAGTATAACTTAAGGGCGTTTACGACTTACGGCATTACATATAAACTTTCAAGCCCTTGTTTTTTGAACCGATTTTAATGAAACTTCATACGCATAAGCAGGACACAAAGGTCTAAAAAGTTAGTTAAGAGTATTTTGAAGCCTGTCTTGGACATCACGGTCATCGATGAAGAAACTTGGACTTCTAATGAATATAACTCTGAAATCCGTGTATTCCCTTTCGTCCCCCTGACTTCGTGTTCCTAGGGGGACGAACGGGAATTTACAAAAATAATATTAAATTTGTTCCCGATCGCCTCCCTCTGAATTTTAGGGGGACGAATGGGAATATGTTCTTAGATTAGTGCCATTCGTCCCCCTAAATAATATTGTGCATGAAATATTTATATGTCCGTGACTACCTACGGACCACAACGCCAATCGCTTCCATATTTGGCAAATAATTATTGCTCAATTGGTGCTAATTATTGCTCGAACAACAGTATTGGTGCCTTAGTAGTTTTCGAGATAATCGATTTTGAAGGTGATCAGGCTTCCGTCAGCAGGACCACCTTGAGCGCTGAAAAAGGGGGCATGCTACAGCTATTTTAAGTAAACAAATAATTAGTGCCCTTAAATGAGATTCATTTCGTAACAAAAACAGAACTGAAACATTTGTATTTACCGAGAAATCAACGATGATAACTTTCGCGCGCTCGTTCAGCAGGACCACGACTTTGAATGTTGATTCCAAGTTTCAGGAGCTAGTCGCTTTCCTCAAACCTACATAGAAAATTATTGTTCCGCGAGATAAAA
Organism: Tiliacea aurago; assembly: GCA_948098905.1. NCBI lineage: Eukaryota > Metazoa > Arthropoda > Insecta > Lepidoptera > Noctuidae > Tiliacea > Tiliacea aurago. Next base: position 1,790,410 of record OX402580.1, on the reverse strand, counting down.
TTTATACCCAAAATTAAATTAAATAAACGTTTATTTTCTCAACACAAAGTTATAAACTTAATTCTAGACTTTGACAGTAGTGTACGAACAAGGATCCAACTTTGTGAGAGACTGGAGCCTGTGGTAGGTTTATATAGAAACCTGTATTACAGGTCACCAGGGCCCTCCCGCGGCTAGATGCCTGTTTGGCTATATAGTGATAATTCAAAATGACTACTCCAGTAGTTTACGAGATATACCATACCATTGGTAGGGTGGCGGTAGTCACGGTGTAAAATTTTCATTTGAAGATTTCCCTATTAAAAACTATGATTTCTTCCCAAACTTATACAAAAATTAGTGCTCCTAAAGTTATGACCAAAAATTCAGATTCCCAAGTGTTGTATTTTAAAAGGAATTAGCTTTCATTACTTTTCCATACTAAATCTCCGCGTATCATCATCATCATCAGCCCATAGCAGTCCACTGCTGGACATAGGCCTCTTCAATTGCACGGCATTTAGCTCGATTCTCGGCAACTCTCATCCAACTGCCACCAGCCACCCTGCGAAGATCGGCCCTCCACCTAGCCTGAGAGCGTCCTACCTTACGTTTTCCGATTCACGGTCTTCACTCAAAAACACGTCTACCCGAACGGTCACCGGTTCTACGGCTAATATGGCCGGCCCATTGCCACTGCAGCTTGCTTATTCTGTGGGCTATGTCGACAACTTTGGTTCTCTGCCAGATCACCTCGTTCCGGATTCGATCCCTCAGAGAGATTCCAAGCTTAGGCCGTTCCATAGCTTGCTGAGCGACCTTGAATTTATGGACCAGCCATACAGTGAGTGTCCACGTTTCGGCTCCATAAGTCATAAAAGGTAGGACGCACTGATTGAATACCTTCGTCTTTAGGCTCTGTGGAATACGCGACGAGAAGACTCGACGAAGCTTCCCAAATGCTGCCCAGCCCAGCTGAACTCTTCTGTTAACCTCCCTCTCAAAGTTGTTTTTACCAAATTGCAAAGTTTGCCCGAGGTAAACGTATTCTCGAACAACCTCGAGAGCACTTACATTAACAGCAATCGGCCCCGGAGTGACGTGTTCGTTGAATATAACTTTGGTTTTGTCCAAGTTCAGAAAGAAAACTCAACTAGGCCGTCCAGCATCTGCTGCAAGTCGTGCAGCGATTCAGCTATTATGACGATGTCATCTGCAAATCTCAAGTGTGAGATGTATTCGCCGTTGATGTTGATGCCCCGTCCTTCCCAGTTTAGCGTCTTAAACACATCCTCCAATGCGTTAGAGAATTGTTATCTTACCCCTCGACGCAGGGGGATATGCTTAGTTCGCCGATCCTGAGTTTGGACAGTCATAGTCGCGTTGTCATAAAGACAAATTATTTAGGGGGATCAATGGGACTCAAAAAAATTAATATATCATTCCCGTTCGTCCCCACCAGCAAAATGAGGGGGACGATCGGGAAAAAAAAATATGAATTTCCGTTCGTCCCCCTAGGTGGACGAAGTCACGGGGACAAACGGGAATACACGCTGAAATCGCCTTACGCAAGCGTGGCGATCGATGCTCATGCGATTTCTGCATAAGAAAAGCTATTTACCCTGCAGAGGGACAGGTACAGTTTTTTTTTTGGGTGGTATTTTATCAAATAACTTCTCCCGCTCTGGGCGGAGTGTCAGACTTTTACTGACTAAAACCTACCCGTGTTTCTTCCGATGCCTGTGTGTCAGGGCCACGATATCCCTCTCGAACAAAGTCACAACCCTGGCAGGCATTGGCCCTGAGGGGCCCCGTCAGTTTGTGCTGACATCTCTTTGAGGACGCGTGGAACACAACGCGCCGTCGACCCGGGACTGGTTCTTATTGGACGGCGAGCTACCCTTCACTCACCGTACGCAAGCCCACGCCTACGGTGGCCAGGAATCGGCCTGTGTCTCCCGACGCCCAGGGCGTCTCCTGCGGCGACTAGGGGCGTGAGGGCGCGAATTTTGCCTCTCCCTCATGCGTTCCGCCTCCTCCGTTGCGAGCATTACTGCTTCGCAGAAAGAGGTGATGGCCTCCCATGCACTCTCGCTCCGAACCATGGCCTGAACCAGGCCCGGACGCGAGAGATCTGATCTGATCAGAATAATTTTGTAATACCTAGTCTTGTATGTGTTCATTCATTGCATTTATTTTAACGCACAAGCCCAATCCAAATTTTAGTCGTGGATTTATCACCAGACTCAGACTATGACAATAATACAAACAAGGCTTGGTAGTTCTCGACGCCGCGTCTACTATCACAGGCGGAGGTGGCGGAATTGACACTTTCTCGGATTGTTCAATGTTGGCAATGTGAGTGGGCGATATGTTAATTTTCGTTTTATAAATTCTTTTGCCTGATCCACTGAGTTTTCTGGCTAGCTCTTCCTCGTCCGTACAGTATTCAGAACACTGTGTTGGACTTTTTATTGGCCCAGCTGGCTTACTGGTTGCAGTTGTGCTTTGTTCTACTGTATGTTGCAAATAATTCACTTGTTGTTCAAGGCTTTCTATTCGTTTTTCCATAACAGAACTATCATTACGGAGTTGTTCATTATCTGCTCTTTCTGCGCTATAGTATTTATAGAGCAGTTGTTTATTTTCGGTGTTCACCTTAATTTTTAGTACCGTATGACGTATCAAATGAAAGGGCTTGTTGTGACGGTCTCAATTTTTTTTTTAGATTGTAAAATATTATACATTGAAGTTATTTAAAAAAAAACCAGCCAGTTGCGTGTCGGACCACGCACAATGAAGGGTTCCGTAGTGGGGATTCATTATTCTAAGAACAAACTTAACATTGACCTAGTTGAAAAAAATGTTTCCTCATACATTCCAACTGCAAATTTAAGTTTGTACGCACAATATTGAGATTTTTACTATGTTATTTTACGATCATAGACTTCACATAGGTTTTCCTTTAATCTATAAGTAAAGAACTACATATTTTCTGTATTTTTTTCAAAATTTCTGGCTCAGTAGTTTCAGAGATAAGGGGGGGGGGGGGAAATGGTCAATTTTATTTATTTATCTATAAAAACTTTATGCACAAGTAAAAAATACACTGTACAAAGGCGGACTTAATGCCTGAGGCATTTTCTACCAGTCAACCTTTAGGGTGATGCAGAGACAAAACATGGATCACACATCAATGACATCAATTTTCATTTGTTTTCGTAAACAATTTAAAAAGTGTTTATTTAAAAATTATAAAAAGAAAAAATATCTGAAATTCTTACCACAAGCCCTTTCATTTGATATGTCGCACGGTACAGTTTGCAAAACTTTTATTTTTTTTCTAATTTGCCCCCCAAAAGTGAACCCCTTTGTTCAAAATTCATTTATTTACGTTATACATCCGTGTTTGGATCACATACGTGCACATGTGTACCAAATTTCAACTTAATCGGTCCAGTAGATTCGGAGCAAATCGGCTGTGACAGACGGACAGACAGACAGACACACGAGTGATCCTTTATGGGGTCCGTTTTTTCCTTTTGAGGTACGGAACCCTTGCCGTTTTTTCCTTTTGAGGTACGGAACCCTAAAAAGATGAAAATTTACCATTCTGTTGCCTGTCATCCAGTATTCTGTTGTGGGGAAATGCCGATGTTATTCAGATAATTTTTGTTTTACAATAAAGGGTAGCTGTTCATTCAATTTATAAATGAAGTCTCAGACACTCCCTCAGAGAGAAATTTAAGGAGATCAATATAATGACTGTAGCTTGATCCTATAAGGGTTAAGTTTTTTTCTTTTGAGGTACGGAACCCTTAAAAACATCAAAAACTATACTCAAGCAAAAATAAAAAAATAAAAATAAAAGCCTCCAGGAATAAGGCCCGGTATCCCAAAAATCCCAAAAAGCGGAGAGGAGAGAAGATGTTTGTAAACGACCAATAAGATATCGTTATTTCGATGCGATGGAACGGTAACGGTATCTTATTGGTCGTTTGCAAAGCTCTCCTCTCTGCTTTGGTGGATACCGGGCCTAAAGGGCGTGCCCGCTTACATAAAGGTATAGCTGTAAGTTATTCGGGGAGAGAGTTATGTTGCAAGTTATTCGGGGAGAGAGTTATGTTGCCAGTTATTCGGGGAGAGAGTTATGTTGCCAGTTATTCGGGGAGAGAGTTATGTTGCCAGTTATTCGGGGAGAGAGTTATGTTGCCAGTTATTCGGGGAGAGAGTTATGTTGCCAGTTTTGGAAATGTGATGGTAATTGGGACATGCTTATTGTAAGAATTGATAAGATTCCGTGAGTATTTTTAGAATATAAAATATTAAAGCTGCGTTTAAAGCATATTGAATAATAACTAGACTGTAATGAACAAGATATTTAATAATTATGTATCAATTTCATTTTTTAAATCAATTGATTAGTCCATTCTTAAAAGTATGTAATCGTATCAATGGCAACACATTCTTTATCTTTCATAATCATTGTCACTGCCCGTCATTGTCATAAGTCATTTATGCTTTGCACAGACCTATATCTAGATAGAGGGAGGCATTAAAAAATAAACAATGCACCGCAATATTTTATTTTTATTTTTGCTATACGAAACATCCTGAGTGTTAGAAAGAGTACCCTTTAGTATAATTATGCCAATAAGTTATTTTTTGACGTAGACACTAGATGATTCATAGAATATGACTTATGACTTTACTGATTGTTGCATCACAGTTTTGCAAGTTACCTTTAGCATAAAACCAGTGTAAACAATTGTTGGTGAACCAATCAAAATAAATAAATGACCCTGGTGACCCCAGGGTTAATTATTTATTTTTTATTTTGTCGCCTAAAGCCCATTATTTTAACGTAGGTACTAATAACTTTTTTACGACTTTACTATTTTACTTATAGAGTTCTAAAGTCCATCATGTTGATTTATATTAAACGTCACCTTTCACATATTGGATTAGGAATTTCCTTCAAAATCCTTCGGATTTCGATTGAAAGTGAAGTGCGTTACGCTGGGCGGTCACTTCAAACCTAACGACATGTAAATCATTAAAATGCATCCAGATATCTGGATGCTACGAGAGAATAAAGAATCCCACATACACAGGGCATAACTATGTACCATATAAATACATGCGCCAAAAACATAGGCAACCCTTCTTGTCAGTCGGGTCTGTCTTTGACGATTTCTATTTTATTTATAACTCTGTGGTGCTGCGTGTGACAGCATCAAGAATATTTTATTGTGATTTCTTGTGATTTGTCCAAAAAATTGGTATGGGCTGTGTTTCTAGTTTTCTTTTTGCATTTCTGAGTGAATTCGCCTTTCTTGGACTATGGATCTTCACATTACAGTTTACCTGGGCTACAATAACAATAGGTACCTATAACTCACATCTCGGACCACTCTGATTTGCCTGGTTTCTATCGGAGATCCAATGTTCCATAAACTGGGGCATAGCAAATGAATCATTTGAGATACAATCGTTAGATTTGAGTGAAATTAAATCTGCTAGAAGAAAGTGGATTACTCCGCGATCAACAGGTTTGAATTTATTTTATGAAGTCATCAGATTTGAGAAGGTCCCTTCACCAAGTTTTACGACGATTAAAAATATACAGGGCTTTGAGACACTATTATAGCTTCATAATACATTTTGATTTATTTCTGTTCATTTAAGGCCAAGCTTGTATGGGACCGTTATCCATGTCCTTTATGTACAACATCTTATACCTACCTGTACCTACACTCAAAGCAAATAATGTACTTACTGATTCTGATTCTGATAAAGGATATATTTTATGCTAAAAAAAACATATCAAATGGATGAAGTCGCGGGCAGAAGCTAGTGACAATTAAACAGTTGGAAGCATGGAGTAGGTATTTCAATGATGTTTCGTGGTCTAAGTGCGGCGGTGACCAATATCAAGTGAACCGGAGGCCCGAAGAAGCTTTTGAACCGAATACATACACGACTACTTACTGCTACTTAAAACCCAAACAGAAAAACCGCGCACCACTGCTAGTGAAATATCCTTACTTAAAATACCTACACAAAAAAATACCACAGTACGCGTAAAGCTTGCATGAATATCGGTCGCGGACATAACTTTCTAAAACCTACCTTCTCAAGTAATTAAGGTCTTCATTATAGTATTTCGTGAATCAAAGACAATGCTGTGGATCCTAGTGGCAGTGCTCCTGATGATTTGGACATCGATGTCCAGGTGGAAGAACAGAAAACTAATGGCGTTGGCAAAGCAATTGGCTCCAAAGAGTATTGCTTTGCCGTTCGTGGGGCATGCTTACCGGTTCTTGGGGAACGATGTGGGTAAGTTTGTGGTGTTTGGAAGTCTTTCGAGAAAAGCGACTGGACACTACTTTACAATTTTTTTTACCCATAAGTAAATGAAACTAATATGTATTGACAGTAGGTATTATTAACCATATCTTCAAAAATGTAGTGAACAAAATAGGACATCCAGTTTTTATGATATGATAATTTTTTCATTTCCCAATTTTTTTATACCTAAATATCCAACAAAAAAAGAAATAACACTGATTACTCATTGTTAGGGTTCATAATAACACTTAGATGTACACTGCACTGTAATAAGTAAGTGATCACATGAACCAGAACTATGAAACCAGATTGAAGTGTCACAAATTACTTAAAGTTGTATAGTAGAGTTTTAATATTCTGTTTAAGCACCCTACGCTTAATACAGTTTTAGCTGTGTAATAACTCGTAAGTCACTATTACAAAGACAATACCTAGTAGATTGTTATACAAGGGGTGAAAGTCACCAATTACTACTCGGACTATAGCCTTTATACTAATACTATAGGCTAATAGTCCGAGTAGCAATTGGTATTTTTTTTAATTATGTAAAAATTTTCGTAGCCGACTACTTAACCCGCCCTAGGGAGGGAAGCGATTACTATGAGTCTTTCCCGCCCGAGGGTGGGGACCAGCGTCTTCCACCCGCTACTCGGATCAAACAAACACTACTTTCCGAGTATGAGATATGAATAATCATTTTTGACACTCTTGTACGTCTCTAAAAGAACTCTTAAGTTCTAAATACTCCTTGGGCGGTTTCGGAAGATTGTTTTGCTATAGGCCTATATTTATGTATAATTAAGTAAATATATTATATTATATTTATAGTTTTTAATAGGTATATGTATATCCATGTATTTAAACTAAATATTTATTCCTATTCATTTTCGTTATTGCACCTACCACTGTTTATCTCTACATCACCCAAAGATTGACTGGTAGAAAATGCCTGTGGCATTAAGTCCGCCTCTGTGCCTTTGTGCGCTTAAAGTATTTATTAATAATAAATAACAAACTCAACTCAAAGTACCTATTTATTTCAATAAATGAATTTTCAAGCGCCGCGATAATTCAGTCAACCAATCACAAGATTGGTTAACTGAATTATCAAAAGCTAATCGGATCACATTTTTTTTTTGCGTGGGAAATAATCAAATAACTTCTCCCGCTCTAGGTGGAGCGGGAGGTCATGTCAGACTTTTACAGACTAAAACCCACCCGTGTTCCTTCTGTTGCCTGTGTGCCAGGGCCACGATATCCCTTTCGGACAAACTCGCAACCCTGGCAGGCATAGGTCCTACCGGACCCCATCAGTTGGTGCTGAAATCTCTTTGAGGCACGCGTGGAACACAACGCCCGTCGACCCGGGCCTGGTCTTTATCGGACGGCGAGCTACCCACCGCTCACCGTCTGCAAACCAGCACCTTCGGTGGCCGGGAATCGGCCTGCGACTCCCGACGCCCGGGACGTCTACCGTGGCGACTAGGGTCAGGAATGTTGCCTCTCTCTCACGCGTTCCACCTCCTCCTTCACGAGCATTACTGCTTGGCAGAAGGAGGTGACGGCCTCCCATGCACTCTCGCTCTGAACCATGGCCTGAATCAGGGCTGGCCACGAGAGATCGCTGCCGCCTTCGCTTCCGCGAGGACACGGCGGTGCTCCACCCAAGCCAGGCAGATCTCCACCATATGCTTCACCGTGTCCTCCGGGCGATCCACACAGTGGTAACACCCGGGCGTTTCCTCCCGCTTTATCCTAAACAGGTACCTTCCGAAACAACCGTGTCCGGTGACGACCTGCGTCAGGTGGAAGGTGAGGACGCCGTAGCGCCTCTCTAGCCACTCCTCAAAGAGGGGACTTATCGCCACAGTTGTGGCGTGCCCAATCGGATCACTTGACTTGCGTTTAATTTTGACACGTATTTTCGTGCTAGAAGCCGGATGGATGTATATTAAACCTTAATTCACAGAAGCGTGAAGTTCTATAAAAAATCCTCATCAAAAATCTTTCACGGTCCGGTTGATTTTAATAATTTCACATAATATTTAAAAGTGCATCCGGTTCCATATTGTTTGTTTTTGCAAATTAATTTTGTAGAGTCCAGTACCTACTATATCTGTAACTGCGCCATTGGTCTCGTGGTCGCAAGCGTGTCTGCTAAGAGTGGGTTACTGGGATCGATTCCCTGATCGGGCAAAGTGTTATTGGAATATTTCAGTAGCAGCAAGGAGTTTGGGAGTTGATGGTGTGACACCCCCGTGCCTCGCACCCACGCCGAGCAAGCACGTGAACGTTGGCCCTGCGCCTGATCTCTCTCCGGTTTCAAATTGCCATTCCATCGGACTATGAGAGTAAGGGAACAGAGAGTGCACCTGTGTTAGCGCACACACTTCTGCACAATCCTATATCTCCTGCTTACTTGGCTAAGCTCCGTTGTGATGGCCACCGTGGCCAAAATTCGGTCAGGAGGATTTATTTATTATATTGGTAACGGCCCCGAATTACGAGTTGCAGGTCGAACCCAGTCAGGCGTTTCACTTTGCGTAGGCAATTTATTTCGTGTATTCCCGTTGTCCCCGTACGCCGTGTCCCCGTCCTACGGGGACAGCGGTACTTCAATTAAATATACAATAAAAATACTTACCGTTGTCCCCGCTGCTGCGGCTCGTGCGTTGTGTGGTCACAGTTCTAACCTTTTTTTTCTCTGAGAAATGCATTACGCATCCCCGCTCGTGGGGGACGAGTCGGGGTATGTGGGACTCCTGTCGGTAAGGACGACAGTATACCCACTAAAACTCAGCGGTGTTCCCACATCGCCGTGTTGGGAGGGCCATGGGATAACGGTTGAACCTTTTCTTCAAACTCAAACTCAAAGCATTTATTTCAATTAAACCATTGACAGGCACTTTTGAATTGTCAAGAAGTCGGTCAGTTACAAATATGAAGCTAGTTGCCCATTCCAAATAGTAGGTTCCTATGGAGAAGAACGGGCAAGAAACTCCACGGACACTCTTTTAAATTAAAATATTGGTACAAAATATTGGTTACATCATTCATATTGAAGTTAAACATGTGAGAACGATGCAATACGTCAAAAGCGTCCGTGATAAAAAGATAACAATTCAAAACTAAAATAATTAAAAATAAGCCGTGGCAGCTAAGAGATGACCAGTCCCAACTGACAGCGCCCGTTCACGAACATGACGCATGGATCAGCACCATTCAGCTCAACCATTTTGAAGGGAGCTAAATGATCCAACACACACGCCACCATCAGCGAGACATCTGAGTGAGCATGACATACTCTCAGCCGCCAGGGTACATTTAAGTCAATGAAAGACATAATTACCCGGTAAATGGTAGCTCTATTGTACATAGTACTTACACCTGTGATATGCAATTATATAATACAAAGGAGATTCGAGTTTATACAATGAAAAGATAGTCTTCCAATCTTCATCAGCTCCAACAGTATTTTCAAATGTTAATAAATTAGTTGTGGTTGTGGAGCTGGACCAGCATTGAGCAAAGCATTTCTATCAGCGATGTAATCCCCCAACCTATAATATGCCTGCTTGCATAGTGTGCGTTTTATACAAGATTTGAATTTCGTCTCATTCAGTTGAAGTATGACAGGAGGGATTTTATTATAACATTTTAAACAGTACCCCATGAAAGACGAGTCTACTTTTGCCAGTCTGAAACCTGGTTGAGCTAATAGATCCCTACTTCTAGTACTATAATTATGTCTTTCGCCTCTTTTACTAAAAAGATGTAAATTTTTTCTTACGTACATGATGTTTTCATAGATATATTGACAAGGAACCGTCATGATGTTAATATCCTTAAACAGTTCCCTAAGAGAATCGCGCCTGCGGAGATTATATATGGCTCTGATGGCTCTTTTCTGCAGAATAAAAATAGACTCGATGTCTGCAGCCCGTCCCCAAAGTAAAATACCGTAAGACATGATACTATGAAAGTAACTAAAATAGACTAGCCTGCGGTATCTACATCAGTAAATTGACGGATTTTTCTGACAGCATGAGCAGAGATGTTAAATGAGGACCCCATTGAAGCCTAGAGTCGAGCGTGATCCCCAGGAAAACAGTTTTATCGACGAATTCTAGTTTCTCTTGATTCAATACTATCTCATAATCACTACTTTTTACATTTGGTAAAGAAAATCGTATGCACTTCGTTTTTTTTCCATTTAATACTAAATTATTGGCAGTGAACCAATTTTGGACCTGCAGTAAGGCGTTATTTACGTCGTCAAAATTTGTAGCACGTCTATCTACCTTAAAAATCAAGGAAGTATCGTCAGCAAATAACACCATTTGTGGTTGATTATTTAATAAATGGAGTAGATCATTAATATACACTAAAAAGAGGAAAGTACCCAATATTGAGCCTTGAGGAACACCCATTTTTACTTTTAAACCGAGTGAATTGATACCATTTATTTGAAATAGCTGTTGTCTATCGTTTAAATAAGATTTTACTAAACTAAGCGCAAGTTTTCCAAGTCCGTAATCCTCAAGTTTCAATAGCAAGGTTTCGTGATCGACGCAATCAAATGCCTTGGAAAAGTCACAAAAGATTCCTATGGCATCTTGGGCCTCTTCCCACGCGTTAAAAATGTGTCTTAATAAGGTTACACCTGCGTCGGTCGTACAACGTCCTTTGGTGAAACCATACTGTTGATCGTGAAGGATTTTATTCGAGTTGAAATGATTGAGCATTTGATTAAGCATTACCTTTTCAAACACCTTGCTGAAAACCGGCAACACGGATACGGGTCTATAATTATTTGTGTCTTTACTGTCCCCGGATTTGAACCACAACCCTCCCGGCGCATGCCCGCCTAGCTGGCGGGCCCCGTTACTGGGGGGCTACGGGAATGGCCGGGAACACCTGGCCATTCCCGTCCGACACTGGTGGAGGCCTGTGCAATACAGGCAAGGGTGCCCCTCACAGTTCTAACCTAACCTAACTGTTTCGATTTAAAAAAGGTTTACTTCGTGCGTTACGGGGAAAACGGGAAATAAATTTAATCACGTCCCGCTGTCCCCGTGACGGGGATATGGCATACGGGGACAACGGGAATACACTATTTATTTCATCACCACTGCTCTCAAAACGGTGAAGGAAAACATCGTGAGGAAACCGGCATGTACTAGAAACAAATATTCGAAGACAGGTGTCATCCACTAATCACTACTGGACCCGCGTGGTGGATTACAGCCCACTCCCTCTCACAGAGAAAAGGCACGTGTACCAGCAGTGGGAACATTATATTGATTATGTTCATGCTTATAGGTACATATAGTACTTACTGCAGAGCATAGATCCACCACCACATCTTGACAAGTTAATTTCAAAGAGTTAAGGAGCTTTGTGTCGGAGCTCGGTTTTTATTCGGGTATGATGTGTATGGAGTAAATAAACAGACTCAAGAGACATTATTTTCAGCATTGTCTCTAAAAAGGCAACGAATCTGCGATATCTGTGGGGTTCAGATGTCTATAGGTGACGATGACCACTTACTGTTAGACCATCTTAGAGTAATTGTAGGTAAAAAATCGGCCAAATGCGTGTCGGACCACGGACAATGAAGGGTTCCGTAGTGGGGATTAATTTATCCTAAGAACAAACTTAACATTGTAGTTGAAAAACTTGTTCTCTAATATATTCCAACTGCAAATGTAAGTTTGTACGCACAATATTGAGACAATTAACATTTTACTTTAAGATCATAGACTTCTTATATGTTTTTCTATAGTCTATAAGTAAAGAAGTATTTTCTGTATTGTCTTTCAACATTTTTGGCTCAGTAGTTTCGGAGGTAATGGTCAATTTTCAATACTCAATATCTTTATTGGTTTACCATAATGTGTACTTAGGTGGTAACTATATAATTTAGATCATTATGAACCCTGTAGGGCACAACAAAAGGGTACGAGGTTTCTTAAATGGTTTAAAAAGTATTTATTTTAAAATTATTTTTATATACTAATACAACAAGCCCTTTCATTTCATATTATCACACGGTACCCCATATTTAAAATTCATTTATTTACGTTACACGTCCGTGTTTAGGTCACACAAGTTCATATTTGTACCAAACAACTTAATCGATCCAGTAGATTTGGTGTAAATCAGCTGTGACAGACGAACAGACAGGCAGACAGACACACGCGTGATCCTATAAGGGTTCCGTTTTTCCTTTTGAGATATGGAACCCTAAAAAACGAAGAAAAAAATTACTTGTTTTAACAATAATGCCTTCGGTTGTGAAATATTGGTATAATAAGGTCTTATAGGGTCCTTACCTACATCACTTTTAATAGACAAAGAACCAACAAAGAAAATGCATGAAGATCATGCTCCGGTGAACGATTGTCATGCATTTTTTGCAAGTCAAGCCCTTTTATACAACAAGTATGTAGGTATGTATTGTACAGGACACGGTATAGGTCTAGTTAATACATAATTAATTTTTGTTTGAGCTTTACCTAATTAATTAATGTATTGGTACAGGTGTACCTACAGCAGAGCAATACAAAACCATACTATACAGCGTGGATTTTTGAGATGGGGCAGTAAGGGCAGCTACCTTAACCGTTGTACTAAAAACTTTTACCATACATTTCGTAGGAAAATTGACTACTACTTTGTTTTTTATAATGCATAGATGGACTGCTACACTGAAGACTGGTCAAAAATAAACAAAAAAGACTGTGACGGTGGGACGGTGAGCAATGGGTAGCTCGCCGTCCGATAAGCACCAGGTCCGGGTCGACGCGTGCCTTAAACAGATGTCAGCACAAATTGACGGGGTCCGTTAGGGCCAATGCCTGCCAGCTGCCGCTGACCTCTAATATGCATTGTATATGTCGTAGAGATGTAAAAATCTCACCGGGAAAGCTTATGTAAAGTGAGCTGTCGATAGCGTCAATCCGATCGATCCGTAGCAGTGCAAATGACAGGTCACTCCACCTAAGTTTTCACGATAAGATTTTAAAAAAAAATAGATCGGCAGAAGTACACAGCGTTCACCGTATCTTACAATGACAACAACATAATCATCTAAGAAAAAAATAGATAATGATTATTTAAAAAGTATATGTTTCTCCATGGATTACGCCATGGCTATCGGTACTGTTAGTAAAAATAGGTACATCACGGCGGAAACCTACCCAAGGTTTCCGCCGTGATGTACCTATTTTTCATTAATAACAGCCACATCTTCAATTTGAATGTTTCATTAATATAAATTATGTTAAGGTTATCTTTTACTTATCGACAACAGTTCATTATTTTTTCATGCAACCGTATGGTTGCATGAAAAAATAATGTTATGTGTTATGTTATGTTGCATTTTATTTTTTATTTGTTAAACACCACTCTATGAATAACTATAATTATTTTTATTGTATTTATTTTTTAAACAAAATATATCTAATGGTTTATATTATTATTTGTTACACATATCTATCTAATTTTATTTAAATATTTACACGCTATAAAACTGATTTACATCCATAAGACGTCCTCGTAACATAAGGTCTAGTTGAAAACCAGCGTCAGGCACTAGTTGTCTGGCATTAATGCTGAACTGGGCCTATTTGGCGCAGCTGTGAGCCGTGTCAATACTATTTTTTAAGCATTTGTTCTGTTTTTTGTGTGAATATTGTGTGCCTTAACTTGTGTCCAATAAATTTATTTTCTATCTTCTTGTGGTTTAATAATATTTCTCAGAAGCCTTAATAATATTTTTCATAGTTTAATTTAGGCATAACTTTACCAATTCGGGGTTTAAATTTCAATTAATCCGCGAGAAACGTTTTGCGAAGATTGTAGTAGGTACCTAACAATGTCTGTTTCTTTCTAGATCGCATGGAAACGTTTAAAAGACTAGGCAGAGAAGCATTGGAGAAAGATGGTCTTATTTCTCACTGGCAAGGCAACCGACTCTATATCCGTAAGAACACGTCATATAAAAGAAATACGTAATTATAAAACGCCGAATATGTTGATTTGTTTAATAACTTTATCGTTTAATTTTAAATAAAAGGCACATGAATACAGTATTTTGACTATTAAATGTCTCTAAACACTTAGCAATGTTTTTATATAAACCCCTTTTCTATCTTTTAAGATACAGGCTAGTCCTAGTTTAAAATATAGATTTATACACTATACAGTGCAAAGTGCTATGTTTTTTTTGTGGAATAATTACTTTTGATTATTATTATAACAAAATGCTTGTTTCAAGTTTTGCGACGGATTGTTCAACAGCTACTTAACCTTACTTGCAGTGGTAGCGGACCCTGAAGCAGCGGAAGTTCTTCTCAAGACGTGTTTAGACAAGGATGACGTCATGAAGTTCTTTAGAGTTTTACTAGGAAACGGCAGTATATTTGCACCAGGTTAGTACGTGCTTAAGTTGTCAATTTAAAAAGTCAGCGCCGTTGTGATCGGTTACAAACAGTCGGATCTAGTACTGCACTATACAGAAACAGTATTTTTGTAATGGCTCCAAAGGTCTATAATAAATTACCAAAATGTATAAGGAGTGAAGATAATGTCCGCAAATTCAAAAGTAAATTGTATTTATTTCTAATAGATAACACGTATTACTCTATCGAAGAATTTTTTAATGATAAAATATGACATTACCAGCCAACATAATTTACTATTGACATGCATGAAAAATAAATTATAATTTGAATAATACATTTAATTTACTTACATTATTAACAATAACGATGAAATATGACATATGCCTTTTATTATAATTTACCATTGACATGCATGTAAAAATAAGTTATAATTATTTATTTGACATTATTTACTCGAACGTGACTTTGTATTGTATAGATTTAGTTATAATTTTATAATACTAAAAAACTAATATATTTGTACACCAATTGGTAGGACATAGAGCTCGACTAATATGTATACCTGTATTATAATACCTATGTTCACAAATAAAGATTGAAAAAGTTAAAATATAAAAAGGTAAAGAATTCATTAAATATTATAAAGAGGTCAAATTTGTTTGTAAGATTGTTTGTTTGTATGTAGTGGGTAATCTCCGGAACGAATGATCCAATTCTAAAAAAATTTTCATTGGTATAAAGCTACATTATTCCTGAGTGCTATAGGCTATAAATTATATTTATGTCAATCATATTAGCCGAGCTACCACAATTTTTGTCTTGCAAGTCGGAAAGATATACCTCATAATACAGATACAGAATCCACGCAAACTCTACTGGATAGAGTTTGTTCTAATTTTGCATATACATATATTACCTATAAGTCTGGTCAGCCGGTAGGCTACATTTATTATCACGCTATTTACTATGGGGGATGCGCAATATTGCATTATGATTGTATTCCTCTCTGGTTTACAGCAAATTGTAAATAGACAAGCCCAACGGTTAGAACATTGAAAAAAAAACAAGGGTGCCAAATAACGAAATTAGGTGCGTGCTATCGAATGGCAGCAATGTTGAGGCGAAATAAGTAAAAATAAGTTTTCACTTTCAAAACGTCATAATCGCTTTTGTGCACGCTACCGAGTGGCCTAAGATCCAGCTAAACGACTTGCAATTGGGATGCCTATGCCTCGCGTGGATTACTATGGGCTGATTGGGTCTAACGATATTGTTAACCAATGTATTCTATAGGAAATCGATGAAAGTAGGCCTAAAACATTGCCCGCTTTTACCGTTGCAGTTTCAATATGGCGCCCCCGTCGCAAGGTCCTGGCTCCGACCTTCAGCCAGAAAAACCTCAATTCTTTCGTGGAGGTGTTCTCTAGACAGAGCTGCATAATGGTAGACCAGCTTCGTATGGTTGCTGGGAAAGGAGCCTTCTCCGTGTGGAAGTATCTGACTACTTACACCATGGATTCTGTTTGCGGTATTTTTGATGGTGTATTTAGCGTTAAATTTCTGGCTGTATCTTCAAATTCAAATTCAAATCTTTATTGCTTATCACATGTGTGTACAAGATCTTAAAAATAATAATATAGTTCACATGGTCGTCATGTCGGGTACAACAATTTTACACAATAATACGAGTACACAATATGAAAGTAGCATGCTTTAAAATCATTAAGTAAATAGAAATAAATTTGTACGTGCGTCATAATAAAATAATAGGTTATAAGTATTTGGCTAACATTTAAAACTTAATCAATTCAAATAAATAAATAATATCACATTGTAGTAATATACGTCATTAAAAATTGTAGAATTAAAAAATCAATTAAATTATACCATTATCAATTCAATTACCTGATTTGAATATAATACATAACATAACAATAATTGGCATCATTCAAAATTCAATAAAAATAAGAAATAAATAATAATGTCACAGATTAAAATAATATTAAAAATTGAATTAAATTAATACAAGTAACAAAAATCAAATAAATGTCTAAGATTTAAAGTCATCCCATTTTGATGTCATCATTAAAAAAATCATTCAATGTGTAATAGCATTTATCCACCAGTAGTTTTCTGAGCCGTTTAATAAATATTTTATCATTTTGTTCCATTTTTATGTCGTTAGGTATTTTATTATATATTTTAATTGATGTTACATGAGGACTTGTGCTGTGTAATTTTAGCCTAGATTGTGGTACTACGAGCGTATTTACAAATCGTGAACGCGGTGCATATCGGCGTGGTTGGTCAGTAATTTTAAGGTAGAAGTGTGGATATTGTCTAACGAATTTACAGATTTCTAAAATATAAATGGATGTCAAAGTTAAAAGGTCTAGTTTCTTAAAATACGGTCTGCAGCTTACGTCATTGTCAATATAAACTAATATCCTAATACATTTTTTCTGTAGCACAAACAAGTCGTTGCTATCTACACTATTTCCCCAAAGAATTATACCGTACTTAAGCCATGCGTATGCATAGTAAGTGGATAGGGCAGTTTTTAAATCTGTAGCTTTTTTGAGCTCACGTAATGCGTATATAAAGCTAGATAGTTTTGATTTAATTCTCTGTATGTGCGCTTTCCAGATCATGTGGACCCAACAAAGTAAAATTATTAATTAAATAAAATCTTACGCGTTCTTTGAGCATTAATTGAATACCCAAGACTAATAACGGGTTTTGCAACAAAACGCTGTTTTTTAAAACAAAATAATTGTAATAGAAAGAGTAAGGTTTGACAATTATGAATGATATCGGACACCACGACCATGCTCACAGATGTCGATTCTTAATCATGAATTTATTGCAAACCAAATTCCCCGATCGCATAATTTCATCCGATCGTGTGATTTAACTCCACTGGATTATGTTATGTGGGACTATGTTAAAGATAGAGTTTATACGGAGCCACTCGAATCGATTGCAGCCTTAAAACACAAAACCCGTGATGCGATTAACGAAATAGACCCGCCATATTGCCAAAAAGTGATTGAAGTCTTTGATGAAAGAATCGACATCTGTGAGCGTGGTCGTGGTGGACATGTCCGATATAATTTTTCATTCATAATTGTCAAACCTTACTCTTTCTATTACAATAAAAAATTGAATAATTTTCATCTGAATTGTTTGTTTTATTTTGTTTTAAAAAACAAAGTTCTTGTTGAAAAACCCGTTATTAATTTCTTTTCAGAAACGACGTTAGGTATAAAAGTGAACGCACAGCTGGAACCTGAGCAGCCTTTTCTCAAAGCTTTTGAGAACTGCTGTCGTTTAGACGCCAGGCGCGTGTGCCAGCCCTGGTTATACAATGATAACTTGTACAGATTCTTCTGCACAGATGACTTCGAGTTGCATTCTCATAGTAAACAGCTGATCTGGAGTTTTATGAACAAGGTGAGCGTAATATTCAAGTTAACATATTAAGCATTTATTTCAGCTTTTGTCTGATGCTGTCCCTAGAAATAGACGTGATAACTTCAAACTTTGTGGTCAAGGCGCTTAAACCGCTCTTATGCGTAAGAGCATCTTTTGCATGGGTCCGGCCATCTTTAATAAATTGCCCAAATCATGGTGATCATTAAATATATCTGCTCTTAAAAGTAAATTGAAGAGTTTACTAACTGAAAGAGCATATTACAGTATAGCAGAGTTTATGAAAGAGGACAATTTTTCTTCGTTTTTGAGATGACGATGTTGTATTTTATTGATATGTTATTGTAATCTGTTGTATTTTTGTGAAATAATTGTAATTTGTAATTTTGTATGATAGTAATTCATCATTTTTTAATGACTAATTTATTTAATGACTACTTTGACATTTAATTTTATCTAAAAAATATGCTTGCTGATTTGTAATGATACCTAATATTTAATTAATAATGATGATTTAATAAGTACCTACATCATTTCCATAATTTAATTTTGATGGTTTGTGCACCATCTCTTACTACCAATTTGTACGCCGGCTGAACATGTTAGAACTTTTCTGTATCTCATAAGTATTATCTTGCATGCAATATATATATCATATACACCATGTTTAAACAAATAAAATTTTACTTACTTACTTACTTACTAAGGCTCCATGGCAATGAATAGTCCGAGAGGAAATTGCTATAATCAAAACACTTGGCAGGGGGATTGATGATCTCAGTTCTTTAACGACGTCATCATTCTCCAGCCCTTATCCTAATTTATTTGGGGTCGGCGCAACATGTCTTTCCCTTCCATACTTCTCTGTTATTCGTCATGTCGGTAGTCACCCCTGTCAGTTTTAGGACGTTTTTTAAGGACGTATTTTTTTTTTTTCACTTTGCCCCACACTAGGAATTACTCCTGTATTGTGGTGGGTTTACAAACATTTAAACTCACATACACAAACAGCCTGTCTGTTTGTATTGTCTGTGTGGTGCCGGACGTAAAGAATAGCACCACCCTATTTCTTCCCGTGGGTGTCGTAAAAGGTTCTAAGGGACTTACTAGAGAATGGGCAGCAGCGTTCTCTATGCATTTTAACATCATACTGCGATCGCCAACCCTCCTGCCAAGCGTGGCGATTATGGCAAACCCGGCCCTTTGGGGGAAGCCTATGTACAGCAGTGGACGTCTTTCGGCTGAAATGATGATGATGCTGATTTTAATATAATTCCTTAGTAGCTTTATACTACACCTAAGGTTTACTACACCCAAGATTTACTACACCTAAGGTTGGCAAAGAAGTTTGGTTCTACGAGTATTTCTATGTCAACTCAAACTCAAAGCATTTATTTCAATTAAACCTATTACAGGCACTTTTGAATTGTCAAAGAGTCGTTCAGTTAGTCAGAAAGTTGAAGCTATTTGCTCATTCCAAAACGTAGATCTCTATGGAGAAGAATAGGCAAGAAACTCCAAGGACATTCTTTTAAATCAAGATATTACAAAATTCTGGGTACATTATTATGTTATAACATGTTGACGAAGTCCATATTTTTAAAGCCCATAAGCGTTATGTTCCGCAGTTGACTACTACGACTGTCGTACTTGGTAAATATTTTATTTACAGATCATTGCCTCAAAATGGGAGTCACTGAAGAAAGAGAAACTCGAATCCAATACCAACTCAAGTAAGCTAATTACAATGAATTAACAAAAATGGAAAAGGTGTGATTATTTTGTTTGTTGTGACCTGAGTATTAATTTTTATTTCAGAATTTAAGCAGAGTTTGAAGACCTTCCTTGAGTTGCTCATAGAATCTCCAGGAGGGTATGGTAACGTGGAACTGCGAGAAGAAACCCTGGTCATCGTGCTGGCAGGTACTGACACTTCAGCAGTCGGAGCAGCTTTCACTACAGTCTTGTTGGCGAAATACCCTGACGTACAGGAGAAAGTTTATCAAGAGTAAGTACTTTTGCAATACTATTTCGCGCAAAAGTAAGTAGGAACTCATTTGACTACATTAAATATTCTTGGCCAAGAACCACACAGGAGCCAGAATTTTGAAAATATTCCTTTTCTAGATTGCAGACAGTGTTTGGAAATTCAGACACGGCAGTAACCCCTGAAGACCTGCCTCGTCTAAAGTACCTTGAAGCAGTGATCAAGGAGACGCTGCGACTGTATCCACCAGTTCCTTTTATCGTCAGACAAGTCCAAAAAGATGTTACCGTGCGTAAGTATTGAATTCTATCAGAATCAGCTTTAAAGTTCGGAATGGGGGTATCGTTTGTTTGTTTGTTTTTTTTTAAACACCGCGCATCGTTATTGGGCGTTCCTGGCGATTCTCTCGCAAAATGTATTGATAAATGATTTTACTTCTGTAAGTAGGTGTGTCCAAACACTTTTTCACACAAGATGAGATCGGTGTTTCCTATTGGACCACTCTGAGAAGAAAGGCCTAAATAGTCTCAGATGTCAGTCTCTTTTGAATTCCAGGCATAATCTTGGTCAGATCATGTGAGGACCATGTAGATTGGTGTCTAAAATAGTGTTTTGAAGAAGGAACCATACATTGAGTGGACCGGTTTAGTCAATGCATGCATTTGTCAGTAATCGTGCACCTCTACTCAGAACTCAACATTTTCCGGGACACTGAGCGAGACACAATAGAAGTTTTATTGTTATGACGTCTATGGGACGTTGAGCTCCTTAACGCTTCGACGAACAATAAAATATTACAATCCAATCGTTAGTTGCATCCCATCTCAACCATTTAAAAACTTTGAAACTATCATGTGGTACCGTCGAGGCGTTTTCAATGTGTGTAAGACCAAAAATAATATGAATTCATTAATTTATTTCTATAGCTTCAGGTATAACCTTGGTAGAAGGCTGTGGTCTCTTTATAAGCATCTGGTCAATCCACCGTAACCCTCGGTACTGGGGAGATGACGCGGAGCTGTTCCAACCTGAACGGTTCATCGACACGCCACTCACACATCCCGCTGCCTTCATGCCGTTCAGCCACGGCCCGAGGAGTTGTTTAGGTGAATATATAAGTGTATCAAGAGAAAGTTGCTTATTTTGTAACCCCAGATGAATGACGCAGCAAATATTACATCGAAATTCAAGGTTTTTTTAGACTTGTTTTCTAGATGGTTTTTGTTATGCTTTACGCAATCATTATTTGACATGTAATGGGTTAATGCTCTGGTTCTATTTCACGATAGACAATCCAAAGACGATATATGTATATTGTAGTCAAGTCCTGATTATTTCATTTTTCAGGATATCAATACGCCATGATGTCAATGAAGACAGCCCTATCAACACTATTGCGTCGATACCGTGTAATGCCAAGTGAAGCAATGAACGATTCAAGTGAAGCAAAGAACGGTTCAAGTGAACTGAGAGTGAAGTTCGACGTCATGATGAAAGATGTAGATGATTTTGTAGTACAACTTGATTTGAGAACATAAATTGGTTTGAATAAAGTAAACTGTTTGTGAAGTAACATGTGTTTGCTTTAAAGTACCTACCGGTTATTATTATTTATTTATTTTATTTATATTCTTCCTTATCTTATACATTTTTAAATATTTCTTAAAATAAAAAAAGATAAGATTAAATAACATTAAAACAAAATAGTGGTTCGCCGGTGTTGCGAGCAGGATCCAAGCTAGGTTAGGGCTCCAGAGACAGGAACCTTCTCATGATGCGAGCCTGTGAGTGCCTGCCTGAGGGTACTGCCTTCTGAATCAGGCCCTTGATCCAACCGCCTAACGCGAGCCTCGAGAGATGTTAACCATCTCTCGATTGCCATCAGGACATTGGCCGTTATGACAATCCGCACAATGCCAGCCGAGTTCACATTCCACATGTCATGTCAACAACCTTGTGTGCTAATATGTCGAGATATTTGATTTGTTTCTTTTTCTCAGCTTTCACGAGGTTCTCGTCATGTGGAATAGTAACATAGATAATCATTGCACGGCGCGCTAATCGATCTATAGTCCTGTCAGTAATGAATAAAGATAGACCAATCCCAGACAGAAATCACAAGCAACATAGGTATAGGAACTATCTAAATTATTTTTTCAAAGCAAATAAAATTATAGCGCGTATTCGTACGAGGTCATTTTCGGCCAGTCTTCATTGTAGTGGCCAGTCTATATAAGTTCGAGGTGGCTGTTTATGAGAAATCCCGTGTGTTTACAATCTACTGTTATATTATTTTAGTGATAGCCGTTCCACATGAATAATCTGTAAGAATGCACCAGTCAGTGTATCAGTGTTGTGACATTAGCTAGTATATGCAAGAACGCAGGCGTTCTTTAATTTAATAAAAACGAATAACTGCGTAAACAATGGGAAATTGCTACTAAAAACAGTGGAATCGACTTCAGGACTAACTGCATTTCATACGGACAATTACTGTACGTCGCTTGCCTCCGCATCACTAGTCCTGAGTCTCTGTATATTTTGGCTGCTGAGACCAAAACAACAAACGTAGCATACAGGGAAGTTTAATAAAAATAACATAACATCACGCCTGTATTCCCCGAAGAGTTAGGCAGAGGTGTGCACACATAATTCGCCAGCTATGTCTAGGTCCCATGTAAAAGGGGGCGGACCTATTGCCATTAACCGGGCACAAATCCAGTCTTCGGACTGTTAGTGAGGTATTTCAGATGGAAAACCCAATAACATTGCCTGCCCCGAGAACCAAACTTAGAACCTATGCTCAACAGTAGCGCTTGCAACCACTAGGCAAACAATGCAGTTATTTTTATAAAAAACGTGGCTGTTATTTTAGAATATTGTGGTGTCTTACGACTTCCACGTGTAATAAAAAGCCTTTTCGGTCAATGACGTATTATAACGTAATACATCATTGTTTTCGGTACGAATATTTCTGTATTTATATTCTTGCACACATACAAACTTGGTATAAAGCAATATTTAACGAAAAAAAATTATTAGGTACTGTAACGCCGCCAAAGATGTCGCCACTGTAGTGACAGCCAGCCAGCCAAACCGCCATCGCCGTGACGTCACATCCTACCACAAGGCCTAAGTGGGGGGTGTGACAGTTGCCGCCACGCCAGCCAGCCAGCCAGCCAGCGAATATAAAAACTAGTTGCGCCTTCGCATGAGGTTGATTATAATTTGTAAAATCGAGGAAATATAAGTGATTGCATTAAAACCGTTTTGAATTATTTCCACGCCTACCTGAGTGTTATAATTCAGAAGTGTGATCCACGCAAAAAGACGAATCTATTGTGAAGATGAAACTGCCGATTCTGACGATGATGAAGTGCCTTCACGCAACGCCGAAAACAACTAATAACTTACAAAAAATGTTTGCCGCCGGGAATATAGATCATCAAGGTTAGCATAACCGGAAACACTGAAGAAAACAACGTGGTGACTCCAGTACGCCACTATGAGCTCCAAGACGTTCCTTACTCGATCCCTGCATCAGTGCTTAGCGGAAGCACTGGCTACCTGAAGATCATGAACAGTGGAGAAAAGGGTGTTAACTGGAAGGAAGGGACCATTTTGCTGCGTGCTGAAAGCTGCAGGGATGTTCAGGTCAGTGCCACTGCCAGTAACACTGCCAGTATAGCCTCTAGTAATAATCATGCCATAGGGGGGATAGATGTAGATAAAGTTAACGTAGGGCTCATAGCAACAGTAAGGCACAAATAAAAAAATTGAACTTTTATCACAATTGGGCGACTGTTTCGCAGCTAGCAGTCTAAGAGTTAGGATGTACCGATCTTGAAAACCTGCGTATTAAGCTTACAACCGATCAGCCTGTATTTCGTCATCCCTATAGACTTTCTCAGGAACAAGAAATTATTAAATCTAAAATTTCTGACTTGCTTAGTTCCGTATATTATTAAAGAATCTCAGTCAAACTACGCGTCCCCAGTAGTGCCAGTTAAAAAAGAAAAATGGATAGAATAGTTGTGTTGACTACTGTGCGCTCAATGCCATCACGGTTCGCGATAGATATCCGCTGCCTAATATTGACAACCAGGTTTCAAAGTTACCGGTATGAATTACTTTACCAGTCTAGATCTAGCCCAAGGTTATCATGAATTATTGATTTTACCGGAAGATACTCATAAGACTGCGTTTGTAATACTATAACGGTCATTACGAATACAATCGGGTACCGTTTCGCCTCGCGAATGCCCCATCTGTATTTATGCGCCTGATAAATAAAATCATAAACTCTATAAATAACTCTAGTGATATTAAATCATCATCATTAAGTCAACAAAATCCGGAAATAAGTACTAGCTTTCTTAGATGATTTATTATTGCCCTCTATTGACGTACCGACGGGTACTGAATTATTAAAAAAAGGTTCTCGTTAAATTGCGATCCAAAAATTTAAATATGAAAAAAAAAAACATTAAAAAAAAATACTATAACTTACCTCGGTCACGAAATATCCCCGGGTAACATTCAACCGGGTGAATTGAAGTTATCGGCTGTTTCACAGTTTCGAAACCGCGTAATTTTCATGAGATTAGACAGTTGCAGTTACAGACATTGCTTTAAGGCTTCTACATACCGGGGCGACTTGTCGCGCGACGCGACACGACACAAAGGCACCGCTCGTCCTGCGACACGCGGGGCCTTTGTGCCGTGTCGCGTCGCGCGACAAGTCGCGCTGGTATGTAGAAGCCTTTATAGTAGTTACTTTCGTAAATATATACGAACGATATATATTTACGAAAGTAACTACTATAAAGCTCACTCACAAAACTGACGAAGAAAAATGGGACTTGGGATGAAACCTAGTCCAAAAGTTTTTGTGATTTAAAGATAAAAACTTTGTAGTAAACCATTATTAGCAATTTACGATCCGAAACTGACTACCGAAATTCACACAGATACTTGGAAGTTAGGAATTGAGGGTATGTTACTACAAAAACAAACCGATGACAGTTTGCGCCCTGTTATGTATTTTAGCCGCGTCACTAGTCGGGAAGAAAGTGTGTACCGTTATGAACTCGAAACATTGGCTGTAGTAGAATCTTTAGGTAGGTTTCGGGTTTACGTAGAGGGTAGACAAGTACAACGGATAGTAACAGACTGTACCGCCGTTCGCGACACATTAACAAAACACGACCTCATTCCGCGTATTTCTTGGCGGTGGTTACTGATTCAGGAATACGACATATCGATCAATTATAGGCCCAGTGAGCGCATGCAACACATAGATGCATTAAGTAGAAATCCTGTACAAACGTTTAATGTTGACCGTTTCGATGTAATGGATTGGTTTGCCACCGTGCAAAACGAGGATGAAAAATTATAACGCAGCATAGATTTGTTATAAGGTGGTTGTAAGGATTTAGTTATAGGTGTATAGGTATAGTAAATAATTACGCGTGGATTAATGAGAGACTTTAACGTAAAACCCTGAATGGCAACCGCGTAGTTGTCCCGGGACTAGCTAGGTGGAAAATATTACAAAAACACCATGACGATATAGGTCATGTGGGTCTTAAGCAATGTACTGAAGCTATCCTAATCCTAACTAATATTATAATGCGAAAATAAGTTTGTTTGTTTGTTTAGTACCTTTTCACGCCTAAGCCGCTGAACCGATCATCCTGAAATTTTGCATATACGTTGTCGGAGAGACGGACATAGGGTACCTTACATCCCGAAAAAAAGTACTGTTTCCGAGGAAAACCACAATAATGTTCTTATGGTAGGTAATAGATGGCGCCACGTGTCTTTCGAATCATTATTGAATTATATTATGGGACAAGCAGAGTACAACCCGAAATGATTGTCAAATTCTAAATTAACGTGAGCGAAGCCGCGAGTAAAAACTAGCAAGAATATTTTCTGGTTTCCAAAACTGTCTGTGCTTCTTGCGCTTCATAAAAAAGTATGTGCCATCATGTCTGCATTGTGCTTACGGTGAATATGGCAAGAGGGAAGGCAAACTCCACCCCATACCGAAGCCTAATGAGCCGACGCGAATGGTCCACCTAGGACCGTTCACTCGTACTAAAAAGGGGTATCAATACACATGTTCGTGATGACTGACGCCTTCTCTAAATTTGTGGTAGCTGATCCACCAACCATTCGACTTTTGAAAAAGATATTTAGTTTATTTGGGTACCCTAAACCAGTAGTTTCTGATCATTGGAAAGCCTTCACGAGCAGGTATTTTAAAAGATTTGCTACTGGATAACAATTTAGGCATATATTAAACGCTATAGCATGTCCCAGAGCAAACGGTCAGGTCGAACGCACCAACCGTACCATATTGGATGCTCTATGGACCACTGAACCCAGTGATGCTTCTCACAATTGGGATAACAGCTTACCTGACGTCATTTGGGGTATAAATAATACGGTTAATGCAACTATAGGATATAAGCCGTACGTACGATCTAATGTTTGCTCAAACTACCAGTTTGAGCAAACATTAGATCGTACGGCTCAAACTGGTAGGCCCGCATGTGATTTTTTCCATTCCCAGTCAGGTATCAGAATCTGTTCAGATTCGCGTTCTAAAGCTCGTAAACGTATTCTGGTAGCTAGTACAAGAATGAAGCGAAATTACGACAAGAAACGTAAAAATAGCACTATTTATAAAAGAGGTGACTATGTATTATGGCGACAAGCACCAACCAATAGCGTTGGTAAAGTGAACTCTAAGTTAGATGACGTATATTATGGCCCCTATATGTAGTGATTAAAGTTTTAGGCAACGATCGGTATAGGATTAGAAGTATTAAGGGACTCGGAGGGTATGAACAGTTTACCGGTCTAGTATCAGCCGACGCTATTCGCCCATCTCTGAGTGTAGCACGAGCACCCATGTCCGATAGTGCAAGTAGTACTGACGAGCAGCTAGAAACAGAAGATCTAATAGATCTGCTAGAGAGTTGATTTGTTCCCAGGGGTTCCTTCGTCCCATGCTATGTTGATTGTATGACTAATCATGCTTCGTGTTCCCATTGCGGGAGCAATGCTTACAGGATGGCCGAATGTAACGCCGCCAAAGATGTCGCCACTGTAGTGACAGCCAGCCAGCCAAACCGCCATCGCCGTGACGTCACATCCTACCACAAGGCCTAAGTGGGGGGTGTGACAGTTGCCGCCACGCCAGCCAGCCAGCCAGCGAATATAAAAACTAGTTGCGCCTTCGCATGAGGTTGATTATAATTTGTAAAATCGAGGAAATATAAGTGATTGCATTAAAACCGTTTTGAATTATTTCCACGCCTACCTGAGTGTTATAGTACTCAATATAATATCAGTATAGACTTTAGACTTCTTGAAGACAACCATTACGTCTTATTCCAAAACACGATCTAAATTTAGTACTAGGATAATTACCAGGTTTAAATCATGGCTAAATAAAACGTTATTATAAAATGAAGTTTATCACTAGTTCATGAACTAGCTATGGTACTAAAGTTAGTCCGTCGAGACCCCTAGTTTTTCTATGGACTAACTGTTATTGTGTGGCTTTTTATTTACAAATCGACTTGATGGATTTGCGATCTTACAGACATCGTCATACGTAGTACAACGTAATATTTCCTATAATAATATGAACATTTGCGTTAGGCAGTCGAAATAAGATGATACAAAGCATTGCTTACCTAATATTAATTAAAAATCCATGTTTTGGTCAGTGGGTCGTCTTAGGATTTTACTAAGTTTTTCTTCAACGGTTTAACCAGACACAACTCACGAACACACCACATATTATCAACAGTAATACTAAGATTTATTATTTAAGGACGCAACATAAACATTAGCCTCAAATTACGAGTGCCGCGCCGTACCTATGTAATTCACTCCACTTCACGCTAGAGGTGTTAAAAAATATGATAACTTGATTATAAAAAGCACCTCAAAAGTACAAGTTGTGCTTGTTCAATATATCGTAACCTAAACAAAGAACGATTTATCACATATTTTTGTATTGATTAATAATTATTTATGCATTTCAAGTGTTATTATAATATCAATATTTAGAGAAACGAAACGTTGCTTCAAATTGATGCAGAATGAACGAATGAAAGAATGCCATTTTTGTTTCTTATCTGTGGAACCATGAACCTTCTTTGATACTAACTGATCCTCGAAAAGTCTTCGTTTTGTAATCAGAACACGTTTTGAGCCTGATATTAACTTGAATACCATAACAATCCTAGACCTAATGGTCTTGGTATAAAACAGTACTTAAACATTTTTTTGAAATAAGACGGTTAGGTTCCAAGGCTCGAAGAGAATTAACTTAGTTACTACGTGACGCCCCATCTTGTTTCCATTACATTCTGATAAAAAACCTGGGGGTCTACTCCGAACATAAATCCGAATTATCGGCCGAATGTTCGGCCGTTGCTTGACTATGGTTAAGGGGCTTACAGGAGCTAAACGCAAGTTTTATAATGGTAATTTGATGGCAATCCGAATATTCTAACTAAAGTTATTAAAATATGCGATCAGCTCGTATTACAATATGTCAGAGTTGACCCGAGCTGCGAGCTAACTAATTTATGACACGTGAAATTAAGTATAATGAAATGACCGAATTTGAAACCGTTTACGACTATTACTATGTGAGCAACCTGACTATTCCTGTTACTATAACCAGACCGAGCCCGACTATCATTCATTACAAGATACCACACAACCTCTAGGCTCTAGTAACGGTAAACGCTAAGAAGCACCACAGTCTACCTCTAATGCTAATCCGGATTTTCACAAGAAGAAGGATCAAAAAAAGGGTTAATATAGAATTAAACATGCTATCTAAAAGGGAATTACGTTATATTCAGATATCAGATCCACCACTTAAGTTATTAGTAGATACTGGGGCTAACCAGTCTTATTAGTCCCGAGGCAGTCGAACAATACTTTTCACATATATCTTTGAATATTAACCCCTTTGAAGTAACAAATGCCCATATAACTAGTACGCATGAAAATTCTGTTACTATTCCGATCTTTTCTGAATTTAATAACCCTACGAGTGTTAAGTTTTTCATCTATAAGTTTCATAATTACTTTGACGGTATGTTACTGTTAGGCCTAGACTTGACGGAGCACAGATTGATCTTAAAAATAATTATTTAATTACTGATTTTACAACTTTATCAATTGTAAAAAAAAAATATAATGTATAAAAAAATTAAATTCCAGATAACAGGAAGAAACCATTCCCGCGAATTCATCAAAATGATTAAAAATTCCTATCTTTAGTCTAGACGGTGACGTTTCTATAGCTCAGCAAATACATTGTAATTGCATTATTCATGAATGCATTACTCACGTTACCAATTGTAGTAGTATCGTAGAAATTTAAAACCCGACCGATTATGACTTAATTGTTACATTTGAACACCCTTTACAATCAGAGATACTTTATAATGAGTGCATTAGCACTAAGGATGATCCTAGGCGCATTAAAGAGGTTTTATCTCAATTGCATACAGACCATTTCAATATTGAGGAAAAAACTAATTTAGAAACTTTATGTAGCCGGTACCCGTTTTTCTGATGTATTCTATGTTGACATTTGACTTTTAGAAATAAAATAAAACACCGTATAAGAACGACTGACGAACTTCCCATTTATACTAAAAGTCATCGCTACCCTTTTGATGAATGAAACGCTGGACCAAGGTAACATAGACTTGATTCCGTAACGTCCCAACTCGATTATTTCCAGACTAAACTAGATAACTATTTCTCTTATATGAACTTCAAATCAATCATTTAACTAATAAATTAAGTCAAATTAGTTCTCAGTTAAAAACGTTAAATCCCGGTCGTAGTAAAAGAGGTCTCGTAGACGGATAATATAATAAAGAGCAACCAGCAACTTAGATTATACGGATGCCCAAAAGTATAATAATGCCCTTAAACTTTTAGAAAATAATAATGATAAAATAGTATCAGAGTTAAATGAGCATATCAGTCTTAACAAAGTCTGGATGGCTCGATATTAAAACATACTCTCAAACATTTTAAGCAATCAAGAGAGGAATTGATAGTACATTAGGATTACTTTTAGAGATAATTAGAATTGAAGATATCGTTAGCTTTTATACGTGCATCGAGCACCCATCATAGTGTTAAGCATAGATACTTTAAGTACTTAATATGACTAAGCGGTTAAAAACTATAAACGGCCACGATCCGTTACTAGACGCAGATTTAAGAGAATATTATACAGTCATAAAACCTGGTTTCTATTACACAAATTTAAAAAAATAGTTATCATATTCAGTTCCAATAATATCCCCTGATAAGTTTGAATTATACAGATTAGCAATAGTTTCCAATAAATCAACGTATACCTATATTCCTCCTTATCCCTTCATTGCAACCAACGAGAAAGCTTTTAAGTACATAGAGGCTGAATGCCCGAAGTATATCATTTCTGCGAAGAAGGAATCAACCTTCAACCAACGAGAGGACATCTATATTGCATCCAAGGTCTCATCTACAACCAATCCTTAGAGAAATCATGCCAGCCTACGAAGCTCACACTAACTAAAGAAACAATAGAACAACTGAACGACAGATGCTACACTTAACTTTCCACAACCGACCCAGACAGAGCTACAATGTGAACGTCAAGAATTCATATCTCTGCACCTGAAAAGCCCACTTACATGAAATCGAAGAAAATATCCTAACGCAGCATCCAGCACAAATAGATCACGCAAACATGGAATATTTACTGTACCATACGAAGATCCCACTATACGTCGTACTATTTGGTGCAACTGTACTGATCGTTACTATCACTATACGTCGGTATAACATTTGCACAAAGCTTAGAAAACCAGGGACATCAGATGAAAGCCCTGAAACCATCAACACGAAAGATGCAGAATCACCCAGAATCAAGAAACAGATACCAGCAACATTTTCGCTGAAAGTCCTCATATAGTTGCTGTTCTGAGGGGGGAGGTGTTACGTACCCTGCCTACACCAAATAATCTGAATAGCGACATGTTAAACTAATTATGTCAATCGGATGATTCCACATAAAATCGGAATAAACCATTTTGCTGAATCAACGAATTGACGCCTCGTGTCGCCGGTCGCCGAACGCTCACCTACTTCCAAATCAGCTGATGCCGCATCGACGTCTACCAATCGTCATAATTTTAATGTTAGAGATAACTAATTTTAGAGACTTCGGTACTAGCATCGTCCGAATCTAGACTTAGAGGTTAGCTTAAGGTTATAATGTAGTTTTTACATAATATTGCGGATATTATAAAATGTCTCCACAGATGCAAGTACCATATTTATGCCGACGATGTCCAACTTTATATATCATTTAGACCAGACGAGTACGATAATGCCATTAAGGACCTTAACGATGATCTTCAAAGAATCGCCGCCTGGTCTGAGGAGAACTGCTTGTCGTTAAATCCAACAAAAACGAAATATATGGTATTTGGCACAAGACAGCAGTTGGCTCGGTTACCAGTGACATTTGACTTGAGACTTATGGGTGAACCAATTGAGCGAGTGAATGAAGCGCGAAATCTAGGTATTATTATGGATAAAGACCTTCGTTTTGAGAAACACGTAGCAGACTCGGTTAGAAACTGTTTCTATCGCCTTAAGGTTTTATACAATGTGAGGCCTTTTTTATCCGAAAGACTGCGGGAACAGCTAGTGGAAACTCTGGTTCTGTCTAGGTTGAACTATGCTGACACGGTTTACGGCCCGCGCCTATTAGCTCGTACCGACCGCCTCATCCAAAGGGTACAAAACGCCTGTGCTCGTTTTTGTTACAATATCCCTCGCAGAAGCCATGTAACACCTTTTCTAAACAAGCACTTTACACTAAAAATGAAGTCCAGACGCAAACTACACTTGGCTTGCCTTCTGTTCGGTGTGGTTAAATATCAGAAACCAGACTACCTATTCAACAAGCTAAGCTGGGTTACGAGTAGACGAGAATGCGGGAGAAGGCAATGCTCACAACAACTCTCGACACAGTCTCAGGGTTCAGCCGCTTTTAGGGGTAGCTTTCGTTATGCGGCTTCCAAAGTATGGAATAACCTCCCACCACCAATTAGAGTAATTAACAGCATAGACACTTTTAGACGACGCTTACGGCAGTACCTTATAGAAGCGCAACGGGAGCTGGACATGGTGGCACTAAATGTCTCAATTATATGATGTATGTGGGTACCTACCAACTTAGGTATGTGTTAGTGTTTCTGTGTCTGTCGGTGAAAGTTGCACGAAAATGCAAATAGCCGCTGTTGTATATATTACATGTTATGTTAGATTTCATTAGATATTAACAAGGTCCTGATGTGTCCTTCTCATTTATTTATTAGTGTCTTTTTTGTTTTGTTTTTTTACAGTTTTCACTATAATCACACTATATTATTTTATATCTGACACAAATTTATTTTATTTATTTATTTATGTATGCAGTATAAAACTGATTCACATCCGTCACCTCATACTTCAGGTCCAGTTGAAAACCAGCGTCAGGCACTAGTTGTCTGGCATTTATGCTGAACTGGGCCTTTTTGGCGCAGCCGTGAGGCACACTTACCCGCAAATTTCTTACATCGCACTTTACACTATTTACTTGTTTTTTATTTTTTATTTTTACATGCTGTACTTATGTTATATTGTGTGCCTTAGTCTGTGCTGAATAAATGTATTTTCTTTCTTCTTTCTTTCTTTCTTATAATTAAAACCTTTATTTAAATGACTTCGGTTTTCTTTAAAGTCCTCCTGCTGCCACCTTCGTAATTACCTCGATACATTTGTGATATTTTTAAGGCTGTTGTTAATTTTACGTATAGTGTTAATTAAAAAAAAAGTGATGTAGGGAAATGAAATGAAATCGTTTATTCTGTAAATAGTTCAACGGACACTTTTACGTCATATTAAAAAATAAGCTAGATTCTCGACATTTCCTATTTGACTACCCCTGAGAAGAAATTGCGAAACAAACTCAGGGGTCAGTCTCTTTTAAAGTCCAGACATAATCTTGGTCAGATCATGTGAGGACCATGTAGATCGGTGTCTGAAAAGGTCTTTTGGGGAAAGAACCACACAAATTTGACTGGACATGTCCAATCGGTGCAAGCATTTGTCAGTAATCGTGCAGCTCTACTCAAGACATAAGGAGCTCAACGACTTGACGAACATTACCAATGATACGAAATTTGGGTAGGCCGCATAAAGTGCTCAAAATGCCAGACCAACATTGAAAATAACGAAGAAACAAAAAAAAATTGCCTATCTACATACGTGCTCACATTCACAATAAATTAAAATAATAAATATAATACTTATAGTAAATAAATGAGGAATATGATTATATTAAAACGTTTTTATAGATCACTTTCTTGTTTGTCTGTCTGTCTGTCGTTCCGGGTGGATGACAGATAGGTTTAAAAGAAAACAAAAAAAAAAAAAAAAAAATGATTATATTTAATATAGATAAAAAAATTAAATTAAAAACCACGTTTTATGCGCCTTAAAAGTAATAAAATAAACCTCCGGGGTCTAATTGACCCAAGAGGACATACATACACACAAAAACCACACACTACCACCACATACATAAGTAAGTACATGCATACAGGGGAACTCGAAAAAAGTGGGGCTAAATTAGTTAAATATTACTACGTTTTTTGTTGTTCTTTTTCGTTTTCTTATACACCTATCTGTCAGTCTGTTTTGGAGTCCAATATTTCCTTCAGACATTAATATTAATTTATTGCTGATTTTTTTTTATAGAGAAAGCTAAATATTAAAAAAATTGTTAGTTTAGTTTAGTTTTCAGGTTTGCGAACCTATCAATCGATGTATCATGATTAAGTGAAACCCCTTTAGACCACCGCTAAAAAGTGTTATTTTTGATCTATCTTGCTTCCTTTCAAACTCAAACTCAGCGCATTTATTTCAATTAAGTAAACCAATTATCTTGCTTCCTTTCAAACTCAAACTCAAAGCATTTATTTCAATTAAACCAATTACTTTACAAGTTATAGCGGTTTTATGGTGGTTTTTTGAGGTCGCATTGCATGCTAATAAATGGATTTAGAATGCATTGTCATCGAGTTGTGAGCTACCCTGAAAGTTTTAGCCGCATAGCTAATCGGGAAGTGCTCGAAATTTGAAAGTTGCAAGCATCCACCCGGAACGACCGGATCAAACAGATCAAATCGGCCGCACGTTGCAGGGCAACATCACCTTGCCATAAAGTTTTATTTCAAAATCATGCACATCCTACATTTTTCAAGTAACACTCAAAACAAATATAAATAATTTATATAATATCTATTTTCTTTGTTAGGTCTATAGGTTACTGCGCGCCGTTGCCGCGCCATCTATTAGAATACTCGGGCGTAATCTCGCTAAACAATATTGCTTTGGGCGTCGTCGTTAGATGGCGATCACGTCGATTGTGTAAATGTGTGCGTGCGTTTTTCAAGGCTACTTAGGTCTTGTAGTCCTCTTAACTACGGATGGGACTTCTTGGCGGGAAAGTGAAGCGTCATGTTCAGCAGTTTGTTTTATTTTCCAAAATTTGTGTTTAGCCGAATACTAATGTGTAATAATGGTGGATTATTAACCATTAAGTGTTTGTGAACGTGCATTAGTGTAGGCAAATGAAACAAAACAGTGCAACTTCGCTTCAAGTTCTCTCAAGAAGTCCGCGTGAGGACTCAGTAAAGTGCCACATCTTTACTGAAACTCAAGGGGAGTGGGCGGGGATATCATCATCATGCATTTATAATTCATTTCATCCATATTAGACAAGAACTAAAACTTGACATTGGCTAAAAGCACAAACCGTGCGAAGCCAGAAGGAAAAGAAAAAAAAAAAAACTACGGATGACTAAAAAAAACGACAGTCAATGATGTAAGCCAAAGTCAAAAATGTGACTATAAGTCGGGTAGTCGGATAAGCGGCCGAACATTCGGCCGATACTTCGGATTAACGCTTCGGAGTAGACCCCCAGTACTTTTTTAAGTTATCTGCCAAATGAGATGATCTTTAAACTTTATGACTACCCTGATACTAAAATCATTTGAGGCCAATCCCTTAGGTACTTTCAATTTTGTATTTATTTTTTAAAATCACTACTTGTCGTATTAATATTTTGGAAGTCATGACACCCGCGAACGAAGGCACGGGCAGAAGTTAGTACCTACTTACTAATTCGAGGTTAATGGTATAGTTTACTACTTAGATGACGACAAGACAACGTTTCCCTCATCATAATAATTTTACATGATGTACTTTTCGTAATCTAAATAGTAAATAAATTTAACTTTTAAATTCTAATACCTAAGTTGAAAGGTGAAACTGGTTCATTTAAAATGTTAATTAATTGAATGCTCTAATAGCTACAAAGGAGATGGATAACGGTTCCATACAAGCTTGGCCCAGAAATGACCACAGATAAATCAAAATATATTATGAAGCTATAATAGTGTGCTGCAAAGTTTTGCCAAGTAACGAAAGCTGTGGTGGGATTTCAAATATTATCAGTTATTTTTTTATATAATTATCTCTTTGTCTGTGCCAAACTTTATCTATGTCCTTTACCTACGTCATTCAGACGTGGCGATATGTGCAAAAAGATTTTTAAGGAGAATTTGTAAATATCTTCCTATAAAGATGGATCGGATCAGTTGAAATACTTATATACAATATGCCAAGCATCGCCCCAACAACATACACAACATACACAACAGTGTCCTGCGTCCAGCGAATTCCCGAGACAATATCCTCAAAAATATTACCTGTTTCTTTGGACGATCTTAGACCTATCTACAAGTTTACGCATTTTAAATATTTATTTTATATATTTTGTTCCTCATAGAGCGTTTCGATAACAGTGATAGTCAAATTCCAGTAAAATATGATGACAAGCCAAATCAAAAACATTGCAAGTGCCACGCAAAAATAACTTTTATGGTAAGCGTACCGCATCTTTCACAATCCCCAATTTACTAAACCAAATACCTGTAGACATCAGAGATTCAATGAATAGTAAAAACATAAAGCATAAGCTGAAAGAACATTACATCAACTTGAATTTAACTTAACTGTTAATAGCGCGTTGATTAAATCTCAGGTCATGGCATGCTAAGACAGACCCCAGCAGAGGTCTAATTGTGTGCTTTGTTTGAGTGTTGTAACTTGTAATTTATATTTAAAAAAAAAATAAGAATTGAGTTAAAAATGTGTAATTTTTTGGATTTTCAAGTTATTTTTTTTTTCCGTAGCTCGTGTGTTGGTTTCCTTCAGTGGAAGCTTCCAAAATATTTCGTTAAAAGATGCAGATTTTTTTATGCTTTATTAAAAATAACCAGGTTCTTAATAATGAATTACAATCTAGTCTTTAAGACTAATATTATGCAATTTTAATTTAACTTAATTTTTGACTTGATAATTATTTTAAAACTTAGAAATTAGAATAGTATTTTTATTGCACTTTACACAAGTCCGTTCCACTTTTTAGAGTCAGATATTATACACTTTGTTCATTTGTGTTATACGAGTATGTGTCATTGTCACTATTATTTCTACACTTTTTACACTACACTAACTCAAAGGGGTTTTCGTTTATTTTTGGAGGAATTGAATTGCCTCGACGTTCACAAGTCGGTGGAGTCGGTGTTCATGGGCCTAATGAGCATTGTCCATGAGCAAAATTTTGAATTACGTTGGAGACGGAATCCATTTTTAGGTCACAACAATTCTCCTGAATACCTTATTTTGGAATGACTGTATCATTTTGATACTAGTCGGGTGACAGCCCCACAGTTGGATGCCATACGATCATATCGGCATGAGAATATATGCTTATATAATAACACTAGCTTCTTCGTCGGACCACTAAGCTATCGGCTTTGTTGAAAATTGACTAAAAAATAATACATATTTATGAACGGCTGTTCATAAATATGTAATGATTTACTGCTTAGCTCCGTATAGGTATGCCGTGATGATAATAATTAAAAGGTTATATCTGTTACCGGCAATATTGTAACCTTTTGGCTCTTCTTTTTACAATGTAATGTAAAATATAGAAGAATAAGAACATAATGTTATATTGCTCATCCCCCATAGCAAATAGCATGATAATTTATAGCCTACAGACCAGACCAGACCAGACATAAAGGCAATATCTATGCAAATTTTGAACAAAATCTATCCGGTGGTATTATTTGCGTGACACACATTCAGACAAACATAAAAATTCCCCGACCTCGTAGCAATAACTTTTTTCATAAATTTTCAATGTACAGTTTTGACTCCACTACGATTTTATTAAGTTGTTAGTGATTTCTGACATTCTAAGAAGAAAATTAGGACCTCAAATAATTTAGAACATTATTTTAGACTTTTATATTGTTGTGACTTGTGTTAACTCGAATAATTTGTTCCTTTCGTACATAGAATTCTTAAAGTAAAACTCCAATTTAACTCCTATATTTTTTATGGAAATAGCAAAATATTTCTGACTTTGGTAGCGGCCAGTGTATTCATTATAAAAAAACTGGCCAAGTGCGTGTCGTTGCAAATTTTTATTGATGCCATCTTGAATTTTGATTTTGACCCCAGTTTTGTTATCAAAGTCCTCAAAAACCACGAAAACGAGACACATGACGAAAAATTTGCAGATTGTCAGTAGCACCATCTCGAATTTTGATTTTGACCCCATTATCGTTGTCAGCGCCTTCGAAAACCATAAAAACGACACCCATGACGAAAAATCATCACAAAATCACGAAAACCATCTTTTCGAGCAAGTGGGTTTGCGCAAGTGTACCAGATCAGCACCCTAATTGCGTAACACAGTTTGAATCGGAATCGGAATGATTTTGAAGTATATTGCTAATCCATTGCTTCATATGTTAGAAAACTTGGTCAGCTCAACAACGTAAATAACGCAATGAATGTTGTTGAACTGTCAAATTGAAACCGATTCCTACTGATAGTGTGTTACGCAATTAGCCTACCGATGCATCAACCTTCAGTTGGTCTAACTATCTCATAAGAATCGGGATCTATTGGCATCATAAATACTTTTGGTGAAAATTGCCCATTTCGTTGCTGACTGTACATTTTTTTTCAAAATATGTGTATGCAGATCAAAATGTCTCAAAAAGTTAAGAACAGTCTCCTAAGACCGATTTCGTGAAGCTAACTATTAAGATACCCTTACTTCCCCACCTTAAAAATCCAGCCTGTTTGTGATATGCCATGATGATTGAATGGTTAGCCCCATAAAGATATAGCGTGATGATAATCATTTAAAAGGTTAAATCTGTAACTATCTGCAATGTTCTAACCGTTTGGCTTGTCTATTTACAATTTTCTGTAAACCATAGAGGAATACAAACATAATGCAATATTGCTCATCCCTCATAGTAAATAGCGTGATAATAAATATATCCTACCGGCTGACCAGACTTATAGGTAATATATATGCAAAATTAGAACAGACTCTATCCAGTAGAATTTGCGTGGATTCTGTATCAGTATTATGAGGTATATCTTTCCAACTTGCAAGACAATAATTGTGATAGCTCGGCTAATAATATATGATTGATATAAATATAATTTATAGCCCATAGCACTCAGGAATAATGTAGCTTTATACCAGTGAAAAACATTTTAGAATTGGATCATTCGTTCCGGAGATTACCCACTACATACAAACAAACAAACAAACTTACAAACAAATTTTACCTCTTTATAATAGTATATTATAGATTTTGTTATAATATTGATTGGCAGGAATTCCGTCCAATGAACCAACACATCATGTTTTTAAAACGCATGGCTAGTCTTATCTTTTTGATGTGCGCGCAAGATGCTGTAGAGGTTCTATGCCATCATCCTAACCGCTAGTTGGCACTAGCAGCTTAATAAAAATGAATTAATTTGCATGAAAGAACTCCCATTCAGCCATTTGAGTAAAAGCAAGAAAATGTAACCTACTGGCCAAATAATTAGCATTGCCATTCTACGTGGCAACGCTACCAGTCTTCCGCTCACCGACCGCAAGCCCGCGCCTACGGTGGCCGGGAATCAGCCTGTGACTCCCGTCGCCCGGGGCGTCTCTGACGGCAACTAGGGGCGCGAGGGCACGAACCTTGCCTCTCCCTCATGCTTCTTCTTCGCGAGCATTACTGCTTCGCAGAAGAAGGTGACAGCCTCCCATGCACTCTTGCTCCAAACCATGGCTTGAACCAGGGCCGGACGCGAGAGATCGCCGCCGCCGATCGCCTCCATGAGGACACGGTGGTGCTCCGCCCAAGCCGGGCAGACCTCCACTATATGCTCCACCGTGTCCTCCGGGCGATCCACACAGTGGTCACACCCGGGCGTTTCCTCCCGCTTTATTTTGAAAAGGAACCTCTCGAAACAACCGTGTCCAGTGAGGACCTGCGTCAGGCGGAAGATGAGGATGCCATGGTGCCTCTCTAGCCACTCCTCAAAGAGGGGATTTAACGCCACAATTGTGGCGTGCCGAAGTACTTCGACGCCTAAGCGTCCTTTTGGTTTTGTTTGTATTTGTATAGTAATTTGGTACCCAGTAAATAGTTGTGTTATATATTGTACACACGGCTACACATCAAGCTATCCAGAATAAACTGATCTCGCATTGTATAGGATTTCCGTACAATGAGAGGTACATAAGAATTTTAATACACTTATATAGAGCAGTGCTGGCCACTGTCTTGTCT
This sequence comes from Tiliacea aurago, assembly GCA_948098905.1. Taxonomy (NCBI): domain Eukaryota; kingdom Metazoa; phylum Arthropoda; class Insecta; order Lepidoptera; family Noctuidae; genus Tiliacea; species Tiliacea aurago. The sequence continues at coordinate 1,750,420 of OX402580.1, read as the reverse complement.
GACCCACAACTCGGTCAGTCGCGGCCGTAGCCACTGGGTAACGGCCGCGACTGACTTAGTTGTGGGTCGTAGGCGCGAACACAGACAGACGCTTTACTTTGTGTAAATTACTTCATCACCACTACTCTCAAAACGGTGAAGGAAATATCGTGAGGAAACCGGCATGTCCTAGAACCAATTCGAAGACATGTGACATCTACCAACCCGCACTGAATCTGCGTGGTGGATTACGGCCCACTCCCTCTAACCGAGAGGTGCGCACTGGCGCGGGCGCTAGAGGCCTTAGATTAAGTGCTCGTTTTTCGATCATATTGCCTTCCAACTGATAGGTCATAAACATAACTAGCGGTATGTGTGTACTACGGTATGTCTGTAATAGCAGCATGTATGTACTACGGTATGTGTGTACTACGGTATGTGTGTACTACGGTATGTGTGTACTACGGTATGTGTGTACTACGGTATGTGTGTACCTGTACCTTTGGCTAGCCCTTCGGGGAATACAAGCGTTATGTTATTCAGGTAAACAAAATCTAATAAACAATGTCATTATGTTAAGTACCTAATTGACGCGTTGTTGTTGTTTAATTGAGAAACAACAATGAATCATAAATCATTATGCATCGGTCACAGGAAACTACGACCTTTAAAACAAAATGCAAAACCTGACATCCCAATTAGATGCCAAATATCTCATTAGCAATTTAATTTCATTTTCACAAACATTTCGGTTGAGTACAAAGTTTTACTTTGTGGACAATGAAAGTTAACATTTTTTCATTGTTTACATTTTAATCTTAATTATAGAAAACAAGCTTTCGCCCGCGGCTTCGCCCGCGTGGATGTCGAAAAAAAAAACAGCTTCTCTATCAGCAGTATTCCCCCAAAATCTACGTTTTAGAATGGGCAAATAGCTTCAACTTTCTGACTAACTGACCGACTCTTTGACAATTCAAACGTGCCTGTAATTGGTTTAATTGAAATAAATGCTTTGAGTTTGAGATTAAATAATAATTGACGTATACCAAATTTTGACTTATTCAAGGTACGCAGTAAAATTTCCCGAAAACTTATTTACCCGATTATTTCTTATTTATTACAGGGAACTATTTAAAAATATTAATATCATGACGGTACCTTGCCAATTCATTTATGAAAATATTATGAATGTAAGGAAAAATCTACATCTTTTTAATAAAATAAGTGATAGACATAATTTTAATACTAGAATTAAAGACAAAATAGATCAACCATTTTTCAGGTTATCTAAAGTACCTACATACATCTTTTATGGGGTACTGTGTTAAATGTTACAACAAAATACCTTGTGATATATTGCAACTAAATGAAAGAAAATTTAAAACTCATATTAAAAGAACACTTTGTAAACAAGCATATTACAAATTAGAGGATTAGATAAGAATGCTTGGAAACATGCTGGTCCTGCCCCATAAGACAATCTAGAGTCTAGACAAAATCAAACAGGTTGCTATTTTAGTTGTATAATTTATTATTTTTATGACATTTATTTTAAATTCTGTGATTACCTTAACTCACACTGATATTGTTATTTTTTAGGAAATCGTACCTATATATTTTTTAAAAATTTTGTAAATATGTGAGCACCATGTATCTATCACATAATTAATTTATCTGTCATTGCTTCATTCTTAACTCTTTTTATTACCTATTGTGGTATAGTAATTTTATTCTAGGTGCATCGTCTTCACATATAATTATATAATTAATGTACCTATAAAAATATTGTACTAGATTTTAAAAGAGTACCGGTGGAGTTTCTTGCCCATTCTTCTCCATACGAAACTACCTTTTGGAAGGGGCGACTAGAATCAATTCTATTTTTTTGTAAATATTGACGTACAAAAGTGACTTTGACTTTCATTATTTTATAAGTTATAACCAAATTATTTACCGTAAACCAATCTTGGACCTGATGAATAGAATTATTCACGTCGTCAAGGTTTTGTTGCCATCGGTCTATTTTAAAGATCAATGACGTGTCATCTGCAAATAACACCATCTTCGGTTGATTTTGAAGTAATTGGGGTAAATCGTTAATGTAAACTAAAAAGAGGAATGGACCCAATATCGAACCTTGAGGAACGCCAATTGCTTTTTCAGACCCCGAAGAGTTCACGCCGTTTACTTGAACTCTAACCTTTCTATCTTTCAGGTATGATCTAAGTAAATCAAGAGCTGTATTCCTAATCCCATAGTGTTATATTTTCAGCAGAAGTGTCTCATGGTTAACGCAATCGAAAGCCTTAGAGAGGTCACAAAAAATTCCAATGGCATCTTGTGCTTCCACCCAGGCGTTAGAAATGTTCTTTATTAGGGTGATACCGGCATCTGTGGTACAACGACCTTTAGTGAAACCGTACTGTTGTTCATGAAAGATGGAATTTTCATGGGATCCGGAAAGACTCCTCCAAAGCTAAATAGGGTGCAATGGTTTCGATGACAGATCTGCAGACTTTTACAGACATGCCCCATAGATCTTCTGTTGATTTAATTTTAAGATCTTTAAAAGTTTTTCTATCAGCCTGGGGGTTTGTATGCTGAAACCTTAACTCCAAAGGGCATACCTTTACATTCTTTCTAAGTAAGGCAGCAGAAAGCACGGGTGAGGAACTTAAAGTTTCGGTAGTTTTAAGGGGAATATTAGCAAAACAGTTTTCAAATTCCTGAGCTATTTCTACCTCTGAAGTGATGGGCCCATGTGCAGTCTCTAAATTAAATTAATTATTACGCTGTTTTTTCCTACCTAATTCATTATTTATTATTTGCCAGGTAGTTTTTATTTTAATAGTGAAAAGAACTCGGCGTAGAACTCATGGGTCACAAATATTATTAAATTAACTTAGAATTTATTAGATTAACTAATTAATAAAAATTCAAACACCCTCCAAATTTCATGTCTTTAGGACCAGCGGTTTAAGCTGTGCGTTGATATATCAGTCAGTCAGGACTTTGAATTTTATATATATAGATAGAAGATTAAAAAGAACTTATTACAAAAAGAAAACAACCGGCTTCCAAAAAAAACTACCACTACAAAGTGAAAAATAAAAAACGGTTATTTAAAAAAAAAAAAGTTTTTAGTGGTCTATTTGTAATTTATTTAAGTTACAATAGCCTAATGTCAAAATATGCTCATCACCTTTTACAAAATATTGCTTTTCCCGATGCAGGGGCGTTAATTGTTGAGGAGTTCTCCTGGTAAGAACCAGTAAAGTAGAGCTGATGCTGGAGCTGATGACTTCACCATATGCATTGTGACGAGCATAAATTGCTTAGCAACCATATTAAAGTGCCTAATCGAATCGCAACCGTGAAATACTTATTATTAATTATGTAGTTCCGGTGGTCATCTCTGGTCTTCATCATCAGTTTTACTTCACCAAATGGTGCTTTTGGGTTTAAAGATTCACACATACATTGTTCATCATTTCAGCCGAAAGACGTCCACTGCTGGACATAGGCCTCCCGCAATATTTGGGGGGGTTGCCATAATTGCCACGCTTGGCAGGCGGGTTGGCGATCGCAGTATGGTGTTAAAATGCATAGAGAACGCTGCTGCCCATTCTCTAGTAAGTCCCTTAGTCGCCTTTTACGACACCCACGGGAAGAAATAGGGGAGTGCTATTCTTTACGTCTGGCACCACACGGAATGACACATTGTTCATTAGCGAATAAATACATGACTAAGGTAATTGTAGTCCAGTACCTAGCTATTTTTAAAATGCATTTTTTATCTTTGAAATGCATTGCAAGCTATAGTTTTGTATAATTTAAAAACATTTTTTCAATTTTTGTAAATGTGAGTACCATGGAGCCGTTTATTATGTTATGATGTATGTTGACTTAAAAAAGTTTGGCAGTTAAGAGTATGTCATGCTCACTTAAATGTCTCGCTGATGGTGGCGCGTGTGTTGGATCATTCGGTTCCCTACAAAATGGTTGAGCTGGATGGTGCTGATCCACGCGTCATGCTCGTGAACGGGCGCCGTCAGTTGTGACTGGTCTTCTCCTATCTGCCAGGGCTTATTTGTAATATTTTATATTGTTTTTTAAATAATTTATATTTTTACATTGTTCTCACATATAGAAGCGACAAGAATAATGTACCCAGGATTTTGTAATATCTTGATTTAAAAGAGTGTCCTTGGAGTTTCTTACCTATTCTTCTCCATAGAGATCTACGTTTTGGAATGGGCAAATAGCTTCAACTTTCTGACTAACTGACCGACTCTTTGACAATTCAAAAGTGCCTGTAATTGGTTTAATTGAAATAAATGCTTTGAGTTTGAGTTTGAGTTTATTTTTTTTAATGTAGGTAGGTAGGTTGTCGCATTTTATGTTTATTTATGCACGACTAGCTTAGGTTGTTTACCTATCAGTTTTGGATTGTTAGTGACGTAGGTACTGTTTGAGTTTAACTTTAAATGCAAGAGGATGTGCTCCTGATATCTGCCGGCAGATTATTATAAAGTTGTACACCTTCGTATTTTAAATTTGCCTGCCATATTGTGTCCATGGGGGGTGCATCTGTAATTGGTTGGGGTTTCTTTGACTACATTTGGATTTTTTTATGTTAAAGGATAATTGTGTGTGTATGGTTTTGTTAATAATTTTTCTAATAAGAATGCAGGAATTTAATGTGTTAAGTTGGTGAATATAACTCATTAGTTTGGTGTGTTTGTATAGTTCGGATGTAGGTGTGTTATAATCGTAGTTGAATAGTAGTTTTCGAGTCCAAATGCATGAGTTACTATAAAAAATACCTAAATCGCTATAATAATTATGTATGTCTATAAAATTTGAGGAATTCTCTCGATTTCCATGGGATCCCCTCATCAGATTCTGACTTGGTCACAATGGGTGGTCCCATTCCCTCGAGAGCAGACCATTTTGAACAAAAAAATAATTTCGCAAATCTATCCAAATATGACGGAGTTATAAAACATGAACATAAAAAAAAAACAAATAAAAAAAATATAAACATCCGAATTGATAACCTCCTCCTTTTTGAAGTCGGTTAAAAAGCACACGTTCCTATATGATATACTTACTACCATATTTCATTGTGTTGTTATTATATTATTTAAAGCAGCAGGGATCGGAGTATCGGTGTATTCAATAAAATTTTAAATAGAATAGAATAGAATACTCTTTATTATGTACACCATAAAAGTTACAGATATAAATGTTTAAATTTTAATTTTGCGGCCCTGGTATTACGCCTAGATTCCGATCTCTGATAATAATTAAGTAAACTCACAAGCCTACAGTATAGATTGTTACTTTGTAGTACCTATATTATAGATATTAAGTATAAATATAATTTCCGAACTCACTAGCCATGTATAAGCCATCAAAGGCTTCTGTGGTTTTTAGCATAATTATTAACTCTGCGATATATATTTTTTTGAACATTAATAAAAAAAAAATAAAAAAATATAAAATTGCCAATCCAATGCGAGTTGTGATTTTTAAATTATTAAATTTTTTCTTACAGTAGGTAGGTACATACTTATTAGAAATTCAATGACGGAAACCGATACAGCTACTCAATAAAATCACGTATTGTTTAAATTTACATTAATTTTAGACAAGTCACAGCTCCATCAAGACAAATTAGAATACAATGTGTTATTTAAATTCTATTCAATTTGTTTGGACCGAAAATGTTCGTGATTTTTAAATTATTCAATTTTTTCTTACAGTAGGTAGGTACATACTTATTAGAAATTCAATGACGGAAACCGATACAGCTACTCAATAAAATCACGTATTGTTTAAATTTACATTAATTTTAGACAAATCACAGCTCCATCAAGACAAATTAGAATACAATGTGTTATTTAAATTCTATTCAATTTGTTTGGACCGAAAATGTTCGTGAACATTATGTTTGTTCATTTATTTTTCCAAAAACCATGTATAGTTTTATACGGATGCCTTGATCGATTTTGGCGCAAGGAGTAAACAATATTTGATCCCGTAACTGGCTCCGGCTCCGGCCTCCAGAATGGTAAAAAAGGAAATGATGCGACTTTGTCCGTATGTCTGTCTGTCACAGCTGCTTATTTTAGGAACTGCAAATGACTTAACATTTTAAGCAATTAAACAATGCGAGTGAAAGACTTGAAAAAATATAGTTTTTTAATAGGAGCCGATGTCTGGGGAATTTAGTGTAACTGGATAATTATTTTTTAGTTGATTTAGTGGGGTAACTAGGTCAAATAAGGAATCACGTGAAGAGGCTGCAATTGTACATTTTAGAATATTATAGTTTTATTTTCATTAATGCCGCATAGTTCCTGACTTATGATTTTTTTTTAATCCTATATTAAAAAGAACCAGTTTCTTAATAATTAATTACAATCTAGCCTATAAGACTAATAAGTAATTTGAATCTAACTTAATTTGCTACGTGATAATTATTTTAAAACTTAGAATAGTGCTGATTGTACTTTACACAAGTCCACTCCACTTTCTTAGAGTCTAATATAATAATATTGATAAACACTTTGTTCACGTGTTATATGTGTGTCATTGTCACTATTATGTCTACACTTTTTACACTACACTAACTCAAAAGGTTTTGTTCGTTTTAGTCTTCGCACTATATTTGTTTGGTCTAACAGCTGAATTGCCTCTTATGATGAGAGATTGACTTATGATGAAAAATGGTCGTAAAAATACCATTCCCCTTATCTCCGAAGCTTGCAAATAGATTTAGTTAATGGAGGTTTAGGTAAATATTACACGAATAATAAAACCATGTCACTATCTAGTACGGCATAGGCCATTTACAAACAAACATAGTTCACGGTAGCAAAAATTTAACTTTGAATGGTTTTAATCCCTCAATAAGTTAAAAGGAGCCAGGCTGTCTGAATAACCACTAACTAGAGAAAATCTAGTGCCTTCTTGGCCTATCGTAGCAATAATAAATGCATTGCAATTGCACTCGAAAAAAAAAGTTTAAAAGCAAACCAGTACACATTTTCTAGTCAAGTAAAGTCAAACTAATTTGAACCAAAATTTCCCGAAAATGGACCGCATATAATCAAACACGTGATGAGTATCGGTCGTGAACACAATATAAGTGCATACATTGTTTTTTGGAAAGCATCTCCTCTTAACACAAAATAAAATATTTATTTAAAGTATTTCGTGAAATTAAAGACAATGCTGTGGATCCTAGTAGCAGCGCTCCTGATGATCTGGGCAGCCATGTCCAGGTGGAAGAATAGAAAACTGATCGCGTTGGGAAAGCAACTTGCTCCAAAGAGTATTGCTTTACCGATTGTGGGACATGCTTATAAATTCCTGGGGACTGATGAGGGTAAAGTTTTATTGATTGTATTCAAACTATGGTGATATGATGACGTCAGCAATGGTGAAGGGACTTTTGAGCTAACCGCGTAATTTTTGGTTCAGCTAGACAAGTCATTGGGTCTGATGGTTTGATTCTTAGCATATTTATAATCAATATCATTTTATGTTTTTTTATTAAATTTTTAGTTTATTCACCAAAATAAGAACACGTATTACAAAATTTAATAATAACAATATACACTAAATAATGGCTGAAGTTTGTAATATACAAAATTTGGGACTATCCCAACTAGGTGGTAAACCTGTATCTCGGATTACATTTGATTCCCATAAATAAATTGTGAACAATTAGTAGCCATGTTTATTTTTGTATACAACATTAGTTTTTGTTTATACTAAAAAAACCTGAAAAGGGGTCATTGTACTCATCATTTTGAACAATATTTTCTATGGGACCAGCCTTGAAATCGCGAAATAAAAATCAGCTGTCCCATACATTTTGTCGATTTAAGTGAACACAAATGTAGGGAACAACTGATTTTTTTTCGCGATTTCGTGGTTGGTCCCATAGAAAAAGTTGTTCAAAATGATGAGTACAATGACCCCTTTTCGGGTTTAGTATAAATAAAAAATAATGTTGTATACATTATAAGATTGTCATGTAAGAATGTATGTGGAAAGTAAGCATACTGTATGAGGAGTAATATAAGTATTGAGTGAGTGTGTGTGTCGGGGTGTGTGTGTGTGTGTGTGTGTGTGGGGTTGTATTTGTGTGTATGTGAGTGATGAGAATGGGATGATTGTTCAATATGAGTGATTAAAGTAAATAGTAGCTTCTATTTAGCAATGTTCAAAAAATAAAAAAATAAATCTTTATTTCAGACATTTAACACATATAGGTACATGAACAGTCCATAGATTGTTTAGTGACGTGTTAGTAACCGAAAGTACTTATAGTCTATATTAGTATTGTTAGTAGGGACACAAACACAGCTAAATTGCCTGCGCCCGCCCTCGAGGCTCAGTGTGGTAGCACCACAGGTACAGCGGGAATCACAGGGACGTAATGTGATGAACTAACTTATCTACGCGTACCTATAGCTACTTCCACCCAGTGCCGTTGTATAGGACAGTCTGGCCTGTTAACATTCATTTTCAGGATGCCGTTCCGAGTGTTACGCAAGCGCTGTAGCAAGGAAGCCGCTTTTTTACGCATGATAGCGTGAAATCCGTCTGTGTGAGCTTCGGCAAACATACCCGAAGTTTCCACAGTGACAGTTTCTAAATATGAGGAGCTTGTGGCTAAATAAAAACAGCCGCACGGGTCCATTGATCAGGTTAAGCTACGCTTCCCGCGGTTGATCCGCGGATGGGTGACCATATTTTCATACCAAGATTCCTCCGTGCCCCGGAAAGCACGATAAGCCGTTGGTCCCGGCTGTCATTTGCAGATATTTGACAGTTGTTACAGGACTTTAGAAGCCCGAAAGACTGACAACCAGTCTTACCAAGGGGTATCGTGTTACCCAGTAACTGGGTTGTGGAGGGCAGATAGGCAGTCGCTCCATGTAAAATACTGGTATTCAGCTGCGTCCGGTTAGACAGATGACGATGATGGCTTTTAAGATAAATAGATATAAATTCTTTATTGTTGTCGTTTCTTTGACGTTTGTTCTTTGTGTTGTGTATTATTGTTGTCAGGTTTCTCTATTATACTTCATATAATAAAATAGTTACGGCAACATGCGTCGAATCCCACTCGACTGGGTAGCGTTCAGGAAGCTGCGCAATATCTTCTCGTCGGATTTCCTCTGCGTGATAGAGGGTGGCAGCTAGTGGGTGGGGAGCATTGTTCACAGAACAGATGGCAGGTGGCACAGCATGGCATCTGCCAATTATAAGACTCAGAAAATATGATGATCCGAATTAAACTACGAGTATTTACATTGTATTTCAGATCGAATGGCAGCATTTGAAAAAATTGGAAAAGAGGCATATGACAAAGGTGGCATTTTAACTCATTGGCAAGGACACATCCTTTACGTCAGTAAGTATACCATTATATATCTGCGCGGCCTGCCACTCAGCTCACAGACGCGCTCCACTACGGGCATTCCTTTGTACTGTTAGTTTTATACCTTGATCATGTGAATTATGGTTTTACACCTATTTTAATACAATCCACTAATTCTTTTATTATAAAGTCCCGATTGAGCCCATTGAATGGGCTGTACCCTGACACCCCGCGCCGCCCCCGCGGTCAATCACAAACAAAATAACTAATACTATTGAAGAGGAATATTTAATTTACCTAAGTTTGAAATCGTTAAAGGCTTCTACAGACCGGCGCGACACGCGACGCGACACAAAGGCCCCGCATGTCGCGCGACGAGCGGTGCCATTGTGTCACGTCGCGAGTCGCGTCGGTCTGTAGAAGCCTTTAATCGCAGAAACTTTCGCATTAATTTTCGTTTTTTTAGAGTTCTGTAGCCAACAAAGAACCCTTATAGTTTCGCCATGTCCGTCTGTCTGTCTGTCCCGGGGGGCTTAGCTTCTGAGCTAAGCCCCCCGGGACAGACAGATCTTAGTACTAGAAAGCTATAATTTGGCATGGGTATACGTCATATTAATTACTCCGACAAAGTAGTAAGATAAAATACTAACTAAGTAAAATAAAATCTAGAAAAAATAGTAGATTGTTATAAAAGGGGCTAAAATGATCCATTATATACGAGGTAGTTTTACTCCCGAGCTTTAGCGAGGGAGTAAATAGAAACCAAGTTATAATGGGTTTTTAACGCCGTGTATTACACTATACTTTTCACTACGATTGCGAGAAAATAAAATATGGAATATTGACATATACACCTGAAACACCTTGACGGCAACAGATTGAAAATTATTTATTTTCCTTTTTCTTCCATCTGCAAATACGAGTCTCCATTCTCACTAGATGATGACATTGTCACTGTTGTAAAATAAATTACTGTCACCAATTGAATTTATAATTAGAAAAAAAAATCTAAAGATTTCGCGCCAATGCCTTTTTTAATTTCTTCTGTAGCCGCAACCAAGGAACATTTTATACTCACCTACGGCGAGGCCGCAACGCAATGGACGCATTCTACCGAAGAGTACACCGCTTTACCGCTTTTAGTTCCATTTTCAAAAATAAAATGTTCTTCTTTTTTTACGAAACAGTAATAAGTCGAGTCTTTAATCATGATAATTTTACTAAAGGTGAATCCGCAGCTGTTGCCCGCGAAATTCAAATTTTCTTACGTTTTTTGCTATTGGGAAATCAAAATCAAATCAAAAATGTTTATTTGTTAGGATATGGTACAATAGATGTTTACAATATTGGTTTCAGCATACCCTGCCATAGTATGGCGTACAAATATGCAAAAACAAAGCCCATCATTTACTAACCTATTTATAATTATAAATAATTATATATAAAGTGGGGATTATATTTTTTTTCTCGTCTATCCTATTATGATGTGGGTGTGACTACGAATCGGCAATCATGTGAGGTACCGTTGGATAGGCCGTTCAAAAATATTGAGGATCTGTGAAGACCATTATTTTCTCGATTCAGGAATTCGTTTGCGTAATATTAAGCTTTAAAATGTAAAACTCACGGTTTTAACCAATAGAGTGATGCATGAGAAAGTTTAAATGTACAATTCATTAAGGTCTTGTGTAAATTGGCTGAAATATGACGATTATTGTTGAAGATGTCGGAAAAAATCATGACGACTGGGAGCTTTACTGGCGTGAGCCGCGTAAACCGTAAGAGATACATAAAATTAATGTTCCACAGGATTGTAGTATCTTAAAAAGATCCAAAATAAAATTCGCGATAGCGTATGTCTAACTTCTAAGGATGGGCCACAGCAACCATTTTTATCTTTGATACAAAATTCATTGTTATTTCCGAAGCTGTTCTCACCGGTATATAATTAATCATTATCCAATAAAATTTGACATTTAATTAAAATTAAAATACGCCTTGACATCATATCATTTAAATTAATATTTTAAAAGATATCACAGATTCAAAATTACGCGTAAGTAAATAATTATGGGTGATTGGTAAAATATCTAAGATAATATAATATTATATAACAAGCTACCCTCTTCATTGTTAGATTTGCCTTTTAATGTGTTTAAAGTTAAAGTTAAATCCAACCTTTGCTCAAAGGCATACTACATCTACACTACATCAACGACTGCTTAAGGCAACGATAACCGACTTTTAATGATTTTATACTGAAGATCACGTCTAAACGAGTAGTGTTAATGATTTATATATGTGAATATTTTAGATTATGTTTACTATATTACATGGTGAAATTAATTTGTAAATTTCTGTTTAACGCGGATAAAAACTGAGAATGGCGCAAAATCTACCAAGCGTATTTTTCTGAAACGTTCACCAATTTAAAGATAATTTAACTATTGAACTTTAAGTACACGCGTTTTATTAAAATACCTTTTGTTTTGTGTATAATAAATTAATAATGCGTCAAATTGGGGACAGCGTTCCTTGATGGGCGAGTCCTATTACTGGCTGAACGTACGACGCGTTGCGTGAGCTCAGTACAGAACACGCAAGCTAACCACTCAAGGTCACTGGCATATATCTGCGTCTTAAACGATAAGAATAGTTGGTCGCTGTGATCAACTCAAGACAATGTTTATGTTCTTTGTCCATAAATAGCTTACCTACGATCTGCGATCTCGACAATTGATCATAATATTATTCTTGCCTGAGCAACCGGCAGCAAGTTCGTCATACTCCCTTAGATGTCACAACTTGCGGTAGCGTCGGGGGTCGGGTTGCCTCCTTCCCTCAAATATGGCGAGAGGGATGATGGCTGATCTTTGTGTTATGCTCATGAACGGGTGCTGCTTGTGGTGACTGGTCGTCTTGCTGACCATGATTTTGTTATTGTTATTAATAAATTAACTGTTTATTTATTTTACTTCGTTGATTCTAGTTTATCATTAATTTGTGACTTCGAGTTACAGCTATGGCTTGTAAGCGGGCACGCCCTATACGCCTCGAGAATTTTATTTAGGTATTAAGTCTTGTTTTGTATTGGTTTTTTTTTTGCTTGAGTATAGTTTCCATTGTAATATGGCGTATGCTAGATGACATATGGAAAATAATTTAATTAAATGTTAATTAAGTTGTATACCTGCTATTGTTTAGAATTAATTAATTAGCATGCAAATCGAGATTATGCTAATACAATGTGTAGATACATAATTTGTTCAATTGTTATTATAAGTTCATAATCATTACATATTTTTAACACGCTTTGAAGTAACTTCACTTGTAAGTAACAATATAATAAAATCTTGGAAGTCAATTTTTACCTACTTATTGTATGGAAATGAAACTTTGTATGCATTATGTAATTCAGACAATACTATAATTTGATGTCTTAAAGCTGACCTGATGATGGAGCCAGTAGGTGGATAATGGAACTCTTCAGTGGCTACTATAAAACCCTTCGAGTCGTATGATTCGTTTTGATGTGTTCAATAGATTGCCCGTGGTGTTGAGGACCTGATGATGGGGCCAGGAGGTGGATAGTGGAACTATTCAGTGGTTACTAATAAACTGATGAAGTCATAAATTCGTTAACTTTAGACTTATTAACTAAATGAAGTATACTAGAATAAAAAGTACAAAACTATTGCAGAATTGTGTAGAATAATAATATTAATATTAATTATGCATTTGTTACATTTTACAGTTATAGTAGACCCTGAAGCAGCAGATGTTGTTCTCAAGACATGTTTAGAGAAAGTAGACCTCATGAGGATGTTTAGAGTGCTACTAGGAAACGGCAGCATATTCGCACCAGGTTAGTAGTACCAGATGAACATTATTGTATATACCTACATCATCACCCTCTCTCACCTACGTCAAAGGACATGTTGCGCAGACCCTAATCAAATATTTGATTAGGGTCTGCGCAACATGTGTTTTTCTTTCGCATTTCTCTATTCGTAGTCACCCCCTTTTCTAGCCATATCATCTTTCACACGTTTTTAGGGTTCCGTAGTAAACAAGGAACCCTTATAGTTTCGCCATGTCCGTCTGTCTGTCTGTCCGTCCGTCTGTCTGTCTGCCCGTCCGTCCGTCTGTCCCCGGCTTAGCTCAGAGACGCTAAGTCCTAGAAAACTGTAATTTGGCATGGGTGTACATATTAATCACACTAAAAAAGTCGTAAAATAAAACCATGAAAAACATTGTTTTTTAGGGTACCTCCCTTGCACGTAAAAGAGGGATGATATTTTTTTTTCTTGTCTAATACATGGTGTGGGGTATCGTTGGATAGGCCGTTTAAAAATATTGTGGGTCTGTCAAAGCCATTTTTCAATTCTGAGATCCGTTTGCGTAATATTAAGCTTTAAAGTGCTTTTTTTTGTTAGAGTCCAAGTGTCCCCCCCCCCTGCTAGCTAAATGGTTGGTTTTGGGTATGTGAAAAAAATCATGGCAGTAGTATATATAACGAAATTAAAAGGATAACTATCACAGCTCAGTAGGGTTTACAAATTAACGAGTAATCGTTGACCAACTTAAATTTGCAGTTTAATAATTGACCGTAACGTATATAGATCTATGGGAGAGCATGTTTTTCAACTACAATGTTAAGTTTGTTTTTGGGATGAATTCATCCTAACTACGGAACCCTTCATTGTGCGTGGTCCGACACGTACTTGGCCGGTTTTTTTAGTTTATTTGTATATAAACATACAAATGGGTTAACGTAGAATGGAGTGGATTGTATATTTGGGGTGGTGGAATAAAGGACTTATTCCGGTTCTTTTGGCTTTATTTCGTACTTGTTCTTGTTTCATAATCACTAGTTGTTGTTCCTTTGAGAGCTGGAGATCGACTGTGTTCTACGTTCGAATGGCGCGCCTTTTAAACAGCCCGTCGTTAATTTAACGTGGCTTGTGATTTTTACACCCTTTCTTACAACCAAATTGTCTACGGCCAAATCTTTAACACAGCTTAACTTATTAATTTCTTCGGCTAATGTAATAATAATAATTTTGGTGTACAAGGCAGCCTATTTATCCCTTAATCTTATTATATACTCGTAGTAATATTTAACTTATCCTTATAGGTGGAAAATTTATTAGAATTAAGCGTTGAAAACATGGTTGGGAGCAATTCCCTTACATACTGATCTCTATATCTTCAGATCCCATGGTCCGATCTTTCTACTTCTAATGGAGTTATTGTTTGTAGACGTAAGGCTCTCATTTAAAACTAATAAATAATAAAATAAATAAATAAATCATCATTTATTTCAGATTAATAAAAACAAGCAATAATATGGAAACAATATCTCTATTAAAAAAAGTGAATATATAAAAAAATATTTTATAAGTGACTCTTTTTTGGTCTTTCTACTTCTAATAAGATACCATAATAGGAGAACTGAGTTACGTATTCTTATATACCTTAAATCTAATTAAAACTTTTGGCTTTTAGTTCTAGCAGCGAGGTCGCGCGTTCGGCGATCCGCGCGCTACTTGCGCCCATGAGCATAGATAGGGTCTTAGGTACGTATTAAGGCTTCTACATATCGGGGCGACTTGTCGTGCGACGCGACGCGACACAAAGGCACCGCTCGTCCCGCGACACGCGTGGCCTTTGTGCCGTGTCGCGTCGCGCGACAAATCGCGCTGGTATTTAAAAGCCTTTACAGAACGTCACTCAATACTCAACCATTACTTAAAACTAGCTTCAACCAATCAAATGGCTTGAATCTGCCAGACTGCTTGCTGCTAGAGTGCTTGATCTGTAGACGGCACGGTTGGCGCAGTGGTTAAGCGATTGACTGCTGCGCTACGTGTCGCGGGTTCGATTCCCGCACGGAAAAAATATTTGTATGACCTGCAAGTGTTCCGGGTCTGGCTGTTTGTGTTTGTGAGTTTAAATGTTTGTAAACGCACCCACGATACAGGAGAAATTCCTAGTGTGGGGCAACGTTTAAAAAAAAAAAAACTAGTTTCTTGAGTATTGAGTGACGTTCTGCAATACGGGTCTTTCACTATTAATGTTCACCTTTTACACTTTCACTTTGTTTATATTGTCACTACACATTAATGCCCTTTTTAGTTACGGGCTCGGCGTTTGTAACAGTAGAATATGGTATAAAAAAAAACGAGTGTGCTCTAGATAAGAAAAAACACAACCAATATTTCTATAACACGAGGTTTGATCTAAAGGTTGAGAATAAATAAAGAATTTGTTCGAAACAAGGCACCAACAGCAGTTTTATGGTCGATGATAGATAGGTTTATATATTGTGCGTAGGTATATTGTCGTGCTCTCTCTCTCTCTCTGCAATAACAGCACTATGAAAGACCTTTGCGTGGCCAACGCTAACTGTCGAAGTGGCTGAATTATAACCAAAACTCATATAATTTGGAATCATCGATACGACAAAAAGATCAACCTCTACGTGATGAATGATATTATCGATCAAACCCGAAGCACGTCGTTTTTTTTTTATTGATATGGGTTTAGTTTAATTTGTTCTCTGTTTAAAGGCTTCTACATACCGGGGCGACTTGTCGCGCGACGCGACGCGACACAAATGTACCGCTCGTCCCGCGACACGCGGGGCCTTTGTGCCGTGTCGCGTCGCGCGACAAGTCGCGCTGGTATGTAGAAGCCTTAACTTGGTTTCGGTGTTTCACTTTGACTTTGTTTAATCTTTCGACTCTTCACGTGACCAGAGGGCTGGTCTATTTTTCGGACAAAGAATCAGCATCGCCATACAACGTGGCAATGCTGCCAGCCTTTTGGGCACTTTTCCTGTTGGCAGCGATGCGGACGAATTTTTTGATGCCCTATGATTCTGTCCCCCTTCTTTTTTTTATATACATGTACATATATTATTATTATAAATCTGTTAGTTTTTAGATGATGTAAATATTTTATTATCCAAAATAAATAATTAATATTTAAATATTATCTTGATTTTGATTTATTTAATTACAGTTTCAATATGGCGCCCTCGTCGCAAAATTCTGGCTCCGACCTTCAGCCAGAAGAACCTCAACTCTTTCGTGGAGGTGTTCTCTCGTCAGAGCAGCATCATGTGCGACCAGCTTCGTACAGTCACTGGGAAAGGAGTCTTCTCCGTGTGGAAGTACCTTACTACATACACGATGGATTCTGTTTGTGGTAACTATGGTTTATTTTTGTTTTTATACTACAAAATCATTATAAACAGTTTGAAATTAGGAGATAGAAAGGGTCTACTAATTAACAAGCCAATTTTACTTTAAATAATTATCTAGTAATTGCTATAGACTTGCCTTTAAGAAACGATATGTAATCGTACACTTCTTTTTCTTTTACCCACTACACTGTCAAAGATTGTGTTATATAAGTAGGTACTACTTATTAGTTCATTTACGTGTGACTACCGTTCTTCATGTATTTTGTTTTTCTTTTTTTTTTTCAAACCTGCCTACCTGTATTGTGGGTGCCTTTACAAACATTTAAACTCACATACACTAACAGCCAGACCCGGAACAACTACTTGTAGGTCATACAGATATTTGTTCCGTGCGGGAATCGAACCTGCGAATATGCATTTAGATTATCTTGTATTTCTCATGTTAAGTGAATTGTATTCTTTCAGAGAAATACTGGGAAAAAAACTATTTGAATATTCATTATTTCGTGATACTGATAAATGATTTTATTTCTGTAAGTAGGTTCGTACAAACACTTTTACACGTCAATCAAATTTTAAAAACTAGATGAGGCTTTTGGCGTTTCCTATCTGACTACTCTGAGAAGAAAGGCCGAAAAAACTCAGGGCTGCTACTAAACTGCTATTTATATTCATTTCCTTGCAGAAACTACATTAGGTATAAAAGTAAACTCGCAGTTGGAACCCGATCTGCCATTCCTTCACGCCTTTGAGAACTGCTGCCAAATAGACGCCAAACGGATCTGCCAGCCCTGGTTATACAATGACACCGTGAACAAAATCTTTAACAATAGGGCGTTCGAATCGTATGCATCGAGTAAGGAACTGATATGGAAGTTTATGAACAAGGTAAATGATACTGTATCATTTTTGTTTTTGTTTTTGTCCGCCATTGACCACATTCTTTGTAATACTCTAAGGGGGATCCGTCAATGTACTCAGCGAAATTCAACTTACTGTATTTTGTAACTTGCTCTTTTGTATGTTGTACTCGTATGTTGATCAAAATACATTACGCGGCATTTTTGATAAAATAATTAGTAAATTATAACCATTTAATACCTAATCATTTAATATATAGCTCTCGAAATTATATTTGCCGCAAATAAGACTATTTCGTAAAAATATGTCAATTTACAGCAAATATTATTCCGAGCTGCAAATAGAATTTTCATCAAAATACAACGTAAACCAGCGCCCGAGCCACAGTTTTCAAAAAATGTAAGTTTGAATTTTGCGGACTACGTTGAAGGAATCACCTTAAGTTCAAACAATGTAAGTTAACTAGACCAGTTAAAACTTACGTTGTCGTTTAGGTAGGTACCTACTATGCGCGTTGAGTAACTTTTAATCTTTATCTTTAGATAATTGCGACAAAATGGGAGGGTCTGAAAAAACAAAAACCACTAGGACCGGCCGCGAGTGAAGGTGAGTTTCAGACTTTCTTTAGTTTTCCATCCTGTTCCATCATGGAACAGGGTTGTTGTTGTTGTTCCAACTTCCAACACACATTTAATGTGTGTTAGAACCTTGGAACGAATTCCTTTATTTGTTTAATTCACATACCTACTACCTAGCTGCGATTTGCATAGGGCTGGTGAATATACCATCGTTGAAGATAGATTTTTATGTATTTTTTCTCCTCAGCATACAACAACAATTGGAAGACCTTCCTCGAGCTACTCGTAGAATCTCCAGCTGGCTATAGTGACGTGGAACTGCGAGAAGAAACCCTGGTCATCGTACTGGCTGGTACTGACACGTCAGCAGTCGGAGCAGCTTTCACTATGATCATGTTGGCCAAATATCCTGACATACAGGAGAAGGTAAATGAAGAGTAAGTAATTTTACCCTTACCTCTGCGAGTATTACTTATTTTACCGCTTTACGTAAACTTCGGCCCCGTTCCCTGGTACCTCATTAACGGCAAAAATATATAAATGTCTATTATCTGCTCCCAAGTTGGGATGTTTATGTTATTTATTTTTTACATACTTCCTTGACATAATCGATGTATTTTTTTTTACAATTTTAAAATCAACAAGGTTCTAACTTTTATTATTTTAATCATATTTTATATTGTTTTTTTGTTAATGTGAGGACGTTGTAGGCTTATTAGACTGTAGATCTGTAGACCATTTTCTATTTTGTTAAGTACCTGGTACTTTTGACGGGCCTACGCTGTCCTCTCATACTTATTAACTCTTTAAGTTGAAAACATTGTAAAAGCCAATTTAAAAAAAAAAAAGTAACCGTGGAGTTTCTTGCCGGTTCTTCCCCATAAACGGAAACGACCAATTGGAACCGTGCACCTAGCATCTGACGTTTCATGTAGGCTTATGTGAAATAAAAATATTTTTGATTTTGATTTGATATGATTGAGTCAGTCTCGTGGTTGCAAGCGCGGCTGCTGACCATGGGTTCCTGAATTTGATTTTCAGGTCGGGCATAGTGTTATTTTGTTTTCCATTAGGAATTTTTCAGTAGTGTATTTGTGGTATGATACCCCCTTACCTTGGTGCGCACGTGTCGACGACGGTCCTGCGCCTGATCTCTCCTCGGTCGTGTCGGATTTCCATCCCATCGGAATATGAGAGTCAAGGAACAGAGAGTATACCTAAGTTTCTGCACACACATAATATTTCCTTCGTACCTGGCTAATCTCCATTTAAATTGGCATCCATGACCGAAATTCGGTTGGGAGGATATAATTTGATAATATAATAAAATACAATATTACTAGCACTTTGTCCGCGTCTTTGTCCGCGTGGATTTCATACTTTTCTCTAAAAAAATTAAGATAGTTTTCGAAAATTTATATTTACGATCTTTAACATTTATTTAGATAAATAAGTTTCGGGACAATTTTTCAAGTTTATAATAGATCAAAGGAATAAGATGTTTCAAATAAACCGTGTCCCATTTTACCACGACAGGGCTTGTTTTTAAATAAGCGTTTGTTACATTTCCATTTTCAGACTTAAACATTATTTATACCCATTTTCGAGTTAATTGAAGCAAGCAGTAAAATCCACCCTTTAAACTTTATTTCCCTTTTCCACCCCACCGGTGGTCGATTTTTGAAAAACCCAAACACTGGTATGTTTATTTTCTGTTAAAGGTATTAATCCTGAGTTCCAAGATAATCGGCGTTAAAATTCTTCCATACATACTTTAACGCCCCTAACCCCCCCCCCCTTTGAGGGTTAGTTTTGTAAAATTAATGATTGCTAATTTTTTTAATTACTTAGGCAAGAATTCGTGGCAAGTTTCAAGTATATTAACCAAATCAAATTTCAAGATTTTTCTTATAAACTAAATCACTCGTTTCATTCCCACGAGGGTTGAATTTTGAAAAATCGATTGGTATGTTTCCATGACATGACTCAAACATTATGTATGCCAATTTTCGAGTTAATCAAGCCACGCAGTAAAAACCCTGATACACGTTATTCCTTATTTTTAATCTTAAGTACAAATACTGAGTTTTGAGTTAATCGGACCGCGCGTTAAAATCCTTCCATACCAACTTTGACATCCCCCAATCCCCCTTTAAGGAATAGTTTTGACAAACAAAAAAGGAAAACTTCATAATTTGCATAGATAAGTATTCGTGCCAAGTTTCAAGTTTATTAACTCAAGGAATAAGATTTTTCATCACAAACAAAATCCCCCCTTTTCACCCCTACATTATAAAATAAACCCGTGTGCAAAATTTCACGTTCTTAGCCCCAGTTGTTTCGGCCCTGCGTTGATAAATCAGTCAGTCTGGCTGACAAGTAATTTTATATGTGATGAAATTACGCGAGGTCGTTTTAAGTCGTCTTCGTCATTTCGAAGAATTGCCAATCACAGAGAAAGTTTAATGTATCACATTTTCCCCAGGTTACAGGAAATATTTGAGAATTCAGATAGACCAGTGACTCATCAAGATCTGCCCCGGCTAAAGTACCTGGACGCAGTGCTTAGGGAATCACTGCGGCTGTATCCACCTGTACCTGTAATTGTCAGAAAAGTAGAGAAAGACGTCACATTGCGTAAGTCATTTATGGATTTCCTGTTTATTCCTAATGTTACAATTACAAAATGAAATTTAAAAATGCTACATTGCAAAAATCAATGCAATCGATGCAAAAAAGTAGCATACCTACTATTTTTCTAAATTTGAATAAAACCATAATTTATAGTAGATAAATCAGTTACAATCTTACATAACACTTATGTATAAGCACTAGAGTGAGATACCTGAGATACAGGTTTATTCCTAGTTCAAGTAGATTTCCAATTATTATTTACCTTAAACTCTAGTCTAAGGCCCTTTTTTGTAAATATTTATGTAAATCAATGATTTCAATAAACAATTTTAATTTCAATCAAATGAAACGTAAACAAACCCTGTTCAGGTCCGGTTAAGGCCCGCCGACTCACCGGTGAGTCTGTTGTCCCCAACCGTCAAGCCCCACCGACTCACGCTCCATGTTTTAAACCTGGGTCTGAAGATAAACCTTGTTTTGGAATAAGGGGGCTACTGTTTTTTATCATAACGCTTTTATCCCTAAAACTATAACTATACCTGAGATAATTATGTCTAAAAAACAACTGTTTAGAATGATTAAAGGTCGTTTCACAGATTTTTGTCTTAAATGAATGAAATTCAGGTCAGAGTGTCGTCTTGGGGGCACTATGAAAAAAATACTTAGAGAAATTTCGCGACCAATATCGAGGTAGCGCTCGCTCGGCTCGCGCGTAGTTGGTCACAGTTCTAACCTAACCTAACCTATGGATATCTTTGCAGGTACACACCGCTATAAATAAAATCAAAATATGACTTTGAATAATAGTGTAAAAGATGGTTATGTTGAGAATATATACGAAAACAAATAAAAGTATAATAGATGTTTATTGCTACTGACATTATGAAGTTGAATGCTTCGGAATTATGAACATTAGAGACAGAGTAGTTAGGAATTGTGATTGTTAGGATAAAAAATGTTAGGAAGAACATTTTTGGATTTCCAATTATCGGAGTTGAAAATCGGGTGAACTTTGGCGCACCCGGTGGTGAGATATAAAGTTGAAACCTTCTTAGTACAGAAGAATGTGTTACTAAATGAGATAATTGTTTTTACTGAATGAGAGAATTTAAACAAAGGCCGCCTTATTACAAAACAAGATTTATATTTTGACATGGCTTAAACCATGGAGCCAGTTTTTGTAATAAGAACGTAACAGTGATTGAAATACCGTTCTTTATACAAAACTGAAAACTTAGTTCGGTACTAAGTTGTCAGTTTTGTGTTTAGGAACTTTACCATGGTCGGAATAAAGTTTGAAATTCAATAATGGCTCCATGTTTTAAACCTGGGTCTGAAGATAAACCTTGTTTTGTAATAAGGGGGTTTATGTTTATGCTCTTAGAAATCACTTGAGATGTTTTTTGTTTGGCGACAGGGCAATAAATCTGCCGGCCATTAAAGATAAGGATCGGTACTTAAGCGTTTTGACGTTTGTTATGTCATAGGCCTTGACAGTTTAAGCTGTTTGGGTTTTTGTATAGAGTGACTGTAATTAACAATAAAAAAAATGGTTCTGGGAACAAGTATTGTATTAGTTTGGGAAAAAAGTTTCTTCGCATTTTTTAAGAAAATTCAACACATTTTTTAATATAGTTTATTTACATTTAACTAAAGTATGTAGGTACCATTTTGTTCGATAACTTTTTGCCATCTTGTAAGTAGGGACATGATCCCATTGCTATAGAAATTTTGGGACTTCTGATCAAAATACCGCGACAAGTGGTTTTGGCAGTCCTCTCGTGATGTTAACCTGACACTGCCTATAGAATTCTGAAGAGACCGAAACAGGTGGAAATCTGAAGGTGCAAGGTCAGAACTATACGGCGGATGCATTAACACCTCCCAGCCAAACTCTCTTAATTTTTGCTGAGTGGCTAAAGATGTGTGAGGTCTAGCGTTATCATGATGAAAAACCACACCCCTTCTGTTGATTAATTTCGGCCGCTTTCTCTCAACTTCTTGCTTTAATCTCATCAGTTGTTCGCAGTAGAGTTCAGAATCGATGGTCCTGCCTAGTGGTAACAGCTCATAATGAATAATGCCCTTCCAATCCCACCACACACACAGCATCACCTTGTTGCGAGTTAACCCGGGTTTCGCCAGTCTGTGAAGCCTGACCGGCCTTTGACCACGACCTTTTCCGCACGTTCTTGTCGTACGTGATCCACTTTTCATCACCAGTTATCTTATTCTTCAAAAATGGTTCGGTTTCATTACGTCGTAATAAAGAATCACAAATGAGTACACGGTTCATTAGGTTTCTTTCAGTGAGCTCGTGAGGTACCCAAATATCGAGCTTTTTTGTGTACCCAGTTTTTTTCAAATGTGCCAAAACTGTTTTGTGGTCAATTCCCAGTTCTTCAGCTACGTCGTAACTACTGATATGCCGATCTTGCTCCACTTTTTCAAAAATGGCATCCATTTTATCCGTAATAGGGCGACCAGAGCGACGTGCATCTTTGACATCAAAATTTCCGGATTGAAAACGCTTAAACCAAATTTGTGCTAATCTCACAGACACTGCACTAGGTCCATAAACATCGCAATTTTTTTTCGCGGCTTGCGTTGCATTTTTACCTTTTTAGTATAAATTTGTTTAAATGTATCGAATGTCTTCATTAGATTCACTCATCTAGACAGTACGAAATACAAATGAAAATCACACATTTTCCTAATTTGAATTTGGAATTATGTTCTTTAAAATTTAAACTTTCAATGATACCAAAACCAGCCAGATACAAATAGTATAGCCAAAGAGATTTTATTACAAGTTCATACATACTATAATGCGAAAAGACTTTTTCCCCAACCTATTATTTTAAAATTACCACTAATTACAGATAACACCTGTATTGTTTAGGTCCAATGTTATGGCTATTTCTGATAAAACTACTGTATCAATTTACACTAAATTTTGCAAGTTACATTATGAATAGATAAGAAACCTAACAACAGCGTTTTTTTGAGAGTTCTAAGTAACATTTTTGTAATAATAAATCACAAAGTGCATGGCACCTGTGGCCGGCTTGATGAATTCTTTGAAACGTTGAAAATTCACATCCGAGTAACACCGAGTAGTTTCTTATCAAAATTTTTAATAAGATACTACATAAATCTTTATTGACTGATAGCTACCTATATCTTGTAAAAAAAATACCACCATAATTAATTAAAAAAAGATTTTATTGAAGAGGGGGGGCTGATTAATTGATTTATTTATGAATGAATTCAAAAATAAATAAAACATTTTGTTTTTGAATATTAGTGAAAACTACACAAGTAGGAACTATATTTTCATATTAATTTAACACATACTCATTTTTGTGGAAAGAAATAACGATATTTAACTTCAAAGTTGGACAATTTTGATGCAATTTTTGACATTTGATTTTTTGATACTTATCACAAGTATTTATGATATAATTAGTGGAAATATTCTCTAAAACTATGTATTATGCACTTATTTATGATTATTCATCTATTTGCAGTCGATAAAACACAAAATTAGGCCAAATTCAGACGATAGAACGGAATTTTTTCGTAACTTTTCTTGTTCATAAATTTGAGTTTTATGATGCAATTTCGTGAAATTATTATCTATAACAGTGTATTAACCGTCAAGCCCCACCGACTCACCGGTGAGTCGGTGGGGCTTGACGGTTGGGGACAACAGACTAATATTGTCTGTGGTGATTTTATTCGATGGTCTGTTAAATATTCTTGTATATGGACCGCACCTGAACGTAAAATACGCCGTGGCAACATTAAAATAAAATGTTAAAAGTCATGTCAGTCGTCGTGTTGTGATGTTTTGTGTTTTTAGGTGAAAAGTGCAGTGTTTAGTGTAATAATCATGGGTAAGTGGATACATTTTCATTTATATGTTGTTAATACACTGTTATAGATAATAATTTCACGAAATTGCATCATAAAACTCAAATTTATGAACAAGAAAAGTTACGAAAAAATTCCGTTCTATCGTCTGAATTTGGCCTAATTTTGTGTTTTATCGACTGCAAATAGATGAATAATCATAAATAAGTGCATAATACATAGTTTTAGAGAATATTTCCACTAATTATATCATAAATACTTGTGATAAGTATCAAAAAATCAAATGTCAAAAATTGCATCAAAATTGTCCAACTTTGAAGTTAAATATCGTTATTTCTTTCCACAAAAATGAGTATGTGTTAAATTAATATGAAAATATAGTTCCTACTTGTGTAGTTTTCACTAATATTCAAAAACAAAATGTTTTATTTATTTTTGAATTCATTCATAAATAAATCAATTAATCAGCCCCCCCTCTTCAATAAAATCTTTTTTTAATTAATTATGGTGGTATTTTTTTTACAAGATATAGGTAGCTATCAGTCAATAAAGATTTATGTAGTATCTTATTAAAAATTTTGATAAGAAACTACTCGGTGTTACTCGGATGTGAATTTTCAACGTTTCAAAGAATTCATCAAGCCGGCCACAGGTGCCATGCACTTTGTGATTTATTATTACAAAAATGTTACTTAGAACTCTCAAAAAAACGCTGTTGTTAGGTTTCTTATCTATTCATAATGTAACTTGCAAAATTTAGTGTAAATTGATACAGTAGTTTTATCAGAAATAGCCATAACATTGGACCTAAACAATACAGGTGTTATCTGTAATTAGTGGTAATTTTAAAATAATAGGTTGGGGAAAAAGTCTTTTCGCATTATAGTATGTATGAACTTGTAATAAAATCTCTTTGGCTATACTATTTGTATCTGGCTGGTTTTGGTATCATTGAAAGTTTAAATTTTAAAGAACATAATTCCAAATTCAAATTAGGAAAATGTGTGATTTTCATTTGTATTTCGTACTGTCTAGATGAGTGAATCTAATGAAGACATTCGATACATTTAAACAAATTTATACTAAAAAGGTAAAAATGCAACGCAAGCCGCGAAAAAAAATTGCGATGTTTATGGACCTAGTGCAGTGTCTGTGAGATTAGCACAAATTTGGTTTAAGCGTTTTCAATCCGGAAATTTTGATGTCAAAGATGCACGTCGCTCTGGTCGCCCTATTACGGATAAAATGGATGCCATTTTTGAAAAAGTGGAGCAAGATCGGCATATCAGTAGTTACGACGTAGCTGAAGAACTGGGAATTGACCACAAAACAGTTTTGGCACATTTGAAAAAAACTGGGTACACAAAAAAGCTCGATATTTGGGTACCTCACGAGCTCACTGAAAGAAACCTAATGAACCGTGTACTCATTTGTGATTCTTTATTACGACGTAATGAAACCGAACCATTTTTGAAGAATAAGATAACTGGTGATGAAAAGTGGATCACGTACGACAAGAACGTGCGGAAAAGGTCGTGGTCAAAGGCCGGTCAGGCTTCACAGACTGGCGAAACCCGGGTTAACTCGCAACAAGGTGATGCTGTGTGTGTGGTGGGATTGGAAGGGCATTATTCATTATGAGCTGTTACCACTAGGCAGGACCATCGATTCTGAACTCTACTGCGAACAACTGATGAGATTAAAGCAAGAAGTTGAGAGAAAGCGGCCGAAATTAATCAACAGAAGGGGTGTGGTTTTTCATCATGATAACGCTAGACCTCACACATCTTTAGCCACTCAGCAAAAATTAAGAGAGTTTGGCTGGGAGGTGTTAATGCATCCGCCGTATAGTTCTGACCTTGCACCTTCAGATTTCCACCTGTTTCGGTCTCTTCAGAATTCTATAGGCAGTGTCAGGTTAACATCACGAGAGGACTGCCAAAACCACTTGTCGCGGTATTTTGATCAGAAGTCCCAAAATTTCTATAGCAATGGGATCATGTCCCTACTTACAAGATGGCAAAAAGTTATCGAACAAAATGGTACCTACATACTTTAGTTAAATGTAAATAAACTATATTAAAAAATGTGTTGAATTTTCTTAAAAAATGCGAAGAAACTTTTTTCCCAAACTAATACAATACTTGTTCCCAGAACCATTTTTTTTATTGTTAATTACAGTCACTCTATACAAAAACCCAAACAGCTTAAACTGTCAAGGCCTATGACATAACAAACGTCAAAACGCTTAAGTACCGATCCTTATCTTTAATGGCCGGCAGATTTATTGCCCTGTCGCCAAACAAAAAACATCTCAAGTGATTTCTAAGAGCATAAACATAAACCCCCTTATTACAAAACAAGGTTTATCTTCAGACCCAGGTTTAAAACATGGAGCCATTATTGAATTTCAAACTTTATTCCGACCATGGTAAAGTTCCTAAACACAAAACTGACAACTTAGTACCGAACTAAGTTTTCAGTTTTGTATAAAGAACGGTATTTCAATCACTGTTACGTTCTTATTACAAAAACTGGCTCCATGGTTTAAGCCATGTCAAAATATAAATCTTGTTTTGTAATAAGGCGGCCTTTGTTTAAATTCTCTCATTCAGTAAAAACAATTATCTCATTTAGTAACACATTCTTCTGTACTAAGAAGGTTTCAACTTTATATCTCACCACCGGGTGCGCCAAAGTTCACCCGATTTTCAACTCCGATAATTGGAAATCCAAAAATGTTCTTCCTAACATTTTTTATCCTAACAATCACAATTCCTAACTACTCTGTCTCTAATGTTCATAATTCCGAAGCATTCAACTTCATAATGTCAGTAGCAATAAACATCTATTATACTTTTATTTGTTTTCGTATATATTCTCAACATAACCATCTTTTACACTATTATTCAAAGTCATATTTTGATTTTATTTATAGCGGTGTGTACCTGCAAAGATATCCATAGGTTAGGTTAGGTTAGAACTGTGACCAACTACGCGCGAGCCGAGCGAGCGCTACCTCGATATTGGTCGCGAAATTTCTCTAAGTATTTTTTTCATAGTGCCCCCAAGACGACACTCTGACCTGAATTTCATTCATTTAAGACAAAAATCTGTGAAACGACCTTTAATCATTCTAAACAGTTGTTTTTTAGACATAATTATCTCAGGTATAGTTATAGTTTTAGGGATAAAAGCGTTATGATAAAAAACAGTAGCCCCCTTATTCCAAAACAAGGTTTATCTTCAGACCCAGGTTTAAAACATGGAGCTCTTATTGAATTTCGAACTTTATTCCGTCTATGGTAAAGTTCATAAACACAAAACTGACAACTTAGTACTGAACTAAGTTTTCAGTTTTGTATAAAGAACGGTATTTCAATCACAGTTACGTTCTTATTACAAAAACTGACTGCATGGTTTAAGCCATGTCAAAATATAAATCTTGTTTTGTAATAAGGCGGTAGGAGTTTAAATATATTTACATTAATGATATTATTAATAACAATTTTCGGAAACATGAGTGTTATGAACATCGCCGTTAGCACTACAAATAGTATGAATGAAAACTTTAGGATGAAAATTTTTAGAAAGAGTGATCATTCGGATTACAAATCATTAGGAAGAACAATTTCGGGTAAAGAACTTTAGGTGAGCCAGTATGGACCCCTCACCACCATTTCAAACAATTATTGTTTGAAACCACTTTGTCACCCTATTTTTTCCCGTGGGTGTATGTCGTAAAAGGCGACTAAGGGACTTACTAGAGAATGGGCAGCAGCGTTCTCTATGCATTTTAACACCATACTGCGATCGCCAACCTGCCTGCCAAGCGTAGCGATTATGGCAACCCCACCCTTTTGGGAGAGGACTATGTCCATCAGTGGACGTCTTTCGCGTGAAATGATGATGATGATGATTCTCAGAATAACATTATTAAATTGTAATTAGAAAGCCAGCCAAGTGCATGTCGGACCACGCACAATGAAGGGTTCCGTAGTTGGGATGAATTTATCCCAAAAACAAACTTAACATTGTTGTCGAAAAACATGCTCTCCCATACATCGATATACGTTACGGTCAATTCTCCAACTGCAAATTTAAGTTGGTCGACTATTACTCGTTAACTTGTGAAGCCTACTTGGCTGTGATAGTTTTCCTTTTAATTTCGTTATATACAGGGTGGATTTTTGAGATGGGGCAGTAAGGGCCTAAGCTACCTTAACCGTTGTAGCTACAGGAAAACAGTCTTAGGAGACTGTCCATAACTTTCTGAGAAATTTTGATCTGCATTCACAGATTTTGAAAAAAATTTACAGTCAGCAGGAAAATGGGTAATTTTACTCAAAAACTGAAAAGTTGGAGTATCATTTCCTACGAAATGTATGGGAAAAGTTTTTTGCGATTTCTGACTTTTCTAGTACTCAAACCTCAGTTGGTCTAGTAGAAGTTTTTGATCCTTATAAGAAACAGGATCGATTGCCATAAAAAAAAGTTTTACTCAATACTCAATACTTTTATTGCATTTCACATGTTGATTCTTAGGTGGTAAACTTATAATTAGAGAGCATTTTAAAGGTACTATTAATTAATAAAAACAAGTAAAATTTTAAGTTATGACTTTATATGTCTATCACTTAGATACTCGTTTATCGAGTAGTAGCTTTTATTTAGCAAAAATACTCTAAGTTTTTTCAAAAATATGTTAATTTTCTCTTCTTTTTCACATTACATAGGGACTTGTAGAGTGCATTTTTAATCGAGAACTTGGTAAGTTTAGCCTAGATCGGTGTCTAAGTAGATAGCGTGTCTGAATGTCTTCACGTTTTGAATAAAATTCTTGATGTTTCCGCACGAATTTGCACGTTTCTAAAATGTATATTCCATTCCCAACCAGGGAAGGGTTAACATATTATGTTTTTTTAAAGAAAGGTTTACAACTATCTGTTTGCTCAATGTTTACTAAGATTCTAACCAATTTCTTTTGCAGGGTGAAAAGTGTTTGTGCACCTGTGCTGTTTCCCCAAAGGGTGATACCATAGCTAAGCCATGCATAGGCATAAGCGTAATAGGTGGAGAGCTGTTTGTAAATTGGTGGTCTTTTTTATTTCACGAAGGGCGTAAGATAATTTAGAATTTTTTGAGTGAGTTTTCTGTATGTGTGATTTCCAGTTTATATGTGTGTTAATAACTATTCCGAGTAGGGCAACTTCGTCAACGGTTTCTAATTTTGAATTGTTGAAAATAAAATAAAGGTTTTTTTTGGTAAGGGTGGAAAGTTATTAATTTGGTTTTGGAGTAGTTTATCTCGAGGTTGTGTTCGTTCATCCAGTTGCATGTTTTAGTAAGTATGGAATTGAGAGTTTCTTCTATATTTACATCGTTTTGGCATGAGACTAATATGGATATATCGTCCGCGAATAAGACACATGGCCCTTCTATGGTCTTAGGTAGGTCATTAATATACAGTAAAAATAAGAGGCATCCTATGACGCTTCCTTGAGGAATTGAGCCGTTAATTGCTTTACTATATGATCGGATTTTTTCGATTTCATTAGTGTTATGGTTACAGTATTCTATTTCAACTAATTGTTCCCTGTTCTTTAGATACGATGTTAGCCATTCGTGAGCCTTCCTGCGTATACCTAATCCGTATAATTTATTTAGCAATATCCTAAATTGTACTTTGTCATAGGCTTTGGTCATGTCAAGTAATATTCCTATTGCGTATTTTTTGTTATTAATAATAATATATTTTTGTGAAAACTGCCCATTTTCCTGCTGACCGTACATTTTTTTCAAAATCTGTGAATGCAGATCAAAATTTCTCAAAAAGTTAAGGACAGTCTCGTAAGACCGTTTTCCTGTATAACGATTACGGTAGCTGCCCTTACTGCCCCATCTCAAAAATCCACCCTGTATACTATTGCCATGAATTTTTTCACTAATCCAAACCCAACCATTTAGCTGGCAGGGGGGGGGGGGCACTTGACTCTAATAAAAAATAGCACTTAAAGCTTAATATTACGCAAACGGATCCCTTAATTGAAAAATGGTTCTGACAAACCCACAATGTTTTTGAACGCCTATCCAACGATACTCCACACAATGGAATAGACCAGACCCATTTCACGTGTACGGGAGGTACCCTAAAAAAAATTGTTTTTCATGGTTTTATTTGACGACTCTTTCGAAATGATTAATATGTATACCCATGCCAAATTACAGTTTTCTAGTACTAAGTGTCTCTGAGCTTAGCCGGGGACAGACGGACGGATGGACAGACAGACAGACGGACATGGCGAAACTATAAGGGTTCCTTGTTGACTACGGAACCCTAAAAATCATCGACAAAAATTGAGGTTATAAAACTAACTTCAATTGTCGAATGAAAAACATCTCAAAGGTTATTTAAAATTTGATTGTAGGGTTAGGTTTTCAATTAATTATATCAAAGCACTCAATTTGTAAGTGGCATGCAGAGGTACGTTTTCTGATCCATTTGCTTACAGTTTTATCAGATACTTTTGGAACAAACCATATTTGTTTTTATCAGTCCGTACCTTAGTATATTAACATTATAATAGTCGAAAATTGAAATGTTTTTTTATCGGCAGCTTCAGGTGTGACCTTGTTAGATGGCTGTGATGTCTTCATCAATATCTGGTCAATCCATCGCAACCCAAAGTACTGGGGAGATGACGCGGAGCTGTTCCGACCTGAACGGTTCCTCAACACGGCGCTCACGCATCCCGCTGCCTTCATGCCGTTCAGCTATGGACCAAGGAGTTGTTTAGGTAAATATTGAGAAGGTTTATGAAAAGTTATGTGGAGGTATATTATCTTTTCTTCTCGGTTTCCTCATTTAGGTCTCAAATAATGCCTCGTCCATATGGTTCAAGTCTCGTTCTTTTAATTACAAAAATAATGTCTTTTAACTGCTCCCAAGTTGCGATGGTAATGTTATTTATTTTTTACATACTTCCTTGACATAATCTTTTTTTTTTGACAATAAATACCTACAATTTTAATTTAAAAAAGGTTCTAAATTGTATTATTTTAATAATATTTTATAACGTTTTTTTTGTAATGTTTTGTTAATGTGAGAACATTGTAGGCTTAATGGACTGTAGCTTTGTAAACCATTTTCTATCTTGTTATGTACTTGGTTCTTGTTGACGGGCCTACACTGTCCTCCCATACCTATTACCACTGTAACTTGAAAACATTGTAAAAGCCCATTATTTTTAAAAGAATAACCGTGGAGTTTCTTGCCGGCTCTTCTCCATAGGAAACGAACCAATTGGAACCGTGCACCTAGCTTCTGACGTTTCATAAGTGCCCATGTAGGCTTATGTGAAATAAAATATTTTGATTTTGATTTTGAATGCCACTTATCTTTGCTTACGCAAGTGCAATTACCCACTTCTCAATTTTTCTACTAGATAGTGCAGTTGATAAAAAGATAATCATGTTTACAAAAAAGTTTAAAGTGCAGAATTGTAACCTATTTGCTTAGCACTCAATAATTTGGTAAGGTCACAACAGATGAGAGTATAAACTTTTAAGATACTTGATGCGTGCAAATATTTGAACAAACGGGAGTGATGTAATTTTTACTTTAACTAACACTATGTATACTCGTTTTTTTTTATTATGACAATTATCTCCTCATAAGATTTTACGATGCAAAAAGATCTGTAGGTGAAACATATCCCCGACCAAGACTAGAGAATACTATATTAGAGAATACTATGTTAAAAATAAAACATTTTTTCAGGATATCAATATGCCATGATGTCAATGAAGACAGTTCTAGCAACACTACTGCGTCGATACCGCATATTACCAAGTGAAACTAAGAATGGAACGACTGAAGCAAAGAATGGAACGACTGAAGCAAAGAACGGATCGAGTGATGCAAATAATGATCCAAACAAACCAAAGCTGAGAGTAAAGTTTGACATTATGCTGAAGCACGTGAACAATTTTGAAATACAACTTGAATCGAGAACTTGATTTAATTATATTTCTAAAGGTGTACACACATTTATAGTAGATAAGTTCCGTGCAAATGCATGATGTCCCGGAATTAACACACAACGTCTTTATGTTCTCATAACTCGTCAAAATGTAGGGAACAGCTGATTTTTTTTCGCGATTTCAGGTTTGGTCCCATAGTAAAAGTTGTTCATAATGATGATTAAAATGACCCCTTAAGAGGTTGTGTGTTTATTCTGGAACATGGTGTATATAAGAATTAATACTATTGTAAAAAAACCTGATAATAATATACTTATACAATAATTAATAGGTACTATTGTAAAAAACCAGATAGATAGGAAATAATTTAATATTTAGTAACAAGGACAATCATTAAGCGTTCATCCTCTATCATAGTTAAATAAAATGTTGCTGTTGGTTTGTTGCCCGACAGGGTCCATAATTGTTTATAATAAGTATTATTTACCATCTGTTGCATACAGATGGATGCAATGATGCATGATGGATTGCAATAAATATATTTGATTAGATTTGCAATACGTGGATTTTAGTGTAACATAATTCCAAAAATTGTAAACAATTTTTAAGTGTAATTAAGATTAAGCAGCTTTTGAATTATAAAAAGTTTAGCACTCGACTCATTTGGTTAGAATTATCTTACTTTTAAAACCTACTT
The DNA here is from genome assembly GCA_948098905.1 of Tiliacea aurago. Lineage (NCBI taxonomy): Eukaryota > Metazoa > Arthropoda > Insecta > Lepidoptera > Noctuidae > Tiliacea > Tiliacea aurago. The sequence goes on along the minus strand of OX402580.1, from coordinate 1,717,199 downwards.
TTATCTAAGATACTTTTGAGTTCAATCTTTTCGTATAAGTAGGTAAAATAAGAAACCTCGGGAAACCTCTTACACCACCTTTCCTCTCCTTTCTCTCATAAATTGTTTTATGGGGTGTTAAGAGTAGAGTTTATTACTAAACTAACTAATTTAATTATATAGTACCTATTTATATTCCTAAGATTTCATGTATTTAGTTTCCTTTTGTTACTTAATTGAAAATGAAACATATTTTTTAAGTTTGTTATTAAGCCAGAATAATGTTAAAATAATTAAATTAAGAACTACTTAAATAATTATTTACTTTGTTTTTTTCGACTACCTATTTCTCATCATAATTATACTTTTATTTTAGGCGGCTTCCGTTATGTAGGCTGCAGTAACAGCCTAAATTATATCTAGATGAAAATATTCTTATTTATAGAATATTAATATAATAATGCTCAATTATAATTTATTCACACTCGATAATATAAAATTAAGTTTTTCAAAAAAACATATGCTATAGCTTGCACAGTTTGTCGCACTCAAGGCAGGATTGCTAAATAGAGCAGAGACTGCAACGACAAGTACCTACTCACGGGTATCAAACGACTATTTTCAACACACTTGAAAGATAAATCGAAGCTACATTTCTTTTTCTTTTTGGATGGGAAATTATCAAATATGTTGGGGGGCGTGTCAGACTTTTACTGACTAAAACCTACCCGGATTTCTTCAGATGCCCGTGTGCCAGGGCCACGATATCCCTTCAGATGCCTGTGTGCCAGGGCCATGATATCCCTTCAGATGCCTGTGTGCCAGGGCCACGATATCCCTTCAGACGCCTGAGTGCCAGGGCCACGATATCCCTTCAGATGCCTGTGTGCCAGGGCCACGATATCCCTTCAGATGCCTGTGTGCCAGGGCCACGATATCCCTTCAGATGCCCGTGTGCCAGGTCCACGATATCCCTTTTGGACAAACTCGCAACCGTAGGATGTTTGGAGGCTACGAAAAACTAAAAACAAAAATAAACATTACTTTTAATTAAATAACACTAGTTAATGTGTATTAGTTGGCAAAAATAAATAATTTGATGATATATAATGTTTTTATCATATTTTATTTATTTACGCAGTTTATATTTATAAAATTCAGCAATGTTAAACGCATGAAGACTCTTTGCTTCGATTTAAAAAAACTGCACTTCTTTGACTGGTTTAAATAATAGTTCGGGGGTTTTATAAATTGTACGTGTCGTAATCCTTCGAAGAATACAAGTTATACGATAAAAAAATACGAGTGTGCTTTAGACCACACGACTGAAGTAAAACTTACAAATATTTATACTAATTGTACTTCCGTAACGCTCTCGTCACTTCCGTAACGACCAATCAGCGCCAAGTTTCGTAGTCACGTGGTCCCAGGTGGCGTGTTCGCTAATGGCGGAGCTTTACCTCATAGCGTCGTTATTTCCCGAGTAAGTAACGTCTAATTTAGAGTTTACAGCTACTTTTTAATATTTTGAATCTTATTATAGTTCAAAGTGATATAAAATTAATAATTATTAGTGAAAATCAAATAAATTGTGCAATGGTGAATAATTTTGATTCGGATCAAGAAGTGCAGGTGGGCAACGACTTGGTGTTTACATCAAGCCGTTAACGCCGGCTACCACGAAGCGATTCGAGCTCTTCGCAATCCGATTCTTAGGATACTGAGGTAAAACGGCGGAAATGCAGGTCAGTCATCAGATATTTTAAATCTTGTTAATCATGTGTCTGTGCTTACTAATTTTTTATGTGTGGGTGCATTGTGTTCGATTCCGAATAACCCTAAGTGGCACATATGCCTGAACCAGTTCCTGGACCTAGCTCCTTTTAGAATTTAGTTTGAACCGCTCGCAGGCGGCTAGCAAATATATCCAGTGGAGTTCTGCGTTTAAATTTAAGGGTCGTTAGCACGTTGCTTAAGAACCCCAAGGTGCCTCGCTTGAATCCAAATCGGGTGAATCGACTTAAAGCGTTACAAAAGTTTGGTAATTCGTCGTAGAAGGATGTGAGCTATGCAAATTACAGTTTTCTAGTACTAAGTGTCTCTGAGCTTAGCCGGGGACAGACGGACGGATGGACAGACAGACAGACGGACATGGCGAAACTATAAGGGTTCCTTGTTGACTACGGAACCCTAAAAATCATCGACAAAAATTGAGGTTATAAAACTAACTTCAATTGTCGAATGAAAAACATCTCAAAGGTTATTTAAAATTTGATTGTAGGGTTAGGTTTTCAATTAATTATATCAAAGCACTCAATTTGTAAGTGGCATGCAGAGGTACGTTTTCTGATCCATTTGCTTACAGTTTTATCAGATACTTTTGGAACAAACCATATTTGTTTTTATCAGTCCGTACCTTAGTATATTAACATTATAATAGTCGAAAATTGAAATGTTTTTTTATCGGCAGCTTCAGGTGTGACCTTGTTAGATGGCTGTGATGTCTTCATCAATATCTGGTCAATCCATCGCAACCCAAAGTACTGGGGAGATGACGCGGAGCTGTTCCGACCTGAACGGTTCCTCAACACGGCGCTCACGCATCCCGCTGCCTTCATGCCGTTCAGCTATGGACCAAGGAGTTGTTTAGGTAAATATTGAGAAGGTTTATGAAAAGTTATGTGGAGGTATATTATCTTTTCTTCTCGGTTTCCTCATTTAGGTCTCAAATAATGCCTCGTCCATATGGTTCAAGTCTCGTTCTTTTAATTACAAAAATAATGTCTTTTAACTGCTCCCAAGTTGCGATGGTAATGTTATTTATTTTTTACATACTTCCTTGACATAATCTTTTTTTTTTGACAATAAATACCTACAATTTTAATTTAAAAAAGGTTCTAAATTGTATTATTTTAATAATATTTTATAACGTTTTTTTTGTAATGTTTTGTTAATGTGAGAACATTGTAGGCTTAATGGACTGTAGCTTTGTAAACCATTTTCTATCTTGTTATGTACTTGGTTCTTGTTGACGGGCCTACACTGTCCTCCCATACCTATTACCACTGTAACTTGAAAACATTGTAAAAGCCCATTATTTTTAAAAGAATAACCGTGGAGTTTCTTGCCGGCTCTTCTCCATAGGAAACGAACCAATTGGAACCGTGCACCTAGCTTCTGACGTTTCATAAGTGCCCATGTAGGCTTATGTGAAATAAAATATTTTGATTTTGATTTTGAATGCCACTTATCTTTGCTTACGCAAGTGCAATTACCCACTTCTCAATTTTTCTACTAGATAGTGCAGTTGATAAAAAGATAATCATGTTTACAAAAAAGTTTAAAGTGCAGAATTGTAACCTATTTGCTTAGCACTCAATAATTTGGTAAGGTCACAACAGATGAGAGTATAAACTTTTAAGATACTTGATGCGTGCAAATATTTGAACAAACGGGAGTGATGTAATTTTTACTTTAACTAACACTATGTATACTCGTTTTTTTTTATTATGACAATTATCTCCTCATAAGATTTTACGATGCAAAAAGATCTGTAGGTGAAACATATCCCCGACCAAGACTAGAGAATACTATATTAGAGAATACTATGTTAAAAATAAAACATTTTTTCAGGATATCAATATGCCATGATGTCAATGAAGACAGTTCTAGCAACACTACTGCGTCGATACCGCATATTACCAAGTGAAACTAAGAATGGAACGACTGAAGCAAAGAATGGAACGACTGAAGCAAAGAACGGATCGAGTGATGCAAATAATGATCCAAACAAACCAAAGCTGAGAGTAAAGTTTGACATTATGCTGAAGCACGTGAACAATTTTGAAATACAACTTGAATCGAGAACTTGATTTAATTATATTTCTAAAGGTGTACACACATTTATAGTAGATAAGTTCCGTGCAAATGCATGATGTCCCGGAATTAACACACAACGTCTTTATGTTCTCATAACTCGTCAAAATGTAGGGAACAGCTGATTTTTTTTCGCGATTTCAGGTTTGGTCCCATAGTAAAAGTTGTTCATAATGATGATTAAAATGACCCCTTAAGAGGTTGTGTGTTTATTCTGGAACATGGTGTATATAAGAATTAATACTATTGTAAAAAAACCTGATAATAATATACTTATACAATAATTAATAGGTACTATTGTAAAAAACCAGATAGATAGGAAATAATTTAATATTTAGTAACAAGGACAATCATTAAGCGTTCATCCTCTATCATAGTTAAATAAAATGTTGCTGTTGGTTTGTTGCCCGACAGGGTCCATAATTGTTTATAATAAGTATTATTTACCATCTGTTGCATACAGATGGATGCAATGATGCATGATGGATTGCAATAAATATATTTGATTAGATTTGCAATACGTGGATTTTAGTGTAACATAATTCCAAAAATTGTAAACAATTTTTAAGTGTAATTAAGATTAAGCAGCTTTTGAATTATAAAAAGTTTAGCACTCGACTCATTTGGTTAGAATTATCTTACTTTTAAAACCTACTTTTATCTAAGATACTTTTGAGTTCAATCTTTTCGTATAAGTAGGTAAAATAAGAAACCTCGGGAAACCTCTTACACCACCTTTCCTCTCCTTTCTCTCATAAATTGTTTTATGGGGTGTTAAGAGTAGAGTTTATTACTAAACTAACTAATTTAATTATATAGTACCTATTTATATTCCTAAGATTTCATGTATTTAGTTTCCTTTTGTTACTTAATTGAAAATGAAACATATTTTTTAAGTTTGTTATTAAGCCAGAATAATGTTAAAATAATTAAATTAAGAACTACTTAAATAATTATTTACTTTGTTTTTTTCGACTACCTATTTCTCATCATAATTATACTTTTATTTTAGGCGGCTTCCGTTATGTAGGCTGCAGTAACAGCCTAAATTATATCTAGATGAAAATATTCTTATTTATAGAATATTAATATAATAATGCTCAATTATAATTTATTCACACTCGATAATATAAAATTAAGTTTTTCAAAAAAACATATGCTATAGCTTGCACAGTTTGTCGCACTCAAGGCAGGATTGCTAAATAGAGCAGAGACTGCAACGACAAGTACCTACTCACGGGTATCAAACGACTATTTTCAACACACTTGAAAGATAAATCGAAGCTACATTTCTTTTTCTTTTTGGATGGGAAATTATCAAATATGTTGGGGGGCGTGTCAGACTTTTACTGACTAAAACCTACCCGGATTTCTTCAGATGCCCGTGTGCCAGGGCCACGATATCCCTTCAGATGCCTGTGTGCCAGGGCCATGATATCCCTTCAGATGCCTGTGTGCCAGGGCCACGATATCCCTTCAGACGCCTGAGTGCCAGGGCCACGATATCCCTTCAGATGCCTGTGTGCCAGGGCCACGATATCCCTTCAGATGCCTGTGTGCCAGGGCCACGATATCCCTTCAGATGCCCGTGTGCCAGGTCCACGATATCCCTTTTGGACAAACTCGCAACCGTAGGATGTTTGGAGGCTACGAAAAACTAAAAACAAAAATAAACATTACTTTTAATTAAATAACACTAGTTAATGTGTATTAGTTGGCAAAAATAAATAATTTGATGATATATAATGTTTTTATCATATTTTATTTATTTACGCAGTTTATATTTATAAAATTCAGCAATGTTAAACGCATGAAGACTCTTTGCTTCGATTTAAAAAAACTCCACTTCTTTGACTGGTTTAAATAATAGTTCGGGGGTTTTATAAATTGTACGTGTCGTAATCCTTCGAAGAATACAAGTTATACGATAAAAAAATACGAGTGTGCTTTAGACCACACGACTGAAGTAAAACTTACAAATATTTATACTAATTGTACTTCCGTAACGCTCTCGTCACTTCCGTAACGACCAATCAGCGCCAAGTTTCGTAGTCACGTGGTCCCAGGTGGCGTGTTCGCTAATGGCGGAGCTTTACCTCATAGCGTCGTTATTTCCCGAGTAAGTAACGTCTAATTTAGAGTTTACAGCTACTTTTTAATATTTTGAATCTTATTATAGTTCAAAGTGATATAAAATTAATAATTATTAGTGAAAATCAAATAAATTGTGCAATGGTGAATAATTTTGATTCGGATCAAGAAGTGCAGGTGGGCAACGACTTGGTGTTTACATCAAGCCGTTAACGCCGGCTACCACGAAGCGATTCGAGCTCTTCGCAATCCGATTCTTAGGATACTGAGGTAAAACGGCGGAAATGCAGGTCAGTCATCAGATATTTTAAATCTTGTTAATCATGTGCTTACTAATTTTTTATGTGTGGGTGCATTGTGTTCGATTCCGAATAACCCTAAGTGGCACATATGCCTGAACCAGTTCCTGGACCTAGCTCCTTTTAGAATTTAGTTTGAACCGCTCGCAGGCGGCTAGCAAATATATCCAGTGGAGTTCTGCGTTTAAATTTAAGGGTCGTTAGCACGTTGCTTAAGAACCCCAAGGTGCCTCGCTTGAATCCAAATCGGGTGAATCGACTTAAAGCGTTACAAAAGTTTGGTAATTCGTCGTAGAAGGATGTGAGCTATGCAGACGCATTCAAGATTCATAACGCTGCACCCGGCTTTGTCGAGCTCGTTAATATACTTCGACAGTTTGTTATGGGTAACGATTAGGCACCGAATCCCGAGAGATTGATAGCAGCCCTATGTAATGCATGCCTTAATTACTAGAGTTACTCAATCAAAGCTCATCAAAAGTCCACGAAATTAGTGAGGGAAATCATGCAGCTAGTTTGCGGAAAATTACCTGAATTCATTGTAAATTTCCGGGAGCGCATCCTGAGCGAAATTGCTAATTTAAACATTCATGAAGGTCTGCGTAAGATCCCTCCGAGTTCTAATTGCTTATTTGACGTTCGATAACATTTTGGAATTATTTTTGCCCTCATCAAAATCCCACAAAATTTCTGAGGAAATCATGCAGCTAGTTTGCGGAAAACGAGCTGGATATGAACGTCAGCGCAGCCTTCGCGCAATGACTTCAGCGTGACGTTATCATCATCATCACTTCCTCAAGCTTTCGAGCGGTGAATCACACAGCCAGCCAACACCCACGGCTTCAACGGGTATCCTGACCACCAGCAAGCAGCAGACGCGCATTCCTGGTCATCACCTCATCAGCAATCTTGGCACAGCACACTGCACTTTCGGCCGGTCCACAAGCAGAGAATATTATACCTCTCCTGGTCGACGCCAGCACTCAGCCATAACCCGGCGCTGTACTACATCCGACGCACTGGAGCATAACGTAGCGCCACCCCGACTCACTGGGGAATCACCGCAGACAGTTCCGACTCACTGAGAACTATGCGGCACCCGGTTCCGACTCACTGGAACCCTCTACTGGCACTGGCAATTATCGCAAGATACACGACACAGCCCACTATCGACCTCCGGTCTCCGGAGGGGAGTGATGTAGCGGCATCACATGCGAACTACGCGTCACACTGATGTCACGCAAAACCCTGCATCGCGCAAGCAGAGTTTACCGCGCGACTAGCATATATACAACATCCCGACATCAATCGTTGGGGAGTTGCCCACCAGACACAACACCCGTCTGGTCGGAGGATCCTTCCTTTTCTATAGAGGATGAGTGAACTTTACACCCTGTTCTTCATGCCTCTAAATTGTCATCAAACCCTCTCAAGTGATAGAATTCATACGGATCATTTGGAACACCAAAGAAAACTTTATGACCACACCAGTTCTTCCGAGGCTGTCTACGAGCTTATCGGAGACAGTGGCAGACGCTGCGGGCTCCGGAGGCCCTTCTCGGGATGATCACTGGAATGCTTTTGCCATTTACCTCCAAACCACCCAACAAGACTCGGTCAATTCTATCGCTCTCGCGAAGAGAGTTATTCGTAAGGGAAAAATTGATTTGAAAGAGGCGCAGATTATTTTAGGCACTATCAACCTTGCTAACTTTGTCTTTCAGGTCGTATTCATTGTCGCCAACTTCAAATTCTTTCTCTGGCTCTTAAGCGTCTCCTCACAAACTGGTAGCAACATCACAAACGGTCGCGAAAGGTCGGAAATGGTGCGTCACAACTTTAGAAAAGTAGAGCCTTAGGAGCGGCTTGCACCCGGAGGTGAATCACCATTTCATGACCGCGGATGCTGCAGATTACGGGTGGGGAGCACAGTTAGATGATCTTTCGGTTTTAGGAAAGTGGAAACCAGACCAGCGCCGTTGGCACTGCAATCGAAAGGAAATAGTTGTTTTGTTTTCAGTATAGCAGCAGTCAACATTTTCGAAATCGCCTTCGCGGTCGCCATGTGTGCCTGCAATCGGACAATCGCACAGTTGTATCCTACGTTTGAAAAGAAGGCGGCACACGATCAGCGGCCTTACTCCATATATGACTTACCAACTCTTGAGTCTTGAAAAACAGCGTTTCCATGACTGTAGAATATATTCCAGGGAGATTCAATGACGTCGCAGTTAGCTTGTCCCACGGGAAACAGGAGGCAGTGTAGCACCTACTAAGACTAGCAGCTCTAAGGAATGTTTTTCTCAAATTTGGAGTTCCACAAATCGACCTCTGTGCCTGTGTCATGTTCGTGAACGGGCGCCATCAGTAGGGTCTGGTCATCTCTTAGCGGCCTTGGCTTATTTTAATTTAAGTTTTGAATTGTTTTTTTTTTATATTTTTGTTACGGACGCCTTTGACGTTTTGCATCGTTCTCACATGTTTAATTTCAACACGAATGATGTAACCAATATTTTGTAACCATATGTTAATTTAAAAGAGTGTCCGTGGAGTTTCTTGCCCGTTCTTCTCCATAGGTACCTACTAAGCTTTGGAATGGGCAACTAGCTTCATTTTGATGACTGACCGACCCCCTTGACAATTCAAAAGTGCCTGTAATTGGTTTATTTGAAATAAATGCTTTGAGTTTGAGTTTGAGTTTGACCCTGTTACTAAAAGTTGTTCAGACTCATCAGCCTATTTTTGCAACGCCTTAAGTCATCAGTGGCTATTTCATATGGCGTGGGTGTACGCGGCACCAAGCCTCATCCCTTGAGTTCTTCACTATCTAAATTCAGCTCCAGGCGTCTTTACACTGGCTTCAATGTAGAGAAGAGCATATATCGGATCTTCAACGTCGAGCACTTTGCAGATCCTTGAGAATCACAAACCTAGCTTGACTTCTAGTAGATCAGAGCACGGGCTTTCCACCTACTCGAGTTCAAGACATGGAGCTTTGTTTAGAAGTTACCGGGTGATGTGGAATAACTAGTAATTGGTCAGATGCTGAAAGGTCCCTGCTCCGATCTAGTTGGAGGGTGGGTCCACACTAAGAACTTACAAGACCCACCCGTCGGTGGGTCAAATGGTATAAAGATTACAATTTTCACTTCAATTGTCCCAATAATATTAGTTTGACAAGATTTTCAGCGTTCCTTTTCATTGAAGAGAGATTAGCTTATACTCGTATTACCATATTGTTGTATAAATCTGTAGTTATATAACCTTTGGACAACCGTCAGACTTCTTAGTACAACCTATTCTTAATGCTATCTCCCTCCAATCTCTTAGAGCAGAGAAGCCCCCTATTGGGGACCCAAGGAACTGATTGCCTGAATTCAGACTAATCCTACTAATAACATTACTTTGTTGAAAGCGTCACGTCGATCGCCTTATGTTTTGTTACTAGCGTCAGGAAGACGAGTCAATGACCTTATTCTACTCAGGCTCTCAGAAAATAACTACATTGATTGAAGCGATCACATCATTCTATACCCAGCGTTACGACTGCGTACAGGCAATCAGGCTGGAAAATATCTTCTCATGCTAACGGAAATATACATAGTCCAGTTAATTCATTACGAAAAGTTTTGGAATTAGGAAGACCAAGACATACATCCGAATGTTGAACTCATTGTTTGTGTCAATTCGAGGTCCCACGCAAAGTGCATCACGGACTGTGATTAGGTAATTGGAAAAAGTTTACTGAAAGATGCAGGTATCTCTGCATCTTCTGAAAATATCCGCTCAGCTGTATCTTCTTAGAATTGGTGGGAAAATTTTCCAATCGAAGATATCCTCTCGCGGTAATTGGCGCAGACCGAATACTTTTGCCAAATATTTTATTGACAGATTATAGGTAAAGTTGTCATTTCAATATATCTGCCCCGCCAAGACGAGCCAAGCGAAGCGCAAGGGCACTACCTACCTTTTCTCGAAGTGTTTCGTCGTTTTTTTTAACCCTCATAGAGTTGGTTTCCGATGTACCAGATAGTTCATATTCCAGGATATGATGTCAATAATAGACTAATTGAACATACAAAGTCTCAATTGAATAGCTTTAATACTTTAGATTTTATTGTTAACTAAAATACACCGATTTCGTCACTGACCCACTGATGATCATCAAAATGTTTGGCTACTTCCGGAAGTGCTAGACAGCTGAAATTTGGTATGTAATCTAAGTTTAGTATACAACCAACAAAAAAATTCATAACTTATAACTTTCGCCCCCCATCCACTAAAATGGGGGGGGGGGGTGGAAGTTTGTATGAGACTTCAAAATGTTAGGGTACTTCCTGAAGTGCTAGAAAGCTGAAATTTGGTATGTAAACTGAGACAGAGAATGGGCTATGAAAATCGGCACTGCTGATGTGCAAGAAATACACCCCAAAAAAAGAAGAAAAAATTAAACACTAAAAAGTCTGCCTAGCAACTTACAAAAAGAACTGAAATCCCACCAAAAACATTTCATGTAAAATGTTGCCAAGATGACCACACAGATCTCATGTAGAGCCAAGCTTCTGAATCTACACGGCCTAACTCTACCGACCCTAACTTCACAAATTCTACATATCAGTAAAAATGTAGTCAGTGAGATCTGAAATCTTTTTCGTAGGGCAAACCTTATGTGGTCGTCTTAGCAACATTTTACATGAAATGTTTTTGGTGGGTGTATATCTCTCGAAGAATTTTAAACCGGTATATGATAAAATCGATGGTTTCTTGATCGTTGTTAATCCGATATTATCTAGAATAATACGTTACCCCATATTAAATTATGTAAAATAATTAATATTTTTAGGTACCTACATTGGATGGTATAGCTAGAGGTACTTATTCTGATTTGTTGAATACATGTTGGTTTATGTGGTTTTATTTTTTCAGTAAATATTATCATAATATCTTCACATAGCGATATTTAACTAGAATCAGTTCTATTTAACTGTAAATTTTGACGTTCAAATGTGCCTTCTAAGTGTCTGAAATAGATGATTTGATTTGAGTTTGACTTTGACCACAGGATGTTTATTTTGCTTTTCATACTTTGTGGAAAAGTTGTAATGTTGATATAAACCAACCAAATATACCTATTGCTAAATTGAAGCATTATTTGCTTTGAACCATATTGCGTCAGGCAAGCCATGTAGGTCCTCGTATATTGTAATATACTTGAACGAGCGTCTACTCTTGGTGAAGTGATGGCAAAGCATGATTGTATCTTTATGTTCTGGGTTTCATTTCTAGGTGTACCAGATAGTATGTCATGTGATTTAATATTTCTTGGAATTTGGAATGCCTTTGGTTCTGGAATATTCTCGAAGTATTAAGTATGCTTTTGTTAAAAAGCAATTTAGATTTTGAATTTGACTCATAGAATATTATTTCGAAAACTATCACAGCTTCTAAGCAGATTTTAATCTAAACATAACATCACATCTGTATTTCCCGAAGGGCCAGGCAGACGTGCATCTATAGTACATCGTGATTTTAATCTACTATTTATAATCACGGGGAAACGCTCTATAGATGTGTCAATCGAATCAATACAGTGTCGCACATCAATGGTTTTCAATCACACACTTTTTCTATACAATACCCTAAAAATATAAGTACTTACTACAAAAAAACTGTATGTATGTCTTAAAACACATGACCAACATCGCACAAAACTATTTTGTCACATCTAGTAGCAGATGCGTCTTCAACGGTCCTAATTTTTATGCGTTCGTTTATTTTGTTCAAATACTGCAGTTCACTTGTTTTATGTTTTCAAAACTACTCCGGTTTCATTCAATTATTTGGGAAAAGTGTTAATTTCTCGACATTTTTTTTAATATAAGTTCAGATAACTTCTTGGGAATGTATTTGTAGATCTAGGTCATTGTTAGGATTGTTTTTTTTAACATTGAGAAATCTAAGCCATCTTTGGTTTTATATTATGTTAGGACAAATCCTCTTACTGCTCATACTCGTCTGGGTGTTAGTATTACGATGGCAGAGGAGACAGATGATAGATCTCTCCTACAAACTCAGTGCAACCAAACATAGGACATTGCCGTTTGTTGGACATTCTTATATATTCCTTGGAAGTGATGAAGGTAAGTGTTTTGACTATTTTTTTATTAATTGAATATGTAGAAAAAATCCTTTTGAAACGGCTACGAAAGCAGCGTTTCTAGTAATATAATGTTAACAAAAAGCTTATACTCAAGACTCTCATTTCGTTTTGTAATTAAGTATCTGTTATCATATGTTAGCCTAGCCTAGTTAAATAAATATTTTTTAGGTTTTGATATTTGCCAAAACATACTTAGGATAAATATCTACCGATAATCTTCTTTATAAAATCTACATGAATTATCATTTAGGTAGTTTAAAAACTATATTTTAGAAACACACTTAAAATCATATAATTTTTTCTTTTTCATCGTGTATGATAGATAGGGCTGTGAAGTTTTGCCTTATGCGATGATCATATATATGAAAACCATTAATTAAATGAATTACTTATTGTAAACAAAAAATGTGTTAAATTATAGTGAACTTGCCATTCTTTTTTGTTAAGGTAAAAGGCGAGAGAGCGCGTGTTTAAAGGCTTGTGCAGACTGGCGCGATATCGTTAGCGCGACGGGTAGCGCGTCCCTTGTCGCTCCCGTCTGTACGAGCCTTAAATCTTTTATATGAATAAACATCTGTCAAAACTGCCTTCACGTTGTACGCCTAAACCATGTTTAGCATTTGACTTGCATCGCGCAAGTCAGATGTTGCTTCAACTTTATTGCATTCCACAGGCAGGAAACTTGCATTGTCTTAGAAATGGGATGGTGCTATTCTTTACTTCCGGCACCACACGGTATCATATATCAGCATCTTGTAAATGGAACTTTAACGTGTTTTTTAGATCGCATGACACAGTTCCAGAAATTGGGACGCGAAGCAATAGTCAACGACGATGGTGTTACGACTATTTGGCAAGGACATCGACTTTATATTGGTAAGTAAGCTAGACCACTAGAGAGCATAAAGTAATAGGCTAGACTGCTAGAGAGCATAAAGTAAGTAAGATAGACCACTAGAGAGCATAAAGTAAGTAGGCTAGACCGCTAGAGAGCATAAAGTAAGTAAGCTAGACCACTAGAGAGCATAAAGTAAGTAGGCTAGACCGCTAGAGAGCATAAAACTATTTACGGCGAAAATTGTACAGCGGCACGTGTCGCGGCGAAGCAATATTTGTATGCACCACAAATAGTTGGTCCAGATCGGGATGTATGTGACTTGTATCTTGTGTATTAATAAAGCCATGATACAAATCTGTTCTGCTTACAGTGACTGCTGATGCCAAACACGCTGAGTTACTTTTGAAAAGCTGTCTGGAGAAAGATGATGCGCTGAAATGTTTGCAACTGATGACTGGCAATGGAAGTATTTTTGCACCTGGTAGGTACTACAATAAACTTACTTTTTATTATAATTTCAATGTTGTCTTCCTTTGCAACAACTCTGTTATACATTTATGTCCAACACATGAGCTGAAAATACTGAAAGTATTGTATTACTTCCAAGAAATGTAACACTGATTTTTTTCCCAAAAATGTATTACAAAGATCTACTTAGCTCTTTAACTAAAAACAATCACTGATCTTACATGGGGTTGTTTCGGAAAGCCCTTGGAAAGAGGCTTCTGTGAATCGTTTTGGACCATTGTAAACGGGCCACCCTGTATACGTAATGTAGTTGCCGATACGAGATAAGTTCAAAACAAATTCTTCAACAGTAAACATCTGGCGTCCCCGTCGTAAGGTCTTGGCTCCAACCTTCAGCCCGAAGAACCTAATCCAGTTTGCAGAGATCTTCTCCCGCCAGAGCTCCATCATGGTGGCACAGCTGCAGGCTGCTGCGGGGAAAGGGGCCTTCTCCATATGGCAGTACATTACCACATATACCATGGATTCTGTTTGTGGTAAGAATATAACTTTTGAAATGTTGTGGAAGTGAAAGTGAAATGAAATGAAATTGTTTATTCTGTAAATAGGATCTTGGAATCACTTTAATACGTCATATAAAAAAAATAAGCTTAAGCTAGATGGAGTCGACATTTCCTATTTGACTAACCCTAAGAAGAAATGGCAAAACAAAATCGGAGGTCAAAGTCTCTTTTAAAGTCCAGATATAATCTTGGTCAGACCATATGAGGACCATGTAGATTAGTGTCTGAGATGGTCTTTTGAGGAAAAAATCGCACGGGTTTTTGGCTACGAAAAACACATAAATATCAATATTTGACATGACTTTACTATGATATGTATGTTATAATATAATATTAATCAATTATCAATTATAATACGTATGAGAGGTTCTGATAGAATGCTCGTTCAACAAGCGTGGTTCTACAAAGACTTTATTAATGTAACTGTTCAGAAGACGATAAGTTAACAAAACGTTTTAATATTACAGAGTCAACCCTAGGCGTCTCAGTGAACTCTCAGAAACAGTCGGAGCAGCCATTTCTGCAGGCTTTTGACAAATGTACTCAACTGGACTCCGCACGACTCTGCAAGCCGTGGCTATATAACATCTCTGTGTACAAGATGACACCGGCGTATAAACAACATGTTCAGTGCAGGGACCATATTTGGAAGTTTGTAGATAAGGTAAAAATTTATTCATCCTGAATTTCTATGTCATCATCATTGACAGCCGTGTGCAACTTAATGCTGAGTATAAGCCTCTTCCATTTTGTGCCATATTTTCCTTTACTGTGCGAGTCTTTTCTCGATCTTATCCGTGGCCTTTGGTAGATCATCCACCAATCTGGCTTTTTGTCTACCATCAGAGATCAGTGATGGTAGCTATATTGTGATGGGTCTTTTTTAGGGTTCCGTAGCCAAATGGCAAAAAACGGAACCCTTATAGATTCCTCATGTCTGTCTGTCCGTCCGTATGTCACTGCCACTTTTTTCCGAAACTATAAGAACTATACTGTTGAAACTTGGTAAGTAGATGTATTATGTGAACCGCATTAAGAATTGCACACAAAAATAGAAAAAAGGGTTTCCTCATACTTAGAACTGAAACTCATAATTTTTTTTTTCATCAAACCCATACGACGTGTCTCATCTATGGATAGGTCTTCAAAAATGATATTGAGGTTCCTAATGTCATTTTTTTCTAAATAGTTTGCGCGAGAGACACTTCCAAAGTGGTAAATGTGAGATTTTAGAAATTACAGGGGGGGGGGGGCTGTAACTTCTAAAATAAGAAAATGATAAAACTAAAAAAAATATATGATGTACAACGTAAAATTCCACCGAAAATTGGTTTCAACGTGATCTAGTAAGTAGATTATTTTTAATACGTCATAAATCGTAAACCGCAATTTACCTTAGATAATAATTGTACGGAACCCTTCGTGCGCGAGTCCGACTCGCACTTGGCCGATTTTTTTATTCTGCTGACAGCATTCAATTAGATCATTCATTCATATCATAGATTATACACAGGGTGGAAAACACCCGTCACAATATACCTACCGGTCATCTCCGCATTCTGTACAGTCATGAGCACGAATATGTAAGCGCATATCAGAATTCAAAACCGATTTTCTCGTGGAATAACGATTGCAACTTTGAGAAAAGATCTGTTTCATAATAGGTTGGGTTCCAAAATACAAAATTCGTAGTAAAATAAAATTTCAATCAGTATCCTATGGCGGAAATCACTTTTATAAGTTGCTGAGTGTATTACATATTGGTGCTCGTGACTGTACATCATGGAATTAAAATAATTGTAAATAGTTAGGTACATAAGATTTGTAACATTCCAGATCATACAATCCAAGAAGCAATCATTGAAAGACGAGAAAGTATCTATGGCTGAATCTGATCAAAGTAAGTAAAGAAAAAAATACGATTCATACTCTGCACTTGTCACTACTTTGAAGAAAAATATCTCTATCTCTAATTTTAAAAGTTTCTTTCTTTCTTTTCTTTTTCTTTTTTTTTTTTAAAAAGCGTTGCCCCACACTATGAATTTTTCATGTATTGTAGGTGCGTTTACAAACATTTAAACTCACATACAGACAGCCAGACCCGGAACAATTACTTGTAGGTCATACAAATATTTGTTCCGTTCGGGAATCGAACCCGCGATACGCAGCGCAGCAGTCAATCGCTTAACCACTGCGCCAACAGTGCCGTCAACGATTCAAGTTCAAGTTTAAAAAATAACTTTTTTAAATCGAATGTTTCGTTTTAGGGTTCCGTAGTAAACGAGAAACCCTTATAGTTTCGCCATGTCCGTCTGTCTGTTTGTCTGTCTGTCTGTCTGTCTGTCCGTCCGTCCGTCTGTCGCCAGCTTAGCTCAGAGACGCTTAGTCCTAGAAAGCTGTAATTTGGCATGGGTATACATATCAATCATGCCAAAAAAATAGTAAAATAAAATTATAAAAAACATTTTTTTTTAGGGTACCTCCCTTACACGTGAAATGGGGATGATATTTTTTTTTCTCGTCTATTCCATGGTGTGGGGTATCGTTGGATAGGCCGTTCAAAAATATTGTGGATTTGGTAAAACCATTTTTCAATTAAGGGATCCGTTTGCGTAATATTAAGCTTTAAAGTGCTAGTTTTTGTTAGAGTCAAGTGTCCCCCCCCTGCCAGCTAAATGGTTGGTTTTGGATATGTGAAAAAATTCATGGCAATAGTATATATAACGAAATTAAAAGGAAAACTATCACAGCTAAGTAGGCTTCACAAGTTAACGAGTAATAGTCGACCAACTTAAATTTGCAGTTGGAGAATTGACCGTAACGTATATCGATGTATGGGAGAGCATGTTTTTCAATGTTAAGTTTGTTTTTGGGATGAATTCATCCTAACTACGGAACCCTTCATTGTGCGTGGTCCGACATGCACTTGGCCGGTTTTTTAATTATTTTGTCTATTATTTACAGCGAAATATCTATACTAACTTTTATAAAGAGGGAGAGTGAATTTTGTGAGTTTGTGTTTATACTCGTATGGAGGGTAATATACAAGCCCTGCTTAGTTTGGGGGTCAATGATCAAAACTAAATAATGTGATGTATATCATTTGTGTTTATATAGGATCACTGTCTGTCATCATCTTTTTCTTTTTTTGCCAATAAAACATTTTGTATTTTGTATTGTATATCAGGAACCACAGCTCCTATTTGAAAACATATTTCACCATTTAAAAGTTACATTATTCCAGATGGATATAGGCTATATATTATGTAATTATATAGCCTATGTCACTCTTACAATGAAGACAAATCTAACGACACCTCATACGTTAAATCAATCAAGCCGATTAGGCTACAGAGCGTGTCAAAGAAATAGACATACATAAACACATACATACTCTCGAAAAACATTACCCTCCTTCTGGGGTACTCGGGTAAAACGAAGTACTTAATTATATTATACTGATGAAATACTATCTTAAATTCATGTAAGCCTAGTTCTTTTTGTTAGGTTACTGCTCAGAACTTGTGCTCAACGTGTCGTAAACAGAATCTAAGTACAAGTAAATAAAAAATTAAGTAGATATGAAAACCTTTTGTCGTGGATCTGTCAATTTGGATAACTGCATGGAACCGTGGAGTTTCTTGCCGGCTCTTCTCCATAGGAAACGACCAATTGGAACCGTGCACATAGCTTCTGACGTTTCATAAGTGCCCATGTAGGCTTATGTGAAATAAAAATATTTTTGATTTTGATTTGATTTGACTTGGATTAATTAAAAACCTAAATAAAATACCTAATATTTATTTTTTTAATTAACTCTTCTATTTCCTAGACATGAAACACGATGGTCTCAAGACTTTCCTGGAACTGCTCATGGACACTTCCGGAGGAGACCGCGGGTACACCGATATAGAACTGCGAGAAGAAACCCTGGTTCTCGTACTAGCTGGTACCGATACCTCTGCAGTGGGTACTGCCTTCACTTCCATGCTGCTGGCGAGATATCCAGATGTACAGGACAAGGTTTATCAAGAGTGAGTTAATGACTGATGGCTGATGAGTGTTATGAATGAGTGGTGATGATGTGTTTTTAATAGGGATATGTATATCTTTATATTTAAATAATATTATTTTATTCCTCAATTATCATTATTGCACCTACCACTGTTTGTGTCTGCATCACCCAAAGGTTGACTGGTAGAAAATGCCTATGGCATTAAGTCCGCCTCTGTACATTTCTGTGCTTTAAGTATTAAATAAATAAACAATTAGTAATAGAATTAATTGTATTTGAGTAATAAGTATAACATTGCATAACATCATAATTATGTATTATAATTAGCATGTCATGATTTCAAAATATTTATAAGATTTGTAGTGATTTTACATAATAAATATAAAATTCAAAGTAAGTGATTAGCCTCAAATGATTTTTGTATCAGGATAGTCATGGAGTGTCTTGTTTGACAATTATCGTAATGGAAACATGATAATTATTTAGGGCGGCGCGTTATGTAGTTGCTAAGTTAATTCTCTTCGAGCGTCGGAACCTCAACGTTATCTTCAAGAAATTTAAAGTCTATCTGATAATATAATTGAGTACCTAAACTAATAGTTTGTTAAATATTGCTATATACCAGGTTTCTATGTGTGCAAGAATATAAATACAGAAATATTCGTAGGTACTGAAAAGGCGTTTCATTACAAGCATGAATATTGTTTTGATTTAACTGATCTTCATTTAATTAACATAATAATGGTTATGAATTTCTCTTCACATAAAAATCTTTATTTCTCTACAAAGGCAATTCATTTTGTCGTTCAAGTGTCATAAATGTGCCTATTTTAAATAAATAATTTGATTTTGACTTCATTGCAGGATCTAGAGTGAATAAGCTTTTAACATAATCTGCATACTATATGACTTGTAATGCAAATTATTTCTGATTTTAAGCACATATCAAAGTGTTTTATGTATTTATGGCAAACAAACATTTGACTGCTGCGTAACAAATGTTAACGTTCGACGGCCGGCAACATAAAACATGTTGCTGAAAAAATAATGTACATAATAATTTTGTAATATCACTTATTTTTCAGATTGCAGGAAGTTTTCGGGGATTCCAAAAGACCTGTCACTGCTGAAGATCTTCCTCTGCTCAAATATCTGGATGCTGTGATAAGAGAAACGTTGCGGCTGTACCCGCCAGTGCCTATAATTGCCAGGAAAGTTGATAAGGAAGTTACTTTGCGTAAGTATGAAGACATTAGTCGTTAATTAATGTATGTTCCTGAATCTTACTAATTTAAGGCGACGATAACCGACTTTTAATGATTTTATACTGAAGATCACGTCTAAACGAGTAGTGTTCATGATTTCAACAAAATATATGTTAAATTAGAGCATTTCTTCAATAATTGTGTATAAATATGTGAATATTTTAGATTTCGTTTATATTACATAGTGAAATTAATTTGTAAAGTTATGTCTAACGCGGATAAAAAACTGAGAATGGCGCAAAATCTACCAAGCGTATTTTTGTGAAACCTTCACCAATTTAAAGATAATTTAATTATTGATCTTTTAGTATACGCGTTTTATTAAAATATATTTTGTTTTGTGTATAATAAATTAAGAATGCGTCAAATTGGGGACAGCGCTCCTTGATGGGCGAACCCTATTACTGGCTGAACGTACGACACGTTGCGTGAGCTCAGTACAGAACACGCAGGTTAACCACTCAAGGTCACTGGCATATATCTGAGTCTTAAATCGCATTGTTAAATTACCTTTATTAATAAATTAAATGTTATTATGACATATTTGCACACCATAAGATACTTATGAATATCGTGGCCCAATTATATTCTACCATTAGTGGAATATAATTGGGCCACGATATTCATAAGTTCTTGATTTGTACCTACATTCTAGCAAATAAATAAATTTGAATTTGAATTAATTATTAAAATCCTTTTGCCCATAAAAAAATAGGTTTCCGCAGCATGTGTTCTTCCAAACAGCTCTTTATTAAATGTAAAAAATATTATAGTGTGTTACTCATATTAGTGGTATTTAAGATTCTTGACTCATAAATCATAAACCAATCTATAAAAAAAACTATACCTATTACCTTTCAGCATCAGGAATAACCTTAGTAAAGGATTGCGGTCTGGTGATCAACATATGGGCCCTACACCGCAACCCTAAGTACTGGGGAGACGACGCGGAGCTGTTCCGACCTGAACGGTTCATCGACACGCCGCTCACGCATCCTGCTGCCTTCATGCCGTTTAGCCATGGACCGAGAGCTTGCATTGGTAAAGAAATAATTTATTTCGCCAATGCACAATTGGTGCTTATCCATTTTGTCAATTTGAGTGTCAAAATTTGTAGGTAGGTAGTCGCAGTAGAGTTTTTAACAGTTCAGTTGTTACAAATCGTTATACTAAGAGTTGCCTAAGCTGTTACATGGATGCGTAAGCGTATAATATATACACAAATCTCACATAATCTAACAGCTATCCGTAGGTCAAACATTTAGTCGTGCAGTAATCAAACCCACGACAAGTACGTCGTCAACCGTGCCGTCAATATGTTGAAACGCGATCGTGTTATTCAACTTATTCACATGGATTGTAAGCGCCCTGACCTCCAAAGTACTACCGTCTGCGTTGCAGTAGCCCCTGATATTTGAAAGATTTCACACATTTGAACGCAGTCCCACCGAGTATGACAGGCAGCACTTCATGATAGTATTTAGTGCCTGCCTTGAACAACAGAGACTCGCTCTTTTTTGCATTATATCTGAAGCCCTGAGCCTCTGCATTTTGCTCACAAACAGACATGAGTTTCCTGGGGGCGCTTATATATGGGGCTAGCAGCACCATGTCATCGGCGTAACTAATGTTATTGACTAGTGTTTCGTCAATAAAACAGCCTACCATATTGCTGCTGAACTCACGAATCTGCCGATCTACGTACGAACGGAAGAGTTTCGGCGAAGTCAGACATTCCTGTCTGACCCCGCACTCCAGCCCGTACAGATCGGATAGCAAGCCTGCCCATTTCACGATATTAGACTGATGGCCGTACCAACATCTAAACAACTCAATCACCGGAAGTGTTGTATAATCATACAGCTTCTTCCATAAACCATCATAGGAACTAACTTTAAAAAAATGGTTTCACAATCTCTTGCAAGTCGCCTATAAGACGGATGTTTATGTCATCCGCTCTTTCAATTCATCGGTAATTCTTCTAAATATGTAAAAAAAAAATGGTTTGAAACATGCGTTCGTTTTTATACACCGATATCACTTCGTGGACAATAGTGTGGGTTATATACGTTTATTCGACTGTAATAAAACGACTTTTTGTAAATGCTGTAATGTATAACTGTTTTTTGTCCCAAATATATAAAATAAAATAGGATACCAGATCGAAGGCTTTGAAAGATCAAGAAAACATACGTACACGCGGGCTTTCCTATCCGTGTTACTATCTGACAGTGTGCTTGAGACAAAGAATAGCGTGCTCTGTTGACAGACCTGTTCTGAAGCCAAATCGGGCATGTTTATTTAACTGCTTGTCAAGCACACTGTCCAACACTTTGGGAATAATCGTAGCTAACAATATGGGCCTTTGTTATTTATGTCAGACGCGTCTCCAGTTCGATGTTTAATAATCGCTCAAACTAAGGTTTTTATTAGGTCTTCAGGCAGATCCGTATGTGAGAAGCAGAAATTTAAAAACATTGCCAGGACTCTGGGCATGGGAACACCTACAATGCTCTATGCTGAGAGAATCGTGCGCAGGTGATTTACAGCGCTTTATGTTTCTCAACACTGCAGCTATCTCTTTCCGTCAATGACCCTCTCATAAACCCTAAAACCACTTCATTGCCAAGTGATTTTTAAAAAGATTGGCTACGGAGACAGACTAACTAACACCCTCCACGCTCGCAAGAAGGCTCGCTTTGCCGCTCAGTTTGTTAGTGTGCTTCCAAAACATACTAAAATCCTTCTTTCTGTGACGATGCGAGATGCAGATGATGCGAGATGATGGGATGTGATGACATGCGTGATATGCATTTTTATTTGTTCTCTACGTTAATTTAGGGCATTTTATCTCACAACTTTGGAGCTTAGCAAACACTATTACAGCAGATCGATATAGTGGAGTCATCACAAGCATCATTCATTCTTATCCCAATATATTTGTGTTTGGCGTAGCTTGTCTTGTTTATTTGGTCACATTTCAGTTGGCGAAAAGTGAAGAGTCACACAACGTTTAACCCGCTCACAGGGTTAAAATAATTTATTTATTTACTATTAACACATTGATTGTTAACGTTTACCCTGACTTGCTCTACACTTAACTTGCCCTAGAAATTATTATGGTATTTTATTGTACATAAAAGGCGGGTTATGAATCTGTACCTTTTTCTCCTGGCTCTGGTGTTCCTCAGGGCTCTAAGTTGGGCCCTTTGCTTTTTTTGGTATTTTTGAATGATCTTTTAGATTTAATAAATTGCAATTGTTTGGCCTACGCTGATGATTTAAAAATATACTGTAGCATATCGGACCTGAGTGATTGTGCGAAGCTTCAAAAGGATCTTGATGTCCTTCAACAATGGTGTTTGAACAACAGAATGACGCTCAATGTTAAAAAATGCCAGACTATTACATTCACAAATAAAGTGAATTATATTAAATTTGATTATCATATTGATGGATCAGTGCTGAGCAGAGTGTCAGTCATCCGTGACCTTGGGGTACTTTTTGATACATCTCTATCTTTCCGTGAACATATAGGTAGCACGGTGACTAAGGCTAAAAGAATGCTTGGCTTTATAATCCGTATGTCGAAACCTTTTCGTAATTATAGTAGCATTATTTTACTTTACAACGCACTAGTAAGGAGCTCCTTGGAATATTGTTCCACTATTTGGTCTCCTTATTATTCAACTTATACTAATAATGTAGAATCTGTTCAGGCCCGTTTTGTTAGGCATTTATGTATGAAGAATGGGATCCGAAAAGCTATACCTGATTATAGCGACAGGTTAAGGCACTTTAAAATGATTAGCTTAAAAGAAAGACGTAACCATTCTGACTTACTAATACTCCATAAAATTATAAACGGTACAATAGACGCACAATTAGTAAACTATTTTAAATTTAGGTCTAGCCAACGTAGTAAGCGTCATCATCGTATTTTTGAATTGCCTACATCCACATTAAATACCACATTTAATAGCCCCTTAACACGTATGGCAAGGCAATATAATGAAAGGTCCAACTTGACAGATTACCCTATTGATATTTTCTCCATGAGTTTCGCTTCATACAGGCGTGCCCTATTCAAACAGTGCGAAGAGTGCACGTCTGTGTAGCTCAAATTGGTTTGTTTTGTCGTGTTCTGGATTTGGGTCTCTGGACACACTTTTAATTTTTTACACTTTTAATTTTTTCTCTTTTGTCTCTAATATTCATATGTTAAATGTCATGCATACCTGTTATTTGCATGGTTACTAAAGTGCCAATTTTATATGTTATTTATTTTTGAATTGTAAGTGACTATGCTGTTGGTGTGCTTATTATAAATAAATAAATAAATAACTATTTTATAACGTTGCATCATTCCAGGTTATCAATACGCGATGATGTCAATGAAGACCGCGCTGTCAGCTTTCCTGCGTCAGTACAGGATCCTGCCAGCCACTGCTACTGAAGACCTGAAGCCGTTGAGGGTCAAGTTTGACGTCATGATGAAGGACGTTGACAATTTCACCATACAGCTTGAAGAAAGACTGTGAACAGCTTATGCCATAGAGCATAGCTTTAAATTGCTTTGCCGTTCAAGGATTTCTCAATTAGAACAAAAATCATTGGATTTTGGAAGTTTGAGAGTGTGTAAATGTTTTACTTTTTGGTGTATTAAATTATGTCGGATTATTATTTCGGAATTGTAATTTCTTTCTCGTGCTGTTCGAGCTTTATTATTCGAGGTATTCTTTATTATTTTTATCGTGCGACTGTACCTGTTTCGCCAGTGTTAATGCATTACCATAAAATAGTGCGTTTAAATTGGTTAGCACGACAGTCCACGTCACGGCACGTCAGTGTAACACTTTTGTTTTGTTATTATTTCATACGATACACATCCCCCAAGGGCCACCCCGCCACACCTCAACATAGTAAAATTGGTTTCCGTTATCCCCATATGTTTTTATGCCCTATCACTATTATGCTAATAGTCATTACGCCAAGTAACATCATGCGAATTAAAATTATGCTTTAAACAAATTATCCAATAAGATAATTATGTCAACCGTAACTGTATGCCGATAATGATTATGGCTTAAAATTATTATACCAAACAGTAACGCAACCATGGCAGGCATTGGCCGTAACGGACCCCGTCAATTTGTGCTGACATATCTTTGAGGTGCGCGTGGAACACAACGCGCCGTTGACCCGGGCCCTTTATCGCACGGTGAGCTACCCATTGCTCACCGTCCGCAAGCCTGCGGCGACTAGGGGCGTGAGGGCGCGAATTTTGCCTCTCCCTCACGCGTTCCACCTCCTTTTTCGCGAGCGTTACTGCTTCGCAGAAAGAGGTGACGGCCTCCCATGCACTTTCGCTACGAACCATGGCCTGAACCAGAGCCAGATGCGAGATATCGCTGCCGCCGATCGCCTCCGCGAGGACACGGTGGTGTTTCACTCAAGCCGGGCAGACCTCCGCCATATTATGCCCCACTGTGTTCTCCGGGCAACCCACACAGTGGTAATACCCGCCCAGGTGGAAACACCTGGACGTTTCTTCCCGCCTTATCCTGAACAGGAACCTCCCGAAACAACCATGCCAATAGATCCTATTTCATATGAGAATAAAAAAACTCTATTAGACCTACAGAGTACTGTATTCCCTGAAGGGTTAGGCAGAGGTGTACCTATAGTACAACCACATAAAATTTCGCCAGTTTTGTTTATGTACCATGTAATAGGGGGCGAGCCTATTGCCACTAACCGGGCACAAACTCAGACTTCGGACTGTAACTGAGAAATTCCAGACGAAAAACCCAATGACACTTTGCCTGACCCAGAAATCGAACCCTCGACCTCATGCCCAATAGCAGCGGTTGCAACCAATACACCAACGAGGCAGTTTTTTATAAAAATGTGGACGCGAACGAAGTCGTAAGACACCACAATATACATTTAACAGCCTCGTTTAGCGAAATTGAATGTGGGTGTACTATTATTATAGCTAGGTATACGTCTGCCTAACCCTTCGAGGAATACAGTCGTGATCCTATGTTATTTTTATAAAATATAAATACATAGGTACATACATAAACTCACGTCTTTTTCCCATGGGGGGGTAGGCAGATACTATAGAACGCCACCTGCTACGCTACTTAAAAAGCCTTTTGCTTCGTTTACATTCATGAATCTGGTCATATACGCACGCTTGTTCCGAGTACTACACACCTGACCTTTCTGAAGACCATCACCAATTAGGGCAGTATTTATTATTTATGTCCTAGGCCTTTACCTAGGGCAGGCCTCCCGGCATTTCCACTCACAGCTGCTTTGACAAATACTTTTTGTTAGTCGCTTCCACTCACATCTGCTTTGACAAATACTTTTTGTTAGTCGCCTTTCATTCATCCATTCTATTTCAACACAAATTCCAAAAACAACAAATTCCAAACATACAACAGTAAGCGTCCACAGTAAAAAATACAGCATGATATTGACACAATTGAAGAGGTTGAGAGTACAAAGTTCCTAGGGATAACGATAGACAAATACTGTAACTGGAAAGCTGCTATTGATGAACTCTGCACAAAGGTATAGGTTCGTATTGGTTCTTTAAAGATTAACACGTGTGGCTAGTGTTGATGTGCATACCATAGCTATGTCTCATCAATTTTGCGTTATGGCATCATAATATGGGGTAATTTTGTAGAACTTGGCATTGTTTCGAGGTCAAAAGAAATGCATTCGCTCAATATGTGGAGCGCACCCTCTGGACAGCTGTGTTCCATTATTTAAAAAAATAACAATATTATCACTCACAGCACTATATATTTTTGAAATTTGTATTTTTGTGTACCAAAATAAGCATGAATTTCAACCGCATAATGACGTTGTATACTAACTAACCTACCCGCAAAGTTCACATGCTTTGTGTACCTAGACGAAATAATAAACTAATGCATTTTGTATGGCGACCAAAGTTTATAATAAACTACCAGATTGTTTCAAAACTCTTAACTTTAGGACATTTAAATGTAAATTATTCAATTATGTCTTAAGTAAATGACTATAATGACTATTGATTTTATGAATGAAAAATTGACTTAAATATTAGGAATTAATTATATTCTTTTCTTATTATCTCTTTGGCTTAATTTCTGGCATTTCCATAACAAATATTTAATTCATTTTATATCTAACAAACTAACTGAAACCCTAGAAATGTATTTGTACGTCGGAAACGGCAGAATATTATGAACTTTAATAAAACTATGTAACAACTCTGTAACAATAATCGGACAAATAAATGGACTGGTATGACATTACTATCACCAAACTATCAAAGCGTACTCTTTTTAAATTTTGTCACTACATCTTCTTTTAAACCGCGCCGTTGCCTTATCACATAATTTTTTAGCCTATACTTCATAGTCACGCTACACATGGTTCGCAAGGAACACATTTCCACAGCATTGATTCTTCTTTCATGCTTTTTTTGCCACACTTCCACATATATAAGCATGGGTAGCAGCACAAAACTGTGAACAGCCAGTCAAACCTTTTTGGGCATCTACTGGTTGGTCACAATTGCATGTATAGCACAATTCACTTTATTTCCCGCATTTATTCTTTATAAAACGTCCCTG
Organism: Tiliacea aurago; assembly: GCA_948098905.1. Taxonomy (NCBI): domain Eukaryota; kingdom Metazoa; phylum Arthropoda; class Insecta; order Lepidoptera; family Noctuidae; genus Tiliacea; species Tiliacea aurago. Next base: position 1,690,005 of record OX402580.1, on the reverse strand, counting down.
TATACCTACTACGTTTGTAATTTATGGTTTCAGCAGCCAGAATAAACAAAGATTCAGGACTGGGTACGTGAAGTACAGTTGTCCGTTTGAGAAGCAGTTAGTCCTGAGGTCGACTTTTCAGTCTTCAGTAGGGATTTCCCATTGCTTGCGAAGTTTTTTTTCTTTTTTAGTGAATTAACAAAAAGTTAAGGATAGTCTCCTAAGACCAATTTCATGTAAGTAGGTACAACGGTTAAAGTATCCACCCTTACTGCCCCATCTCAAAAATCCACCCTTTATTTATGTCACTAATCGATACGGTCAATGTTAAAGATACAATTTCTCCAAGAAACATTAGGTCTTACACTCGTCTAACGTAAAAGATATCCATGAAATCTAATATTTAGTACATAAGAACTTGAATTAACATTAGGTACCTAGACTAGAACTACTCACTTTCCACAAGTAAAAGACACGTTATAATTGTCTTATAACTCTAACATCCAAAGACTTTCTATGAAGTACAAGCTTGCTAATTTATCTTTAAAGTACCTTGTTTTGGTGGATGGTGAAAATTTTTGTGAATATAGTTTCAAAAAAGGTTTAGAACGCTCACAGCAATAAAATCTAGACATGTCCGATTATGATAATTTTGCAGAAGGCTTCATGAATTGAATTTGAAAAATGACAAATTTTAAGTATTTGTAACGAGGGGTCTCATTTCGAACAACTTATCAGTAAAATGATTAAAGTATAACAAAATTATAATTTTAAATAGTTAAAGTATCAATGTCTTGCTAGGTAATAATTTTCTTTCATGTTTACGTGTCCTTAATCTTATTAGAATTGATGATAAAATCTTTATGTTAGATTTCATGATCTTTTTTATTTCTAAGACCAAATATTTTTAGAGATTTTATCCTGAGCAATAATCCTATCGATTAGTAGAATAAAATAGCGAGTGTTTTTTTGTTTTTATTTTTAGCTGGTTCGATTCCCGGTTTAGGTAAGCTTGTCGAGAAATCTGTGAATACAGATTTATTTCTTTTTAAAATTAAAGGAATGTTTCCTTTAAGTAAAATAATTTATAGTGGTTTCCCTTCAGAGCCCATTGATTTTTTCCACCCTGTGTATATTTAGAAGAGGATATATAATGTAGTTTGTGGAGATAAATATACATTTTTTTTTTATATAATAATATCGAAAATAATTCACCCGATTTTTAGATTAATCCGTTGTTCAATGTACTAGGTCTATTTCGAAACATGAGTAGATGTAAGTATGTCAGGAGAGAAAGATTTTCAATGCTCTTTCTCTCTAGAAATGAGACACGGTGATTTTTCGCAACTAAAAAAAAACAAACAATTGTCAAGTCAGCCAGAAAGGTAATACTGCTAGTTATTCCAAGGGGATTATTTTCATTGACTTCGTTCCCAAACGGCAGGAGTTCCGTGGAGTTTCTATCTGAGATAATCCAGAAGACTACGAGGCTGGCGACTCCAACCGCCGACCGTCCTTTTCCCAGGCATTTGCAGCATGGCACACCCTCTGCGATGTCACACCGAGCTGAGCCAGGAGAGAACCGTGCTAATCCCAAGGAATTTGCAGCGAGGCACACCCTCTGCGGTGTCACACCGAGCTGAGCCAGGAGAATACCGTGCTACTCCCGAGGGTGTAAAAACTAAACTAGTGTCAATAAAACCTACCTACCCCCAAAGTTATTTTATAGTAATTTGCATTTTATTTATTTGATTTGTAACACGGCTTAAGAAACCAATTACATAAATCAAAGAATCAAAGTATATATAATAAGTACAAACATAATACATACTTAAACTAATAACAACAATTATTCTAAAATACTATTATTATCACAAAACTGTAGGCACATAACTATTAAATTGGCGAATTTATTAGCGAACATATCGCAGTCCGGGTTGGTGTCCACGACCTTATTTAGTGCGGTCAACACGCGCGGTCCGGGAGACGCAGCACGGGCTGCTGTCCGACACGAAGGCACGCAACAGTCGATGTTTTCTGCCACGGAGATAATTATGTGGTGTGTAGAGTCGAATCAGCTCAAGGATGTCGGGCGCATCCGTCATACATCCACACTGAGCATAACGCCGATCTGGCCACATGCCCTTCTGGTCTCTAGCATATGATGTCCCAGATATCGTAAGAGGAACTTAATACTGTAGAGGATAGCAACCGAGACTTCTTCTCTCAAGAAAACGCAGGAATGCTTTTTATACTTTTTCTAGAAGAAGTGCGTACTTTGCCTCGTGCGGATTCCATACAGGAGAACTAGCTGCTAGCTTTATTAAATGCTCGTTGCGAAAATCACGGACATTCCGGAGAACAAACCCTAGCCTATTAAAAGATTATTTGGCAACGGTAGAAATGTGATCGTGAAAAGTAAGCTTCTGGTCAAATTGACACCCAAGTCATTCATGTTGGTTGATCTAACTATTTTAGTACCATTTATTTTGTATTCACTATAAATGGATATTATATGATGACAGCTTAAAGTGGTCTTATTTAAACTCCACGATGTAAACCTATTCCAGCACAGATAAATGTTCTAAATTCAGATATAGAATTCTGATCTAGTGCGCAACCCCTCATAAAAAAGAGGCTTACATTACATACTACTGCTGCTTTTTCTCGGAATTCAAAACGCTCTTATAAATAAAAATTGATAAAGACGTGGGAAAAAAACAGCAGAAAACAATTTAATTTTAATGATAGGTATCATACATTAAAATTTTGTTAGTTAGAACATAAAACCAAGTTAAAACCTGTTAAAACATAATTATTATACCAAACAAAAGAACGAACACAACAAAAAAATTATCTCATAATTATTTTAATAACGAATGATAATATTATTTTAGATTTACATAACTACTAGCAGACCCGGCGAACTTCGTACCGCCTTATACCAACAGCAGCGCCACCTACCGGGTCCAATTGTGTTTTCAAACCATCCAGGAACCCGTTGAAATATAAATACAAAATTTCAACCGAATCGGTTCAGTCGTTTAGGAGGAGTTAGGTGACAAAACACACGTACAGCAGAATTATATACTCGTATATATTATTAAGATAGAATTTTATAAGTCGTCAACGTCTAGGTTCTATACGTATTTGGAAGTTGTCTGCATCCTTCATCATGAGAGCAAACTTGAGTTGCAGTGGGGGGTATTCAGAGTTGTTGTTTGGTGCAGTAGCCGACAGGATCTTGTAGCGTCGCAGCAAAGATGACACCACCGTCTTCATTGACATCATAGCAAACTGGTAACCTGAGACAAAGGGTTGAATACTTTGGCTTCGGAAGAATAAAAAAATCATAGATTGGCAACAAAGACCACATAGCAGCTACAACGAACTGCAATTATAAATTTAATCTGACAAGCGTTAATGATATAGGAGTTGCAGCTTTAACATTATTCAACAGCAGCTTTAACAGCAGTCAATGTTAATGACTTCGTTTATGTCAATGAGCAATACGAGAATAACTTAGTAATGTTGGTATCGGAGTTTGCTCAATAACTTAGTAAGGTTGGTATCGGAGCAAATAAAAATATTCAATGTACGGTTTTGACTTCGTTACGAAAGAAGATTATTTTCGTACAAACTGTGTCCTCTCTTTTCACCCCCAACATAATATAATCAGCCTTAGCATAATGTTCCCACTGCTGGGACACAGGCCTGCTCTCGATGAGAAGGAGTGGGCCGAAATCCACCACACGGGTCCAGTGCGGGTTCGTAAATAAACCCCTAAAGGAGTTAATTTTCTGAAAAGTGGTTTGTGACTTTTCCAATTTTCGAGCTAATCAATCTACATAGTAAAACTGACTACCCCTTTTTACCCCGACGTAGATTTTCCAAAAACCGTGATACGCGATATCTTTATTTTTGATTATAAATATAAATATTGAGTTTCGAGTTAATCAGACCGCGCGTTAAAATCCTTCTCTACAAACTTTGACGTATTTAAATTTAAGTACTTCATAATTTACTTAGGTAAGTACTCGTGCCAAATTTAAGACATAGGATTTGTCATATAAAAATACCCATCTTTTCCCTTAAAGTTTCCATTTCCAAAAAACCCTTCTCAGCGGATGCCTACGTCATAATTTCAAGTTAATCAAGCCACGCAGTAAAATCCTCGTTTGTAAAACTGACTACCCCTTTTCACCCCGTAAGAGGTAGATTTTCCAAAAACCGTGATAAGCGTTATTCTTTATGTTTGATCTTAAATATAAATACCGAGTATCGAGTTAATCGGACCGCGCGTTAAAATTCTCAATTTTCCCCTTTTAGGGATAGTTTAGAAAAATAAAAAATAACAAACATTATAATTTATTTAGATCTATGTATTCGTGCCAAGTTTCAAGTTTATTAACTCATGGAATACGATTTTTCATACAAACAAAATCCCCCCTTTTTACCCCCTTTAAGGCCCAATTTAAACCCAATCCGTTCAGCGGTTTGAGCTGTGGCTTGATGATGAGTCAGTCACACTTTCCTTGTATATAATTTTATAGATTAGTATAGATTATAACATAAGTATAGATTTGCTAACGCAGCGTAAGCAAACGAAGCTCTCAAAAAAAAACCCCCTTTTTTGCAAACAATTTCATTGATGTAGCGTGATGTTATATAGCCTTCCTCGATAAATGGACTATCTAACACAAACATATTTTTACGATTCGAACCAGTAGTTTCTGAGATTAGCGCGTACAAACAAACAAACTCTTCAGCTTTATAATATTAGTATTGATTGAATTTGCAAGCAGTTTAGTAACTTTACCACGTGCTACATAAACATGATGAAGCTTTCCTCTCACCAACACAGTTTCTTACTCCATAGCTGAACGGCATGAAGGCAGCGGGATGCGTGAGTGGCGTGTCGATGAACCGTTCAGGTCGGAACAGCTCCGCGTCGTCTCCCCAGTACCGAGGGTTGCGATGTAGCGCCCAGATGTTGACTACAACTCCAGTACCAGGCACGAGTTTCATGCCTGAGGCTGTGATGACATTACAATTTTGTAAAGCTTCATGAATGTGAATGAGATCGTCTTAGAATATATTAATACACAAACTTAACCAGGTGGTTTTTATTAACACAAAAACGTACGTAAAACAACTTCTTTCTCAATTTTCCGGGTGATGACAGGCACAGGTGGGTAGAGTCGCAGCGTCTCCCGGATCACTGCGTCCAGGTACTTGAGACGAGACAAGTCGTCAAAAGTTGCCAACCGGTCTGAATCACCAAACACTTCTTGCAATCTGGTCAAGTATATTAGAATCATTGAAAACCATGACCATTAGAGTTCCTAGGAAGCTTTCTACAAGGACATTCTACAGTGTTTAAAAAAAAATAGTTTCATACAGTTTTTTCTATTGACTTACTCTTTATATACTTTCTCCTGTACTTCAGAATGTCTGGAAAGCATAACGGAAGTGAACGATGCTCCGACTGCTGAAGTGTCGTTACCTGCCATCATGATAAGCATCAACTCTTCACCAATTTCGACATCTGTGTACCCATGGTCGCCACCGGACAACCCTATAAGTTCCTCTAGAAATGTCTTTGAGCTTCTGTCTGACGAATCTGAAATGAATGTAGGTCTCAATTTTCGTTTATAATTCAACGCTGTGTTTTAAGAGAATCATTTTATTTAGAATTAATTGCTGCGTTTTTCAGGCATGTTAATCACATAGAACGAAGACCTTGAAAGTCTACTGCTAAAAAATATTGCCGACACATATTATATAATCTGTCACACTTATTATACACTGGGCCTCTGTCTCGCATAGGATCGCTGCATTATGCTGAGCGATGGCCGTTTTGCGTGAATGTGACACATATTTTTCCCCAACTTGTTACTTTCGTGTTTGTTTTCTTACTTTTTGTCGTGTTTACCGCAAATAAACGTATTTTCATTCTTCTTTCTTTCTTTTTATTTGTAAGCTAGGTTCTGCCAGCGCATGGTGACATGGAGAGTGCGATTGTCGCAACCCAGTGCTGGGCACGCCACAATTGTGGCAATAAGTCCTCTCTTTGAGGAGTGGCTAGACGCCACGGCGTCCTCACCTTCCACCTGACGCAGGTCCTCACCAGAAACGTCAGGAGGTTCCTGTTTAGGATAAAGCGGGGGGAAACGCCCGGGTGTCACCACCGTGTGGATCACCCGGAGGACACGGTGGAGCATAAGGCTGCCCTGCTTGGGCGGAGCACCACCGTTGTATCCTCACGGAGGCGATCTCTCGCGTCCGGTCCTGATTCAGGCCATGGTTCGGAGCGAGAGTGCATGGGATGCCGTCACCTCCTTCTGCGAAACAGTAATGCTCGCGAAGCAGGAGGCGGAACGCGTGAGAGTGAGGCAAGGTTCACGCCCTCACACCCTTAGTCGCCGCAGGAGACGCCCCGGGCGTCGGGAATCGCAGGCCGATTCCCGGCCACCGTAGGCGCGGGCTTGCGGACGGTGAGCAATGGGTAGCTCGTCGTCCGATAAGGACCAGGCCCGGGTCGACGGCGCGTTGTCTTCCACGCGCGCCTCAAAGAGATGTCAGCACCAATTGACGGGGTCCGAAAGGGCTAATGCCTGCCAGGGTTACGAGTCTGTCATCGTGGCCCTGGAACACAGGCATTTGAAGGAACACAGTGGGTTTTAGTCAGTAAAAGTCTGACACGCCCTCCCGCTCCACCCAGAGCGGGAGAAGTTATTTGATAATTTCCCACCCAAAAAAAAAAAAAAAAGCTTCTGCCCGCGGCTTCACCCGCGTGGATATCGAAAATTATGCCACGGGAACATACTACCAGGTTATAGTATCCTATGTATATAGTCTTCCTTATCGATTTCGACAACGGCAACCCTTAAAAAAAACAATTCCTTGCGTGTGCCCTTAGATGACTCCCCAGACCGAATTTAGTTTTGAACCTGGACCCGGAACCCGGTCGCAACTGTAACAATACAGTCAGCCTGCTGTGTTGTATGTATACGTGTAGGAGGGCTTAGGTCTCTTTTTGCTTATTTCGCGCTTCTTGATAATAGCTTCGTGTCACTTTTCATCGAAAGATTTGATTTTTTTGTAAATAGTAGAGCGCCAAGACGACATATGTAAAGCGAGCCTCTTCCAACCTTTAGAATCAATAGCGCAAGCGTTAAGATGCCTTTTGAGCATAACCTTGTAGCGGAGATGTTGACCGCCATACTTTCGCTTACCTTCTGTTATCTCAGAGTAAAATATCACTTCAGGTAAACGGTGGCTTTTTATGCCGAGGACGTGTCCACACCACCTGAATTGATGCTGCATGAGTAAGGCTTCCATACCATACATACCGGAATGGTGCAGGACCTCCGTATTAGGAACATGGTCCTGCCAAATAATGAACAAGATCGATCCGAGACACCGCAGATGAAATGTGTCCTGTTTCTGCACCATAGAGAAGGGCAGGTAAGATAAATGCATTGTAAATACTAACCTTTGTCCCTAGCTTCGGGTCATGAGATTTCCAGACACGATCATTAAGCCGTCCAAAGTTTGCAGCGGCATTTGCAATGCGCGATGGTATCTCCAGTGTTATCATGTCGTGTATTGCATCCAAGATATTTAAACTGCGTGACTTCCTCTAGTGGTTTCCCATTAAGTGTGGTTTTATTAGCTTCGCAGCCCCTGAGTGATTGTTTGAGGACTTGCGTCTTGGAAGCACTGCCCTTTGACACACCCCGACGGGACAAGGCTGAAAGTATGGCTGACAGTCTTTAGGCCCGATGTACGCCCAGCTCTCAACAAGTTCTGAAGCTCACCTATCTGAGGTTGACGTGGAAGTCGAACGTAGAGCCTCCCATCCCGATCATCTTCTGTCTCCGGTCACTCAAGACGAAGTGCACGATATTATCAAGGGTCTAAAGTCCCGTAAAGGCCCTGGCTCAGATAGAACCATTAATAAGGTGCTCCAATTGTTCCCTGCCCACCCTATAATGCTAATGGCCACCATCTTCAATAGTGCCCTTATCAATAACACTTTTCCACGAACGTAGATAATTGCCACCGTCATCGGTATTCCTAAGCTCGGCAAGCCCAAAACCGAGCCCTCTAGTTACCGCCCCATCAGTCTGCTTCAACGTTTTCTACAAAGTCTATAAGATGCTTATTTATAAGCGCCTCAGAGACTATGCCGAGACGAAGGGCTTCATCCCCGAGGAACAGTTTGGTTTTAGAACCCAACACTCTTGCGTTCAACAGATCCACCGCATCATCGAGCACATAAACGTTGGCTTGCAACGTGGTTTGATGACGGGCAGACACTTCAGAACCGTTTCCTCCAAAAGGCAACGAGATCCTCTTGGTTCGTTCGGAACAAAATCCTTCATTTAGACCTTAACGTTCCACCACCCAGCAGTTCATGAAACTTCTTCGATTCCGCCGTCAGACATCGCAACCCTCTGCCCCATTACCCTCCTCTAGGAAAGCCGACATTCCAGCTCGCCGCCGAGGTCCCAGGCGAAGACTCCGACGCAATTGTCCCCCCCTCAACCCCCTTGCTCAACGAATTACCAACCCGCGCCGCAGCTAAGTGCGCCGCAGCTTTAATTACCCCATAATATTAATCATCCAGAACTGCAGTCGCTTAGATATAAGAACCTGTTTGATTTTGTCTAGACTCTAGATTGTCCTATGGAGCAGGACCAGCATGTTTCCAAGCATTCTTATCTTGTATATAATCCTCTAATTTGTAATATGCTTGTTTACAAAGTGTTCTTTTAATATGAGTTTTAAATTTTCTTTCATTTAGTTGCAATATATCACAAGGTATTTTGTTGTAACATTTAACACAGTACCCCATAAAAGATGTATGTACTTTAGATAACCTGAAAAATGGTTGATCTATTTTGTCTTTATTTCTAGTATTAAAATGATGTCTATCACTTATTTTATTAAAAAGATGTAGATTTTTCCTTACATACATAATATTTTCATAAATGAATTGGCAAGGTACCGTCATAATATTAATATTTTTAAATAGTTCCCTAAGAGATTCGCGGTGACTTAGATAATAAATTGCTCTGACAGCTCTCTTTTGCAAAATAAAGATTGACTCAATGTCAGCAGCCCGACCCCACAGTAAAATGCCGTACGACATAATGCTGTGGAAGTAGCTAAAATAGACCAAACACGCGGTTTCTACATCTGTTAACTGTCTTATCTTTCTAACAGCATAAGCCGCCGAGCTTAGCCGCCCCGCAAGAGACGTTATATGTGGTCCCCATTGTAATTTCTCATCTAGAGTGATTCCTAAGAAAACCGTTTGATTAATAAATTCCAGTTTTGCTCCATCCAATATGATATTACATTCACTACTTCTAACATTAGATAATTTAAATCGAATGCATTTGGTTTTTGCTTTATTTAGTACCAAATTATTTACCGTAAACCAATCTTGGACCTGAAGAATTAAATGAAAGTTATTCACGTCCTCAAGATTTTGTGACCGTCAGTCTATTTTAAGTATCAATGATGTGTCATCTTCAAATAACACCATCTTCGGTATCAAATCAAATCAAGAGCTGTATACCTAATCCCATAGTGCTCTAGTTTCAGCAAAAGTGTCTCATGGTATACGCAATCGAACGCCTTAGAGAGGTCGCAAAAGATTCCGATGTGCTTCCTCCCAGGCGTTAATAATGTTTTTTATTAGGGATACACCAGTGGTACAACGCCCTTTGGTGAAACCGTAGTGTTGTTCGTGAAAGATGGAATTTTTATTAAAGTGACGTAACATTTGATTGAGCAACAACTTTTCAAACACCTTACTGAGAACTGGCAAAACTGACACAGGCCTATAATTGTTGGGTTCTTTACTATCTCCGCACTTGAACAAAGGAACTAATTTGCTGTGTTTCATGAGATCCGGAAAGACTCCTTGGTCCACAATGAATATGAAAGCTAAATAGGGCGCAATGGTTTCTATGATAGATCTACAGACTTTTACAGACATGCTCCAGAGATCTTTTGTTGATTTAATTTTAAGATCTTTAAAAGCTTTTATAACAGCCTCGGGGTTTTTATGCTGAAACCTAAACTCCATAGGGCAAGCCTTTACAAAAATAAAAAAAAATAAAAAATAAAGTAAAATTTAAACATTTATATCTGTAACTTTTATGGTGTACATAATACTATTCTCTATTATGTACACCTATATTCTATTCTTTCTAAGTAAGGCAGCAGAAAGCGCGGGTGAGGAATTTAAAGTTTCAGTAGTTTTAAGGGGAATATTAGCTAAAAAGTTTTCGAATTCCTGAGCTATTTCTACATCTGAAGTGATGGGCCCATGTGCAGTCTCTAAATTAAATTCAGTATTACGCTGTTTTTTCCTACCTGTTTCATTATGTATTATTTGCCAGGTAGTTTTTATTTTATCATCAGCAGATTTTATTTTATTGCTAATATAAAAAGCTTTAGCTAATTTGCACACACTTTTAAAAGTTTTAGAATATTTTGCAACATGCTGATGATGCGTGTAAAAGTGATTCCGACATCCTATTTACAGAATAAACAATTTCATTTAATTTTAATTTCAAGGTCAAATAGGAGACAGTACATGAAAAAAAAAAGAATGGGAGCATTCTTGTCACAGGCTCGGCCCGGTGCACATGTTGTAGCGCTTAGATACTGTAGTCGGTACTGTAGTTAAATAAAATAATTAGGAATATACATTATTTGAATTAATATTATAGTGAATTAATAACCTGTGAAAAAAAAGTTGATTTCTGCTATACTTCTTACTTTAATTTAAGATGTTGGACCCTCTGTCGTTGTTGTTTTGTTTTATTTTATATTTTTATTTTTGTGTGTGTATTTTACTAAAATTTTTTTTTTAGGTGTTAAATTTGTGGAAACATGTAAATGGCAACGGTAAGCGCTAATAGTACGAGTACATTATTTACCTATATGCTTTCTAAAGAATAAACTTTCTAAAGAATAAATAAGAAAATTAAGTGGGCATAGTTTTAATACTTACTTTCAAACTGTTCTATGGTGGCGTTGTATTGTTTCATGTCTCTTCGCTTGTTTATTATTAACTACAATAAAAAATTCTAATGTATTATTCTTGCACAGTGAAACTGCTTTATTTATGCGCCATTGTTCGACCAAAAGTTTTAATAATTATTTACCTCGCTAATAAAATCCCACATCAACTTTTTGTCCTTCATCTGTTTTGAGTAAACAGGTAAGTTCTTGTACACAAGGTCACTATGTAGCCATGGCTGACAGAGCCGATCTCCCATTCTTGCAAGCCCAGCATCAAATGCTTTTAAGAAAGGATGGTTAGTATCCTTCTGCGCTCCTATTTGGTAGCCAAGTGTTGACTCTGAAAATTAAGAATGATTTCCGCAAATAAACGTATTTTTTTTCTTTCTTTTCCTTCTGATCATTATAAATTAGTGCATCAAAAAGTTTCCGACTGAAGTATTTTTTAAAGCCTGCATTTTCCCATTGTCGGGCAAAGGCTTTCTATCTACTTTTCTCTATCTAGGGCTATTTGGGACCAGTCTCTATCGAAGGACTCCATCTCATCACGATTGAAGCTACAACATTCATTTAAAAGTATGTCCGGCATTATCCGGCACTTCTTAGGCAGTCTAATCAAGCCGATATCTTCACGACTGCGTAACTGGTATACTCATACATATTTCGTACCGAGAGACGACAAAAACAGCATATTCTTTTACGGAGTGATAAATATGGCATTACCTGCAATCGCATCCATAGTATAGGCGGTAAAGTATTTCCATGCAGACAGGGGACCGGTCCCCGCCATTTTCCCCATCTCTTTCACAAGGATGACACTCTGTTTTGTGAATGTTGACATGAATTGCTTTAACATTTTCGTACTAAAGCTTGGGTTTAAGATTTTCCGACGCGGGCGCCAGATTGATACTGTAATATTGAAAGTAATATTGTTTTAGTTAGTCTTTTACATACCTCTATCAATTTTACACCACCAATATTTATAAATTATTAACCTGGAGCAAATATGGAGCCATTTCCTATAAAAACTTTTGCCATTTTCATAAGATCATCTTTTTCCAGGCATCTCTTTAAAACTAACTCTGCGGCTGCAGGATCGGCGACCACTGTCGAAAATCAAATGTTAAACAAACCAAGGACTTAATTTGAATACTTAATTTCTAGTTTTACGTGAAATTATGACTACTAATAAAGTCATGATAAAAAAGAAAACTTACTTGTATATAAATAGTTTCCATGCCAAAAGGATGTCAAACCATTCTCTTTTTTTATTGCATCGCGACCAAGAATTTGGAAGGCTTTCATTCGTGCTGCAATAACAAATAGAAAAATAAACGTAAACGCAACTTGATGACGAGACCAATTCGTCAGGATGGCTATATGCCTCAAGGTGGCTGGGACAGACTGGATGCGGAAGGCGGAGGACAGGGTGTTGTGGCGCCGCCTGGGAGAGGTCTATGTCCAGCAGTGGACTGCGATAGGCTGAGTTGATTGATTGATTGCCATATGCCTCATAATTCATTGAGAACAGTACGGAAAAAAAAGAATAAAAAAATTCGACTAACTACAAACTAAATCAACTTGTTTTTTACTTTTTAGTTCGTTTTATGGCAGGGCAGTCGTGTTTTTTAATTATTTATTTTAATTTTATACCGTTTAGTGACAAATTTTATTTAAAAAAAATATCATGCTAGTTGGCTTATTTAAAGGTGGTTTTATACTCTCACGGCGACGCGAGGCATGGATGGGATGGACGAGGATGACGACGAGCTAGCGTGATCAAAAGGGAGCCGTCGCGACGGCCCGGCCGGCGTCGGGGTGGCCCGTGTTCTAGTTACTAACGATGCGATTTTTTTTCGTATGATCGCATGAAAGCCATCAGTTCGATTTTGTGCAAACATTTCCGACGCACTACAGAAACGGGGCAGTCTCAAGAGCATTCCGAAAATATTATTATATTGGACGCGCAAGACATCTAGCGACCTTTTGGTGTAGCTGGCCCATATACCTCCCGTGTACAGACCCTGACAATAAGCCTTGAATAGCGTTATCTTAACTTGGTCGGCACAGCGGGAGAATCTACGTGCCAACATATTACCTCGGACCGCCAATGCCCTACGCTCCCTCTCAGTATCTACATTATCTTTAAGGTCGTCGGTAAGTATGTGTCCCAGATATTTAAATGTATTCACTCTTTTTATCTTCAAGCCATTTAGGGTGAGATTAGGTGCATAGTCTATGCATTTACCGGCGGCCATAAAGACCATGTACTCACATTTTTTAACATTGTACGTTAACCCATGTGCAGCAGCATAGTTCTCGCATACTTTCAACATCTCTACAATGGATCCTACAGTCGGGCCCAGCAGCACCATGTCGTCCGCATAGCTGATACAGTTAATATTAACACAGCCAACCCGACAACCGACACGCATGCTGCTGAGCTCGACCATGAGGTCATTAACAAATAAGTTGAAGAGCCCGGGAGACGTCAATCCCCCTGTCTCACTCCGCACTGAAACCCATACGTTCCAGAGGGTGTGTTGGACTACTTCACATTATTAGTTTGCCCTTTCCTGTATTTGATAATCTTTCATCATCAATTTCTTTGTTACGGTGTTGTTCTCTTGATTTTAGTCTATGGGTGATGGTGGCTGCCATAAAAAATGACTTGAGGATTACGTAAGTAGTTTCATTCTGTCTACTAATAATAACAATCGACAATCAACAATCCGTCAGATCATTAGCAGTCCCGTGTTGTTAGGCAATAAGGATGTAAGAAAAACATTACTAATTTAAAGGTACTTACTGTGATTATTTCCCATGAACAAATAACTGTGTCCAACAAAAGGTAACGTCCATACACCAGAATTTAATTGTTTCCCTAACTTGTGAACATCTCTTTTTGACCAACGTTGATATAATATCAGAACAATGGCGATCGATAATAACAACTCTACCAACATGTTTCAAGAAACTGCTTTCCTTTTTATAGGGCAATTTGTTTTGGATAGGTACGGCAATTATATTGACTCTTCGTAACAGGACAAAAAAAAATATTTTCGTAATCTGTTGCTGGTTTACAAATATTTATAGTAAATAAATAAAACAAAAAACTTTTTACAGGAAATATACCAGGTACCTCCACACAAATGATTTCAAGGCAAAATCTTACACTAAAGTACCTACTTGATGAATCCTGCTGTCAATTTTTAAATTTAATGCGTATTAATTAATTATTCTTAAAGTATATAATAATATTCTGTATTATCTTATCTGTGTTCAAAAGATTTTAAATTACTCTTCATTATTTTTCTCATAGTTATGTATAACTTGCGACCCGAACTGCTTCGCACGGTTTTTAAGACTGAACAAAACATCGTGATTTCATTATATTATGTAAGTTTAATATTAATGCATTAAACACATATACCTTTCGGAATAAATTCTCTAAATATGGTCACACGAGACACAAAAGGTGACTTCAATTTATAATTATGTATGTATACCTTATTACATAATAATAATAATATGGAAGTACATTAATTAGGTACTCTTCGTTCTTCAAATGAAGGACTTCTGACAATTTAAAGACAATTATTCATTTATTTGCCCTCATGCACATCACTCATTTTACAATAAATTACTGCTGGCTTTTGTACATGAACCCTGTCAGGGCACTGCAAAACATGTTGGTTTTGCTATGGAGTTCCTTAATTAGTACATAACATCAATTTAGTCAAAACTTAAAAATAACATAATACGATTATTTACAAAAAAAAGCGGAATAAATCTGAACGCCTTGTTAGTATAATATAAGAGCGTTTTAATTTTAATGACCGATTGTGCTATCGGTAACAAACCATGTCATCAGAATACTAATAAAAAAAAAAACTTTTAATTCAGGTAAAACCAGGTATATTACTTAGAATAAAATTTCACATTATTGTATCAATCTAAAAATAAATCTAAAATTAGTTACTTATTCAGCTAACTGACATTTTGGTTTCATGGTAGAATTAGCATCGACACTTGAAACCTAAGATCCATCATTTGCACTTCAGCTTGGTCGAATCACTGTCTCCTAAGATACAGGCCATCCCTAGTTTAGGAGACAGGATTTAAATTTTTGTTTTTATAGACAATTATTTTATTTTATTTTTTTCAACAACAATTTTTTTACAACCCGTGTCTATGTATATTTTGAATCAATAAACTTATTACTTACTTACTTACTTACTTAATCAATGCAATGATAAACGAAAATCATTATGAACAAGATAAAACATAATGAACATTATAAAATAAGCTGCACAGACCAGACGTAGAAAAATGTATATGACAAAGGAGGCTATGTTTTACAGAGTTTTTGAGTAATTTATGCGGCCCAATTTTCCTTTCGTGTACATATGAAACTGTTTTATATCTAATGGCTCTTTTCGGTTTGACAAATCTGTTATTCAAAGTCTGTCAGGCTCTTGTTTTCGACGGCAATGATGAGTGTCGTATACCAACAACAATACGTACGATATTTTGGGGTCATAGTAGGGTGGAAATCTTTATTTATTTTCAAAGCCATTGAGTTTACCGCGCAACTAGCTTAAATACAACGTCCTGACATCAACCGTCGGGTAGTTGCCCACCAGACACAACACCCGTCAGGTCGGAGGATCCTCCCTTTTCTATAGAGGATGAGTGAACTTTACACCCTGTTCCTCTTGCCTCTAAACCATTGCTTGTTCTTTTTGCCAAAATGCCGTGGTTGCCATTCTTGCTGAGATCTTGTGATTGCAACATATCTCAGGTCTGTTGATCGATGGAGCGTTTAAATTGAACTCATTGTCCTTTGTGACGAGTTGCTACATGGGATGTGGAGTGCATGGGATGATTTTTTCTATTAAGGCGCATATATATGATGATGAGTACAATGACCCCTTAAGAAGTTGTGGGTTAATTCTGGGACATGTGGTGCATGCTAGTTGTGCGGTAAACTCTGCTTGCGCGATGCAGGATTTTGCGTGACGTCAGTGTGAGTAGAGCGTAGTTCGCATGTGTCGATGTTGATGCTGTCACAAATCTAATGATTTATACAGTTTGGACCGTATCACTATGATTTATTTATTTATTTATAGTTAATTAACACGGTATAATACCAATTACATTAATTAACATAGAAAACAAAACTATACAATGCAGACAATTATGTCATAAACAATTATTCGCTACTTACTAACATGGAACAGTGGACACCCGCGCATACTGTTTCTCACAGAACATCAGACATACGCGCTTATTTTTATGATACATGGTTTTGGTTGTTGACTCTCTATCAACTAGTATAATACATAAAAGAATGTGATTCTAATTTGGTTTTACACTAAATAACAATGAGGCTCCCCCAAGCACAGCTACTTCGATCAGTCCTGTCACAGGATTCCTGTGCTTCTCGCATCCACCGGAATCCTGCGACCTTCACCAAGTTATCGGCTTACCTTGCGAGAGGCCTTTTAGCACGTGTTTGAATCACAAAAAGTTATAATTTTAATTTAGTTTGCAAAATTTTGTTCGTTTTGCCACTTTGATTGTAAAATTCAAATTAGCAATCTGTTTTTAATTTATTATAATTATACTTGGATGCTCAGTACATACGCTCATTAGTTTAGTTATTACAATTACATGTAATTTTCATATGAAAGTGAATACCTGTTTTAATACGTCTTGTTGAGAAAAATATAAAAAAGTCACATATTAAATTCAGCTCAACAAAAATCGTCGTAGAAGGCGACTAAGGGACTTACTAGAGAATGGGCAGCAGCGTTCTCTATGCATTTTAACACCATACTGCGATCGACAACCCGCCTGCCAAGCGTGGCCATTATGGCAAACCTCCCCCTTAGGGGTAGGCCTACGTCCAGCAGTGGATGTCTTTCGGCTGAAATGATAAACAAAAATCATAAAATAACATCACACCCCGAAGAGATAAGCGAAGGTGATTAGTGCCATCAGTCTCATTCAAATGTAATAACGAAAAAGTGGGTATTGTTGGCATGGTTGCTTTCCATGCTTGACATAAAGCCCCATTTACACGGTGCAAGTTTCTGGAACGTTTCAGAGCAATAATCGCATGCCATAAAGCACGTTCAACTATTGCCATTCAAGAATTGCATGCATGTGTTTACACGCCTGCGATTTCCATAAAATGGCAAACAATAATTGAATGCAAGTTTGGCTCGTCTAAATATAGAGTTGCATGTACTTGTACACACACGGCTACACATCAAGCCATACATTTCCAGTTTACGCTGATCTCGCACTGTACGGAAATCCTATACAATGCGAGATCAGCTTATAACTATTTTATTAAATATAATTGTTTTCTAAACTTAATAGTTTGCGCGAAAGACACTTACACGTCTATTATATTAGAAACCTCAATATCATTTTTGAAGACCTATCCATAAATATCCTACACGTATGGGTATGATGAAAAAAAAAATTGAGTTTCAGTTCTAAATAAGAGGAACCCCCAAAAGTTATTGTTTTTTTTCAATTTTTGTGTGAAAATCTTAATGCGGTTCACAGAATACGTCTACTTACCAAGTTGCAACAGTATAGTTCTTATAGCTTCGGAAAAAGGTGGCTGAGACATACGGACGGACAGACAGACAGATATGACGAATCCATAAGGGTTCCGTTTTATGCCATTTGGCTACGGAACCATAAAAAGCCTTTAAAAAGTACTCAGCAGTGTATAATAAAATAATTAAATTAACGCAACGTGCTCAGAATACCTAGAAGATCAAATCATCATCTAACAAGTCTAAAACCACGTGGGAAATAATTTACCAAACTATACTGAATAGGAATAATAATTTAATTTATAGTATTAAGATAGGAGATAAAATAGTGACGCATCCACCTGATTTAGCGACCGCATTGGTTGATAAAATAAATCCTATAACTTCTATAAGTATAGGTTGGCGCAGTGGTTAAGCGATTGACTGCTGCGCTGCGTGTCGCGGGTTCGATTCCCGCACGGAACAAATATTTGTATGACCTACAAGTAGTTGTTCCGGGTCTGGCTGTTTGTGTATGTGAGTTTAAATGTTTGTAAACGCACCCACGATACAGGAGAAATTCCAAGTGTGGGGCAACCTTAAAAAAAAAAAAATAGCACTTATAGGTATACCGCAGTATACAAGTGGCTAAAAATATAGAAAAGAATAGTAACTCAATGTTTATAGCACCAAGCAATGACAATGACATTAATGCTATAATTAAAACTTTGAAAAATTCGGGCAGTGTAGGTAATGATGGCATCTTTACCAAAATAATTAAATATTATGGGAATATCCTCAGTTTAATAAATTCATTTTTGCGGAACAGGAAACTACGTTGAAGTAACCGATATATATTCCAAAACGAAATGCCAACGAACCGTTTAGTCTAGTTATCGCACAGTTGCTTGTGGTGTACCCCAAGGCAGCGTCTTAGGGCCCCCGCTGTTTATATTATACATAAATGATCTGCCAAAAGCAACAAGTTATCCTATGTCATTGTTTGCTGATGACAGCACTGTGACTATTAAGTGATCAAAACCACAACGACGTTGTTACTCAGACAATAACGTCCAGTGAAATGGTTAGATAATAATACTCCTAAAATAAATATTGATAAGACGAAATTAATGATGTAGCTAACGTGCGAATACCAATATAACAGTATGCTATAATAATGAAATTATAACACAAGTAGATACATCCAAATTCCTAGGATGAACGATTGACAAAAAAATACTGGAAAGAACACACGGAGGAGCTAACTAAACGTATTAGCAGATCAGCCTGTGCCCTATTTAAACTACCGATTAACGTCGATGTTATAATCACAGCTATCATGGTTTGGTGAGTTCGTGTCATTATTTGGGGTAACTCAACCAATTGGGAATTATTTTTTAAAGCACAAAAAAGATGCATTAGGTCAATGTCTCAGACTTCACCGTTTAGATTCCTGTAAGCCATTGTTTATCAAATACAAATTATTGACATTTCCTTGCTTATACATAATTATATTTTTGAGGTAGTTGTATTTGTTATCGCCAATCCAGACCTGTTTACTAGAATATCATTTTATCACAAAGGAACTCGACCACAGAACAATAACTTGTGCGTAAAAAGGTCTGTTACAGCATTGATGCAAAAAAGTGTTTTTTTGTATGGTACCTCATCATATTCAAGCACATACCTAGTTCAATTAAAGAATTAAACATAAGCTTATTTAAGAAAAGGCTTAAATCTTTACTGTTGAATAAACCATAATTACAGCATTTCGGAATTTTTGACAGACAAAATGCAATGACTGTTTTTGACCTTAGCTGGTACTCATTGACCTGGTATGTTTCAGTTCAAGTCCAACATCGCACGTGAATTTTTATATCATTTTAATTATTATATTACTTTTTTCGTTCTTTTTGTTTAAACTTTATTTGAATATTGACGTAGTAATGTTATTTTTACCTTTTAATTTTTTTCTCTTTTGACATGAATATTTTTTCTTAGGTTTTATTTTTGAGAAAATCAATTATTATCGTTTGATTAATGTAATTATGTTATCAATTTTAGTACAATGTCATCCATGAATATTTGTACGCCTTCTGGTATAACATAGCGCGAATTAAGTAGTCCACAATCGGAGAGTTTATAACAATAACTTTATTTAACTGACAGAGTGACAGTGAAGATAATAATGTCTTAATCCTAAAGATACAAGGTACTTATAGCTAAGTTATGCTAAGATTACAATTGTTGCGTGACGACAATGTCCTACATTACTTACTCACTAGATTTGGAAGAAGCTATAATGCTGACAAAGCTAATTGTAGTAAGGTTACCACATTTAACTCCTCCCTCCCTAAGAGAGAAAATCTAAAGGCAACTGTGTAGTCTTTAGGGAATTTCTCTTATAAATTAAAAATAAAAAGTTCCATCTGTATGCAATGAACTTATAACAGAAACTTGACGTAAATACTTAGGGTCCAGACACTGATATTGTCACTTGTCACACGTATGTATGACTCGAAATCACTGACACTTTCACTGTATTTTGCTCGGGTCACTAAGTGCTTCTTGTCACCTAAGTCCACCCCTCTAAGATCCATCTGCTACGCCGGTGGGCTGACTTCACGACGGAGTTCGGGCATCTGTACTGTTGGCAGGCTGAAGGAGACTGTGCTACTGTTCGCCGGAGTTGTAATGGACACTGTTACAATGGATCGTCACAATTTTTCGTTGTCTGGATACCTTTTTCTGCATACACCAACCAGTGGCTTTCAGCTATGGGTTGTATCTTCGTTTCTTCTATTTTCACCTAGTGTTGCTGCCAATCCGTGAAATTATGATTTAGTAAAATAAGTTGCTCGACGCATGTTTCCTCTGGGTACTGAAGTGCGTTGTCTTCGGAGCAAAGGTATGGGAGGTCATCTATTTCCTCGCAGCTGTCGACTACGGGCCTGTCGACTTTTTCACCAGTAGGTACGTATATTTCGGAATAATGACATAGGGTTTTTTTTGTGGTTGGGTAAAAAATAAGAATTGGGATAACTTGTCTAGTCTAGTGGGAATTCCAAAATAAAAGCTATTTCACAACTATCTGTTACTTAACCCTTTAATTTTTATACTTCCCTGTAACTTAACTAAGTTATGAATATCTAATGGATAACTCAACTATGGTGCGTTTTGATTACTTTCAAAATATTTCATACTGATTATCATTATCATAGGAATCATTGTTTGTGTAATTGAGCACTCGCAGTTCGCATAGTAACATCGGTGTTTGCACCTGTATTTACAACCGGAGCATTATGCGCCGACGTCAATCGCACAACGTGTCGTATCTTGAACAGAATATCGTCTTGTATGCAACGTACTACGGATAAAAATTCCCCAGGTTATAAACGATTTCATTCAAATCCTAATTATTAGCATAATACTAATGATAGAAATACTATCTTGAGTTCATGCAAGCCTAGTACTTTATGTCAAGTTACTGCTGCAGGCTACAATCTTTTACTTTTCTAGTGAGATAAACGTATTGAGCAAAAGCGCTTCCAAGGAGGTTTGATCATTCAGCTTATTTATTCTTGTAATGTGCAACTCCTTGATGGAATTCTTATAATTATATTTTATGGAAATTAAAAAAAAAACCGTAAAGGATACGCATGGCGCTATTCAACAGAGTATGCGGTAAAACATGTACTTAGGTGAGAGTACCTATTTTACCGCACATACCGTTGTATGGTACGTCTACGTAATTTTTAACTTTCGTACAATGTCTACAGGCTTCGTAAATGCATGTTTTGAGCGAATGTGTTGAACAATAATAAACTGTTACATAACTCAAGGTATCATTCCGCAAATTACTTAATTAGCTAATTAGGTATTTCTGAGGAGCCGTCACGCTAGTGATTCCTGAATAGAAGGGCTTGATAAATGTATACTATTAGGTTCCTACCTAAGGTTATACCATACAGCCTACTCAATATCAAGGGAAATAAATAACTGATTTTCAAACTTATAGACCATCTAATGATGAACGCATTTTTAAATTAATAAACATCTTAAATCTTTTTGTGCTTCTAATGAAGCACACATTTTGAAATTGTTGAGCCTCTTTTAATTTTCCCGCCTTTTCTCACAGTAACTAAAGATTCTTTGCAAGAATTGTAAAAAAAAAAAATCCGTGGCATGAAATGTGCTTTTTGTTTTAAATTAATTTATTAATATCAAGTATTTTTCTATTTTGTTTTAGTAATATTTATAAAGAATTAAAAAATAAATAAAATTAAAATATTTTAATAATCATTTAATAATATTTATTATTGCTATTATTTAACAAAACTTTGATCTTATTTTACTACAAAGATTAATATTTTACAATTTTATTTGATAATTTACAGTTATCATAATAAACATATTTTGCCAAGCTGTCTCGCAATTCCTTATATGCTCACATTTTGTTCATACAGAACAACAATTTTTGTTCTCTTTTACTTAGAATCCATTTTAAATAATAATGAGTAAATCGTAGTCGTTTACTCTTCGTCGTTTAAAGTGAACGTACCTGTACATCAAACATTGTGTAGACTTGAGGGTATGGATAATTTTTTTAAAGAAAACGTAAGTAAATACCCTCAAATTATAACATTTATCGATTTATCGAGAGACTTAAAGATAAAGTGAGTCGGACGATACTAGATAACAATTTCAACGCACATCACACATGGATGGGCTCGCTGACTAGTTCGTCAAAGTGCCGGTTGTATGACGACGTTCGGTGATGCGATGGTTCGATTCCAACTCGAAACAATGAACTCTTTTTGAAGTATTCTTTAGATTATTCGTAACGAATTCAATGTTGTAGCTGTGTAATATTTTAAAACATGAGGTGTTAGCACATAATGACGTAGTGTGTACAATCTCGTATGTGGGTCATTTTCAAAAAAAGTGTATACTATTAGAAAAATGCCGGAAATTATTTTTCTTACGTTACCTACGTTTTGGTTACGGAACGGAAGTAACGGAACGCTGACTTTAAACACTTTTGTTTTAATTATTCACTGAAAGCTATTAAAGATATCAAAATAATTTGCAAGAAATAAACTTGTAAACTTACTTTGGAATTGGTTGCGGCTCTTGAAAATCAAAATCGCTACTGAGGTGTATTTGTTCGTTCGTCGGCCGCCGTCAAAATTACCGAATTACTTGTTAAAACCCGTTGACAGCGTTAAAAATGTTGCCAATCGAATAAAAATATGTATGATAAGGTAGTTTTGATTGCACATCTCGCAAAAATTGCGGTTTCGAAAGGGAATTTTCCATTTTAACCAGTATATTGTGCCACATTAGATGATTAGACTATTGCTGTAATCGTATAACAAATCGAGCATAACTATACTTTTCAAAATATCAACCACATTATTATATTTAGGTCAGCAACATAAATTAAGGTTACGCTATTTGAATGAAAATGGTAGTGGGACAGTGCTAAAATAGATACCTACTACCTTAATTTTTAAAAATTGTGGTAATATAACTGTGTTTACAAGCAGCAACATATACAATATTATTATTAAACTGACCACAGATTCATATTTTTAGTTTGGTTTTTCATAAACATAGATATCAGATAGACACACCCGAAACACCAATGTACACTTTTTGTGAAAATGACCGATGTCGATACTCTTTATTATGTACACCATAAAAGTTACAGATATAAATATTTAAATTTTACATAGGGTGACACAATGGGCGGTCTTATTGCTAAAAGCGATCTTTTACAGACAACCTTTGGATGGATTAAAGGGAGCAGGATCTCTCCTGCTCCCTTTAATCCATCCAAAGGTTGTCTACCTGCAGTATTGTCTCCAATACTGCAGGTAGACAGTGGTGTACCAATTACATATAATATGTTGTAAATTAAATAATAAAATACATTCATACACAAAGCATACACTTATCTAATAAATATATATTATATATACAATAATACAAATGCAACAAGAGCAGGGAACTGTATTAAGTAGTAATGATGATATCGATTATGTCCGATTTTAAATTTGATTGAGATTCCTGGACAGCCGTTCTAGTATGTGTATCAAAGGGTTTAGATGCCGTGGGGCGCTTTTTTGTATCACCAAATTCACCAACTACCGTAATGCAAATTTGTCAATGTAACTTGTTTAATGGCTGATCAACAATCGGAATTTCATGAATAGAGTTTTCTTGACTGGTATGGGCTGACACTGTAGACGAGTTATCTATTGAAGCCGGACTTTCGGAAACATTTACCACCATGGAACAGGTTTCTTCGTTTTTGGATACGGGAGAGAGCGTCCGCAATTGTGTTACTTGAACCCTTTTTGTATATGACAGTAAAGTCGTACTCGGATAGTTTTAGCTTTCATCTGGTTAGTCTAGAGTTAAGCTCCTTCAGGTTCATAACCCATTGGAGTGGTTTGTGATCCGTGAACACACCTATATACTTTACCCATGTTTACAAAGAAATTTGATTTGATTTGGTGATGATCTTAAATTTCCTCCCGAACAGATACGGTCTAAAATACTCTGTGGCCCAAACTATTGCAAGGAGCTTCTTCTCAAAACTTGCAGTGTACACAGAATTAAATGTTAATTGTGTTCCAAAGTCTTTGAGGACATTGTCCATAACACGTTGGAATGTTGATGGCAAATTTTTCAACCCCATGGGCATTCGTAAAAACTCGTAATGACCATTCTCCACATTAAGTGCGGTCTTAGGGATGTCAACGGGGTCAATCTCGACCTGGTAAAATACACTTGTAAGGTCAAGAGTTGTGAAATATTGGCAGTTCCCTAGCATATCGAACATAGTATGGGGTACTTGTAGTCGTGGGTATTTTTCGTTTAATTTTCTCAAATCGACTACTAGACGCCACTTGACTTTCCATGAAGCGTGTGCCTTCTTTGGGACGACCCAGATAGGCGAGCTCCAGGCACACTCTGACGGTCTTATAATACCCTGCTCTAATATTTTCCCTATCTGATCTCAGACTTTATATGTATGTACGGGTATACCTTTTAGTGTGAATGGGGATTTCGTCGGCGGTTCGAATACGGTATTTTATTTTGTTAGTAAATGTTAGAGCCTCTCCGTCTATATAAAATATATCAGCGTATTTTCCGCATAGTTTCTAAATTAGTTAAAACGTTCTTCGTCATTGAGGTGGTCCATGCGCAAACGCGCTATAGCATCTTTCGCTCTGGCTGACGTGTGTTCGACGTGCTGAATATCGTAAGATTGTTCGGTACACGTGCATTGAATGTTATAGGTCTCCGCTTGTACGGCACGATCCATTGAGAATATTAAGTCATGTGAAGTTGGGTTAATAACTTCCAGAAATCCACGGTTATTCGCTACTGTAGTTAAGCAATCTCTAATAATACAACTTGCTATAGTCTGCTCGGAAACTAACGCATCGCCGTCATGTAAGTTGATCGGTAGCCTCAGTATTTTGGATGAGTTAGCTGGTATGACGTCCTCGTATAAGTTTACGTTACGCGAGTTGTGCATTCTAATTGTATTAGTAGAATTACGAAGTATTAAAAATCTATCTTTAACATCGATTTTGACTTCCCATTTTTCCAGTAGGTTTAATCCTATATGCCCGTCGAAATATTCATGAAACTTATAAATTAATAATTTAATATAATAGCTATTTCTTGTTGTAGCGTGTACATTTGTGACCTCAAAAGGATCGAAGTTTAAAGGTAAATTATTAATGTATGTTTGTACAGCTTCCGGACTAACGATAAATAATATAAATAAATAAAATATGTTTATTTCATATAACCATTTGGCTTACATTGCGTGTCGAGGAGTCTCCATTTAAGCATATAAAATGCCTGTAGTTGAAGGCTCCAAACGATCAATCAATAATCTTGACGGTGGTTGTAAGATCTGGGTGAATGGAAGCTGTCTTTGTGTGCTGAAAAGGGTCTTTCCGAAATTGCTAACTGGTTGAACTCACATCTTCTTACACTAAATATTTCCAAAACAAAATATATGGCATTTACAATCTACAACAACACTCAACCTGGACCTGACGTAACTCTCAAAATTCACACTTGTCATAATACATCTAGCACAAACTGTTCTTGTAAAGATATTGAAAAAGTGACTCATATAAAATACCTAGGTATAATCGTTGATCAGCGGTTATCCTGGCATACTCATACAGATATGGTCATGGCCCGTTTGAGAAAACTTATCTAGATATTTAAGAACTTAAGACATGTGACCACTAAAAAAATGTTAAATGAAATCTATGTCTCTCTGGCTCAACCAATTCTTAGCTACTGTATACCCGTGTGCGATTCCCAACCAATGAATTATACTCCCTTAGCGGTATTCTCACAGTCAGAAAGTTATACGTGCTACTTGCTGTCTTAAAATTACACAAAGTCCTGCCCTATGACCCTCACCATCAGGAAAGAAGACGAAAATACAGTGTTGCACCAGTAAAATTCGTTAAAACTACATATGCCAAAAGACAATTCAATAAAAGTTCCGCTGTCCTTTATAATAAAATAATTAACATAAATCCAATGACTACGAAAGACTGCAAAAACGCAATAGTTCAATGGCTAAAACTGAAGACCTATGATGACATTGAATTATTGCTGCAAGCATCGTCAATATGAGTTGAAAAGACACACACACACATACATACACACACACACTCACATGCACACACACACACGAACGCACGCACGCACCCACACATACTATTTTAGGAAATATCTCTAAGTTTTTATTTTTCTTTTTATTTAGTTATAGTTCAAGTCTTGTCTTGTTTAATTTAGGATTTTACTTGTTTTTTTTTTATTGTTTTGTTTTTCTTTTTGTTGTTTAAATTGTATTTTCATCGTGTACACCACTTTTACCAATTAATTATATTATCATTGGAGAGCGGGATCTCCTAGCACAGGTATATCTTTTACTTAAAAGGCGGTACCTATGTGAGATTTATTGTAAAAGTTGTACAAGTTTCTGAAATAAACCTTTTTATTTTTTATTTTATTTTATTTATTTGTAAGTTTAACTCTATTTTGACTTGTCTGATTTTTCTCGCTTCTGAAAATCCTTCTCATTACTGAATTTATTCGTACATGATTCAGGATCGTTAGTTACAGCACGTCAATGCCTCCGCAATACGTAGGTTCTATGTTATAATATTCCGTGGTTTCTAGGTAAAAATTAAAGTCCGGTTCAATAAAATTCCGTATAATAGTAGTACTGACCACCGTCATCTAAACATACGTTCATGTTCATCTCTTTTGACTTAAAGTAATTAGATGGGGGCGGGTTTCCGTTGCTATGCCAGTCATGAGTCGCTGATGAACCAAACGATGGCCTTTCCCTAGTCATATAATGGCTAACACCATTCATAGTATTAGGGCCAGAATTTAGTGGAATGATTCGCGGTTGCACTTAGAAATTAATGTTGAACCAATGCTATGTACGCCGCAATTGTCATGTACATTAGTCCTTTAGTTATTAAGATTATTTCTAGCATAAGTTTAATTTAAGTGATGTGGCTGTGCTTTTTAAATAAATAATATAGTTAGGCGGAGCTGCGCGGATCATTTGCTGGGTATGCGACAGCGGTGCGCGATACATGTGTTGCTAATGCGACGGCATTCCGGAAGCGTTCCCAAATGGGGTAGGTCAGTTAACTTGAAAATTCGCTCTTCATGCCTGCAGTGGCTGAAAGTTTGCAATAGGCCCGGCTCGTGCATTGAAATTGAACATTCTAGACATAGGGTTGGCATTATCGGTTGATAAGGCCATCGGCAAAGTTTTTGGTTCCTGACGGTTTTGCAAATAAAGGACGTTCAATTCTTCTTGCAGAAATTCTAACGCCATTTCGACACTATCAGGATGCATGCAACGTACACGTGACCCTAATGGTTGTTTTAAGCCACGAACAAATGCCTACATGGTTAACTTCCGATACAGAGTACGCTTAGACTCTAAAGTTGTTCCAATATTCTCGTGTAGGGTAACATACGTCATAATGGTGCTGACTAAGTTAAGGCATTGATCAGAAAACTCTTGAGGTGAATTGTTTCCCTGAGTTGCCTACATCAAATCATTGTAAAGAGCGGTCTCATCTCTCTGATCAGAAAAGTTATTTATGAGGCCCGATTTGATCTTCAATCTTCAGATATGCCATTTGAATTTATAATACGCGCAGCTGGCCCCGTTATTTGATTAAAAATACCATTAATTTGGCATAGGTTAGCCAAAGCATTTTCCGGGTCAGCTCTTAAATACTCAGAAGTAATTGTGTATAAATCTTGGCAAGATTGTGGATTACCGTCGAAATCTGGTACTAAACGTAAAGTCTTAGGAATAGTGTCGGGATCGGACATTATGACCGGGTCAAACTTAACGAAATCTCTAAACTATTAATCGTAGTTTCTAAACCTACCCCGATATCTCTGTTTTAGTCTATGGCAAAAAATTATTGCAACTAAAATAAACTACTTTAGGTAAAGGCGGAGGGATTGAAAGCAACTCACAGAAACGATTGTCAGTGTACTTACATAAGCTGCAATTCGGTACCTCTGGGATCGATGTCTGGATTTCTGCTCCGCGCAGGATGTCAGGTTTCAGGATAATCGGCGAACGCGATCGCTCACGACGGCGCGCGGCGGTAGCGAATTAGGTTGACAGTATTTGATAGCAGAATATCCCTATCTAGCTTAACTCGGGACGCCTCGAGTATCCTACCGACTGCGCTAGATATGTACAGCGCTGTCGGAGGACTCAAAAAAACCAAAATGTTTTCTAACTAACTTTAATTAGAGTAAATTACAATATTCGATCATCATCATTTCAGCCGAAAGACGTCCACTGCTGGACATAAGCCTCCCCCAAAGGGGGGGTTGGCAATCGCAGTATGGTGTTAAAATGCATAGAGAACGCTGCTGCCCATTCTCTAGTAAGTCCCTTAGTCGCCTTTTACGACACCTACGAGAAGAAATGGGATGGTGCTATTCTTTACGTCCGGCACGACACGGATCAATTAATTACAATATGTAAGTATTACAAAATATAATTCCTATTCCGACCGATGTTAGATACAGAATTAAATCCATTATTATCTAAGTACTAATTTCGGAAAGGGTCACAAGCATCCGGTAAACATCGAATGACGTGCGTCACTATGCAGCGTCAGAGTTTCGGGGCGCGCGTGTAAGGCTGTTTCCATGCGCGATATCTGGGTTAGTGCTGCACTCTTGCAGTTTGGGTGTTTGGCACATACTATAACAAACGGATGCATGTTATACGGATGGATGCACATGGCCTCGAAGCGCCTGTACAAAGTTAATTACCAACTATACAACAAGTACCAGCATTAACGCACAAGCTCTTAAGGGGTCATTGTACTCATCATTGTGAACAACTTTTACTATGGGACCAAACCTGAA
Organism: Tiliacea aurago; assembly: GCA_948098905.1. Lineage (NCBI taxonomy): Eukaryota > Metazoa > Arthropoda > Insecta > Lepidoptera > Noctuidae > Tiliacea > Tiliacea aurago. The sequence continues at coordinate 1,660,942 of OX402580.1, read as the reverse complement.
ATCGCGAAATTAAATCAGCTGTTCCCTACATTTATGTTCGAATAACTCGTCAAAATGTAGGGAACTGCTGATTCGCATATTTGGTCCCATATTAAAAGTTGCTCGTAATGATGAGTACAATGACCCGGTATGGTTGTGCGTTAATTCTGGACATGTCGTATTTATATCTGGCACTTATGTAAACAACATCTGGATTTGATTTAATTAAATAATAAAAAATAAAAATGCGTGTTGGATCACACACAATGAAGGGTTCCGTAGTTGGGATGCATATACAGTGTGAGTCTTCATAATGTGCACATATCGAAAAGAGTGAAACTTAGCTTAATTTTATCGACGGAAAAAAAATAAAAAAAAATATTAAACGATTTTTTTTTTACAAAAAAGGGTCTCTACCTGCTAAAGTAAAGTACGTAGTCGAGTGCAAGGCCTTTCTTTAACAGTTGATAGGAAACGTTGTGATTGAGTTATAAACATGGTATTTTTACTTTTGGAAAGCTGATACGATGGAAAATAATTTAAAGTAATAAAAAAGGGTAGGTAATCAGGACTTTTACTGAGAAATTTTACAATTATTATAAAAATTTATGAAAAAATATCAGATGTTTGTTATAAAATCACCCTAATACTCAATTGAGGGCGAGTTTTTCGTTAGTTTTTATTTTATGAAGACGCCCTATTATTTCCAGTCATTACTGAGTTTGTTTCATCGTGACAGATCGTTTAGTTTAAAAGTTATACCGATTTGTTTACACAGGGGTCACAGCAGCGAACAAAATTAAAAAAATGCTATAAAAATTAAATTAAATTTTTAGATTTTTTTAAACTATTTTTTCCGTCGATAAAATTAAGCTAAGTTTCCCTCATTTCGATATGTGCACATTATGAAGACTCACACTGTATAAAACAGAACACTGCAGTTTAAAGCAATAGATTTTATTGTATGGTCATAAAAATATATAATAAGTTAGCCATTGATGTCAAGAACCAGCATTCAATTAGTATTTTTAAAAGGAAGATAAAAGACTTCTTGAAGAAAGCATACTACTCTGTAAAATAATTCCTTGAAGATAAATAATTATTTAATATTGAAATGATTGTGTTACCTAATATAATGATGCGATATTAATTTTATGAATAGTATATGATAATATAAAATATATGAATAATGATAATTAATGTAAGTCTGTACTGTAATATTGAATATGTATTTTTTTTTCTTATAGTTTATAACCATTTAAATTGCAATGCCTTAACAGGCAATTAACTTCTAGAACCTACCTATTGTTAACATCTACAAAATCCTGTACACTAGAATTTCAATTTGAATATCTCAAAAAATAAGACATGGAATGCATGCTAATTGTGGTTTTAGGTAATTATTGCAATCAATTTACTTTTACAGTAACAACGGTTTATTTTGGTGTAGCGTGCTTGTACATACGACCGCACGTAACACTGATCTTGACCTAGCCTAGGCCAGCTCGCTTTGCTTGCTTCGCATTCTAGTAAAATACGAAGCCAGCTTATACTGTATTTGTTACCATTGACGTTAAGCCTACATACAGTACAAGCGGTGGAAGTTAGTGGGCAGGCAAAACAATAATCTAATCTAACGAACTTCCAAACCTTACATCGGAAATTACATCGGAATTATATGGACAGATTTGACCCAGACTATCTTTTAATAACAAAACTTTTTACAAAAAAAAATTAACCGACTTCCCGAAACGTAATACTAGACGTATTACGTTTCATTTCAGTTGTAATATTTATTATCATACCTTTAAGTAATTGATCTGTAAATAAAGGGTTATTATACAGACTGAACAATTTAAGGACATAGACAGATTTTTTTTTAATTCTTTCCCCCTTATTTCAAAACAAGGTTTATCTTCAGACCCAAGTTTAAACCATGGAGCCATTATTGAATTTCGAACTTTATTTCGTCTAGGGTAAAGTCCCTAATACAAAACTGACAACTTAGTACCGAACTAAGTTTTCAGTTTTGTTTATAGAACGCTATTTCAATCACAGTTACGTTCTTATTACAAAAACTGGCTCCATGGTTTATGACATGTCAAAATATAAATCTTGCTTTGTATTAAGGTGGTTTAAGTTTAAATTACTAATGTAAGTACCTGCCAATGTTACATTGCAGTTTCTAAATTCTAGCTACTGTACAACGACTGACTGCGATTCTCTTCCACATTTATTATGCGCAAGGTCAAATAATTATGGAACGCTCTGCAAGCGTCTGTATTCCCTTCCACATATTATAACCTTCATAAAGCCTTCAAAGCAATAGTGAACAGACATGTTCTGGGAACGCTCGTTCCAACGTAGACCTCAATCATAGAGGTCAGGAGCAGGCCCACCCCGGAATAATAGTTTATTTTTAGGGATCCGCACCAAAACAAAGAACGTACGTTGTGACTTAATCTAAGTATCTGTTTGTTCGTGGGTCTGTCTCTCACAGCTGCTTATTTCAGGAACTAATAATGCTATCAATTTGGGAATAATTGTAACTTATGCATGCCCATCTACGAAATAATTGAAAATATATGTCTTTACAGGTCAAGTCATCACAAGATCATATGAAACGGCACTTCATTTTCACATTATTAGGTATTCACAATTTTTATTTTCATGAATCCATATCCACCACCCCCGTGTCTCCGAAGTTAGGTTGGAATGGAAATGTTACAGAAAAATTAAACAATGTTTCTAAGAAGCAAATTTTTCAGAAATCAGCCTAAATCAAAAACAAATTTAGATATTATGCGGTAGTAAAAACATTAAAAGCTTTAAAATATATTTTTCCTACCAAGGTATGGAGCCCTTGGTGTACAAGTCCGATTCGCTTTCTAACACGCTTTTATTAGTTTCATACGTATGTAAGTATGTAACGGAAACATTGAACTTGATTTTCAAAACGTCGGATTAATTTAAAATTTTGTACACTTATCAAGGACCGATGACAATACAATAATTATATGAATGACACCACACAAAACGCGTTCGCGGGTCGGGCGCGGAGCGGGTCGGGACCGGGAGCCGCGCACGCGGTTTGTGTGGTGACATTCATAAAAATCAAACTGGTTGCTATTCTAATTGTATAATTTGTTATTTTTCTGACATTGATTTTACATTCTGTGATTACCTAGACTCATACAATGACTTATTTTAAAAATTTTAGGAAAACATACGATGTTTGTAAATATGTGAGCACCATGATGTATCGATCTATTTCATAATTAAGTTATTTTTCATTGCTTCATTTTTAATTATTTTTACCTATTGTGATATAGTAATTATATTTTATTCTAGGTGCATCGTCTTCACATATTATAATCTTATAATTAATGTACATAAACAAAATATTGTGAAACATTTTTAAAAGAGTAACGGTGGAGTTTCTTGCCCATTCTTCTCCAAACAAAACTACCTTTTGGAAGGGGCAACTAGAATCAATTCTATTTTTTTTGGAAATTTTGTCTTTGTTCAAATTAAAGTACCGTGTCTATGTGAAATAAATAATTTGACTCTCGACCCGCGCCCGTCTCGCACCCGCCTTCTGTGTGTGTTGAGCTTTACTGGGGTCTTCAGGATCATCAATTATTTCCATATTCAGAGACACGGTAGTGTTTTGTGCCAAGTACTAAGGCATACATGACTTAATCTTTGAGACAAGCATATGACTATTGGCAGGACCAACTGGAGAGTTTTTTACACTCGACAAAAAAAATAGTTGAATTTTTTTTTTATTACTAAAAAACAGCCTTTATTAGAAAACTAAACTAAAAAGTAGAAAATAATTTTAAATAAGTTTGAAATAATACTTAATAGTGTTTAACAATAAATTTATTTTATCAAAGACAAAGGACCCGCCTGTCGCGGGACGAGCGGTGCCTTTGTGTCGCGTCGCGTCTCGCGAAAAGTCGCCCCGGTATGTAGAAGCCTTTAGAAGAGTTGGCAGGAATGTTCCGTAATAGTTCACTTGCATTATGAAGTTCATTCCGTCGCTCGTCAGGAAATCTGCAAAGACCCCAAATTGTTCAATAAAATGTCTAGTCTCTCTTCAGTGTTCAAGACGTCTGCTGCGAATTGTCTCACTGACTTCACAGACGCTAAGTCCAGGAGTTTTAATACTACATTTTTATTGCCGGTTTCTTGTATTATTTGTTTCTTTGCGTTAGTGCTTTTATCTTCGAAAGGGCAGGTGATGATGATCCTGGCTCTTTTGTGGGTTAGGTCAATTGCTATGTGGAGGCCCATTCCTGCAGTTTTTTCCAGTCACTATGACTGTTTGACTGTCTAATCTTCTTCTTGAGATGCACATTTCGTTTTTACTCTTCTCTTAGATCGCCACCGACAGCGCAACAATGATAGCTATAATTATTAGAAGTCCGTACGGCGTTGGTGCCGCCTGTAAACACACTGTTGTGCGAAGTTAAGCTATCGCCCAACTACAAACCATACCTTACTATAAACTTAATTAAATTATTGTAGTGATTGTCTCATCTTCCCCATTTACTGTCAATTTGTGAATATTTTTGTGTCAGATTTGTTTTTAGTACGCGAACGTACATATTACATGTATTATGTATTGCACTACACGTACATTGTCCTAATTATGTTAAATTAATATGGGTTATGTAAATGGTCAGAAAATATTTTACATTGATCATTTATGATTATGTAGTTGGTGTTATTTGACAAATATCTGTAACAAATTAATAATAAGTAATAATAATAAGTTTATTCAAAAAAAATAATGTAGTACAGTAAAAACATTTTTCGTAATTCTATGTAATAGTTCACAAGTGTTACATGCCTGAACTAGGACATCCTGTGTTTCAGGCGAGAAAAAGGTAAAACATTATATCTAAATAATCACAGTAATCACATCATATACAAAAGGTAAATTAGTCAACTAATAGGTATGTAAAAGAGGTGTAAACAGTATAAAAATCTTACCTGCTAAAAACTTAGTATATTAATTTAAGCTAACTAATCATAATAAAAAGTGCAATTAATATTTATTTAAGTACAACTAATAACTTCTCTGTATCTTCATAGGACAAATTTTGTAATGTTTCCTTCAGAGTTTTCTTGCAATTTACAAAATTTTGGGAATAAATTTTTGCTTTTGCATTAAGTCTGTTATAGAGTAGTGGTCCCAGAAAAACAAAAAATTTGGCTGTAAAAGCATGTTTTGTGCTACGTAAATGTTCAAAATAAAAAAACGGAATGTATTAAAGTATTTAGCGTTAACTACATATTATACTTATACTCGTATTTAACTATCTTATATTTTTACCTTTACTGATACTACGACAGTATCCTCAAAACAATAATTATAATGATCTAAAGCACTGGTTAACTTCGTCTTCTGTTAATTTCACTAATCTCACAGACTCTTCCCAGAGTGCTTTAGCAGTCTTGTCACAATACGCACGTTTCACAGCTCCCACTATTTCACAATTCTTGAAATATGCTCCACTTACTTCGCCAGCCTTCTTATCCAACGCCGCATGCAGAGCCGTCTGCGCGCCTTGCCATGGCGTCTTGAAGAATAAAAGGCACACTACTGTTAAAATTGCTCCACATACCTTATTCACGGAGTCAAAGATCCTAGTGCCAACTGCTCCAGGATCCACATTATTGATCACAACGTGAGAACCTTTCAGCCTCTTGGTCAGTTCAGTTGCGAATAAGACGAGACAGATCTTGCTGTTACCATAAATCCTCAATATGTTCCAATAGTTCGTTCTGTTTAAGTTATCGATGTCCACCTTTCCAACCATGTGAAGGACTGAAGCTGTTGTAATTATTCTGCTCGACTCACCAGGCTTCCCTGTCTTCTTCAAAATTGGAAGAAGTAGAAGAGTTAGTAGGAATGCTCCGTAATAGTTCACTTGCATTATGAAGTTCATTCCGTCGGTCGTCAGGAAATCCGCAGGGATCCCAACTCCAGCATTGTTCAATAAAATGTCTAGTCTGGCTTCAGTGTTCAAGATGTCTGCTGCGAATTGTCTCACTGACTTCACAGATGCCAAGTCCAGGAGTTTGAATACTACATTTTCATTGCCGGTTTCTTGTATTATTTGGTTCCTTGCGTTAGTACCTTCGTCTTCTAAGGGGCAGGCGATGATGACCCGGGCTCCTCTGTGGGCTAGGTCCGTTGCTATTTGGAGGCCCATTCCTGCAGTTCCTCCAGTCACTATGACTGTTTTCCCCTCTAATCTCCTTCTCGAGATGCATGTTGCGTTTGTGCTCTTTTGATACACCGCCATCGAGAGCGCAATTATGACAATGATAGCTATAATCAGCAGAATTCCGTACATGGTAGCGGTACCGGCGACGGCTAGGAACACACTGTAATGCGACGTGGAGCGATACCTCGTTTTAACCTTAGTTTAAATATTATGGTTTAAGCAGGTCTCGCCAATGTAATATTAATCAGTAGTATTATAAAAGGATATTATTTAATTGTATTACTTTACGATTAATTAATTTTAACAGTACACTTTGTGCTAGTGGACTCCCACTAGCACAAAACAAAAGAATTTGAAGAAACCTACATAATAATATGACTTGTAACCTTTCTTTCAAATAATCATAATAAGTATAATATGAAAATAACCACATACAATTATATTTTATCCTAATTTTCCAAGTTTTTTAACACATTATCCATGATACTCTCAAAGCGATCATTTAAATCGATGACGGAGGCCGGTACACGCTAAATACAACAAGCCGCTCCAACTCCACATAAGCTATTTCTATAAATCTATAGTTCGCTCAACAAATTGGGGAACAACCTCCCTATATTCTTTGATTTTAAGTTCATTAGTTAACGGTATTTATGAGCCACCATGTATTGCATTTTTTCTGCTGAACGAACTACTAAACTGGTGATTACTGAAATTAAACATGAACTGATGGCTTTTTGACCAATGTGTTGTAATACATAAAACATAAATGTTGTTACAGCTCATGAATAACTTACTTGCATCTATTCACGTCTATTCAATTTTACGTCTTATTTCAACATACCTTGAATATTTTGGTGCACCGTTAAGGCTCCGTGCACGGAAAACACAATTTTTCGTCAATTCTAATTACGTAATAATATCTAATTGTGAGAAAGTCTGTGTAACTATAAAAGTACAGTTTTTGTGGTGTTAAACCATTCGTGTCAGTCACAGCACCTGATAATAGTTTCATAACTTTTGCGCACTCGAAATATAGTTTATTTCGCCTTTGATTTACTTAATGAAGGTATTGTATAATCATAAAATAACATTTTGATTTTATCTCAAGGATAGCTGAAGCCCAGTGTGTGATTTTTGAATTTCTTGATATGGTTTGCTGAACAATAAGAAAAAATACATTACTGATCCCCCTTTGGGGGAAGGCCTATGTCAAGCAGTGGACGTATTTCGGTTGAAATGATGATGACGATGACATTACTGACTGGGTTTTTAAAAAACAATAGGTTTATTCGACATTATTTTTCTGCTATATTTTGTATCGAAGTTGAAAAAAGTGCTTCCGCTTCATGCAAGAAAACCATATACTAATGTTAATTATATTTTATAATGTTCAAAATCAAAAGTAGTTTCTCGTAAAAAGATGATCAAACGTCAGTCTCGCGCCATTTTTTGGAAAACCTGTTGAGAAGTTGCGAATCTTTGTAATTTTCCGAGAATCCTTAATTTATTAGAAAAAATCCTTTCCGCCACATGCAAAACAAAGAACTCAGCTTTACAAATCACAAATAATTTTGATTAAATTCTTTTTCCCTTTCTCACAAACAATGAACAAAATTGATCAAAATCAGTCGATTTCGTGCACGGCCCCATAACTGTGTTAGAACTTATTCGGCCATTTTGATGACTTAGACTAGTATTTAAATTTAAACTTATTATTAAACTTAATAAAAATGTATAGTGCAAGTACATGATGCAAGGGTTTCTGTTTTTCCCGAGGACTTCTAAAAGACGTAGTAAATGAAGTGGCACTGATGCATTATGCCAGATACATCTGATCCTAATGTGTTGAGGACGGAAATTTCGTGGTTATAGTCTCTCTCTTAAACAGTGCGGAATCGCAAAAGGAGAAGTTAGTTGAAATTAAAGGAGATTGACCAGTCTTGGTATCGCTATTTGTTCTGTAGTGACTTAAGTTGTTAATATTGATTATTCTTGTTTTTAAATATAATGATTTTATCTAATAAAGAGAATACCTAAATTCTCCGCATAAAAAAAATCATAAAAATCTGTTTCTAGATCATGGACGTATAAAAAAAGTCTCTCAGAGTCAGCCAGCTCGCTGTACGTACAGGCGCCACGCACACATTCACACATTCCTCAGCCATTACGCGCGCAAACGTCAACACAGTCGATACGTTTATGCGGCAAAAAAGTATTGAAATACAGCATGTCTTGTGTGGAGAAATGTTGTAAAAACCGTAGCGATCGGAAGTTAAAAAATCCAGGAATCACGTTTCATAGGTAAATGAATAATTCAACAACTTAGTTCCCGATTTTATAAATTACAATCAATCTTCATTCACCAGAACAAAATAATTCATCTCAAGGCCAGTGTTGCCAATATTCACGTGTGCAAATTACCCTAAATATATGGGAAATTTATATTTTTTTAATCAATTAAATTTATTTAGTTTATTTATCACTAGTTATTTTATATTCTTTTTACAAGATTTCCTAAAGGAAATGAAGTTCGGCGAAATTATTGGATTAATATAATTCGAAATTGTAACTGTCAAAATGAGTGGGTTCCGAACAAATATCTACAGTGTTATGCAGTACCTCAAAATGTAAATTAAAAATCTAAGCTAACATGGTATTTATTTTGAAATTACGAAAAAAACACTATTTTTGTGTCGTTATATAAAAAAATTACCATTTAAATATTTTCAATTATTAACTATGTTTTTAATTGCATATATTTTCATAGGGAGATTTGGTTCTTACCATTAACCTGTTCAAATGGCACAGTATAATTCTGCCGAAATTTCCAAGAAACTTATCTGCCGACCTGTATTTGTTAAAATAAAACAATAATAAATGGGTAAATTTGGCTAACATGCAACCCTAAATTCACTCACACGTATGACTGTTGCCGCCATTACGGGACACAGTTTTGTCTTAGCGGGAGTTCCGTCCGATCTTTTATATACGTCCATGTTCTAGATAGGGTTTTTTCACATATGAAATGTCACATGTCATTGGTATATGGCATTTAAAGAGTACATTTGTACTTAAATAATAAAACCTTCGTTTTAACTTACGGAAAATGATTAAATTATGCATCCAATTATGGAAATTATAGTTGAATATACATACTTAACACTTACTAATTATTATTATTGCATTGTAATAACATACTGTTAACGTGCTAAAAGTACGTAGGCAAATCTTTTGGTTATATATAAGGCAGAATATATTCGAGACCTTTGCCTGTTTGATTCATAATCTATACTCTATAGAAAGAGAACAATAGAGGTAACGTGTGGTATAACTGACAGGTACTACCTGAAAGTGATACAGGTATATGCGCCGACTTCGACATGCTCTGACGAGACAGCCGAGGCCATGTACGAGGACATTGCCAAGGCAATGCGCAGTACGACAAAGGCCCACTACAACGTTGTTATGGGAGACTTCAATGCCAAAGTGGGAGTACAAGAACGCGGTGAATCGAAAGTCGGACAGTTTGGTTTGGGGCGCAGGAATCACAAGGGGCAAATGCTGGTTAACTTTTTAGAGTCGCAGGGGCTCTACTTGATGAATTCATTCTTCGAGAAGAAACCCCACAGGAAGTGGACCTGGCAGAGCCCCGATAACGTGACAAGGAACGAGATAGACTTCATTGTGACGGATAAGAGGCACATATTTAGAGATGTCTCCGTGGTCAGCAGGTTTTACACCGGAAGCGATCACAGGCTTGTCCGAGGCACTCTAAATATCAATTTTCGAGCCGAGAGAATCCGAATGATGAGGCCGACCCTTCGACCTACGCAGCTCCAAACCGCTCTTGGATCCGAAAAGTTCCAACTGGAACTTCAAAATCGATTCGCCGTACTAGAAACCACAGGCACTGTCGACGAGAAAGCCGACGAGGTGGTCAAAGCACTACGCGACGTGTCCCGCAGACTTTTCCCGTCGCTGCAAAAAAGTAAGGTGTCCAAACTTTCCTCGGAGACTCTCGGCCTTATGAGGGAAAGACGAGAGTTGCCATCTATGCAGCCGTCTTCGTCAGATAAGAGGGCCTTAAACCTACAAATTAGAAAGCTGACGCGACGCGATCTTCGGCGCTCCAATATCCGTGACATTGAGGTCGCGATTGAGCAGAACCGAGGGTCGAAAGTGTTCGCTCAGCAATTAGGGAGGTCCCATTTGACGAAACTGAAAACTGTGGATGGTAGAATCGTGACTTCAAAGCCCGAGATACTCGAGGAAGTGGAGGATTTTTACGGACACTTGTACTCATCGCGGACGGCGAAACCAGCGGGGCATAGCGAAGATGACCATCGAGCCGAATTAACGCGCCACTACACGGAGGACATCCCGGATGTCGACCACTGCGAGATTAGGGCGGCTCTCGAGCAGCTAAAGAACAACAAGGCACCTGGTGATGACGGAATAACGACTGAGCTCCTTAAAGCGGGCGGGGCTCCAGTCCTGAGAGAGCTAGCGAGTCTCTTCAACTCCGTCATCCAAGAGGGTACAACGCCCGAAGCGTGGAGCAGAGGTGCGGTGGTTCTGTTCTTCAAAAAAGGCGACAAAACCTTGCTGAAGAACTATAGACCCATCTCACTTCTGAGCCACGTATACAAACTGTTCTCGAGGGTCGTCACGAACCGTCTTGCCAGGAGACTTGACAAGTTCCAGCCACCAGAACAAGCCGGTTTTCGAAAAGGCTTCAGTACCGTAGACCACATCCATACTGTTCGGCAGATTTTGCAGAAGACCGAAGAGTACAATCAGCCGCTGTGTATGGCATTTGTGGACTACGAGAAAGCCTTCGACTCCATCGAAATATGGGCAGTTCGGGCCTCTCTGCAACGATGTCGAATTGACTGGCGCTACATCGAAGTGCTGAGGTGTTTGTATGACGCTGCAACGATGACTGTCCAGATCCAGGATAAGGAAACCAGCCCCATCCAACTACTCAGGGGGGTGAGACAGGGGGATGTGATATCCCCGAAACTGTTCACCAATGCGTTGGAGGACGTCTTTAAGACGCTGGACTGGACTGGACAGGGTATTAACGTAAACGGCAAGTACATCTCACACCTTCGCTTTGCCGATGACATCGTCATAATGGCAGAGACGCTGGAACAGTTAGACCAGATGCTGCACAGCCTAAATAGAGCCTCTCGGCGGGTTGGCCTCGGCATGAATTTGGACAAGACGAAAGTCATGTACAATTCGCACGTCTTGCCGAGTCCAATCCACATCGAAGGTTCGCTTCTCGAAGTTGTGAAGTAGTACGTCTACCTAGGGCAAGTTTTCCAGCTTGGTAGGCACAACTTTGAGAAAGAAGCCGACAGAAGGATCCGGTTGGGTTGGGCAGCGTTTGGAAAACTTCGTCAAGTCTTCTCGTCGCCAATCCCGCAGTGTTTGAAGACTAAGGTCTTCAACCAGTGCGTCCTGCCCGTTATGACATACGGTGCCGAAACGTGGACACTGACAGTCGGGCTGGTTCACAAATTCAAGGTCACTCAGCGTGCTATGGAGCGGGCTATGCTCGGAGTTTCTCTGAAGGATAAGATCAGAAATGAAGTTATCCGGAAGAGAACCGGAGTTACCGACATAGCCTGCAGAGTAAGCAAGCTGAAGTGGCAGTGGGCTGGCCATGTCTGTCGAAGGACCGATGGCCGGTGGAGCAGACAAGTCCTGGAGTGGAGACCGCGTATCGGCAAGCGTAGTGTGGGACGCCCCGCAGCTAGATGGTCCGACGACCTTAAAAAGGTGGCTGGGACAGACTGGATGCGGAAGGCGGAGGACAGGGTGTTGTGGAGCAGCCTGGGAGAGGCCTATGTCCAGCAGTGGACTGCTATAAGCTGAGTTGATTATTAACTAATACGAGTATTGCCCTTTACTCATAAAAATAGTTTTAGGTTTTACAATTCGTTCGCAAACATGCAATCTTTACTTTTTGTTGACATGGCAAAATTTTCTGTAAGTAAATTCAAATTCAAATTCAAATTCAAAACGTTTATTGCGAACTAAGTGTACAATGTAGGTGTTATGTTATGTTAGTACTTATGACTTAGCAGCCTTTTACAAGCATTGCAATTATCATTCACCTCGCCCTTATCATCCTAAATTAGCATGCATTAAACATTACTTAACTATTTTCTTTTATATTAGTACAATTAAATTGAGAATGAATGAATGAATTATAATTATGTCAAAATTAAAATGTCAATAATGAATTTAATACAATTATTCAGCAATATTAATGTCATACTTTTCAGGTAGTACAATTTAAATTATAATTATTTAAAAAGTTAAACAGGGTATCTACCCTGTTTAACTTAAATCGTATTGTTTGTATAGGACAGATCGCCAATTTCGTACATTAGAGAAAATCGCTATTTTAAGCTAGACTCTAAATATTCTTTTACTGAGTAGAAACATTTTTGGATTAGGTATAGTTTTAGCCTTTTTTGGAATATTGATACAGATTTTTCAGTTTTAAACATGTTGGGCAACTTATTATATATTTTTATTGCCATATAATATGGGCTATCGCTTAACATTTTAATTCTTGAGGATGGAGCGCATAACCTCTTTTTATGACGAGTGTTGACATTGTGCGTATCTTCTACTTTAGTGAACCTGTCGAAATTTTTAAAAACAAATACACTAATGTCAAGTATGTATATTGACGGCAGAGTTAGAATTTGATATTTTATAAAGTATGGTTGGCAGCTCTCCGTATTATCTATTTGGGCTAGAATTCTTATACACTTCTTTTGCATTAAGAATAGTTTATCTACGTTAACACTATTTCCCCATAGCATGACGCCATATCGCAGCCATGAGTATGCGTATGCGTAGTAAGCAGCCATAGCTGTTTGTGTGTGTGCTTTGTTTCATTTGAAAAAGAGCGTAAGAGAATCTGGAGAGTTTTGTTTTTATATGTTCTATGTGTGCCTTCCAGTTAATGTGTGAGTCAATATTTATGCCAAGTAGGCTAAATGTATTAACTTCTTCTATTTGCGTGTTTCTGAAAGATGTTTTTAGATTGAGAGGTGGTTTTTTGTATGATCTAAATTGTATTATTTTAGTTTTATTACTATTTATTTCTAAGTTGTGGATCTGGAGCCAAGTATCTACAATTTGGAGGGTATCTTGTATTTGTAGACTAGGGTTATTTACATTTCCACACTTGATTAATATTGAAATATCGTCTGCAAATAGTACTGGTAAAGCGTTTTCTTTATCTAATGTTTTGGGAAGGTCATTAATATAGATTAAAAATAGTGGGCATCCTAATACACTTCCTTGTGGGATTGAGCAAGTAATTTGTTTTTCTTGTGATCTAATGGTTTTGATCTCATTTTTATCATGGTCGTAATTTTCAATTTGTACTATTTGTGTCCTATTTTGTAAATATGATTTGAACCACAAATAAGCTGGTCCTCGTACGCCGCAACCATATAGTTTAGTGAGTAAGATGTCATAAAGGACCTTGTCGTATGCTTTTGTCATGTCTAGTAGTAGCCCAATTACATATTGTTTGTCGTTTATATGTTGTAGCGCTTGTTGAACATATTTATAAACTGCTAATGTGGTTGATCTACATTTTCTAAATCCATTTTGTGCGTCGTCAAGAATATTAAACTTTTCTAAGAACTTATGTTTAAAGTAAATGCGACCTTGTTAAAAATGTTTCATTGCAAAAATCATAATAGAACATGGTTGTAAAAATGTCTTACGATGATGCAAAAAAGCAGCATACTATTTTTCTAAATTTGAATAAAAACATAATTTATAGTAGTTACATCAGTTACAATATTTTGGAATATTAGATAACACTCATGTAAGTATAAGCACTTGACTGAGATACCTGAGATACAGGTTTATTCCTAGTTCAGGTAGAATCCAATTGTTATTTACCTTAACTTCTAGTCTTAAGGCCCTATTTTTGTAAATATTTATGTAAATCAATTATTTCAATAAACGGTTTCAACATTTACATAACAATAAAACTAGTACCTTTACTAAATAAAATGCTCAAAAGTCATTTTGACTAATTCGTATTTTGAATTTAGCAGCATTATATAAAGTCAAAAAGAGATTCGATTGCAGGCTAGACTTTGAGATCTAATTACAGTCAAATGCTGAGAAATATGATTAAACTAGCTTTCACCCGCGGCTTCGCCCGCATGGATGTCGAAAAAAAACAGCTTCTCTATCAGCAGTATTCCCCCAAAACATTATACCATATCTTAGTTGGAACCAACGTAAGCGTGGTAAGCAGATAGAAGTGCAGTTTGATTTACAACTTTACGGAGGATAATAATATATATAGCATATAAATACCAACTTAGTTTTGTACATACTTGTTCAATATACGTGTCCTCCATTTCATTTGTTTATTTTTTCTTCTGTTTTTGTTCTTCAATAATAATTGATGTACACCAACTTTTGAGTTATTCAAGGTACGCAGTAAAATTCTCCCGAAAACTTATTTACCCGATTATTTCTTATTTATTATTTTATAAGTTTTAATCAAATTATTTACCGTAAACCAATCTTGGACCTGAATAATAGAATTATTCACGTCGGCAAGGTTTTGTTACCGTCGGTCTATTTTAAAGATCAATGACGTGTCATCTGCAAACATCTCCGGTTGATTTTTAAGTAATTGGGGAAAATCGTTAATGTAAACTAAAAAGAGGAATGGACCCAATATCGAACCTTGAGGAAGGCCCATTGCTTTTTCAGACCCCAAAGAGTTCACGCCGTTTACGTGAACTCTAACCTTTCTATCTTTCAAGGATGATCTAAGTAAACCAAGAGCTGTATTCCTAATCCCATAGTGTTCTAGCTTCAGCAGAAGTGTCTCATTGTTAACGCAATCGAAAGTCTGTGAGAGGTCACAAAAAATTCCAATGGCATCTTGGGCTTTCTCCCATGCGTTAGAAATGTTCTTTATTAGGGTGACACCGGCGTCAGTGGTACAACGACCTTTAGTGAAACCGTACTGTTGTTCACGAAAGATGGAATTTTTATTGAAGTGACGTAACATTTGATTGAGCATCAACTTTTCAAACACCTTACTGAGAACTGGCAGAATCGACATGGGCCTATAATATTGTTGGGTTCTTTAATATCTCCGGATTTGAACAAAGGAACTACTTTACTGTGTTTCATGAGATTCGGAAAGACTCCTTGGTCCACACTGGTGTTAAATATGAAAGCTAAATAGGGCGCAATGGTTTCGATGACAGATCTACAGACTTTTACAGACATTCCCCATAGATCTTCTGTTGATTTAATTTTAAGATCTTTAAAAGTTTTTATAACAGCCTGGGGGTTTGTATGCTGAAACCTTAACTCCAACACCAAAACCTTTACATTCTTTCTAAGTAAGGCAGCAGAAAGCGTGGGTGAGGAACTTAAGGTTTCGGTAGTTTTAAGGGGAATATTAGCAAAAAAGTTTTCAAATTCCTGAGCTATTTCTACCTCTGAAGTGGGGCCATGTGCAGTCCCTAAATTAAATTCAGTATTACGCTGTTTTTTCTTACCTAATTCATTATTTATTATTTGCCAGGTAGTTTTTATTTTATCATCAGCTGATTTTATTTTATTGCTAATATATAGAGGTTTAGCTATTTTGCACACACTTGTAAAAGTTTTAGAATATTTTGCAACATATTGATGAAAGCTTGTGCTCGTATTATTCATATGTTGCTTTAGGCCATAAAGTTCAAAAAGATTTTCCCTGCTTTTACGAATACCTGGAGTCACCCAATCACTAAATACGAACTTTGAGTAAATACTTTTAGTCTTCAGTTGTAAAATGTCATTAAGTTACGTGTTTAATAGTGAAAAGAATTCGGCGTAGAACTCATGGGTCACAAATATGATTAAATTAACTTAGAATTTATTAGATTAACTAATTAATAAAAATTTATCCATCACCGGATGCAGTTGAGCATTTGCAATTTTATGGTATACTTATAATTATAACGGATAACGAATGTATAAACTGGAATAAAAAAAGCTTTCAAAATAATTAAGAGTTGTCTTTGAAGATTTTTTTGAAGTATTAAATTACGTTTTGAGTTCCATCACCTTACGCACAAAAGACTTGAAAATATCATACTGTTTTTGTTTTGGATAAAATATTTACGGTTTAAGAGATACACTGCTTTAAAACCCACATTTTTGACCATTTTTGAAAATCTCCACCTTAAAGAGTAGTTAAAAAAAAACCAGTCAAGAGCGAGTCGGACTCGCGCACCGAAGGTTCCGTACGTATATATATGATGTTGATGATTTCTGAAAAACTGTGCTATTTAGAGACACCGTTTTATTTTTCCTGTAATCTTTACATAAACTTCTATCACATAGAATAATTTCAGATTTTTATCTATGCAAACTTCGGAGATAACGGAGAGGGGGGAACGGTATTTTTTTTTACATTTTTCATCAAAAGTCGGGAAGTATGCTGCCTAAAAAAGAAAAAATGTTTGAGAATGTGCAAATAGTGTCCTTTCATACGATACCCCGCATGGCCTAGTAGCCCCACTTCAAATATTTAAGACCCCCCTTTCAGTCCCTTTTGCAAAAAAGAGATATTTTTTTAAATTTCTTTCTTGTTTGCAAAATAGTTGGACAAACGTCATCTAAAACTTTTCTAATTTTCAAGTTGATAGTAGTTCTTGAGATATCCAGGTGTGACAGACAGACAGATAGACAGACAGACTTAGTCTCACCATAAGGGTTCCTTTTTACCATTTGGTACGGAACCCTAAAAACAAATAATGTCACACTTTATAATTTACTTAGGTTAGTATTAGTGCCAAGTTTCAGGTCTAAAGGAATAAGATTTATTCCCCTTTTTCACCCCTTAAAGGTCGAATTTCGAAATATCCTTTCTTAGCGGATGCCTGCCTATAGTTTCCAACCATTTATTTTTTGGGTGGGAAATTATCAAATAACTTCTCCCGCTCTGGGCGGAGCGGGAGGGCGTGTCAGACTTTTACTGGCTAAAACCCACCCATGTTCCTTCATTTGCCTTTGTGCCAGGGCCACGATATCCCTTTCAGACAAACTCGCAATCCTGGCTTCTTAGCGGATGCCTGCCTATAGCTTCCAACCATAAGCCGAAATATTAGTGATTTTAACTTAAAAAGAACTTTCATTAAAAATAAAATTTTATCCCTTTTTTCACCCCTTAAAGGTTGAAATTCTAACAACACCGCTGCATTAGCTTCCAACCCTAGATAATATACAGGGTGGAAGGGACATCGACGCGAATCCGTTAACCATGGATTCAGTTCATCATTCTGGACTCCCCTGCGTTAAAATTTTTCGTCGGTTATTAAAAAAAAAATGCGCTGTTCCATACATTTTGACCGAGTAGGTATTGCACTTCTGTAGGAAACACCTGTTTTTTTTTTAAATTACCGACGAGAAATTTTAACGCAGGGTGGTCGAGAATGATGTACTCAATCCATGTTAAACGGATTCGCGTCGATGTCCCTTCCACCCTGTATTTAGTGTTTTTAGTTCGAAAATGAAGGCCTATGATACACAACTTCTTTTAACCCTTCGGGGGTAGAATTATCAAAAACGCTGAGACACATGTAAAATAATTTTCAATCGTCAGCCTATACACCAAATTTGAAGATCCTCACTTCAAAACTGACGGACTTTCGGGCTTAGGGGTGGAATTTCGAAAAACCCTTTCTTAATGGATACCTACTCTTCACAAAGAACACACCCTCCAAATTTCATGTCTCTAGAATCAGCGGTTTTGGCTGTGCGTTGATATATCAGTCAGTCAGTCAGTCAGGACTTTGAATTTTATATATATAGATAGATAGATGATAAAGGACATTTGAACGCTTTATGATCATCTTTGAGTCACTGCATGTTTCATACCGATACTAAGTTTCTTAGTCAATTGGTCAATCTCCTTTACCCAAGTTTAATGGTGTTGATGGAACCGATAATTTTAAGCCCCATTCACACGCTCGTCGCTTACAATAACATTGAAGTAACAAATGACTTGCATCGTCTAAAGCTAAACAGTGTTCAACTTATGGTATGCTACAGACACTTAAATGGCCCCGCGTAATTATTTAATTGTCTACTTATTGACTAGGTATGGGATAACCTATACCATACCTACAGGTTATGAATCTGAAAATGTAGGTCAATTTAATTAATTAAGTTAGTAGATACCCAATGTGGTATTTCTCTCTGTATTATCGGCTCTTAGACGCACGTGCCCTCTCACTCCCGCCGCTCACAGCTGACTGACTGCTTTACGACCGCACGTGCGCTAGAGATGACATAATGCTTCCTTCTCTTTCACTCACAGACACTACACCCAAAGCCGAGTTGGCCTACAAGATAGAGCTGTGGGGTTCAAATGTTAACAACAGTAAGCACAAATTACAATGTATTGAGTAATTTAAATATGATTATACGTTGGGTACTCTCGTTATTATTGTAGGTACATTGTAATTATACTAGCGCTTCGTCCTCGAGATTAGAACATAATACACATGTAGTAACACACAAGTGACACCACTCAGACACTGTATTTGAGAGTTTTTTTTTTTCCTGCGGGTATCTCTGTTTTCCTGATTACTTGTCTTGGAATCTCTCGTCATTCACATTTTAGTGTTCAACCGCTCAACACGTTAACATTTTATTGTACTGTTCGGTAAATATCATGTCAAAAAGAAAGATTGTTGTTGATTACGAACAACTAACGAAGAAATTACAAAAATATGAACGCAGATTACGGCGTCATATCCGCCTTCGCAAGACTCAACGCTTCCGATCGCGAGTACTTCGTGTGAACAAACAGGTTAGTAACAGTGTAGTGTGTTCCTACCGAGTATTAAAATAACGTATTTACGTTAAAATTTAAGTTTTGCACTCCGGGCTACCTATGGGGTTTCCGACGCACAAACTTTACTACCGATACTCAGTAAAACAGCCTTAATGCTAAACGTATTTACCTTTAAATAAGTCTTGCACTCCGGGCTGCCTGTGGGGTATCCCGACGCAAGGACTAATTATAAAACACCTAATTATGTTTTACGGTATACCTAACTACTCGTTAAATGAACGTTATACTTTCAATCGTTGTAAACGTGGATCATTGGGCCTTTATTGCTGTCCAGAAAACTTTTTAAACAAAAATAAGTTAAACAAATTTATATTACCGTTAAACTATACAAGTAGATATTTATCTACTTTCCTTCTACCTACGAGTGAATAAAAAATATATTAAAAAATATATTACCTATGCTTTCGCGTTTTATTTCTACTTCGTGTTTCTCAAGATTAGTCACAAGACTCTCCGGAAATCAGTAATCTACCTGATGAGACTACTGCGGTCCCTGATGACCCAACTGATCCTGAAATTTTGGTTGATTCTATCGTACCACTGAAACCCGTCATATCTATTGACTGCAAATCTTTAGGATAAACCTTGTACCTCACAAGAAGCATCAGGTGACATCATCGACGCACTGATTTCCTAATCTGATGAAACTTAGCAAAGTGATTCCTCTGTTCAAATCTGGCAGCACAACTGATCCTACGAATTTTCGGCCTATTTCGATATTACCTACATTGAGCAAAATCTTTGAAAAATTAATTTTGAAACAAATGTTAGGACATTTTAATAAACATAATCTACTACATCTGAAACAGTTTGGTTTTACTAAGGGTCGTACAACTACAGACGCGGGCGTGGACTTACTGAAGAGCATATTCGAGGCCTGGGAGGAGTCGCGGGATGCTCTTGGCATTTTCTGCGACTTGACTAAGGCCTTCGATTGCGTTCATCATGATACACTCATCAGAAAACTGCACCATTATGGTTTGAGGGACAGTGCTCTCGACCTTCTGACTTCTTATCTGAACAACAGAATTCAGAGGGTTGATGTTAATGGCAAGAGATCTGCAGGATCTGCGGTCACTATGGGCGTTCCGCAGGGTTCAATTCTAGGTCCATTCTTGTTTCTAATTTATATAAATGACTTACCTTTTCACATAAGGGATAATCACAAGATTGTATTATTCGCAGATGACACTTCACTCATTTTTAAAATCAAACGTTAGCTAGTCAATTTTGAACATGTTAACGATGCACTCTCTAAAGTTGTCCATTGGTTTAATGTAAATAATCTTCTCCTGAACGAGAAAAAGACTAAACTCATTAAATTTTCAATGCCAAATGTCAGGCAGCTAACTACTAATGTTCAACTTAATGGAATAGAGTTGGACCCTGTTGAGTCGACAGTTTTTCTTGGAATAACTATTGACGGTAAATTACAATGGGGCCCACACGTAGAAAAATTGTCAGGAAGGCTTAGTTCGGCCGCCTATGCTGTTAAAAAAATTAGACAGATTACTGATGTAGATACTGCCAGAATTGTTTATTTTAGTTATTTTCATAGTCTTATGTCGTATGGGATCCTTCTCTGGGGAACATGTGCGGACATTAATAATATCTTTATTTTACAGAAAAGGGCTGTTCGAGCCATTTACAATCTAGGTCCAAGAGATTCACTTCGTGAAATATTCAAAGAAATAGATATTCTGACTGTAGCCTCTCAATATATACTTGAAAATCTATTATATGTACACAAAAATAAATCAAATTTTAAGAAAATGTCCGATATTCATAGTTTAAATACCAGGAATAAACACAATCTTGCTGTAAATCGCACTCGCCTCCACAGAGTAGGCAACTCGTTCATGGGTATACGCTTTTACAACCAACTTCCTACTGACATTCGGAATTTACCCATTAAACGATTTAAAATCTGTATTAAAACTAAACTTTGTAAAAAAGGGTACTATAAGATTTCTGATTATTTAGAGGACAAAAAAGCTTGGGATTGAGCTGCTCGCTCTGCTAGCCTTGTGATAAAACTTGACATTTTAATTATTATGCATGATTTTATATACATATTGACATTGAAGAATATTGTATACCATTTTACATAAATGTTTACTTTGAAAAGTATTATATTTACTGCTTTAATTTATTGTGAATGTGAGCACTATGTGGGTCATTATTTTTTTTTTTCTTTAATTGTTTTCCTTTCTTTTCTCAGTTAAGTTTTAATGATGGTCTGACATTTTGAGCGCTTTATGCGGCCTACCCAAATGTCCTTTTTTTGGTACTGTTCGTCGAGTCGTTGAGCTCCTTAAGTTTTGAGTTGAGCTGCACGATTACTGACAAATGCTTACACTGATTGGACAGGTCCGCTCAAATTTGCGTGGTTCTTTCCTCAAAAGACCATTTCAGACACGGATCTACATGGTCCTCACATGATCTGACCAAGATTATGTCTGGACTTTAAAAGAGACTTTGACCCCTGAGTTTGTTTCGCCATTTCTTCTCAGGGGTAGTCAGATAGGAAATGTCGGCTACGTCTAGATTTTTTTTTTTATATGACGTGTAAAAGTGATTTTAATATCCTATTTACAGAATAAACGATTTCATTTCATTTCATTTCATTTCACACCTTGACCAGGACACGATGGTTATCCTGGGGGACGACCCATCGACATCTGTGAAGTACGGACCAGACTTACCTATAGAAATAACTAAACGCTTCCAGCACATCGCAACTGAGGGTTGCGACAAGGATTGTAGGAAAGCGTTAGTAGCTAAATATTTGGATCCAGCGAACTGTCGTTATATTGCTGCTCCGGCGTTGAACGCGGAGTTAAAAGCAGCGATACCTGAAGCCGCAGCAAAGCGTCACAAGGCCATAGTCGTCAAACAGGATCAAATGGCAAGTGCTATCTCCTGCTTGGGCCAGGTAATTACTAGTCAACTCATTAAAAAACAATGTGTTACTACACAAACTAATGGACGCTGCGCGAATTCTTTGCGACATCCAACATTATGACTCAGTCACCCGCAGAAACTTATTTTATCTGCGCTAAAAAGGGACATGAAGGACGCTCTAAGTAGCACTAAGATAAATGAATTTTTATTCGGCGACAACCTGTCAGAAACGATAAAATCGGCTAAAGCCGTAACAAAATCGGGTACTGAACTGAAGCCCGATACTGTCAATAAAAACCTACCAAAACGGCCAAACAACCCACTGCCACAGAGGTATTTAAACCGAAGAGCTCCTGCTGCAGCGCGCAGGCCGCTGGGAGCCGCGCCGAGGAGCCGCGAGCCTGTAGCGGCGCGGCCGCCGTCACCGCCCGCCAGCTCACCGAGGAGCTTGCCGCCACAGCGCTAGCCGCAGCGCCGCTACTAGATCCAGTTAAGTATGCGGGTCGCTTGACATACTTTTATAAACAATGGTCGCTTATAACTAGTGATCAATCAGTACTGTCATGGATTGAAGGATACAAACTCACATTTTCCTCTCACGTAACCCAGAAGGAAGTACCTGCTGAGCAAAGTTATTCCACTTCTGAGTTTACTCATTTTTCCGAAGCTATTAATAGCCTATTAGTTATAGGAGCAATATCGAAATGTGACCCGTGCCCAGGTCAGGTGAGGTGTTCGTCACTCCTAAACCAAATGGAAAAATGAGGTTTATATTAAACTTCAACAATTTAAATAAGTTTATTAATACACACCATTTGAAATTAGAGGACCTAAGAACCGCTATAAAACTTGAACGCTAGAAAATGTTGTTTCCAGTATAAATAATTCTAAAATTATAACAGTGCGTTCTTAATATTTCCAGAAATAACTCTCAAAATCTACATGGTGTATTCTAATCTCGAGGGCGAAGCGCTAGTATAATTAGTGATTAAACGAACTTACCTGTAAGCGAAGTTCGATCATAATTATACGAAGCGCTTCGTCCGAAGAGATTAGCTCCTTCCCTCCCACGCTTCCGCGACGCCCTTACTTCTCTTTCAGAAAATATTAAGCAACGCTTATTCCTCTAAACTAAATGACGAGAGATTCCAAGACATGTTATCAGGAAAACAGAGATACCCGCAGGAAAAAAAAAACTCTCAACTACAGTGTCTGAGTGGTGTCACTTGTGTGTTACTACATGTGTACCTATTATGTTCTAATCTCTTCGGACGAAGCGCTTCGTATAATTATGATCTAACTCCGCAAGGTGAGTTCGTTTAATCACTAATTGTCTTGTCATAGTATCCCGACAAAGTTGTTATTGATTATACCTAGCCAGGGCATGATTATGTTGTATTTGAATTGTAAAGGCTTCTACATACCGGCGCGACTAGTCGCGCGACGCGACACGACACAGGCACCGCTCATCCTGCGACACGCGTGGCCTTTGTGCCGTGTCGCGTCGCGCGACAAGTCGCGCCGGTATGTAGAAGCCTTCAATGTTTACTGTATTTTAATTTTAGTTTATAACCCAGCGAAACCGTCGCTTATATTAATCTTAATTATTATATTTTTCCTCATAAAAGTGAACAATTGTATTCTTTTGAGTGAAATAAATTACGAATTAGTTTAGTAATATTAGTTTTAGTATAATATATGCGAAACCCGAAACACGTGTCTAGTATTTTTATGTAAAGAATCTATGTACAAAATTTCAAAACTGTGTCATGAAAAATCACAAATTTATAAGGTTGTTATTTTACCGGATTGTCCGTAGGTACAAAAACATACTAACGGCGGCGCCCCGGCGCCTCCAGGATCGTCTTGCACTCATTGATAATAATTTGGCAGTAGATACCTAGCCGTACGGCGATTGTATTGTAAGTCATTAAATGGTGATAAGATTTTCCCATCACAATTAAATATTTTTGGGACAAAATATAACAGGGTGTAAAAATTATTGAAATCGATTCAGTTCCTTATTCTGAACAAACTATGTTTCATGTAGCAATAAAGAATCATACGTAAATTACATTAACAATACAATTAGTACTTTAGTAAAGTGGCTTGACAATAATAAAAAAAAAAATAGTTTATTTATTAACCTGCAAAAAACTAAATTCATGGACTTTTACCAACGAATATCTACGGGAGATATGGATATAAGCTACAATGGTCAAACTATAGAAAAAGTAAATAGTACAAAATTTTTGTGAATCATAATCATTAATTTTTGCATGTCCTCACTAATGAAAGTAGAACGAACTCAGCGTGCTCTAATAAAAGTTGCCAATAGACGACCTTACCGGTACCCTACGAATAAACTCTACACTGAAGTGGGAGTTCTTAGGGTGAGACAGCTTTACATACTGTCTGTCACTCAACGATTTCATAAAACAGCCGTGAGCACTTGTGTCATTTCAAGTCGAAGGGTAAATTGGGATAAAATCCGATGCCGTAAAACAATCGGAAAAGGTCTTACGGTTTTATGGGACCATATACGAAAAACTCAACGGTATACATAATATACTAAAATTAACACAGAAAAAATGCAGAGAGACGGTAACAAACTGGCTTGTTACAGTGGACTACGACATGACAGAAAGTCTCTTAGTTTAGGTAAAAACTAACAGAACACACATTGACGTTTCACTAGTACACGTGCACTCAATAACTTACATATGTCATACATACACTCCCTTACAATACAACTGACTCAAATCACACACTCTTTTTATATCTATTTTAAGTTTAAAAAAATGTACCTTCATTTTTAATTTAAGGATGAAATTGTGAACGGAACGAAGGAGCCTAGATCTCACAACACAGGGAATCCTAGTGTGAGGTCTAGGAATTCAATCCATACAAATGTAAACTTTGCGAAATAAAATTTATTCTTATTCTTACACCAGAATTTATTATGCACGGGCGTACGTTTCACAGAATTACTTGCAGATAAATGTTATTATTCTGTGCAGTTTTAGAAGTAAAGAAAAGATGTAAAACAAAATTTCGAATTTTTAGGGTTTCCTTATGGATTTGTCATGTCTGTCTGTCTTGTCTGTTCGTCCGTATGTCACAGCCACTTTTTTCTGAAACTATAAGAACTATACTGTTGAAACTTGGTAAGTAGATGTATTATGGTTTTTGCTGAAAATCAGCGTTGTTGACGTTAGGTTTGTCCGAAGTCACAGCATTTAGCTGAGCAAAGACCTGTTCTTGCACAGATACGACGCACGGTTATTGTAATTGTTCATATTATAGTTTGTTTGGTATAAAAGTAGTTATTTTTCCACTCGGCAATCAGCATTTTGTTTTTGTTTCGATTCAAGTTTGTTTGTTTGTTGAATTTTGACTTTGTTGTCATCACTGGTTGTCATTTTGGGTTTGCCAGTACCACTACCACAACAACAACAGATTAGATACATAGACATTTTATTCTAGTAAACGCAATGTAAATTGTCTTTGGTCCCTGGCCCTGACTTCAACCAATCGCAACCAATGGAAATGATTGTCAAAAAATTTTAGTGTATTGGATACGAGGGTTTTGGCTACTTTGTATGTGTGTATTATAGATTTGTTGAAAAGTGCGTTTTGTTTGTGCAGAATAAACAAAATTTCTTTCTTCTTTTTTCTTTCTTTATATATTCTGTGAACTGCATTAAGATTTTCACACTAAAATAGAAAAAAAAACAATAAATTTTGGGGGTGCCCCATTTAGAACTGAAACTCAATTTTTTTTTCATCAAACCCATACGTGTGGGGTATTTATGGATAGGTCTTCAAAAATGATATTGAGATTTCTAATATTTTTTTTTTCTAAACCGAATAGTTTGCGCGAGAGACACTTCCAAAGTGGTAAAATGTGTGTCCCCTAAAACTAAAAAAATATATGATGTACATTACCATGTAAACTTCCACCGAAAATTGGTTTGAACGAGATCTAGTAAGTAGTTTTTTTTTAATACGTCTTATATCGTAAACTGCAATTAACCTTTCGAATTTGATTGCATTCAACTCAAATAAAAAACAGGGACATGATTTTTTTGCCGTTTTTATAGATAACGGTACGGAAACCTTCATGGGCGGGTCCGATTCGCACTTGGCCGCTTTTTGAAACATTATGGATACTGAAGTTTATAGCAAAAGTGTTATGGATAATGATTTTCGGACAAACAACTTTAGGAGAAGAAAGGGGGTACCGGCTGTATTCATCCGGTACTCCCATTAAAAAGCGGCCAAGTGCGAGTCATTGGTAAATTTTCATAAATTTTCTTAAAAAACTTTAAAACTATTTATTTCAAATTTAAATAAAAAAGTATTTGAGAACCTCACATTAAGCCCTTTCATTTGTTAAATCACACGGTACAGTTTACAAAACATTATTTATTAATTTTCTTATTACCCTCCTAAAAGTGAAACCTACGAGTATAATCAACAACACAACAACAAAAAACAATTAACAAAACTATTGCTGGAGAAATGTTATTACACAATTAAAGACTTTTTAAATGACAAAACTATATAGGAAAATGTTATTGATAAATGTACGTTGTCTTTGCAATTTCGAATGTATAAGATTATATTATTGACATTGTTATTAATTTTTTTTTGGCGATTTTTTTTTTTAAATGTTTCTTGTTCTATTGTAATTTGACATAACAGATTTTGACATTATCAGATTATCTAAATTCTATAAATAATAATAATTGTGATTGTTGTTAATGTTTTGTAATATTTTGACATTAAGCTTATATTCTTGATTGTATAATTTGCGAGAGATTTATATTTAATTCATTTTTATTTTTTCAATCAATCAATATTTTGCATGCCGTAAGGTAAAATGTACCGGGACACTTAATAAATATTCCAACTTATATGTATACCTACATTATCAGCTAATAAATAATTTCTTTCTTTCTTTCTTTCTTTAATCAAAATTTATTTATTTACGTAAACACGTCCGTATCCTGTCAACTTAATCGGTCCATTAAATTCGGAGCAAATTGGCTGTGGCAGACGGATTACAGACAAACTAGTGATCCTTTATGGGTACCGTTTTTAGGGTTCCGTACCAAAATGGTAAAAAGGAACCCTTATGGTGAGACTAAGTCTGTCTGTCTGTCACACCTGGATATCTCAAGAACTACTAATGCTATCAACTTGAAATTTAGAATCGTTTTAGATGACGCTTGCTAAACTATTTTACAAACAAGAAAAAAAATATCTTTTTTGCAAAAGGGACAGGGGACAGGAAAGGGGGGGAGACTAAGTCTGTCTGTCTGTCACACCTGGATATCTCAAGAACTACTAATGCTATCATCTATCTATGCTATCCATATTTTAACATCTTATTTACTGTACCTACAATCAAAGCAAATAAATGTTTACTTTACTTTACTTATCAACTTGAAATTTAGAATAGTTTTAGATGACGTTTGCCCAACTATTTTGCAAACAAGAAATAAATTTAAAAAAATATACCTTTTGTGCAAAAGGGACTGAAAGGGGATCTTAAAAAATAGAAGTGAGGCTACTAGGGCATGTGGAGTATCATATGAAAGAGCGCTGTTTGCACATTCTTAAACATCTTTTCTTTTTTTTGGCAGCATATTTTCCGACTTATGATGTAAAATGAAAAAAAAATACCGTTCCCCCACCCTTATCTTCGAAGTTTGCATAGAAAAAAAACTGAAATTATTCTATGTGATAGAAGTTTATGTAAAGATTACAGGAAAAATAAAACGATGTCTCTGAATAGCACAGTTTTTCAGATATCATCAACATCATATATACGTACGGAACCCTCGGTGCGTGAGTCCGACTCGCTCTTGACCGGTTTTTTGTTCTGACATTACAATCTTATCATTTATTTTTAAGTAATCAAGTTTTAAGTGTTGAATACTTCATTACGTAATAATAATTTTCCTTTTGCTAGTAAAATTTTATAAAGGCTCTTACAGACTCACGCGATATCGCGGGCGTGACAGGCACCGACATAGAAATTATGGTCGCGTCGCGTCCGCGATATCGCACCAGTCTGTACGAGCCTTTAATCTTTCAAATACATTACAAGCTATTAGTTTTTTATTACTTAAAAGCATTTTTTCATTTTTGTAACTCACATGGAGCCGTTTATTAAGTTATGATGTATGATGTATGTTGACTTAAAAAAGCCTGGCAGTTGAGAGTATGTCATGCTCACTTAAATGTCCCGCTGATGGCGGCGCGTGTGTTGGATCATTCGGTTCCTTACAAATTGGTTGAGCTGGATGGTGCTGATCCATGCGTTATGTTCGTGAACGGATGCCGTCAGTTGAGACTGGTCATCTCTTAACTGCCAGGGCTTATTTGTAATCTTGAAATCTTATATTTTGAATTGTTTTTAAATTTTTTTTTTTACATTGTTCTCACATAAAGAAGCGGCAAGAATAATGTACCCAGATTTTGTAATATATTGATTGAAATTGAGTGACCTTGGAGTTCTTCTCCTTAAAGATCTACGTTTTGGAATGGGCAATAGCTTCAACTTTCTGACTAATTGACCGACTCTTTGAAAATTCAAAAGTGTCTAATTGGTTTAATTGAAATAAATGCACAGATTTTTTTTTTTGAGTTTTGCTCAAAGCGGATTAGCGATTTCGAACTTACTCACCATGATTTCCTTCTTCCATGTTTTGTACTATAAAAACTAAATGATAAACAGGTAAACAAAACAATTTTAGATATCAAGGTTTATCATTTTATTATAACAATTTACGTCAGACAAACAAAAACACGTTTTAATTAAAAACAATGTTAACAATAACAAACTAATTATTTATAAATAATTGATCCATGTCAAATGTTAAATGGTTATTAGATTACGTCGATGGTCTAGTGTCTCGTGGTCGCAAGTGTCATTGCTGAGTGTGGGATTTGATCAGGGATCGGGCATTTTGAATAGCCAATGGTGTACCTGCATAAGGGAGCGATATGCTAACCAGCTTAATAATTTGCTTCATATCGCTCAATATAATATGGCGGTATCTGTGGCAATAATTGGTGCAGTCTTTATCATTGATTGAAGAGAAGGGTGGTTGCGAACGCTTAGTAATTTTCCGTCCTTTGCTGCCTACATTGTCCCCGACTCGTTGACGCTACTACTCGTTGATACTTCACGTTCTCCGAATAGGTAATTAACTTTTTATGTCAATATCGTCGGTCGGAATCATTACCGGTACATTTCAAATTATGCTGTTTTTAGAAAATCCAAGTTAAAGTTTTTAGAAATTTTGAAAGGTTAATTTTGTTGACATAACTATTAGTAGTCTTGCTCTTTGTTATGCCTACATATCGTAAAAATACTATAGTTTATTATGAGATTGTTACTAACTATGCAATATTTTTAGTTTTTTCGATATTTGTCATTTTTTTAAATGTTCCAGTAGTGAATTATAAAAACTTACGAAATATAAAAATCTGGTGGAATATTCCTGAATGTTCAAGTAATAAAATAGGAAACTTAATGGAAAGAATTATAATAAATAAAGATCTAGTGGAATATTTGTGAATGATCTGGTAAATAAATTAAAACAAACAACAATTTAGACAAAAAAAAGGTTTATTTATCAAAATTTAAAATGTATTGTACTTCAAAAAGCAGTGAAAAGGAACGTTTTGATCAACAGCATCATAACAGAATCGGGTTTAAATTAAAATTTATCACTCTCGAAATTATCTTCATGTTCAACAATGTTGTCTGTAGCCTCCAAACTTTCATAATAGTCGCGGTATACGCTAGGAATCACATTGGCATCACATAAGGAAAGTAAATCTCTTTTCTTCAATCTCGATATCTTTGGTCGCCTATGGTTTTGCTGCATTCTTACCCCTTATTTTGTGCCGCACGTTCAAGCATTTCATGGACGTTTCTGAAATAAAGGGGTCGTTATAGAAAACTTAAGTATGTAGAAGATGCTTTCATATAAATTTTTCGTATGTCATTCCATACTACTCGATCAACCATCATTGTTAACCGTACAGTTTTTGCCAAACTGTTTTACCAATTCTTTAAAAAAATTCGAAACAAA
Source organism: Tiliacea aurago (assembly GCA_948098905.1). NCBI lineage: Eukaryota > Metazoa > Arthropoda > Insecta > Lepidoptera > Noctuidae > Tiliacea > Tiliacea aurago. Next base: position 1,630,775 of record OX402580.1, on the reverse strand, counting down.
ATTTCTTCTTCACAATCTGTATCATCACCTTCCGGCGCGGCGCTACGTCAGGTAAGTTAAAGTAATTTTGCGTTAGAATTGGCTGTATTTGATTGGATTCATCACCTGTAAATAAAAATGATTTGTAGTTTAGTAAACTATTCGGTTATAAAATTATAGAATAAGGATAATTAATTAAATTATGCATTTAAAACGTTCTCAGAGTCCAATTAGGATAATTTAGCGATAAGTGGAACACTAACTTTGTATTGGCTCCACCCGGTCAATAACAGTAGGCGAGTAATTTCCATCAAATGCGAGTAGTGTTCGCATTAGACAAAGGCTGATTTTCTTCTTTACAATCTGTATCATCATCCTCTGGCGCTATGTCAGGTAAGTTTTTAAAGTCATTTCGCGTTAGAAATGGCTGTAGTTGATCCGATTCATCATTTGTAAATAACTGCTTCACCACAGACCTGTTCTTCAACACGGTCCTATTCTTCATCACCGATTTATTTTCCACCAATGAGCCACCATCTAAATCAATTTCATATTTTAATAGGGGCAAGAACAGTGCATGAATTTCATAAACAGACAGTTTTCATTTAATTGAGTGTAGTCGTAGATTTAACCTGAATAAAAAACAATAAAACTTACCTTTAAACTGATCGTTCTCCACATTTTCCTTGTCACACACACTTTTTGAAATTGCTAAATTCAATAGTTTTTGTGCTCTGGAACTGGAATACATTTTTTTATTCAAAATTTAGAAAATTAATGCACTTCTACAATATTCTGCGTTCAGAGCGCTAGTGAAGTAAATACGAAAAAATCATATTTATCTCATAATTTTCAGAGTCATACTGGAACATTTCGAAATATACTGTTAATGACTTAGGCCACTACAATCATTCTCTGCCGGTACATGTCGTTTCTCCTAGTTGGATTAACGCGTATGACTTGTTCCAGTAGTGATTTGGAAAGAGCATTTAATTTTCTATAATTCTGCATACTTAGTCCAAAACACATAATTTTGGAGATGTTCCAGTAATGATTCCGACCGACGCGGACGATATGATCTACGTTGATAAAATGAACTATTTATGTCAATATTATATATATTTTTTTAACATAGTTTTTATTATTATTATTGTATTTTTGGTTTTGTAATTATTATTTGTTTGATTTGGGAATTTTAATGAAGTAGCATCTGGTCTGAATGCAGCTTTATCTACTTATTATATCTGTATTATTTTATTTAAAAAAAACATAAAAATAAGGAGTGAGCTAAAAATTTTAAAAGGTGACATAAGACGAAAAGATTGCTAAGAGCCAAGAAGTGTTATTTTTTATTATTTATATTTTAATTAAAAGAAGTTTAACGAGTTTTTTCAAGTTTCATTTCGATCTGCATCCTACATATATATATTTTAATCTATTAAGTATAAAAATATGTATTAGGTACTAAGTATGTTGAAACTGTTGTACTTTCGGTCACTTGTCCCTAAAGGTTCATTAGAAAACCAGCGTCAGACAGCATCTGTCTGGCATTAATGCTGAAATTAACCTTTTTGGCGCAGCCGTGAGTCACTTATCATTGTTGTTAAAAACATTATTGTCACTGTTTTTTATTATTTGTATTTTGTGTTTCACGAGCTGTGTCCAAATAAACTTTATTCTTTCTGATTCCTTGTTTCTTTATCATCAAACGATATTGAGCAGTTTTGCTCCATATAGCTCCAAGCTCTACTACCTCCAGCAACAGGCTGATAGAGTTGCCTGCGTCAGGTTTAGTTACAGCTGATCTATTCTGTGAAAATCTCACCGTGAAAATTTAAGTGGAGTGAGCTTGAAGTGAGACGTCATTCCATTGATGCTTGGAATTGACAATAGCCCGGCAGGCTATTTTGGTTTTATACCTGACCGATCGCAGCGATTCTTCGGGAGGGCCTAAGACCAGTGGTCGGCTTTCGTCTGACATAACGATGATTGTCCATTAAAAAGATTTCACTTGCGTGTTATGTGCGTGTTTACAGACCTATGTGTACTTACAACTGCACCGGGAACAATTATTTGTCAAACACAGTATTATGCAAGCGTTAGAGGTGAATATTTAGGAGGGAAATATATGAAAACACCATTAATTAGTACTTTAATTATTATATTTAATTAATCTTTTATGTATTTGTATAATAACTTGTCTTCTTTATGTAAATACCCATTTCTGCGACTCTATATTTTGTACGTAACTATTTACCTTAAAGTGACAATAAAGCAAATATTTGAGAAAAAGAATATTGTAATTGCATTACAGCTAAATCCTCGTTCTAATCAGCATTATAACGATTTAAAACACTGTTCCAGCTCATCTTCAGTTAACTGCACCGATCTCACAGATTCCTCCCAAAGTATCTTGGCAGTTTTGTCACAATACGCCCTTTTCACTGGCTTACTAAGTTCGCAGTTCATAAAGTACGCCCCACTCACTTCACCAGCTTTTTTATCTAACGCCACATGCAAAGCCGTTTGTGCTCCTTGCCACGGTGTCTTAAATATCTTATTAATCAGAAGTCTTGACAAATATCCTATCACGTAGTTCCCAGAATCAAAGATCCTCGTTCCAACTGCTCCAGGATCCACATTATTCACCACAACGTTGGAACCTTCCAATCTTTTTGCCAGTTCTTTTGCAAAAAGTATGAGACACAGCTTGCTGTTAGCATATATTTGCAGTCTGTACCAGTAGTCAGTCTTGTTCAGGTTATCAATATCCACTCGTCCAATCTTATGCGTGACCGACGATGTCAACAATATCCTGCTACTTTCACCAGGTTTTCCCGTCATCTTTAGAAGTGGAAGAAGTAAAAGCGTTAGTAAAAATCCTCCGTAGTAGTTCACTTGCATTATGAAGTTCATTCCATCGGTAGTTAAGAAGTCTCCAGGAACCCCAATACCGGCATTGTTTATCAAAACGTGTAATCGGTCTTCAGTTTTCAGGATATCTTCCGCGAATTGTCGAACAGATTTCAAAGATCCGAGATCTAGGAGTTTGAATACAACGTTTTCATTTTCCGTTTCTTGTACTATTTGCTTCCTCGCTCTGTTGCCTTCGTCTTCAAAAGGGCAGGCCACGATGACCCTAGCTCCCCGATGGGCGAGGTCTATGGCAATTTCGAGGCCCATTCCCGCGGTTCCTCCAGTAACTAGTATTGTTTTTCCTTCTAGTCTTCTTCTTGACAGGCATACTGCGTTTGTATTCTTCTGGTATATGCCAATAACAAGTATAAATATTATGACTAGAGCTATGATTACTATTATGCCGTACATAGTTCTTGTGTCAATGCCGATCGAAATCAAACTGTCTACAATCAATTTAGCGTCTCAGATATAAGGTGACGAAAAATTATTATTTTGGTTTTAGTCACGTTTGTAGATGTTCTGCAGGTTCCGAGGTTGTGTGACCAGTTAACTATTGATTTTTCGCCGACGCAATAACCTTGTTTAAACAACTTTTTGTGGCCGGAAGGTAATCAAATTATATTTGAAATTAAAATCATTCTTTTAGTCACGGTGTATGGCCCGGTATTATTTAAATGCCAAAATCACGCTTCGATATGTAGCTATGGTTATAATTTAGTGACACAAGAATAAAAACTTAATAACTAATTTAATTGTATAAATAGTAATGTTATGATGATTATTTTAATTAAACAAGAACATTATAACTCTTATAATTATGTCAATAAATATTAATTCATGACTTAAAACGGTGAATAAATCTAGCCACAAGAAACACCTTGATGGATTTAGCTGGTTAGGCTGTCCGTCTATCAGACCGAAGAAGAGTGCTAAAGGGAGCGGAGATAGGCAGCCTCTGAGTCCGGAAAATGGGCACTCGTGCAAAGATACAGGTTTTCCGGTTCCGATTTGTCGGCACAGGTCGGTACTGATTTAGACCCAGACCCATGCACGTCAGAAGTGAAAACGAAGTAACTTGGGAATTGAATCGAAGCGTTCGGTGACGATGACGCGAGTTCCATAATTTGTATTCTCCCAAACAGTGTTCAACGCGCCTAAATAAGTTTTCACTTCAAAAAGTGTAGTCTAAGCGAGCGGACAGAAAGTATGCGACTATTTTAGCCACACCGATCGGTACCGATTCGTTCCGACTTGTCATCCCTAGGAACTTATATCTTAACGCTTAAGCGACTGCCCTTGGTTAATACTGGTTGGATGACATCCTATAGATGTAGGTGAAGATGCAGATACTATCCTCTTTTCATTATTCGTCAAAGGGCTGGGCAGAAGTGTAATTTAATTAATTGATTTCAACCACATTTCATCCGATAAGTTTAGAAGTGCTTCCGTTATCAGATTAAATAAATTATAATTTGGAAAATCCAAAAGTGCACGCCTCATAACGTTCACGTCGTTTTTTTCTTATTACCTGCTAACAATAAGATAATTAATGAAATTAAATAAAATAAAAAACAATTATAAATACTAATAAAAAAAATTACAAAAAACAATTATAAAAAAAAAACAGAAAACTCTGCTATGGTTTAGTGGCGCCATAATGATAAGGTAAGGAAAAAAGTACTATAATAAATATACAAATAGATACAAAAAAATACACAGTCGTATATTAGTTTTTTATGAATAATAATTAAAAGACAGTGAATTGAACGCACATATTAATTTAGAAAGTCCGTAGTGTATTACTATAGATAATAAAAAAAAAAAATATTCCGGTACGATAATTTCTTCGACCAATTTCCCTGCCACATACACCAATCTATAAACACAGACACACGGACGTCCAGAAAAGATCATTTTTAATGTTATTATTTACTATGTTAAACAAAATAATTGTTATTGAATTATATTTTATGTGTCTGACAAATCATTTGACTTGATATTAATACACTCATAATTATTAACCTGTAAGTGCGATATAAATAAAAAAAAACGATTTCAGTTTCGAGAAAACTGTTTTTTTTTAAATGTCGAGAGTAGAGCACAACCTCAACGCTTCGCTTATGAGGCGTGCAATAATTACTGATCTGGTGCACGTAAATTAGTTATCTTTTAATTTGTCAGCTGCATCCGGTTAGTCTGGAAGCCGACCTCAACATCGTTCGGAAAAGGAGGCAGATGATGAATTTTTTTAATTTGTCACTTATACTCAAAGGTAATAATTATTTTAATGATCGAGGTTTACATTGTAGTAATGCTGCATTGTAGAATATGTGTAGCAGGTACAGAATTAAAACCTTTTTTTACTTATCATACACGTTTATTACAGGATCTAATAATGCAATTAATTATCATTTAATTTCTTAGAAAAATACACCATTGCTTTTGTAATTGTCATAAAATGAACGAGCATGGTCAGTAATTATGCTCGTGGCAGCAATTACTTACAAAGTAGTTAGGGTCAGTAGTCCGCATTACTTAATCCCTCTTACAAATAAAGGCTTCTACATACCGGGGCGATTTGTCGCGCTGGTATGTAGAAGCCTTAAGAAGAATGGAAGAGGGATCAGACTGACTGACTGTACTATTTTATATATATTTTTTTACTTTTTGACACACTCCTGTACTGACAGGGCTTTATTTCCTGGAACACATCTAAATTATAATAACATCGTAGCGGAGTCAGTCATCAAGTCATTGCTACGAGTTCTGGGAACGATTCCTATGCCAAAAATATAGTTTTTATATTTTTTGTCTATTTATCTGTTTATCTGTTTGTCATTTCATTTAATTTATTCATTAAATGATTTATATTGTGTTAAATATACGTCGTCGTCGTGTCGTCGTGTTGTGTTGTTTAATTTTCCTGCATCACGCAAATACTTCCTGATAGCTTTTGTTAGATATTCCCTATAAGTCAGGTCAGTCTTTAGGCTATTATTATCAGGCTATTGACAATAATAGCCTAAAGACTGATTGTTGAGCTCAGCAATACTGGTGTCGGCTGTCATATTGACGGAGTTGCTATGAACAACATCAGCTATGCAGACGATATGGTGTTGCTGGGCCCTTCAATCAGTGCATTAAGACGTTTGCTGAAGGTCTGTGAGAACTATGCGGTGACTCAGGGGCTTAGGTATAATGTCACTAAGAGTGAGTTACTTGTTTTCAATGGTGGTGCCAAAACATACTTAAATGTTCCTTGCATCTCATTAGCAGGTACACCCTTGAAGCAAGTCTCAAAATTTAAATATCTGGGCCACTGGGTCACTGAGGACCTGTGCGACGATTTAGATATAGAGAGAGAGCGTAGGGCGCTGTCTGTTCGAAGTAATATGCTGGCCCGTAGGTTTGCACGGTGTTCTTACGACGTTAAAATTACGCTTTTTCGAGCCTACTGTCAGACTTTTTACACCTGCAGCCTTTGGGTCAAGTATACGCAGAAGGCATACAGCGCTCTGCGTGTACAGTATAACAATGCTTTCAGGATGCTTGTGGGGCTGCTGCGGTATTGTAGCGCTTCGGGTATGTTTGCCGATGCGAGAGTGGATGATTTTTATGCCATTATTCGAAAACGATGCGCTTCTCTCCGGCACAGAATAGATATCAGCACCCACGGCATGTTGAGAGCATTGAGTGACCGGTGGGACTGCCCGATGCTTGGTCGATGGGTGAGACTGCACACACAGATCGGCTCGACTAGATAGTACGTGCATTTTATTATATTTCTATTATGTTATTATTGTTATTATGCCTATTTGTGATTCTTATGTGTGTGTATTGTGTTATTTTTATTATGACATTATTATGTTGTGATGTTACCGATTATGTTATTTTTGTTATGATGCCTTTGTAATTAATGAATGCTTATGTTTTGATGTCAATATTTCTATGGACTTTAACGTCTGCGAATAAATGATTATTTATTTTATTTATTATTTATAACAACAATAAACAAACAATTAACAAGAGTAAAGCCTACTTTCCTGCAGAACTTATAAATGAAATAAAAACTGATATCAAGATGGTTACGAATTTTTATTAAGCCTTTTAATTTCCCAAAAAGAATAATAAATTACATTAAACATTCATTACATTCATTCGTTTCTAATAATTCATTAATAATAATTTAACATGCAAATTGAACAATAATGAAATAAACACAAATTGATACTTAAATAAATGAATTAATTGGATAAAATAAAATAAATAATATATTTTCAATTAATTCCTATATTGGGTGCCCATTTAAGGGCGAAGGCCTCCTCCATCTTTCGCCATTCCTGTCTGTCTTGGGCTATTCTAGTCCAAGTGGGGCCAGTCACGGCCACAATATCGTCGCACCACCGGCGTCTGGGTCTGCCTCTGGAGCGTAGAGCATCGCGAGGGTACCAATGGAGAACCCTCTCCAGCGTCCATCTGTGGCTCTGGCTACATGTCCTGCCCATCGCCATTTCAACTTGCAAGCCAATTCCACAGCATCTATTATTTTAGTGCATAACCGTATGTCCTTGCTTCTTTTACGGTCTCGGAGTTTGATTCCTAACATACTCCTCTCCATTGCTCGTTGGAAGGCTTGAAGTTTGTTTGTAACTGCCTTTGTAAGTGTCCAACTTTGACAACCGTAGAGCAGAGTAGGTAATATGATGTTGTCCATAGCTTTCTTTTTCAAGCGAAAGCGGTTACGAATACTATACTGAATTAGGAAACTTCTTCAACGATTATTATATGAACGCATTTCGTTCAAAAAATATCGACACTACCTAAAACTTAATAAGCTTATTCTTAAATATTTTTTTTTTTTATATTGACATTGATACTACTGAATTATTAGGTTTAAATATTTTTAAGCCAAATGGCAAAACATTGAGAAACTGTAATATAACAATTGTAACATCTTGCACACCGTTGTAACCTAATACGTTTATAAATAAAGACTATTGATTGATTGACTGATAAGGGGGATGAGCAATATTACATTATGTTCGTATTCTTCTATATCAAGCTATAGTTTACCGCAAATTGTAAAAAGCCGAGCCAAAAGGTTAGAATTTCAAGTAGCTAAAGATTTAACCTTTTAAATGATTATCATCACACTACCAACACCTATATGGAGCTAAGCAATCAATAATTACCTTTAAAAGAACAGCTATTTTATCAACTTTCAACAGATCAAATAGCTTCTGTCCAACGGCTGCTTGACAAACCTGATGTAGTATGGTCAATTCCCAATTACAATTGATTTTTTGTGATGTTTTTTTTATAGTTTAAATACTATGATAATAATATGATCGTTCGTAGAACGTACACAGAAGACCATGAAGCTTAGGCCACTTCTGTCATCTATGCTTATAATAAAAATCTATGGATTGACTGTTTATGAGAAATCCCATCCGCCTTATTACAAAACTAGATTTATATTTTGACATGGCTTAAACCATGCGGCCAGTTTTTGTAATAAGAACGTAACAGTGATTAAAATACTGTTATTTATACTAAACTGAAAACTTAGTTCGGTACTAAGTTTTGTGTTTAGGAACTTTACCATAGTCGAAATAAAGTTCGAAATCCAATAATGGCTCCATGTTTTAAACCTGGGTCTAAAGATAAACCTTGTTTTGTAATAAGGGGGTATGTGTTTACAATCTACATATTATTTTATTGACAGCTGTTCACCAGAAATAATCTGTAAGAAAGCATCAGTCAGTGTGGCAGTGTTGTGCCATGTAGTATATGCAGGAACTAATAGAGAAATATGGAATAAAAAGAGCGCCGGTCCCAAATAAATTGGAATGAGGCCAAGAGAATGATGATGATGATTATGATGTGGCAGGAACGAAGGCGTTCATTAAGTCACTAAAAACTTCGCAAGCAATGGGAATGGTCGACCTCAGGGCGAGCTGCTGCTCACACGGATAACTGCGTTGCTGTGTCGCTGTGCTGCCGCGTCACAGAAATAAATCAGCTGTTCCCTACATCTAAGTTCTCATAACTCGTCAAACTCAAACTCAAATCATTTATTTCAATTAAACCATTTACAGGCACTTTTGAATTGTCAAGAAGTTGGTCAGTTACAAATATGAAGCTAGTTGCCCATTCCAAATAGTAGGTTCTTAAGGAGAAGAACGGGCAAGAATCTGCATGGACACTTTTAAATTAAATTATTAATTTAACGTATTGGTTACATCATTAATATTGAAATTATACATGTGAGAACGATGCGCAACGTCAGAAGAGTCCGTGATAAAAATATTAAAAACATAAAAAAACAATTCAATACTAAAATAATTAAAAATAAGCCGTGGCAGCTAAGAGATGACCAGTCCCAACTAACAGCGCCCATTCACGAACATGACGCATGGATCAGCAGGCTCAGCACCATTTAGCTCAACCATTTTGAAGGGAGCTAAATGATCCAACACACACGCCACCATCAGCGAGACATCTGAGTGAGCATGACTATACTCTCAGCCGCCAGGGCACATTCAAGTCAATGAAAGACATATTAACTCTCCGTAAATGGTAGCTCTATTGTACATAGTACTCACACCTGTGATATGCAATTTTATAATACAAAGGATATTGAGTTTATGCAATGAAAAGATAGTCTTACAATCTTCAGCAGCTCCAACAGTATTTTCAAATGTTAATCAATTAGTTGTGATCAAATAATTTATTTATAAAAAACACGTTCACGTATTTATAGTTTATTTATTTTCCTTATCATACTTATATAGCATTTCTTCATAATTGTGACTTAGATTACGTAAAAAAACTATAAAATATTATCACACTATTATTATGGTCATGACACATTTTTCTAAATTTAATACTTTTTGTTCATTTTCAAAATTAATTTCCACATAAAACTTCCATTAAATACATCATTATTTTGTACTTAATATAATTTCACATCAGGCAATTTGTGCGATTATATAAGTTTATTTTTCATTAATGGCAACAATATTTTATTTATAATGTGCACCTTTTATTATTGGCAATATTATTAGATAATTTCAAGATTTCAACATCTCCATAAAAAAATATATTAGTAGGCTCTAAGAACTGCAAAATGTACCAAGCTTTAAAAGCAATATTTATAAACATAGTACATTAGTATTCATATGTTATTTCAATATCATAATATCCTAAAGGCTTCTACATACTGGCGCGACTTGTCGCGCTACGCGACACCGGTAGAACAATTTCCATTAAATTTTCATAGAAATTGTTCTACCGGTGTCGCGTCGGGCGATTAGTCGCGCCTGTCTGTACGAGCCTTAAAACGTTTTTGCAAGTTTGTAATGTTTATTTAATTATTCTCGAGTTCTTACTTACTTACTTAAATACCTATTTACATAAAAGACGTTTTTTGTCGGTCCGAGCATTTATCTTATGTGGTCCCATGGCCATTATTATTTATTTTAAGTACTTATTTCTGTGTGATTATTTGTATATATTGTCATCGATCTAAAAACGCCACCATTTTGGAAACCAATGCAAAGTATTGGAGGCACATAAAGTTTTCATAATGATCCCTGCCTGGGTTTGGTTTTGTATTAATCTGACAAGTAAGAAAACGCTATATCCACACAAATATGTGGAGTCATACACTCACTCTTCTCTTTCACTCTCTTACGATTCACGAACATAACCAGCACACTCACGCATAAAACAAACACACCCACAATCATATTCTAGACAAACACACACCCTATAATCCTTATAATACACACGCAATTCCAAATTCAGCGCACTACTGTAATGAACCATTCACCATTGAAACTAAACGCGACCAGCACATCTAAACTGCGTTCAAGAGCGATCAGTGTCAATATTCCACAACAATGAAGACACTGACAGCTCTTGAACATGGTTTAGAGATGAGCTGATTGCGCTCAGTTTCATTCGTGAAATCCTTCCTAAGACGCTGAATTCAGCATAATATAATACAAGGTGTAATTGAAATTCCTTATTCCTTGGTCATTGAACTCATCATTAAGAACAACTTTTGTTATGGGACCAACCTAGAAATCATTAAGAACAACTTTTGTTATGGGACCAACCTAGAAATCATTAAGAACAACTTTTGTTATGGGACCAACCTAGAAATCATTAAGAACAACTTTTGTTATGGGACCAACCTAGAAATCGCCAAAAAATCAGTTGCAGACCCATACTTTTATGTTCATACTAGCGGTTTCGCCCGCGTGGATGTCGGAAAATATCCCACAAAAACTACTATCGGAATCAAAGGTACTCTGTGTTACGCCATGTTATAAACTATCTGTGAGCCAAATTTCATTCAAATCCGTTCAGCCGTTTTTGCGCCAATCCGGAAAATACATCCAGAAAAATAGACGAGGAGCTATATTTTCGACATCACACACGTTCCCGAGGTTTTTTTTAAATATTCAATGTACATTTTACAGTTTAGAATTCGTTATTATTTTATTATAATAAGTATGTTTGTATTTTTTTCGCGATTTCAGGGTTAGTCCTTTTGCAGTTCAAAATGATGTACAATAACCAATTTTCGGGTTTTAACTTATTTCAATAACGCTTGGTATTTAGCCCTAGTTGCTACGTCACGTGGTATACAATGGTTCAGCATAAAGTCTGGTTGGCACTGATATATTACTGGCGGCTACTGGTGGAGGCTCCCTTGTGATTAACAGCGCCTCTCGAGCTCTTTTCTTGGCTGAAAGAGGAAAATATACACAATGTTGAATGAAAGTAGTCACAGAATAGGTAACTAAGAGTTTACGTAACATAACACCATCCCTGTGTTTTTCAAAGATAAATACAGAGGTGTATTGTATAGGGAACTCATTATGTCGCCAGTTCTATTTACCTTCCTTGTAGGTAACTAATAGCGGGCAAGCCTATTGCCAAACAAATCAACACTAAGGGGGCCTATAATGGGCGCTCTGGCAGAATCTTTATGATAATATTATGAATCATAATAAAGTTGATAAAATGGTCACAATCTGACAATTCATAATATGATCTGCGTACAATTCATAACCCGCAATTCATCTATTTGACAGCTGCTATTTGACATTAGACTTCATTAAAGCAATTCATTATTTGTTGGACCATTTTACGAATCTCCATACAAAACTGTCAAACAGAAGAATTGTGGGATATGAATTGTACGCAGATCATATTATGAATTGTCAGTTTGTGACCATTTTACGAATTTTGATATGATTCATAGATAATATTATCATATTATGATTCTGCCAAAGCGTCCATTTTAGGCCGCCTGGGCTGACTGTGAAAATCCAAAATCACTTTGACCGTCTCGAAGATTGAACCTAGGGCTGAGGGTTAACCCTGAATAGTCGCATTAGCGTCCACTGCACCAAGAAAAGTCTAAGATTTTAATCCCCATTATCATGACGGTACCGTGTTATTGACGTTCGTATTACAAGATGGTTTTTCCATAAAGAAGCTTATGCTTAATCAAACTGAAGTCAAACACTTAAATTGTCTAAATATTTTCTGTAGAAGTGTATGAAGTAGCTCTTAACCTCAATTCAACCAGATATTTACCGACAGATTTAGCGGTTTCTCGTTAATAAATGACGTGGCTTTAATGTATTACAATAATTTGAACAACAAATTACGTATGTATGAATTTGAATAGTGGTTTTGCTAGTCATGGCTCTTTACAATGATCTACTCCAAACCGTGAGACCGTCACGTTTTTGTACCTAGTGTGTTTGATTCTTTAAGGGAAACGCACCTAGGATGGTGACTTTGTCCCCTGTTACAATAACATAAAATCTTTCCTAATTCCAAGACTCTAATGAAAGAAAACGTAAATAACTTTATTTCTTTTCTAGCTCTGATTTCTGGGTAGCCGTAATTCCTCCCCCTTCATTCAACTAAATAGTACTAAAGATGAACCAATATGAAGCCTGATTAACACGGTGCGATTTATTTGCTTTGACATAAAATAAGTTGAAGCGAAAAATGACTTGCATCGTCTAAACCCTTTTTAGGCGGTGCAACTGTTCAAAACAAAGGAATACATACCACTAGAATGCATACAGCACAATACAAGGGTGGCTATAAAGGCAGCAAAAGGTAGCACTCCGGCCAAAGCCAGCAATGCATGCTGCGCCGGCGAATGTTTCATCCGGGACACTCCGCAGCTAGTGATATTGTGTACATTGAAGTTTTCTAGAATCTCCTGGAACTCCGTGCCTAACGCCCGAATAGTTCCCTTCATGGCTTTTGGTGTTAAAGCTTCGCCGGATTCTACTTTCCTGAACTGGAAGCAGGGCCTGTGAACAATAAAAAATAACTTAAGAGCGTTTACACCTTACAGCATTTCATACAAACTTTCAAGCCCTTGTTTTTCGAAATGTCCGAACTGATTTTAATGAAACTTCACATAAGCAGGGTACAAAGGTCAAAAAAGTTAGTAAAGAACATTTTCAAAAAATAGTGTTACAGCCAAATTAGACCGATTTTAAATTTTCCATAGAAACAGAGATTTCCAGTTATCTGTTTTTAAATAAGCCATTTCGTAAATGTTCTCGACTCACTTTTTAGACCTTTGTATCCTGCTTATGCGTATGAAGTTTCATCAAAATCAGTTCAGTCATTTCGAAAAACAAGGGCTTTAAAGTTTGTATGAAATGCCGTAAGGTGTAAACGGTCTTAATGTATAAAATTAATTTTAAAAAAAATGGACTTGAATAAAAAATCGACACATTTCGTCATCACGTGTTAAAAGATTATACTGATTTATGTTTAATTTTAATTACTTAAAAGTTACCTACTCAAAAGACAAAAGACAAAACGTTGAAATTATGAGCTTAGTATTCAATTATTATTATTGGTATGCCTACATACTTGCTTCGTGCTTCTGTGGAAAAATATTCAATATTTAACAATATTAATCTTGACCTTGGTTTGAGAGTTATTATAAAAATGGATACATTCAAGCAGACAATTACGTTTTTGCATAAAGTATGTAAATCAATATTTTGTGAGATCTTCACAATGTGTTACTTCTTGTGTTATGAGCTGACTGGGTTTTTTCTTGAGACTTTGTTGACGTCTATTTACTGTGGATTTCGCTATACTACCTCAAATGGCTTAGCATGAACCTCCGTTATGCCAAAAATACTGCAGCATTAATTTTGAAATAAATATTTGGTAAAGTTGAGGATTCGTGTTAAGTACTATTTTTGACGAAAATCCAAAGTTACCTCCAAACCGAACAATAAACCGCTGGTATTCAAAAATTACTTCAAATTAGATAATGAACCTTTGCATATTAACTGAACTAACTATAAAGCAGGTCTTATGTATTTTTTTTTAATTACTATTATTTTTACCGTAAAAAGAAATAAACTAAACTATCGGTGCCTTGGAGTCTTCTCCCGGCCACCCTGTCTCGCTTGCTCACGAGACCGCCAGCAGTACTGTGGGAGCGAGATAAAGAGTGAGGTGGCGCTGAGGTATTTATAGACTCTTAATGATCTAAGTTTATCTACACAACTTGATCTAAGATTTTTGTGGAACTCAACTATTTACGAACCTTTTAAACATGCTTCCTATCCAGCTATTGTGCTTATTTATATATTTTTATTGATCATCCAACTTGCTCTTGCTCTTTAATTAATTTAGTAAGATACCGTGTATAGTAACTATGTTTTTTTTACTTTGTACGCTATTATCTATGGTAAAACATGTAGACTATTTTTTAAGATTTGACACCTTATCTTACGAACTTCAATTTGTACTTTAAACTCATGTTTTTACAAATAATTTTTCTTTTATCTCTATAGCTATTATTAACGTCCTATTTGTAGGCTCCGACCGGTTTTAGTTCTAAAGCGATTTATTTATTACAAATGGTTTAAATTAAAAATATTTTTAATTGCTCTTTTTTGTCCTTTAACTGTCTTATTCCCCACAAAGCTGTATTCGATTATTTTCATAACTGCAGATACCCTACATTTTACCAACTTTTTAAAAATTCGAAATAGAATCAGACCTGTGACTTATTTATGGCCAATATCATTATCTTACCCAGGGTTAGCATAAAAAGCGGTGTTCGCATCATGCAGTTGCATCCGTAGACCCTTCTGTGCTAGAGCAGCAGACATCCTGTCTCGAAGGTCAGCATACTTCTGTCTTGTTCCACCTGGCATCACCAGACGGAGGAGGTCACGTTCCCTTACCACTACCACCTGGAGAATAAACAACATATGATATGTATTGCCCAAAGTACATCTACAATTTCGCAAAAACGCTATGTTTGAATCCCGTGAAATAGGGGGCGGGCCTATTGCCATCAACATGACTCATGCTTTGTATAATACGTAGCATAATTTTTCTGGAAAAACCAACAAATTTTGTTTCAATGATTAAATATCAGATAATGAGTATGACGTAATTACCTCCACTAAGATATCGCTGAATCTTTCTGGGTCCTTAGTATTATTTGCTCTTACTACCAACCTGAAACAAAAGATTTATTAATGCAATTTATGTATTAGATGTAATTTGAGGTTCCGTGCTGCTGCGTTTTACTTTTGTTCTGTTTAGTAAAAAATACGTCGTAGGCACTCGAAGTCTTCAATCAAAAGTTCCCGTGGGATAATTTCCGACTTCCACGTGGGCAAAAGCTAGTATTTATATATTGCATCTGCAAATACAACAAAAGGGAGGGGAAAGTTTTTTTAAAATAAATTACAACAATATTGTTATCAAATAAAAGCTAGTAATAAGTCAGTTCCAAATCATCATCATCATTACAGCCGAAAGACGTCCACCGTTGGACATAGGCCTCCCCAAAGGGGGGGTTTGCCATAATCACCACGCTTGGCAGGCGGGTTGGCGATCGCAGTATGGTGTTAAAATGCATAGAGAACGCTGCTGCCCATTCTCTAATAAGTCCCTTAGTCGCCTTTTACGACACCCACGGGAAGAAATGGGGCGGTGCTATTCTTTACGTCCGGCACCACGCAGACAAGACAGTTCAAAATATATATAATAATATATTATATACTAGTATATATATGCTCGTATATATTAATAAAACTAAAAAGCTTGAAATAAAGCAAATTATTTTTTTAAACCTGACTGCAAAAACACAGTACTAAAAAGAGTTAAACAAGCATTATCTTATACAGGGTGTCCAGTAAATAGCACGACATACTGCAGGGGGTGATAGCTAGGGTCACTACCTATCAATACAACACAATATATGTTCAGCAAAATCTTACGGATTTACAGTTTTACAAAATTTTCCGAAATACCGAAAAATCTCTACCTTGAAACAGATTTTTAAGCATCTCGTAATGAAAAAATCCTTTTCTAGTACTTTTTTTTACATCAAATTATTCGTGAATAGTTACTTTACTCATTGATAAGTCTTTTTTCTATCAAAGACAATAATGTTTTCATGAAATACTATTTTTTGTTTAAATTTGCACAGAACTATTTTCTTATCACTTAAGTTTAACCTACAGTAGTGAAAAAAAAAATGTATGTGGCAGTTTTGTACAACAAACTTAAAAAATAGCTTGTTTAATGGTGATTTTGGAAAGATACAATACTAGTACATTTTCATTTTAAAAAATACGAAAAATAAGCTATTTTAGTTAATAAGAGCATTTTATTTTAAATGCAAGTAATGTGACTTTGAATTCGAATCGTTGTAAGGTCGTACTACGGTTCGAATTACATAATAATTAATCTACAGCCGACCGGCCGGCCGGTCTGTAAATGACATCTTGAAGGATAAGGTGATAGTAAAAAAAACAGAAGAGTTAACTTTAATAAACATTTATTTAAATAAATTACAATAAATACTCAAATTGATTCCCTTGTTTCCATTATAAATTGCCCTAATACACGCTCGGCATCTTCTTAAAAATCAGCTTTTGAGTCTTCTCAGACTTATTTCCGATATTTTTCTTTCTGCAATGTTAACCCTTGCTCTCAATTCATTGTCATTTTGGATCGGTTTTTCATAGACTTTGTCCTTCATGGCACCCCAATAAAAAAAATCCAGGGGGTTTAGGTCCGGAGACCTAGGTGGCCATAATATCGGTCCCAGTCGCCCAATCCACCTGCCTGGATAAGCTTCATCTAAGTAGGCTCTTACTTCCCGGCCATAATGAGCAGGGCACCCATCATTTTGAAGCCACATTACCTCTCTTAGCTCACTCGGAACATTTTCAAGGAGCGTGGGTAGGGTTTCTCGTAAAAACTCCAAGTAATTATTGGCATTTAATGTAGGTGGAAGCTCGACGGGACCCACAATCTGGCCATTAAAAATCCCACACCATAAATTTATTTTGAATTGGTACTGGGACCTGTCTTCTCTTGACACATACGGATTTTCTAATTGCCAACTATGTAAATTATGCAAATTCAAGTAGCCGTCTTTTCTGCAGGCTGACTCATCACTCCATAACACCTTATTAAAAAAGTTTGGGTCCTCCCGATGCATTTCAAGCATGCGGCGGCAGAATTGAACTCTCGGCAGGTAGTCTCTAGTTAAAAGAGTTTGCACGCGTCGTACGTGAAATGGATGGTATCCATACCTCTTAAGTACTGAATGAACAGTGGACTTCGGTATCCCTGTGCGCCGTTGTATCGCCCTAACCGAAGTTGTCGGGTCTTGTTCTCGTTCCTGAAGCACTATGTCTTCGTCAACAACTTGAGGCCGTCCACCGCCACGTTGACCAGGGAGTCTGCCTTCCATGTAGAAGTTATGCACTCTGGTAAACATTTCATGGTGTGGATGTCTCCTATCGGGAAACCTTTCCCTGTAGAGGGTGGCAGCAGCTCGGGAACTTTGGCCAGCTTCTCCGTAAATAAGGTGCATCTCAGCATACTCTCGCTGCGTATAACCAGGAAAAACGCGGCGGTTGGCCATGTTATAAAACACAAAAGTCCAGGTGGTCGCCAAGTCATCGTAGTGATCACAATAAAAAATCCAAATCGTAAGGCAAACAAAGTCCGGGGTCCAAGGCACAAAACAGTCGTCAATACGAAACAATAATTTGTGAACACAGAGATGCGTTGCGCACGGTTTAAGGTAGCGTACTGACAAGTGTCGCAAATAAGGTTGAGAGTGAGACACAAAATCACAATGCAAGAAAGAGCGGGATAGCACATGCGCTTCTTTTGTTAGACAGTAACCGGTCGGGTCGGGTCGGTCGGCGAGCAGGTAAAAACCTTTAGTCATTACGCGTGCACGTCGCATTTTACGTGTCACAACTAGTTTTATAATAATTTGCGTAAATGAGCAGCTATTACTAATTCTCATAGTGGTTTTTGTCAAAATTACGTTAATTACATTTTCAACAAAATCAGGTTCTCTGGAACTAAAATAGCATTTTTTTGTATTTTTTTAATGAAAATGCACTAGTATTGTATCTTTCCTAAATCACCATTAAACAGGCTATCTTTCAAGTTTGTTGTACAAAACTGCCACATACATTTTTTTTTCACCACTGTAGGTTAAACTTATGCGAAAAGAAAATCGTTCTGTGAAAATTTTAACAAATAAAACTATTTCTTCAAAACTTTCTTGTTATTGATCAAAAAAAAAACTTATAATGAGTAGAGTAACCTATTCACGAATAATTTGATGTAAAAAAAGTTCTAGAAAAGGATTTTTTCATTACGAGATACTTAAAAATCTGTTTCAAGGTAGAGATTTTTCGATATTTCGGAAAATTTTGTAAAACTGTAAATCCGTAAGATTTTGCTGAACATATATTGTGTTGTATTGATAGGTAGTGACCCAAGCTATCACCCCCTGCAGTATGTCGTGCTATTTACTTTACACGAGAATTTTATATACAGGGTGTCCCCCTGTATATAAAATTCTCGTGTCACAATGTTAGTTACCATACTCCTCCGAAACGGCTTGACCGATTTTGATGAAATTTTATAGGCATATTTAGTAGGTCTGAGAATCGGCTACTAGCTATTTTTTATACCCCTAAGTGATCTAGACTTACGCGGGTGAAACCGCGGGGCGCAGCTAGTAATTTATAGAATTTTAGTATTGCAGGCCCACGGGGGAACAAACCAATCATTATGAAGTGGTAGACAACTAGCTTCGGAATCGAAAAACAAAAGTGAACTCTTACCTAAATATCCCATCAGCATAATGTATCAAATTCTTCATGATTTTCAAGTCGCCGGTCACATTGTTCAACACAATCACATCAGTGATGTTATTTAATGATTTCCCCTTGATCGGGGATTCAAAACTCATGTTCACAATACTGTAGTTAATTAGTCTTGCATCAGGGTCCTTGTCAGTAGCTTTGATGGACGCTATCAGTGTGTCTATGGGCACATTCAGTCTGACTCCTACTGTCATGTTGGCACTCTCAAATTCAGGAAGATGGTCGTCTACATCTAGAACTTTGATTAGTACTTGGATTTCTGAGGGGTCCTGAAAAGAACATATCAGCTTTGGTTAAGAAAGTTTTAGGAAGACGATTTAAGTTTATTTTTTTCGGTTGTAGGCGAACAATCATTATGAGGAACATTAGGAATAGTAAGTACATTCAAAATAAAAAAATTGTATTTAAAGTCAATAATGTAACGATGGAGGCCAATGGAGGGTGGCTTCAAAAACTTTTTTAAATAAAAAAAAAAGCCTTAATGATCTCCTTGTTATAATGCTTGGAAATTATTGCTTGCGCATTATGCTGTATCGGTTGAAGCAAATATGTAAAGAAATGGTAGTAACGGTGAATTATGTAGAAGTTTAACATGTATTTCTTACCAGTCTATTGTAAGATTTAGTCAGTCTTGGTTTAGTGCCATACTTGAAGCACTTTATTGTGATCAGCTGTTTGGACACTGCTTCTCTGTCGAGTCTCGCTGCTGCGGTAAGCAAAGCCTTGCTGTCATTTGTTCTTTCTAATTTTAACAAGCCATAGTCGTTTCCCACTGCAAATTAAGTTTATATGAAAATATTTTTTTTTGTCTCCACATCCGTCTCATTACAAAACGAGTTCTAATTTTACTCCATGCCCAAACCTTACAGTCAGTTATTTTATTTTGAACTTTATTCGGACCAAATTATATTTATTAGAAAATGTAAACTCGGATTTAAACGGGTTATTGTACATTCGCCACAAAGTAAATTCGCCACAGAAAAAAGTATGTGTAAATTCGCCACAGTTATATTTTCATGAAGTAAATTCGTCACTTATTAATTTTGATTATTGTAAATTCGTAAGTTGTTTATTTTCGCACAGACAGCAGAAAAATCAAACACTAAGTAGAATAAAAACGTTATTTATTTATTTTTCATATCCACAGAATTTTTTGAAAAATATTATATGTCCAGCCTCATTTCTAAGCTTGTCAAGAAACTAAAGCATTTTAGGTTTTCTTTTACCCGTCTTGTTGTTCAAACATTTATGCCATGCTTCTGCTAGATTTATTGTCCTACGACGAGCCCCATGTACATTCCAAATAAACTCTATAATAGTGCTCTAACCATTGGGCTACAAAATAGTCGTTGAATTTTGTGACTGCTTCGTTCTGTGGAGCATCTTCCAAGCGTCTTCAATATGGCGTGATAGCATTTGCAGGAGCGCAGGAGAAAATAAAGATGTATGGTTACTGTTAGTTCTCATTATTTTTCGTAGGTACAACCAGTACTTTCATAATTTTAGAAATCATTGTCTATACAGGGTGGATTTTTGAGATGGGGCAGTAAGGGCAGCTACCTTAACCGTTGTAGCTACAGGAAAACGTTCTTAGGAGACTATCCTTAACTTTTTGAGAAATTTTAATCTGCATTCACAGATTTTGAAAAAAATGTACAGTCAGCAGGAAAATGGGTAGTTTTCACAAAAACTTTATTTTATGCCAATCGATCCGGTTTCTTATAAGGATCAAAAACCTCTATTAGACTAACTGAGGTTTGAGTGCTAGAAAAGTCAGAAATCGCAAAAAACTTTTCCCATACATTTCGTAGGAAATAAGACTCCAACTAAATTTTTTTACCATCGATAAACTGGCCGCTATTAAAAATACTGAAAAAAATACTGATCGAAAAACAAATAAAAAACAATAACTTTTACTTTGGGTATTATTTAACCTTAAAATTAAAAACCTAAACTTTACATTTGGACTCACCTAGAAATTTTACTTTTGCTCTAAGATATGAGGTGTTTAAAATGGTAGCCGTTTTGACGTAGCCTGTGCCTACGTCAAAACGGCTACCATTTTTAGTCAAGTATAAAAGTCAGAAATCGCAAAAGCTTTTTGCGATTTCTGACTTTTCTAGTACTCAAACCTCGTTGGTCCAATAGCGGCTTTTGATCCTTATAATAAACAAAATCGATTGGCATAAAAAAACGGTTTTGTGAAAACTGTGAATTTTCCTGCTTACTGTACATTTTTTTCAAAATCTGTGAATGTAGATCAAAATTTCTCAAAAAGTTAAGGACAGTCTTTTAAGACCGTTTTCCTGTAACTACAACGGTTAAGGTAGCTCCCCTTACTGCCCCATCTCAAAAATCCACCCTGTATTTCATTTCGAGCGCTAAAAACCAATAACTTTGCTTGCTACCAGTATTTATGCTAAAATGTTGTACCTACCTACCTATAATGAGGACTTGTGACGAATTTACACATATTTTTAATGCAACTGGCGAATACACTTTCAATGTATGGAGTGTACACAAATGTGACGAATTTACTTTGTGGCGAATGTACAATAACCCATTTAAACGTCGTTGTAATTAGAACTTTAACTTTGCTGGAATAAAGTTTGGAATTAAAAAAAAAAAATGGGGTTTATGATAATGTTTTGTAATAAGATCATTTATGATTTCTGTTACGTTTTTACTCAATACTCAATATATTTATTGCTTCCACATGTGAACTTAGGGTTTTACAAAAATGATCATTGTGGACCCTGTCGGGCACAGCAAAAAGTAGAAGAGAGGAAGGACTTTTGTTTAGATAACGGGATATTTACCTGTAATAGCATAGTCTATAGCGGCGTTTTCATCGATATCCTCATCAATTGCTTCCAGTTGCCCAATGACTGTGCCAATAGGGACTTCTTCTTTGACTGTCATTAGCACTGGAGGATCATCCTTAGGAAGAAGAGACAATAAATGTTGCTGGTTAAATAATAATTTATTATGTGTTGGTTTTAAAGTCAATTAGCATTAAATACGATATTGGATGTTTCACCAGGGACTGCCACTTTCTATCGCCTCGACTTTGTTAAAAGATGGTCTAAACAGAAGTGTCACAGTACAGTACAAATTGCAGCTTTATTAACTAACCGAGTTTCTTCCAAAATGTGGTTTATGGTCATCAACGTCAGTGATCTTGACGGTGACGATCCTTGTACTCTGCTGAGGTGGCTGTCCTCTATCTGTCACCATTAACACTAAGGTGTATGATGCTTTGCGTTCCCTGTCCAAGGACTGCCTTGTGGTAATCTGGCCCGAATGCGGATCTGAAAGAGGACAGATTTTTTATTTTGAAAACTTTTTATTTATATCCGTGTGGTTCCGTAATATTTCGGTTTCCGTGTGGTGCTGGCAGTAAAGAATAGCACCATTCTATTTCTTCCCGTGGGTGTCGTAAAAAGCGACTAAAGGACTTACTAGAGAATGGGCAGCAGCGTTCTCTATGCATTTTAACACCATACTGCGATCGCCAACCCGCCTGCCAAGCATGGCCATTATGGCAAACCCCCCACTTTGGGTGAGGCCTATCTCCAACAGTGGATGTCTTTCGGCTTAAATGATGATATCCTAATAAAAAATACACATCGACGGGAACAAAATAACCTGTCTTAATTCTTGAGGATTAAAAAGTGCACTTACCGATTGAAAATATCTTTGCGTCAGCGTTGCTTGGTTGTATAGAGTAGTAGAGTTGTCCAGAAGGTTGAGTCGGATCGTCAGGATCGCTTGCCACTACTTGATACACAGCGGATCCAATTGTTGCATTCTGTGGAGAAGCCAACATCACTAAAAAGAACATAACATGCGCGCACCAACCCACACATTGTCACTACATACGCCCCACACTTCACACACACCCCACACTTCATACACACCACACACACTTACACCCAAAAGCACCTAAATATTTTGTCATCAAAACCGTCTCTCTACGACATAATAATTATTGTTAGTCAACTTTTTATACATTTACACTGTAAATGTTTGCATTACTTGGGAAGAGACTGGACCCCACACCACAGGGAATCCTAGTGTGGGGTTCAGGAAATTTGTGAAATCTAGCATTTATGCCTCATAAGTAACCTATTACTATATTTTTTTATGATGTACCATGTTTTTTGAACTGAATAAAGTTTTTTTATTTTATTATTTATTTTGACTAAGCAACAAGTATACAGAATAATTTAATGATCTACAGTACGCGCAAAACTCTATGAGCTCTCGGAAGTTGTACGCGAGGGGCCTAGAAGTATATTAATAGCTTAAAATTAAATAAAAAATATATAGTACCTACGAGTATATGAGGCGCCTACAGCATTAATTTCTTCATCACAAAAAAAAAATATTACTTACTGTACTGTACTCGTTCCTACTTATGAAATTCTGTAAAACTAGTTGTCGCTATCTATTTAGCGTTTAATCAATTTTAAATATGGCTGTCCAGGTCACGATGTTAAGTTTTACATTTAAGCAAATTTATCTCACCTCACTAATACTAAGTACTTCTCCAGCAGCAGGTCTAATAAACCTCGGCACGCCATCATTAGCGCTGACGTCACCGATGTACAAAGATAATGACGTGTCTCCAGAATGTCCACCACCGTCAGTCGCGCCAACTAGCAGTCTATAAGGATCTGTACGACCACGACCAGTGAGATCCTTACGAGTTCTGATTTCTCCTGTTATAGGCTCTATTGTGAAAAGGCCTGAAACAAATGAGAAATGAGTATTTCTTATCTTGATTGTACGCCTTCATTGTTCTCGTTGCCACAGTTCTGCGTCGTAGATTTATTTATCTCGTCTTTATTCTTACCATTAGCTTCTCCTTCATCCAAAAAGTCGTATTTAATTTCTCCTCCTAATCCTTCATCAGAATCGGTTGCGGTGACGTTGATGACGCTTATGCCAATCGGTACATTTTCGGGTACCACCGCTGTAAATAATGTTCATTATGTGGCGATATTTTTAATCCTAAGAACATGAATTTACCATTATTGTTCAGTCAAACACCCCAATTTTTTTCTCTGTAATCTAAGCAAGCGTTGCATGGAATGCCGTATCTGCGTTCGATTGTCGCGGATAAGGCATTACTTGCAATAACTGCTAATGAGCGATATGTGAGCGACGCAACTTTTCTCAGCACAGTTCAGAACGTAAACATTGACAATTGTAAATTATTGTTTCGGAGGCGTTAAGAATTTGCATTTCTCGTCTAACCTGTGTAAACATTTTTCTCAAATTCAGGCGAGTTGTCATCAACATCGAGAACATCTACAAGAATAGTGGCAGCAGTCTTCAATTTCTCAGCTCCACCACTTGGAGTATCAGCTGCTTCTATCTCCAGCCTGAGAACTGATTGTCGTTCTCTGTCTAAAGTTTTATTTTCAGCTACCTGAAACATTTGTTAAGATGTTAGTAAGAATCAAGAATTTCGATTGCAATATTTGTGAGCATCATGAATAATTATCAAAATTAATTTTTATCTGTCATTGCTAAATTTTGAATACCTTGTACCTATTGTAGTAATGTAATTTAATTCCAGGATCATCGTCTTCACATAAAATGATGATAAATGTATACAAAATATTTTAAAAGAGTAACTATTGCATTTCTTGTCCATTCTTCTCGATACGAAACTATATTTTGGAATGGGCAACTAGAATCAATTCTATTTTATTGTCAACGTTCAAAAGTGTCTTTTAATGGCCTACTTGAAATGAATTATTTCATTTCGAACTTTGATTTTTAACTTATTATTCCACTGTTTTAATTTTACTCATGAAACGTAACCTATTTTATTATATGCCTAACTTGAATATTCTACAATCATTTTACCTGTATAGCCCCAGTAACGTTATCAATTTTGAACAGATCCGAATTGTCGCCCCTTAACGTGTATCTGATATCTGAATACCCTTTGACTTTGTCTTCTTCAGTCAAAACAGCATCTGCATCGTGTGCCTTGACAGTTACAATCTGTTCGGGATATTTCACTGATTCCAGTACGCTTACTTTGTAAAGCTGAAATAAAAATTATATTTTT
Organism: Tiliacea aurago; assembly: GCA_948098905.1. Taxonomy (NCBI): domain Eukaryota; kingdom Metazoa; phylum Arthropoda; class Insecta; order Lepidoptera; family Noctuidae; genus Tiliacea; species Tiliacea aurago. Next base: position 1,605,551 of record OX402580.1, on the reverse strand, counting down.
ATAAAATATAGATTTTGAACCTCGTGTTACTTCGGAATTTCATAAAATACCTTACCTCCTTTTCAAAAATCGGTGGATTATCATTGATGTTCATAACTTCTATAATAATTTTAGCTATACTATGCTTGCTGCCATCATTACTCGCGGCTTTTACAGTAATTGTTAAATTAGGGGTTGTAAGGTCTTCATAATCCAAATGTTTAGTCAAAACTACTTGACCACTTAAAGGATCTACTTGCAGCAGACCTGTTTCTGCATTTATGACCTTATAACTCGATATTAAATGTCCAGATACAGGGTCTTCAGCTGTTAACACGACAACAGTACTTCCAATAGGCTGTTCTTCTTTGATTTTATGATAAATGACTGGATTTGAACTTGTCCAGCCAGCATTGGTAAATTGCGGGTTTTTATCAGCATAAGGTTGTATGTAAATCGTATGTTCTATCATAGCAAATTGTTTTTCTTTATTAATTTCAGCATTAACGTCGATAACTTTGATTGTCAGTATTACTATTGATGCCATACTGTAATCCAAAGTTCCGTTGACAAATATTTCTCCAGTGTCTTCATTGATGCGGAATATGTGCTTGTAATCGTATGGTGAGTTAGGTTTTAGTTGTACCCCAGCTTTAGAAAGAGCTTTGAGCTGCATGATACTGTACTGTAATTTTGCATTGACGTCAGTATCATAAGCTATAATCCTCGTTACTATGTTATCCACCTTTGCTTTTTCCGAAATGTGTGTTGTTGATTCAGTCACATTGAATTTTGGTGGCTTATCATTAACATCTTGGATAGTCACAAAGACCGTGGTCGTAGCAGTTTCTGGAATAGGCATTCCGCTGTCAACTGCTGATACTATGATCTCATACCGGTCAGGGTTTATGTCACGATCTAAGTTAGCGTCATTAGATACTGTTATAAGGCCGGATCTGAAAAAAAATTAAAGGATATTATTAATAAATTATGAAATTAAAATAGTTAAACAAGTTCTTAGGCATTAAATTCCTTACGACAGTTTCATCTTATCGTACAACAGTGTATTCAAAATTCATCTTACTTTTCATTGATCACAAAATTATCCCTAGATCCTGATACAATGTGATACGTCAGCAAATCATCGAGCCCATCAGGATCATTAGCTACCACCATAGTTACATTCTGGCCAGGCTTAGCATCTTCTCTGATGTTTGCTTTATAGTTCATTGGATTTAAATCAAAGGTAAAGTCTTCTGTGGTCTCTGGACTATATTGAGAGACGGTGTACTTGTAATGATGATAGTTGCCCTTGAATGTAGGACGCTGGTTTCCTGGAACACCTACTCGAATGTAAACTCGAGTTTCATTGTGGAGAGGTGGAATACCTGAAAGTAGTACAAGCGAAAATATTAGAAATAAGATCCCATATTAATTACATAAAGTAATCAAAATGATTTCTTTTTTCGTACAAGAGGTACTTGCCATAATCTGTAGCCCGCACAACTAGCTCATATTGACCTCTCGGAGTATCCATGCTGTCAACCTTTTCGATTATACTTATTTCTCCCGTATCTTCATCTATGGTGAACACATTGCCTTTGCGACTTATACTGTTATCAGATTCCAATGAATATTTTATGTGACCATCACCCTGTGTGGGACCATCTTCGTCTGTCGCCTGTAATATGATGATAATATTAAAAGTAAAATTTGCATAAATGTTTATACCTTGTATGCTAAAATTACTCACCCGAACAACAAACTGTGGTTCAAAACTAGTAGCTCCATCTCTTATAGTTCTGCTGTACTCTGTCGCATCGAATAAAGGGCTATTATCATTGATGTCTAACACTTCAATGAAAATACTCGCTGTCGATCCTTTACCACCTCCATCTTTAGCAAAAAGTGTTAAACTGTAGCTTTTCTGTTTCTCATAGTCTAATATCTGACGCACATATACACCTCCGGTATTTTTGTCCGTTTTAAACATATTAGATCCAAACCCAGTCAAAGTGTATTCAATTTCACCAAATATTCCGTAGTCTCTGTCAGTAGCAAACACATCACCGATTTTAGTTCCAATTGTTGCGTTTTCAGGAATATTAAACTTATAAGTAGATTCTTCGAAAATTGGAGTGTTGTCATTCATATCAAGAAGTTTAATGTTGATTCGAGCTGATGATAATTCTCTTCCATTAGCCGAAGTTACAATGTCAAAACTAAATAGGCGTTTGTCATCATCGTCTACTTCGTAATCTAATCTCGAAGAATCTTTCACTTTTATACTGATTGGAGTTCTTCCTTCACCGTGGTCTGTACTAATAGCAAAAACGTCTTCAGAATTCCAAACATCTCGTAGAGATAAATCGTATTTACTATTCTGTCCTATATCGTGATCTTCAACGTATATCGATAGTCCAGGGATGGGACTACCATTCTCTATATTTTCGGGTATTGATATATCAAACTCTTCTTTGTTGAATTTTGGTACGTGATCATCAACATCAGTTACAATTATCGTTATAGTTGTCATCGTGAAATCTGATGGCACTTCGTTGTTTATTAATTCTGTTGCCTGAAAAGAAAGAAATAATGTAAACAGACAGAACAAAGGCCTATTTATGCTCAGCGGTATATATGGAACTAGGTGTTTAATGATGAATACTATAGAGATTATCCATATTATAAATTCAAGTCGCTTTTCGTGTCTTTCTGTGTAACTGTGTTGTTCTTCTAAACTACACAACGAATTTTGATGTGTTTTTCACCATCATTTCGAGAATTTATTTCGGGATGTTGCAGTAATAAAGAAATCTCGATGTTTTCTCAGGTTGTATACGTAGGTATACAACCTGGTGTATGGTAGTAGGTTATAAAAATAATTAGTGCTGGGAGAAAAAATAAATGAATAAATGAAAATGATTTTTGCTGCTATCACTATAAAATAAAAATATACTGTAAAAATCGTGAATACCTTGACAAAAAAACTGTAGACTCCTCCGTTCTGCATCACGACATCACTTTCTCTGTCAATGGGAATGTCTGAAGCGACCAGTGTAGCTCGTCCTAAAGGCCTGTCAGGAAGTAGCTTAAAGTACTGTTCAGTGTCACCTTCGAGGGTCAATAGAACTAGTCGGGGGTTGGCTGTGTCACCATCTTTGGCTATGATCTCCATTATGCTTGTATTCTAAAAGTGATAATGTAAGATTAATAATTGAATTTAGTGTTTTAAAAATAAAAGTATTTCAAAATAGTGATGAGGCAGATTATTCTAAGTAAATTAAAAATAATATAGACGATAGAAGGCGGCATGCTAAGGAGTAATTCTTATTTTATAGGGTCAACCTATCATTCCAATCTTTAACTTTTAGTCTATCATTTTAATCTTTAGTAAGTACTACAATCTGTTTTTATATAAATAAATAAAGTTTATAATGATTACATTTATCAACAAATTAATGACTATAATATTGTATTAAGCTTATTGGATTTGGCCCCTAAATTATGATGATTTCGTAAAATTTTAAAACTACCATAATACATACCGGTGGTGTATTTTCTGGCACTGTAGCTGAAAAGGGCGCATTCAGAAACACTGGCGGTTGATCCTGCACATCCCATATTGCTACTGCGACACTGGCAAGGGCTCTCAAGGGCTTATTAGAAGAATCAGTAGCTTCTAGACTGATGACGTATGCTGATCTGCTCTCGAAGTCCAAAGGTTGGTCTAGGAAAAGTCGTACTTGGTATTCGTTTTGTGATATCTGTAATTCATAAATATTTTCTTAACAATAGTATCTTTTAGCAAAGTAGTAAATACTACATGCAAAGGTCCTTCCTTTTCATGCCCATCTGTTTTTTCAGAAGGAAATATTTATACACTAGATATTTTAACAAAAGTTTTAAGCTTTTCTTTTCAGTCATATTGTTTACTTACCATATCAGTTTCAACTCTGAACTTGGCGCATGCTTCAGAATCGCTTCCTTTCTCTTTGGCAGAACATATTACTCGTATCCTTGCATTTTCACCTTCATCACGATCTGTTACAGTTATCTTTGGATTTACCTGAAATTCATCAATTATGTTTCTAAATACAAAAGTTAATATCACTCAAATTGCACAATGTTTTTTAAGGTTAATACTTAAATAGTTTAGCGTTTAAACTATTTAAATTTTAACCATAAAAAAATATTGTCCAGCAGTGACATCATTGTCTAAACTTTACAATGATGTCAATGTGACAGACTGGACCGCATATTTTAGTTTTGGTTTATTTTGTGCAATTTATGACTTTTTGGTATCTTGTACACGCAATCTGTGAACTTCGTAAAAACAATTTGTAATGGAACGTTTAGTATTGTTTTGTTTTTTTACTAGGATGCGTTTTTTACCCCTTATAATTTCGTCTTTGTTATTAAATTCTATGCATACCTCAATCTCAGTTCCTACAGCAGTAGCTTCACTGATGTTTAAAATGTAAGGTCTGTTATGAAAGACAGGTGGGTTATCATTGACGTCCTTTACTGGAATGACTCGCCTCAACGACACTGTGTTCGGTTCTGTGTTTGCTATGCCTTCATCTGTAAAAATATTGATTTCCAAAAATATTTTTTTGAAGATAATAATATTTTTATAACGTACTTTTTTCTTTTGTCAACTCCGTAATCACACGTTACGAAACCAATCTGAAGTACTTTGGTTTCTCATAAAAGGTACCGTTACAAGGCCAATGACCGACGATCGAACGAACGGAAATAATTAGTAATATTAGCAAGGTATTTATAATGAGAGAACTGGTGCTAGTAGAAGGAGAACCGAGAAACAAACTTTCGATGTTCGACCTGACCAGAGAAAGCTGGACCTGGACCTGTACGAAAATGTGTAAACTAAATAAACGTAATTTTGTATAATTTATACCACTGTGTAATTTTAGTGCAAACATACAAGAGAATTATGTAAAATGTACGTCATGTGAAATACAAGCGATATTTGGAAAAAGTTAGGTATTATAATAAGACCTTACCAGTGATACTGATGATAACTTCCAAGGCGTTCTGCTCCTCCCTGTCCAGAGTCTTGGCAAGGGTGACGACACCAGTCAGCGAGTCTACGGAGAAGTACTGCCCAGATATGGAGTAGCGAAGTGGGCCATTTTCTGGATCTACACCTGTAATGGAAATGTCAGCATTGTTAATATACGTCTTTATGGAAAAACAAACACGACTCAACAATATTAAAACCGGTAAAAGACGCAGTCCACCCACTGAAACGGTATTCGATATTCTAACTTATAGTTAGGCTAGCTAACTTCTTCTGCCTGCCAAATGAAGGAGTCATTTTAATTTTATAAATATTATAAATTGAAGTCGCTTTTCGTTTCGTTCTGTGAGACCGAAACTGTTGTTTTTCTAAACTCCGCAACGGATTTGATACGGTTTTAAACTTTGAAGTAGAGATTTTTTTCCGGTTTACGTGAATTAAACATTAACTTAAATATAATAAAGAAATCTTCATGTATTGTCAAGTCATATAAAAAACTTTTTTACAAAAAAAACACGGTGGCCATAAACGAAATTACAAAACCAAAGACACCGACTTCCGAAATAAAATTAAATATAATATTAAATGTGGGTGTACTACAGGTACACCTCTGCCCAACCCTTCGAGGAAACAATTCGTGATGTTATGTTATGTGCTTCCGAAATAAAAGTTATTTTTCGCTTTTTAGTGTTTTTGTTGGAAGTCGGTTGTTTTTTTTGTAAAAAAGTTTTTTATTTTTCACTTTTTAGTGGTACCCACACCAATTCGTATACCACTACTTGCTATGAAAACAACAGTGACAGGAAGTTTTATAACATCATCAACATACACCGAGTGGACTAAATACGTATTATTGAAGAGTTAGCTGTAGATCTGTAATGTATAATATGAGACCGCCCAAGCTTTCTCTACCAAATAAAATAATTATAAAGTTAGTTCATAAACAAATAAGTTATGCCTGAACATATACAGTATGTAACAAAAACCCTGTTGTTCCTTTTAGGGACAGAAATCAGAAATCAGAATGAAATTTATTTTGCAAAGACTGTGGGTACAAAATAAGGTGTTCACATTTTAACAAATAGCTCTTCCACATTCTACCTTACGGCATGCAAAGGTAATAAGTAGGTATATAAGTTTCTAGATCCACTCAGTTGAACAAAAAACAAAAGTATATAAACAAAGTACAGTGGATGGATGGAACAAATATCATTCATGCATGAATACAATAAATAAAACAGTAATCTAATTCTAAAAATAGTAATAAACAAAAAAAATTATTACATTTGCACCAAAATTAATAGATTACCTAATATAACATTATAAACTCTTATCAGTCAAAAAACCATGTACTAAATAATAGCATTTATTAATTAATAATGATGTTAGCCTCTTCTTAAATATACTTAATGACTGATCTTTAATAGTATGGGGAATTTTATTATATATGACGGGCCCCATTGACAAAATACTTTTTCTCAATAATGCTGTTTTGTGCCTACCTGTGTACATTAGATTTTTATATTGTGATCTAACAGATCCTGGCCGTGTTCGTATATCTTCCATTAGGGTAAATAGGTGGTAGGTAGGTATTAGTTCTAACAAATATTGCAACTTCAAGTACATACAAAGATGGAAAGGTGAGTAATTTTAGAGACTTGAACACAGGTTCACAGCTGTCGGTATTATTAAGACCAGTCATTGATCTTATGCAACGTTTTTGAGCTTTGAATATCCTCTCCCTCTCAGTACAGTTACCCCAGAAAATAACTCCAAATCTCAAAACTGACACAACTAGACCATGGTATGCTGCCAGCACAGTGCGAGTGTTTATTTTTTTTTTATAAGTTATATAGTACGTATGCTGACTTACTTAACTTCTTACATACTTCCTCAGAATGCGGTTTCCAAGTTAGTTTATTATCAATTAAAATACCGAGGAATTTTGTTACATTTGTTGAGTCTACTTTTTGTCTATTGAATTCCACATCATAATGTTCAGCACGTAAGCGCTGATGAAAATGCATAATTTGTGTTTTTTGGAGATTAATGATTAAATTATTTTGATTAGCCAATTAATAGGACGTACCTATACATTTACCTACAAGCACAACATTGGTGGAATTATATTTAAAAAAAATTAAGCATTGGCTAGTTGAGAAGTCAAAATCAAAGAATTAAAAAGGTAAGAAATCTGTTAAACATTACTTTTTTTTTTTTTTACAGTTTTTATAAGTGACTTGCTTTATTACGTATGTATACCGATTCTTAAAACGTAGGTAGAAGGAACAACAAGGTTTTTGTTACATATTGTATAATACTAGCTTTTGCCCGCGGCTTCTGCCGCGTGGATGCCAGAAAAAAACTCACGGGAACCGGGATTAAAAGTACCTACCCTACATAAAAGGAACCCTAGTGCAAAATTTCACGTCACTCCCAGTAGTTTGGGTGGGTGTGCGTTGATACGTCAGTCAAACAGTCGGTCAGTTTCTCCATTTATTTATATAGATAGATTCGTTATTTAGATCAATACAAAATAATAATAAATTAAGACTTATTAGTTTCTTTTTGTTGTTCAGGTAATCAATTTCAAAATTGTTGACCTTTACGTGATCAACGTCCTGACAAACCTTGAAAATTACACCATATTGATTTGTAGACTATTGACCTCTTTACACCCCCAGAAGGGGCTGTTTAAAAAAAAACATGAACACGTTTTACCTATTTATTTGTTGACAGGAGTAACCCTGCGAATTGTCGAACTGATACATTTCATATGATTTCTCCATACAAGTTGTGAAACCCCGTTACACCCCTTTAGGGGTTGAACTTTCAAAAATCTGTTTTTAGCGGTTACCTACGTTATAATAACTATCTGTGTGCCAAATTTTAGCCCAATCCATTCAGTGATTTGAGCTTTGTGTCGATAGATCAGTCAGTAAGTCACTGTTTCCTTTTGTATGTATTAAATCTATAGTAAAAGTCGACATGTTACGATGACCCCAAATAAATTGGGTTTAGGGCAGGAGACTGATGATGAAGTATTCAGGCTAAGTTTCAAGTTAATAGATCAACGAAAGAAGATTTTTTTCATACAAACTGTATTCATCCCCCCTTTACACCCCCAAAGAGGTTAATTTTTTTAGTGGTTTGCAACTTTTCCATTATTTGACTTATAGGTTATACCAATTTTCGAGTTAATCAAGCCACGTAGTGAAATCCTCTCTTGTAAAATTAACTACCCCTTTTCACCCCGTTATGGGTAGATTTTCAAAAAACCCTGATACAAGTTAGAAGTATAAATACTGAGTTTCGAGTTGATCGGACCGTGCGTTAAAATTCTTCTATGTATACAAGCTTTGACATCACATGCATTGAAGTTAAGATAACAAATAAATACAAACTTTATAATTTACTTACGTAAGTATTCGTCCAAGTTTCAAGTTTACTAACTCTAGGAATAAGATTTTTCATGCAAACAAAACCCCCCGTTTTCCCCCCCCTTAAAGGTCAAATTTCCAAAAACCCCTTCTTAGCGATTCGCCTACGTGCCAAATTGCAGCCCAATCTGTTCAGTGGTTTAAGCTGTATTGATAGACCAATTAGTCACGGTTTCCTTTTATATGTATATATGGCTAGATATACATATATTGAGAACCTCTTCCTTTTTTGAAGTCGGTTAAAAATCATTTATAGCCAGGGTGCATCTCATGTCAATTCCAATAAGACCAAACACGGGTAGGATACATTGTTTTATTACGGAGTTCCATTGCCTACCTTCCGGCTTCATCATCAGATCAGTTTGATGGTAACATTTTGATCAGAACTATTTATTTAAATTTGCTTCGCTTAACTATCTCAATCCAGATATCTCATCGCCACCCGTGAAATACGTATCATTGAGAAGTTCCGGTGGCCATCTGTGGCCTTCTTCATCAGTTCCACTTCACCAAATTATACTTTTTGAATGCAAATGATTGACTTGTTGATGAAAATATAAAAATCGCTATATGTATGCCTATAATATTTGAGGAGTTCCCTCAATTACTCATAGATCCCAACATCAGAACTAGATTTTGATAAAAATGGGACCAATCTGGAAGTATATCCTTTCAAATAAAAAAAGAATTTTCCAAATCGGTTCGTAAACGACGGAGATCTGAGGTAACAAACATAAAAAAAAAAAAAAATACAGACGACTTGAGAACCTGTTCCTTTTTGTGAAGTCGGTTAAAAAACACAATATTTCTAAATGATGAGACACTGCACTGGAGTCTGGCTAATTCCCAAGCCCAATGAAATGTATGTAATGGAAACTTGGTTCCTGGAAATTGTTTTATTTGATCACAGAATGCCTGAAAATATTTTTAATCGACTTTACTCCATGAGAAGAATAATATTATTATATTATCAACCTGAAACTGAACGTTTCTTTAAGCAAAATTACCTTTTAAATGATAAACCGGTGTACCAACAGGCGTATCCTCAGACAGACTGAACTGCGACATGTCCCCGATCTGTGGGACGAAGTGAGGTGACCTGTTGATGACCTGACTCCAACATGCTTGAAGCAGGGAGAGTATCAGCAGTATTATCAGCGGGTTCGGGTCTGATATCACTGTTGGAATCTTTCGACGCTGGAATATTATTTCTGCCATCTGGAAATGAGAAATGAAATGTTACACTTACATTTTTGAAATATAGAAAAATATAATTTAAAGTAATTGTAAATTATTAATTCAATTAAAAAAATGGTTTAGGGATAGAGTGTCATAGCTACTGGTACTTATTCACAATTAGACTGCTCTAGAGGGACAAAACTCCTATCAACCCATTTTTTTTTTTGTTGATGTTCTGTTTTCCCATTTGTTACTAAACGTCTAAAATCGACATCACTCTACCACTCTCTCTTCAGCATTTTCTAGTACTTCAGTAATTTTTATTAAAACGGTAACTTATGCAAAAATCAAGAGGCACCCACTGTAGTAGTTACAATGCATAAAATATAAACAAGCCACATATTTTTCGAGGTCTTCTTTCCTCGTGCGTGAAGACTCGTAACCATTCATAATATTATACGTTCGTAATTAAAAATACTTACTTAACATTCATAACATAGCACTACGCTATTACTACAACTAGTGTGTTCCACAATACCGGTATGACTATTTACCGGTATGAAGGTATATCGGCTAACAGTTTTAGGGTCAGCAAGTACTCTACTTACATAAGTTAAGCTTGTTTAATGACAACTGTGATAAGTCGTTATTAACGTATGGATATTTTTGTTTAAAACTATTACATCCTTATTAAACAATGAACTATCGTCATGAACCAGCTGATTTAAACAAGAATCTCGAATCTTGAATCCTCCTAAAATCCTAAATATCTAGGTTTAACCTTAGAGAGAGCCTTAAAAGGCGCAGTAAAACAAGGTCGGGACCCAAAACAATTTATTTCATCGCCTTATTTCCACCAACTGGGGTGCAGCACCCGATGTTCTTCACACCACTGGCATCTTTGTCGGCGATTCGCGTGCCTAGTGTGGCACCGAACCGCTCAATCAAAGCAAGTTGACATTGCCCTGAATGAGACGTGTCGAATTATACCGGGATGCCTAAAACCAACTCCGCTCTACAAGCTCTACCCGTTGGCTAGTATTAGTCCACCTGTCGTACGAAGGGAAGTCATTTGTTGAGCTGCACGATTACTTATAAATGCTTGCACTGATTGGACAGGTCCACTCAAATTTGTGTGGTTATTTCCTCAAAAGACTATTTCAGACACGGACCTACATGGTCCTCATGGATTATGTCTGGACTTTTTAAAAGAGACTGACCCCTGAGTTTGTTTCGCCATTTCTTCTCAAGGGTAGTCAGATAGGAAATGTCGAATCCATCTAGCTTCTTTTTTTTATTTATAATATGACGTGTAAAAGTGATTCCGACATCCTATTTACAAAATAAACAATTTCATTTCATTTCAATTTCATTTAAGCGCGCTGGAGAAATATAAGCAAGAAAGTATTCCCAGCATCTCCTTTACGAAAATCCTACAACACCGGGTAGACTAAAGAGCTGGAAGAGCTTTCTTCGTAGTTCTCAGGTCATCCAAAACTAACCGCCAAAGATAAGAATACAGTTGTGGTAAAAACGTCACCCGCCAGCACCCAACTTCGTCCAGCCTCAGGAACACCTGCTACCCGGACGTGACCTGCAGTGGCCTACATGGAAAGCAATCAATCGACTGCGGACCCAAGTCCACCGCTGCAAGTATTATCTAGCGAAATGTGGGATTATTGACCCAACCAACACCCATTACGAATGTGGTGCTCCTGAGCAAACCATGTCCCATATGTTGGAGTGTCCATAATGTCTATCACACCTGTGCTTCTAAGGACCTAAAATACGCCACTGATGCCGCGATTGGTGTGGAACTCATCTAACATAACATCTACAATATTTTTACATTTGCCATCAAAAGGAGGATCAAAGGGAGGATCCTCCGACCAGAAGGGCAGTTGCCCACCAGACACAACACCCGTCTGGTCGGAGGATCTTCCCTTTTCTATAGAGTATGAGTGAACTTTACACCCTGTTCCTCATACCTCAGAAGACTCGAAATAAGAAGAAGACCATCCTATAAATGGTGATGTTAGTAGGACAAAACAACAAAAAAATGAAGGAAAATCGAGTGTTGTGGGCTTGTGGCGTCAATAACTATGTAGAGATCTATATCCAGCAGTGAGTGGATGGCAATAAGGTCAATCGCAGTCAAAGTGTGTTTACTTTCTGTAATTCCCTTTAATACATATCCCAATCTAATAACAGCTTAAACATATTCAAATAAAACAAGTTATTGAACAATATTCAACCTGTCGCTTTAGTTTCATTTCTCAATCGACTGGCCACAAGCTTGTGACATTCTAACTAGGTTGTAATGTAACGTACTGCTGCTATATTTGTATCTCAGTGTTTAATCTTGGTTAGGAGTTTCCGAATAATCACTCTCTATATGGGTGTTTTTGAACTATTCCAAATCCGAAGATGGAGAAATATTGTTCGAATAATTTGTAACAAGTATTGTAATAACGATTGTGCAATATCCGATTTAAAGTCGACTTGTCACAATACCACCGATTTTTCTCGGACTTACGGACGATTGGACGAACTGTCCCAACTTTTTGCTCCGATGACATAACCGTAACAGGAGGCACATAATTGTTCGCCGTACCTTGGAGTCGAACCGTCGCTCGAACCCAGTCTCCTGTCCCTCGCACACTCTCTGCGCTCAACGCTCTCTTGGACGCTAAGCCTCACTGTGATGTGTTCGCGGATGAATGGAAGAAGATCTTGTCGACATTTTATTTTATTTTATTTTATGTCAACATGTCTGGAGTATTGTGAGATGAGCGTATGACTGTCGAGTAGCTGTATTCTTTTGTTTTTGTACTAATGTAATGTGTTGTGTCTTTAACTAATGGAATTGGCCTTTGGCCGTTTTATGTTAAAGTAAAATAAATAAATTCCATAGAACTGTCAAAGAATGATATGCTCTATGCGGACATTTTAAGTTGGTAGTCAATTTGTTAAACCATTAATTTCCCTAACTTTACATTTTGGTCTTCAAAAAAGGTATTTTGGCTAGATTCGACGTTATGTGTTCACTTTTTCTGCAGTTGCGCTTGCGAACACGTAGACCAACGGGATTTACCCCAAGTGTAAGTTTGCAAGAGAGTACACGTAACTAGCGCGTTTGCGTTAAGATTTTTATTCTCACTCTTATACTCTTAGCATTATGATCTATCGGTCAAATTTTAACGCAAACGAAATAGTTACGATTACTCTCATGCAAACTTACACTTGGGGTACTGTTCCAACGAGACACTCAGTAATGACATGACAATTATGTGGTTAATATTACACAAACGAATGATGCTGCCTATCCTGTCGCCTTCCAATACCTGGGAATCAACGTGATGTTAAACAACGTCCACTATGGGCCACTGTGTACCCTGTTATAAAAATCTAATGTCAGCAATGGCCAGCCGTCGCCCAATGATCACCATTGCAAAACAAAGCTCTGACGTAAGTGCATAAACAAGAATGTCTGACCGCAAAACTGTTGGCGTTGGGTAAGTGGTTCACTGGAGTATGTTCACGCTACACTTTTTTCTAAAAATTGTGAAGGAAAATATTGTGAGGAAACTGATATATCCTAGGACCAAAAACACAACACATGTGACATCCACACGCCACGCCCTCCTGCCCTTCACTCGTCTAGTTGAAAACCAGCGTCAAGCACTAGTTGTGTGTATTTTGCTGAACAACCCGTGAGGCACACTTTCCTGCTAATTTCTTACGTCGAACTTTACACTTTTTATTAGTTTTTTAGGGTTCCGTACCCAAAGGGTAAAACGGGAACCCTACCTATTAAGGCTCTGTCTGTCTGTCTGTCCGTCTGTCACCAGGCTGTATCTCATGAACCGTGATAGTTAGACAGTTGGAAATTTTCACAGATGATGTATTTTTGTTGCCGCTATAACAACAAATACAAAAAAAATGGAATAAAATAAATATTTAAGGGGTTCACATACAACAAACGTGATTTTTCTGCTCGTTTTTGCTCTATATTGATAACGGTAACTGGTAGACGCTTGAAATATTCACAGAATGTGTGGATAATATATTGACTTTAAAAATAAATAATTAAATTAAAATGAAACAAATATTTAACGGGGGCTCCCATACAACAAACGTGTTTTTTTGCCAGTTTTGTAGATAATGGTACGGAACCCTTCGTGTGCGAGTCCGACTCGCACTTGGCCGGATTTTTTTGCTCGTTTTTGCTCTATATTGATAATGGCAACAGGTAGACGCTTGAAATATTCACAGAATATTTAGTTAGATATTCACTTTAAAAATAAATAGTTAAATTAAAATAAAACAATTATCTAAGGGGGGCTCCGATACAACAAACGTGATTTTTTTGCCATTTTTATATATAACGGTACGGGACCCTTCGTGCGCGAGTTCGACTCGCACTTGGCCGGTTTTTTTTTTATTAACTGTATTGTGTGCTTTTAGTGTGCTAAATAAATGTATTTTCTTCCTTCTCTCAGAGAGGAGGCCTGAGGAGTCCCATCAGTATTGTTTTTTGTAATATTTTATACTATACCTGTCTTTTCTGTAATTCTGCTCAATCAACAATAAAATAATAAGACATAGCCGATAGTTACAAAAACATGTCAAAGTTCACAGTTCTGTTTTCTTTTCGCGGGGCGCCAGTTTATTTTTATTTCAAAGTAAAAGTTCAGTGAGACTATTCATGAGCAAAATCGAAAAACCAGCAAGTTATTTTTATTATCACATCATAAATATAATAATAATTACATGTAGTACTAAGAATGACATTGGCTCAAAGTGCTGCGCTTGCAGTGTGTTTGACGTCACGTTTCGATCGAGTCGTGTCGTTTGCTCCAATTTGTTAAATTAGTTATTATCTAAGGAAATGTTATCTACGTGCGTGATTTATATGCTTGATGTATGATAGTGATCTACTTAAAGTGAATTCTTGGGAAAGGGATCATTATAATTATTCGAATTGTTAATGTACCTGTGTATACCTACTTATACACAGTTGCATTAACAATTCGAATACTTTTTACGTTTAGACTTTTTCTTTTGTTTTTGCGTGTAAACGTCAAAAACATCGAGGAAGCAGAATCAATGTTTTTGTATATTTATGTAATTTATTTTACTTTCACAATACCCACTATACGTAACCATACCTACCGCTAGTCTGCTGAGATTACCGTTTTCTGTTTCAACTGATCATCAATTTAATTTTCTACAATCGAAGATTGGTCAAGAAAAGGAGGTTTTCCACACATAGCACTGATTTAAACGGTACTTGACCGAACGGCGCCTAAGCTGTTCCACTAATCGGTCGCAGAACTGCAATCGCCTAGGCAAATTTTATTGCTCATTCTATTATATCAGACCAAACAACACACAGCTCCAATCAGCAAAACATTAAGACAAAGGAATTAATAGCGAAGTTCCTCTGCCACAAACAGCAGCTGCATGAAGGAGCTCAACTGCTCAAACAATAATGGTGATTTCTCACGAGCATTGTGCTTAGTTCAGTGACACGAGGTCGGCACACAATGGCGTTGCGTTACCGCGTCTAACCTAGAATATTGAGCTATTTATAAGAAGCTTTCGAACCCAGGAATAGGTTCCGATGTTTTTGTACGGTTTCGTTTACCGGATGTTTACTTGTCGCGTACGTTTGAGTGACTGCTGAAGGTAGGTGTTCGATCCTCGGAACAGACGTGGGAAATGTTTAGTTCCCAAAGTTATTTATATTTTTGAATTTAGAACGAAATATATGACTTTTACTGAACAGCGTTAAAAAAACTGGTAGGAGTCTCAGTGTGCTAATTATTTTGAGAAAACCAGCTAAGTACCTACGTACGTATTTAAAAATATCAGTACTCCATAAATATCTCATTACAGGTCAACCATAACTTGGTAATGCATGAGAACAAGTTTAAGCAACCTCCCAACATGCCCAAGTATGGCCTCAGCTGCTACAAGTTGTTAGCTCATCGTGTTAAGTAACTCATTTCCTTCACTTAACCATCGTTTACACGGAAAACCTAATACATAATCACTATTATTTTCCCACATACTTAGATCCTATCTAAGTTAGCTTGTCTTCATTAAAAACATAAATGACTTATCTCTGTTATTCCGGGAATAGGATGGTGTGCGGTAATACCGTTATTGTACAAATGAGAGGTTAAAAGATCATTCATCTAAAGGCATTCTAAAGGAAATATTATATTCCTCTTCGAAACTTAACAGGCCCGCCTGAACCTATTATCATTTACCTATGCGTGTTTTTGATCGAATCTCAAGTTTTTAAATATATTTTTAATAGTTACTAGATCGTTAGAACAAATGAACATGACGAATTTGCCAGATTTCAAATAAGGTGTCGGCTGGCCATTATGAGCCTACCTCAAATGGCTTAGCATGATCCTACGTTATGTCAAAAATATTGCAGCATGAATTTTGAAATAAATATATGGTAAAGTTGAGGATTAATGTTAAGTACTATGTTTGACAAAAACAAGATTCCATAAAATTTTCCTGATAGAAAAACAATCCAAAGTTATCTCCAAAGCGAACAATAAACCGCTGGTATTAAAAAAATACTTCAAATTAGATAATGAAACTTTGCATATTAACTGAACTAACTATAAAGCAGGTCTTCATCATCATGATTTCAGCCGAAAGACGTCCACTGCTGGACATAGGCCTCCCCCAAAGGGGGAGTTTGTCACGCTTGGCAGGCGGGTTGGCGATCGTAGTATAGTGTTGTAAAATGTAGTAAAATGCATAGAAAACGCTGCTGCCCATTCTCTAGTAATTATTCCCTTTTAATTAAATTATGTATTGTTGAATTGAATTATTATTTTAAATTATTTAATTCAATTATTATTGTATATTGTTTAATTAAATTATTATTACCAATTACTATTAATTATTACTAACACTAGTTTGTAAGCTTGCAGTTGTACTAACAAATATGGATGTAAAGAATCTGAAATAAATGATGATTTATTTATTTAGTTGCCTTTTACGACACCCACGGGAAATGGGTAGTGGTGGGGTATGGGTGTCAGAAATGGGTTAGTGCTATTCTTTCCGTCCGGCACCACACGGACGCAAGCAGGTCTTATGTTATTTTTCTTTTTAATTACCATTATTTTCACCGTAAAAAGAAATAAACTAATATATCGGTGCCTTGGAGTCTTCTCCAAGCCACCCTGTCTCACTTGCTCACGTGACCGCCAGCAGAAGGTGTGAGCGAGCTAAAGAGTGAGGTGGCGGTGAGGTATTATGGAGTCTTAACAAAGGTTGCATTTTCGCGTTGAGGCAGAGAATGACAGGAGCATGGTTACCACACCTATACAATATGTAACAAAAACCCTGTTGTTCCTGCTACCTACGTTTTAAGAATCGGTATACATACGTAATACGAGTAAAGCAAGTCATTTATAAAAACTGGTCAACAAAAATAATTTAAATAAATATTTAATTATTAATAAGTATTTGAAATGTTTAACAGATTTCTTACCTCTTTAGTTCTTTGATTTCGACTTCTCGACTACCCAATGCTTAATTTTTTTAAATTGTAACTCCACCAATGTTGTGCTTGTAGGTTAATGTCCCTAAAACGAACAGCAGGGTTTTTGTTACATACTGTATAGTATACAATGACTGCCTCGTTGGTCTACTGGCCGCAAGCGATACTGCTGAGCACGGGTCCGATTCCCGGGTCGGGGAAAGTGTTTTAAATATGTAAATGACAAATAGAATACCCTGCCTGCCTCGTTGGTCTAGCGATTGGAAGCGCTACTACTGAGCCTGAGGTCCTGAGTTCGATTCCCAGGACGTACAAAGTGTTATTGGATTTTTAAATCTGTAACTTCTCAGTAGCAGCCCGGAGTCTGGATTTGTGCCCAGATGGTGGCAATAGGCTCGGCCCCTATTACATAGGACTTAAACAAAACGAGCGAAAAGTGGGAGTACTATAGGTACAGTCACGAGCACCAATATGTATACACTCAGCAACTTTTAAAAGTGATTTTCTCCAACTATTATCACTCAGTTGCAGAAACGATCTTTAAATTTTAAAGACTACATTAAACACTAATGTAGCATTAAATCATTGCACAAAACCATTTTTTATTTTATTTTAATGCTCCATTAAATTTAACTAATGAAATGTCAAACCTAATGAAACCGGCCATTTTAAACACTTTTACGTTGCACGTAACTTCATTAGCGCCCATTAGCAGGTGGTGAACTTTAAGTTTGACATTTCAGATTTTTTAATTTTAATGGGCCGAAAAGCATCCATTAAAGAGCAACATTAGTGTTTTGTACAGTACTTGAATGCATTTCTGTAATTGAAAGATGTCTTTAACCAGTCTTTCGTCATTATCTGATTCTTATTTAATAGATTTAGGTACCTCGCCGTCGAATCCCCAGACCGAGTGAATTTATTTTTAAAACATGATGGAGAAGAGTTTCGTGTAAGGTATAGAATTTCCAAGGAGGCATTTCTTCAAATTTGTAACCTACTTGATTAAGATTTAGAACCAGTGACGCAAAGAAATAAATCCATTAATGACCTTACACAGCTTTTAATATTTTTGAGATTTTTCGCCACTGGATCTTTCCAGAAAGTATTGGGTGATTTAATAAACATAAATAAATCAACAGTTTGTCGGAAACAGGTTGGGTCGGGTTATTTGTCAGTTTGTTTATCCAAAAAGTATCCCGTGAACTAGCAAAATTAAGCCACCTCTATATTAAAATGCCAGACCGGACGGAACTACGTAGAAATTGATGGATATCCACGTGTGGCAGGAGCTCTAGACTGCATACATGTTAAAATTAATATAACATAATAAGGGGGATGCGCTAAGGTAGCCCACGAAATTCAAATCTTATTACCTTTTTTGTAATTTGCAGGTCAGTAACACATTGTATGTTGATCTAATTATGATTCGCGACCATAACCAATATGGCTTTACAGAATTATAATCATTAGAATATGAATCAGAAGTATAAAATTTGCAAAAAACGTTGGTAAATTTGAATTTCGCGGGCTACCTTAGCGTATACACCTTAAACCAGATTATTTAAACTAGACTAAACCACAGAGTACACTGAATACACATAAATCAACTACATTTACTATATTTTATGCTAAAATTGTGGTGTACTTGTACGTACGGATAATATCAGAACGCAAATGTTCACTCTTTTCGTTCAATATGGTAATTTGTTCCTGGCAATATTGTTTAAAGTCTTCTTTAACTAAAGTGACATTAAAAATGTCTAATGCCATCTAAAATTTGTTTGTGCAACTTCATTAAAGTAATGAATTCATTAGCGATAATGCTGCTTTATGTAATGAAGTGTTAATGGTGAGCTTTCTGCAACTGAGTTATATTGATTAAATTTTTATTTTACTACGAACGATTTTTCTCATAGTTGCAATCGTTATTCCACGAGTAAAAGTTGGTTTGTACCCCTCTGTACAAACCAATATGAACATTGGTACCAATGACCGGTTTGAGGTTCGACCATAATATAGTTCCATGTTTACCTATATCTTCACGCTTTCATTTCCTTATGAGGGACAGAACCTCTAGTGTGGGCGTAGGACTCTATTCTATGTAGTCGCACTTGATATTTGAACTTACTCGAATTAAATAAAGCTATAGGCATGTAGCTGATATTAAGTGCTCATTGTTCGTTTGTTTGATGTCCAGATGACTGACGAACTGCAAACTACATTAGGAGATTGAGTAGGGTATTAAAAAATATCCCATTTTTATATTTAGTAACATAAAAATGCATTTCATTTATTTGAAATTAAATTATTTATTATAAATTAAAAAAAAATACTTTTGAAATAGTAAATTTAAAAAAAATACTTTTGAAATAGTAAATTTTATTTTTTTAACTAAATTTGAATTTTATTATTTGGTTTATATCCATAATGAAATCAAAGTATATTAAATTGAACTAATTCAATCAGTTAGTTCCGCTTCCGTGTGGTGCCGGACGTAAAGAATAGCACCGCCCTATTTCCTCCCGTGGGTGTTGTAAAAGGCGACTAAGGGACTTACAAGAGAACGGGCAGCAGCGTTCTCTATGCATTTTAACACCATACTGCGATCGCCAACCCACCTGCCAAACGTAGCGTATATGGCAAACCCCCCCTTTGGGGGAGGCCTATGTCCAGCAGTGTCTTTCGGCTGAAATGATGATGATGATGAATTAAATGAGGATTATAGTTTAAATAAATCTCTGTGTTAAGTCCTCCACATACCTATAACCTACCAATTTAAGTTAAAAAAAAACCGGCCAAGTGCATGTCGGACCACGCACAATGAAGGGTTCCGTGGTTGGGATGAATTTATCCCAAAAACAAACTTAACATTGTAGTTGAAAAACATGCTCTCCCATACATAGATATACGTTACGGTCAATTCTCCAACTGCAAATTTAAGTTGGTCGACTATTACTCGTTAACTTGTGAAGCCTACTTAGCTGTGATAGTTTTCCTTTTAATTTCGTTATATATACTATTGCCATGAATTTTTTCACATATCCAAAACCAACCATTTAGCTGGCAGGGGGGGGGGACACTTGACTCTAACAAAAACTAGCACTTTAAAGCTTAATATTACGCAAACGGATCCCTTAATTGAAAAATGGTTTTACCAAACCCACAATATTTTTGAACGGCCTATCCAACGATACCCCACACCATGGAATAGACGAGAAAAAAAAATATCATCCCCATTTCACGTGTAAGGGAGGTACCCTAAAAAAAAATGTTTTTTCATAATTTTATTTTACCATTTTTTTAGCATGATTAATATGTATACCCATGCCAAATTACAGCTTTCTACGACTAAGCGTCTCTGAGCTAAGCTGGCGACAGACGGACGGACGGACAGACAGACAGACAGACAGACAGACAGACAGACAGACGGACATGGCGAAACTATAAGGGTTCCTTGTTTACTACGGAACCCTAAAAAGTCAGACAGTGTTGTCTTATTTGTCGTTACTAAGCAGCAGAATTCACCAATCACAGCTTGTAAACAATGCTGCAATGAGCGAGATATTGCGCAGAGCAGCATTCAAAATACGAACTAAAATGTCATTGTTCTTTACCATATTTCATTCAAGGCCCATAACAAACTAGAAAGGAAGATGTGATCTTTGTACTACTTTAAACTGGATGTGCCGTAACTGGTGAATACCCCTGTTTCTAACCCAGTTTATTTTTATTTTGTAACAGTATTTTAGCTACACTGGCGGACAAGGTTGATGGAGCATTTATCAGGCTCTGGGCGGGCAGACATGTTCATGTAGCTAATTAATGTTTTTTTATTGTATTTTTAAGTTATTGAGTTTACTAACACAGGCTAAGTTCATACTGACACTTTACCTAAGGATCCCTTGGTCTGAAATAAAATCTTTGAATTTGAATTTTTGTTGTGTTGCACAATTTTTTTTCCAAAATCCAATAGAAACACACTTCGTCGTGTTCTTATTTAAAAGTCAATGGTTTTTGTTAATAGATTTATTAATTAATTATTCGTTTGTATCTGTATTTCAGAGTTTTATTTATATGTAAGTATGTCATTACCTACTAATAATTATAGTTATGTAGATACTATGACGATTATAGGTTCTCTTGCTATCCAAATTACATCAGTTCAAGTAGGTATCGTTCTTCATTAACGCCGCAACCTGTATACATTATATCCAAATAGCGTAAAGGTTCTCGTGACATATTGACATACCACGAGAGTCAGTATTCTGAATGTCTTCGCGCCACTGACATACAAAGTGTACCGTTTGGAACTTGTTCCGGAATTCGTTTAGTCAAAATTCCACTGCGTTGATCGAACGAAGAACTGCCTGGTTGTCTCGGTTGTTATAACGAAACTGACATGTAATAGGTCAATTGCTATTTACCCTTAGGGAGACTAGACTTTAAATGCAGAATCTTCTTTAATAAACTGAGATCAAAAATCGAAATCATTTGTCCAGGGCATGTAGATTTCATTTTATCTACCAACAACTTAAGCCACATTTTATATGGAATACATACATAATTATAGATTTTGTGGAAACTCTTATAAACTTGTTCTTAAAACCATGGTTGAAAACTTGCATATGTAAACATTTAGAAGGTTTCATTCAAAAGAACAATATACCCGGAAGAGAAGACACTAAAACATTAAGTTGTTTGTGGGTACTTGGGTAGGTATGTATTATTGTATAAACTTGGAAACTGCTGTGCCGATAAAAATATATTGTTATTGCATAAATGACATGATATCATCGATTTTCTGAATGCCAGACTAAACAATAAAAGTCTTTGATTTTTATAGCATTAATTCAATGTATAAATCTATTCGTGTCCTAAAGGTCAGGCTACATGAGATTTATTTTGACCTTGATGACTAACTGACATGTTATGCAAAGAAAGTACAGTGTAAATACGCCTTAATGCAACATTTGACACATTTCAACACGTACCTTAATCAAAGTAATTCCTTTATACACAAGGCACTTCACAGATCACACAATATTACATATTTTCATTTATAAAAATAAATAACACTAACGAAACTAAATACACTATACACCAACTCAACTACTCTGCTAACTTTGATACGTCCTGTCAAAAACTTGCACCACCGGTCTACGGTACCGGATTAGCATTGCACCTTTCCTTTTCTAACTTACAAACAAAACTTCCACGCGCGAATGGGACAGCAACAGCTCGCCCGCACCGCCTTTTCACCTCCGCTGATAGAGCCTTTTTGCACAGGTAAAAGTAACGGGGTTTTTCTTAAGATGCGTGATGTGAGATAGTAGATATCAGGTCAATGTTGTTAGAGAGAGAGGAAAGGTCTACTAGGTCACGTTCTAAAGGGGGTCCGTTGCATTCAGAGAAATGTTTTGGTACTAAGGGAACTTAGTACCCGGTACCTCCTATTGTCTATCAATAAAGGCCATTTTACCTTTTTTGGGTCATTTCGAAGTGGCCGTTTAGAATGTTGGGGAGTGCCGTTTTTTTGGATGGTGCATTGTTAAAGGGGTCAATAGTGTTGTTGCAATGCGTGACTAAAGTTGACGGTTGCATAGCTTTAGAACTTGTCTCGATAAATTACAATACTTACGATAATAGGTACATTAGGTACTTATGATGAGACATTAGACAGTTATAAACTACGTTTATTATTCAAGTATATATACTTGAATAATAAACGTAGTATTTTGTGCACTGTTCCCTATAGGAAACAGTGCACAAAATTATAATAATGATGATGACACTAAGATTTTTGACTATCTTAAAAGTCAGCATTCGCACGTTACCAACAACACATTGTAATTTTTGTACAATCTCGACCGAAATCTAACGAGATCTAAAACAACGAGGTATCTAATAAAATGTGTAACTTGCGACTATTTAAACAGCAATCATGTAATCAAGTTACAACATGGTACCAATGTCTATTCAGATTCCCGTGAAAGATACACGAATAAATGGTTTGTCACATGTGACTGTTCCTAAAATGACCCCAGGCTGATAATATTTTCGTTTTTCCTAATTCTGTCAATATTAGTGTTTAGGTCGGTTTCCCCTACTACTACTTTACCCCCGAGTGTAAGTTTGCAAGTCAGTAAATTAACTACCACGTTTGCGTTAAGATTTTTATTCTCACTCTTATACTCTTAGCATTATGATCTATCGGCCAAATTTTAACGCAAACGAAATAGTTACGATTAGTCTCTTGCAAACTTACACTTCGGGTACTGACAATCGAACTTATTTAGAAAATAAGTCTTTTCACGCGGTATTAGTGTAAGTTATAATTCTTCTGATTCCTGATTGAAGTTTAAGAACTCATTAACGAAACAGCCTGTTAAAACAACCCAATCAAGCACACTGCTATAGCCTCAACGGTCGTGTGGAAATAATGAAGCACACGACATCAATTGGACGGTAATGATGGATAAAGACGCACCACAAATATGGGCAATGGGTCTAATAATAACGTTAAGATAGGAGAGATAACAGCAACGGAATATGATCCTACAGCTTCTTATCATCCCATTTTGACACACACTAACACACATAACACGCACAAGGAAGGGTTCTGTAGTAAGGATGAATTTATCCTAAAAAAAAACTTAACATTGTAGTTGAAAAACATGTTCTCCCATACATCGATATACGTCACAGTCAATTCTCCAACTGCAAACATAAGTTTGTAATCGCAAAAAATATTTTTTGTATGTGATATAACTACAAATTTACAATTTTAGGACTTTTTCCTATACTTGTGCTGTGATTCCTTGCTTTTTGCCAAATTTCATGATTCTAAGTCAACGGAAAGTACCCTATTATAGGTTTTGATTTATTTGCGAATATTGAAATATATCGAATAAATCGCCGTATTTTTTTATTGCGTTAACTTAGAAGCTTGATTTTTTTAGAGCTCTAAGGTCCCGTGGACCTACGTATTTGATTTTAATTTGAACTTGAAACATACACGCGTTCTTGAGAAAAAGGGTCTTGACAGACTGACAGACAGACAGACGGACAACGAAGTGATCCTATAAGGGTTCAGTTTTTCCTCTTGAGGTACTTACGGAACCCTAAAAAGAGTGAGTGATTCTTGGTTCGAACTTGGGACCACATATCGTCTCCGTGCAGTGAAAACCTCTTGATTGCAATAAATGTTATTTTACTGGAGATTATAAAAGCTGTCTGAAAAATGGGCGTCATTGACTGAGGTTCATTATCATCAATAGAAGGCATTGCACAAATAGTAATCCATTCATCTACGTCGCGTCGGTCCAAGATAAATTGTATTGTATTGCAATCAAGAGGTTTTCACTGCACGGAGACGATATGTGGTCCCAAGTTCGAACCAAGAATCACTCACTCTTTTTATGGTTCCGTACCTCAAGAGGAAAAACTGAACATAAATTGCAAACAAGCAGATAACTTCCAACTCATGATCAGGAGCAACTTGAAACATAATATGCATGTCCACTTTTTTTATACGCCCATGATGTCCACATAAAGGCTTCTACATACCGGGGCGACTTGTCGCGCGACGCGACGCGACACAAAGGCACCGCCCCTCCCGCGACAGGCGGGGCCTTTGTGCCGTGTCGCGTCGCGCTGGTATGTAGAAGCCTTAAAACTACGCATAACTTATTTAACGTACTCTAATGGTTAACTTTTGCAATAGCCCGTCGTCTGATGAAACAAGTTACTGGTGAGCCCATTGTCTCCCAAGATTGTGAACGTAAACGGTTTCCTGATACCGATTTTTACAACGCCTTGCAAGTTGTATTTTAATCTCTGTAAAACTGTTACAATATGTTAGTGTTTTTATTCAACTAAGATTCTTTTATAATATTTTATAAATGTGAGAACGTTGGTAGTCAATTTTCAATTTTGTTAAGTACCTAGTACGGTCAGTACTCTGCATTACCTGACCCCTCTTACAGAGAAAAGTAATGGAAGAGGGGCTAGGATAAGCAGTTCACTGACTGTACCTGTTGACAGGCCTACACTGTCTTCCCATATGTACATTATTTACATTGTAATTTGAAAACACTGTAAACGCCAATTATTTTTAAACCGTGGAGTTTATTTATTTAAACTTCACGCACACAATAAGGTATAAAGACGGACTTAATGCCTTAGGCATTCTCTACCACGAGGAGCCGAAACGCCGGGGCGTAACTCCACTGCCGCGAAAAATCACGGCACAGCGGACGGAGCTCCTGCGGGATCTCATGGCGGCATGGAGAGTGCGATTGTCGCAACCCAGCGCTGGGCACGCCACTGTTGTGGCGATAAGTCTCCTCTTTGAGGAGTGGCTAGAGAGGAGCCACTGCGTCCTCGCCTTCCGCCTGACGCAGGTCCTCACCGGACACGTATTTAGCGATGAGTGATTCCGGGCTGAAATAATGATTAGATTATGCCTTTGTACCATAACAAAAGTATTAAATTGTTTAAATGATAAATGATTTTATTTCTGTAAGTAGTTTTGTACAAACACTTTTACACGTCAATCATATTTTAAAAACTAGATGAGGTCGGCGTTTCCTATCTGACTACTCTGAGAAGAAAGGCCGAAACAAACTCAGAGGTCACAGTCTCTTTTAAAGTCAAGACATAATCTTGGTCAGATCATGTGAAGACCATGTAGATTGGTGTCTGAAATGGTCTTTTGAGGAAAGAACCACACGGTGGTTGGTTGAGTGGATCTGACCAGTCAGTGCACGCATTTGTCATTAATCGTGCAGCTCTACTCAGAATTTAAGGAGCTCAACGATGCGACGATCAATACCAAAGAAAGGACATTTGGGTAGGCCACTTATATGACTCAAACTGCCAGACCATGATTAACACTAACTGAGAAAGAAGAAAGGAAAAAAAAATGCAATAACCCACATAGTCTTCACATTCACAATAATTAAAATAATAAATACTTTACAAGTAAATATTCATGTCATTGTGTATAAAATAATAATTAAATGTCACTGTATATAAAATAATAAAGTTAGCAAAAAAAAAACTAATAATAAAAATAAACCACCTCAGTATGTAAAAAATTGGAGCAGCTCAATCCCAAGCCTTTTTGTCCTCAATATAATCTTTAACGGTATAAAAGGCTTTCTGGCACAACTTACGTTTAATGAATGATTTGAATTTATTAAGGCTTAGATCTTGAACGTGGCTTGGAAGTTTATTATAAAAGCGTATACATTGACATCGAAACGAGCTACCTATTTTCTTGAGCCTTGTTGTAGGTACAACAAATTTGTGTTTTACAAATCAGTGTCTCCGAAGATACAGTTGGGTTAGAAGAAAAAAGTGGTCATAAATTAAAAATTAAATTACTTGAATACCTTAATAACATAAACACAAATAAGCGCTCTTCCTCCTCTCTCCTACTACGCTGTGCCCGACAGGGTCCATCATTGTGTCTTTAACTTTAAGCCTACCACCTGTTTTACTAACATTATGGAATGCAATAAAGAATTGTGAATTGAATTGAATTGGGTAAAGGTAAAAAGACTCATGGAATGCGGCACACCTAATTGACAGTGGTCACCGCTACCTTTGGACACCTGCCCGTGTGATTTCTGACCTTAGATAGATACGTAGTTGAGAAGTCTTTACTCGTTAACCACTGGAACACAGGAATGCTATGCTTGTAGTTCCTACTACACTACCTTTACCCGTTCACCACCGCAACACAAGAATGCTATGCTTGTAGTACCTACTACACTAACTTCACTCGTTCACCACCAGAACACAAGAATGCTATGCTTGTAGTACTTACTACACTACCTTTACTCGTTCACCACCGGAACACAGGAATGCTATGCTTGTAGTACTTACTACACTACCTTTACTCGTTCACCACCGAAACACAGGAATGCTATGCTTGTAGTACCTACTACACTACCTTTACTCGTTCACCACCAGAACACAGGAATGCTATGCTTGTAGTACTTACTACACTATCTTTACTCGTTCACCACCGGAACACAGGAATGCTATGCTTATAGTACCTTCTACACTACCTTTACTCGTTCACCATCAGAAAACAGGAATGCTATGCTTGTAGTACCTACTACACTACCTTTACTCGTTCACCACCAGAACACAGGAATGCTATGCTTGTAGTACCTACTACACTACCTTTACTCGTTCACCACCAGAACACAAGAATGCTATGCTTGTAGTACTTACTACACTACCTTTACTCGTTCACCACCGGAACACAGGAATGCTATGCTTGTAGTACTTACTACACTACCTTTACTCGTTCACCACCGAAACACAGGAATGCTATGCTTGTAGTACCTACTACACTACTTTTACTCGTTCACCACCAGAACACAGGAATGCTATACTTGTAGTACTTACTACACTATCTTTACTCGTTCACCACCGGAACACAGGAATGCTATGCTTATAGTACCTTCTACACTACCTTTACTCGTTCACCATCAGAAAACAGGAATGCTATGCTTGTAGTACCTACTACACTACCTTTACTCGTTCACCACCAGAATACAGGAATGCTATGCTTGTAGTACCTACTACACTACCTTTACTCGTTCACCACCAGAACACAAGAATGCTATGCTTGTAGTACTTACTACACTATCTGTACTCGTTCACCACCGGAACACAGGAATGCTATGCTTGTAGTACCTTCTACACTACCTTTACTCGTTCACCATCAGAAAACAGGAATGCTATGCTTGTAGTACCTACTACACTACCTTTACTCGTTCACCACCAGAACACAGGAATGCTATGTTTGTAATACGTTACTACACTACCTTTACTCGTTCACCACCGGAACACAGGAATGCTATGCTTCTAGTACCTACTACACTACCTTTACTCGTTCACCACCGGAACACAGGAATGCTATGCTTGTAGTACCTACTACACTACCTTTACTCGTTCACCACCGGAACACAGGAATGCTATGCTTGTAGTACCTACTACACTACCTTTACTTTCTTTTTCGTGTGGTTAGTGGCTAACCAGCGGGCCGAGCACGGGCGTGTTAAGACGTTTGTGACAAGAAATCATAAATTATGTCATGTCAATTTGTACTAGCATTTTATGACAAAACAGTTTTATCGCTCAAACTGTGTTAAAATGTGTGACTCAAGTCATGACACAGTAGTTGAGTAGGCCGTGCTCGCCCCGCTGGTGTCAGAGTTTTCATGCCGCCCATAGGCCTCTGATTTGGCTTCACATGCCGTCGAGAAATATCTCTCAGACATGCCGGTTTCCTACTACTACCAACATTCCTGTATTCTGAAGGTTTCTATCACCATCATTATGCGATCTATTTTGTTGTCATTGGAAAAAGTTCATCTCTTGGTAATCCTTCTCTATTAAAAAGTCTAGTATTGAAAGAGCAAACTTATCATTTGTCCCTACATTATCATTTTATGTTTTCCTTCACTCTATAACTTACCGGAACCCTGGCCTGGGACCTTGAATACATCCGCGTCGATATTTCATGATTTGCCAAATCAATTAAGATGTTAACGAAATCTGTGCCAAGTAGACAATGATCCGGCTGTAGACAGCCGTATAAATTCTGATTGGTTACTGACCTACACCGGTGCGGTTAAGTTGGCGCCTTTACAATTTTCCTAACTGACGATTTGAAGTCGAGATGGGAATATATAAGATCATGAGGAAGACTAGAAAATATGCCATCCCTTAGTTTTAACCAGTCTGCTCGACAAAATTTTGGGATTTTAAATATGAGCTGACTCGGCGGGATGTTACTAATTAGGTACGTCATGTGATTCAGGAATTTACATCACCTTTCAGCATTCCAATTTAATA
This sequence comes from Tiliacea aurago, assembly GCA_948098905.1. Taxonomy (NCBI): domain Eukaryota; kingdom Metazoa; phylum Arthropoda; class Insecta; order Lepidoptera; family Noctuidae; genus Tiliacea; species Tiliacea aurago. The sequence goes on along the minus strand of OX402580.1, from coordinate 1,576,489 downwards.
AGAAAAATATGTTAGCGCGGCTATTTTCAACAAAAGTTTTGTGGCAAATATGTTTAATTATAATGTGTTGAGGTCGGTTTAACCGCGTCTGTCTGCAGCGAATGTTGTGTAAAATAGGTATTAACTACACCTATCCAAAAGGCAGGCACCTTAGATTCGCTCAAAATCCCATACTAATATTATAAAGGACATGTGCAGTGGGTTTGCTGTGCCCGACAGGGTCCATATTGATCTTTTACTTTTTTTTATACCTTTTTTCTATTAATACATATGGAATGCAATAAAGAATTGAGAATTGAATTAAGAATTAAATGAATGATTACCTAGGTAATCTAAATCAATCTTTACTGAAAAATTAATTTTGGATCAACAATTAATTTTCAGTAAAGATTGTTATATTTTTATAACCGCTATATTTTCTAGTTTGTTTTTATTTTAATTTAATTTAATTTTTTATTTTGGAACAACAAACAGCTACATTATGCAATATTATAAAACAGAAAAACATAAATAACTTAAGTAATAATGTAGCCCACAGCGCTGTTCACAGATTACCATTAATAAATAAAACCATAAAATCACATGTACATGCATGACTATTACACAAAAATTAAAAAAAAAAAAAAAAACAAAATTGAAATTAAATTTTAAATTAAACAATACCAACTAGTCCATGAATTTAAGTGTCTCATACAAAAGGCTACGAAACCTTTTCAAAGAGCATGTAGATATGTCGATGTGTTCGAATGCTTCATTGTAGTTTTGTTAATTAACAAGCTTTAAGGGTTCTACAGACCGGCGCGAAACGCGACGCGACACAACGGCCCCGCGCCGGTGTCGCGCGACGAGCGGGGCCTTTGTGGCGCGTCGCGAGTCACGCCGCCGGTCTGTAGAAGCCTCTACGAGTCACGAACTTACGAAAACTGATCAAAATTTGTTTTATACTCGTACTCCTAGGATTTTAGAATGTTGGTTTTAACTATAAAGCCATCCGTGAGTCAACACAGGTACTAATTGGTGGTTGTGTGCAATCAATGAAACATTTTATATTTTGTTGACCTGACCAGATTTTGCAGATTTTTAATTTACTTATTTGTATTGTAACACGAAGCATTTAAGGCTTCTACAGACCGGCGCGACATGTGACGCGACACAAAAGCCCCGCGTGTCGCGCGACGAGTGGTGCCTTTGTGTCGCGTCGCGAGTCGCGCTGGTCTGTAGAAGCCTTTATTCTTGTATTATATATTTCAAGTAAATACTTGAAATTACATCTTTAGTTCCATATTTTTCTTTCATTCCTCAATACCTACCCATTTTTATTTATATCTCTAACTATTTCTTCCTACTGAATTCTGATTAAAATAAGTAATATTATTGTAAGCAAAACACTGTCAATGCCAATATTGAAACATAAAACATAATAACGTCATTCATTTCAGGAAGAAGGCGTTAACATAAAACACCTTTTATGTGGTACACAAATATTTTAGTACCTAATCTTGACGGAGGTATTTTACACGTAATTGTGTTAATAATTTCGTTATGTTAATCGTAATTATGTTAATCGTTTCGTAATTATGTTAATATTCATTTGATCTAGAAGACGACTTGTAGTTATAGTTGCTATAAAGGCAATTACGGGATAAAATGGAACGTCAAAAACATCGGAAGCTATTGATAAGTATTGTTTTTTTTTAGAATATTGTTCCGCAAGCATAAAAGGATTTAAATATTATTATAATATTCATCATCATCAGCCCATAGCAGTCCACTGCTGGACTCTGCTGCTGACTGCGGCCTCTCCAATTGCACGCCATTCAGCTCGATTCTCGGCAACTCTCATCCAGCTGCCACCAGCCACCCTGCGAAGATCGTCGCTCCACCTTGCCTGAGGTTTGATTATAATATTACACATACACATAAACTCACCCTTCTTCCCATGGAGGTAGGCAGAAACTATAGAACGCCACTTGTTACGCTCCTTACTTATTCCTTTTGCTTCGCCAACGTTCATACATCTAGTCAAGATATTAATAAGTCATTATAATATTATCATAATTTAAATCTTAATTTTTAAATCATACTGTAAAACACTGTCGTCCGTGTGATACCGGACGTAAAGATTATTAGCACTAACCCACATCTTCCCGTGGGTGTCGTAAAAGGCGACTAAGGGAAACATTACTAGAGAATGGGCGGCAGCGTTCTGTATGCATTTTAACACCATACTGCGATCGCCAACCCGCTGGTCAAGCGTGGCGTATATGGCAAACCCCCCCTTTGGGGGAGGCCTATGTCCAGCAGTGGACGTCTTTCGGCTGAAATGATGATAATGATGATGGTGACTGTAAAACACTGCAATCCTGAACATTGACCGTAACCAGAATAAACTGCACCATGTCATTTGAAAGTAACTCTGTCTGTCTGTCTGTATGTTACCTTTTCACGCCTGAACCACGGAACTGATTACGATAAAATTTGGTGAGGAGATAGATGGCATCCGGGGAAGGACATAGGCTACTTTTTATCTCAAAAATAATCCTAAAGTGGGTGATATAGGGGATGAAAGTTTGTATGTATGAGGAACTTAGCATTTCTTAAGTTGGAAATATGAAAATTTAAATGTATGCTTTTGATAAGAACTAAAAAGAGTTCATACTTCAGCGTTTTTGATTTTAAAATTTACACGATTATTGAAATTTTTTGTACCTCTTTATAGGAGATTTAAGGAATTGGAAATATACTTAGGTAAGTCTTGAGGTAATAGTTATTTCATTAAAATCGGTCCACCCACTTAAAAGTTATTACAATTTATAGTTATAGCTAGTAAGTACATATTACGTGGTGTTATGTTTTCGTTAACAGCAGCGCTAGAGTTTTTAAAATTAATGGTGATAATATTAAAAGGAATTTATTTTTTATTATATTATTTCATTTTAATAATGACATATATAATCATGAAAGCCTGTTTAATAAAAAGAAGAATATTATCTACATTGATTATATTATCTGTCTGTCTGTCTGTCTATTACCCTTGCACGCTTTAACAGCTGAATTGATTTGGATGATAGGTGTACGGATAGGTCATGACCTGGGGTACAAAGTATATTTTTTATCCCAGTAGAACATTCCCGTGAGATCATTTTTGACATCCACGTGGGTGAAGCCGCGGACAGAAGCTAGTATGCTCATAAACAAAGTTCTCTCTTACTGAAAATTTGGAAAAGGGCAAAATAAAGATATTATCATTCTTACTTTTACCATTATTCATAGAGTACATAAAAAGCACGATCAAAATACTGATACAAATTACAATTAAAATGTATGTGACGTGACACTTCTTAGTGCAGCGTCCACCCACCGTCCTACTCAAATTCACCCAATTTGTTTATGTCGATTCTAAAGTTGCATAAGTTATTAAACGCAATAAAATCGAGCTAAGAAAAAAGCGTAGAAACGAAATAAAAACTCTTTGGTATATTTTTCATGAATAATTTATTTTTCAAATTAGTAATTGCATCAATAAGTATTTACGCGTAGAGATACGGGTGTGACGTTTTAGGGTTCCCTACCCAAAGGGTAAAACGGGAACCCTATTACTAAGGCTCCGCCGTCTGTCTGTCCGCCCGTCTGTCACCAGGCTGTATCTCATGAACCGTGATAGTTAGGCAGTTGAAATTTTCACAGATGATGTATTTCTGTTGCCGCTATAGCAACAAATACTAAAAACCAGAATAAAATAAAGATTTAAGGGGCTCCCATACAACAAACGTGATTTTTTTGCCGTTTTTATAGATAATGGTACGAGTCCGACTCGCACTTGGCCGGCTAAGTGTTTAGATATATTTTTAACCGACTTCAAAAAGGAGGAGGTTCATAATTCACCCGTTACTTGTGTTACTGTTCACCTCTGCCAAACATGTTTTTTTTTTTTGACTTTCGTAGTCGTATCTAAATAGATTCCTTATAATTTCGTCATGGCCATGTGTCTATGTGACTGTCTGTCTCTCTGTCCGTCTGTCACAACCTCGTAAAATCTAGATTTTAACCAATTTTGACAGTCTAGCCGTCCAGTAGGTCAACGCGGCCGTTTTCGCAGGGCATTCGTACAGGGGTTGCGGGAAGAAATAGGTGGAGCTTACGTTTCCAGCTGCCGTACTGCAACTTGGGGTATAATTTTAAGGGCTGTCTGATTTCGAATGAAGTTGATCTGAAAATTGTTTCTTTTAAACAACAGAGGTTGGTTTATGTTGGGAATCGAAGCCAACTCACTATCCTTTGCACCTTCCAAATAATATTGTGTGATTCTGGACTGACCAAATCAATATACTTTATACTCAAACTCAAAACATTTATTTCAATTAAACCTATTACAGGCACTTTTGAACTGTCAAAGAGTCGGTCAGTTAGTCAGAAAGTTGAAGCTATTTGCCCATTCCAAAACGTAGATCTCTATGGAGAAGAATAGGCAAGAAACTCCAAGGACACTCTTTTAAAGCAAGATATTACAAAATCCTGGGTACATTATTCTTGTTGCTTCTATATGTGAGAACAATGTAAAAAAAAAAATTGTTTATTTAAAAAACAATTCAAAATATAAGATTAAAAGATTACAAATAAGCCCTGGCAGTTAAGAGAAGACCAGTCTCAACTGACGGCGCCCGTTCACGAACATGACGCCTGGATCAGCACCATCCAACTCAACCATTTTGTAGGGAACCGAATGATCCAACACAAGCGCCACCATCAGCGAGCCATTTAAGTGAGCATGACATACTCTCAACTGCCACGCTTTTTTAAGTCAACATACATCTTATCATAATAAACGGCTCCATGGTACTCACATTAACAAAAATTAAAAAAAAATTGCTCCTAAATTATACAAAACTATAGCTTACAATGTATTTCAAAAATTAATTAAATTTTACTAGCAAAAGGAAAATCATTATTACCTTTTAAAGTATTCAACAACTAAAACTTGATTACATTTTCTTCTTCATACATCATACATAACCGTAAGTCACACACAACCATTATTAACCTATCAGACGTACATTGCACATACATATTAACGAAATTGCCAGCTTTGTGAGGTCCAATCTTGAACTATTTGAACGAAAAGATAACACAAATAAAAGGAAAGTTACACATTTAGATTTTGAAATGCCCGTTCCAAAGCTAGAACTTTTTCGACGGAGCTGCGTTTACATGGCTCCCCTAATTCACAATGCTTTGCCTAGGTCAATTAATTACTCAACTACCCTTCAATAAGTTTTGTGTTGCGTTGCGGAAGTGGTTGTTACAAGAATGTTTTTATTCGATAGATGAGTTCTTTCAAAAGTATCCCTGTAAATTTTATACGTTAAAGCACAGATATATTTAAGTGAATATAAAAAACTTGTACTATTGCATGCTAAATATTGGCCAAATGTGTGTTACTAAATATTTTATCTAAGAACTTCATGTACCTACCATATTTGATGCAATAAATAAATGAATTGAATTGAATTGATAATTAGACATGTTCAGACTCCTGTTGCTCCGTGTGGTGCCGGACGTAAAGAATAGCACCATCCCATTTCTTCCCGTGGGTGTCGTAAAAGGCGACTAAGGGACTTACTAGATAATGGGCAGCAGCGTTCTCTATGCATTCTAACACCATACTGCGATCGCCAACCTGCCAAGCGTGGCGATTATGGCAACCCCCCCCCCCCTTCTTTGGGGAATGCCTATGTCCAGCAGTGGACGTCTTTCTGGAATGATGAGACTCCTGTTTGATTTAATGGGACATCGCCACCATTATATGGCTCCATAATATAATTTTTATCATCTAGTGCTGTTAATGTGCTTAAGGTTCACTTCCTTCTTGGTAATGGAACGGTGTTTTAGAAAATATAACAAACGTCTGTACTCAATAATGATTTATTTGCGACTGTTTTAACATCTCACTGTATGCATTAATATATGAACTGGACAAGTGCATTAAGACGGAGATATATGCCAGTGACCTTGAGTGTTCTGTCCTAGCTTGCGTGTTCTGTACTGAGCTCTCGCAACGCGTCTTACGTTCAGCCAGTAATAGGACTCGCCCATCAAGGAGTGCTGTCCCCAATTTGACGCATTATTAGTTTATTAAACACAAAACAAAAGGTATTTTAATAAAACGCGTATACTAAAAGATCAATAATTAAATTATCTTCAAATTGGTGAAGGTTTCAGAAAAACACGCTTGGTAGATTTTGCGCCATTCTCAGTTTTTTATCCGCGTTAGACATAACTTTACAAATTAATTTCACTATGTAGTATAAACATAATCTAAAATATTCACATATTATGTTATTGAGAAAATGCTCTAATTTAACATATATTTTTTTCAAATCATTAACACTACTCGTTTAGACGTGATCTTCAGTATAAAATCATTAAAAGTCGGTTATCGTCGCCTTAATAGAACCTCCACGCGTGACCATACTGACCATTCTATATTTGGTACCATACGAGTATTTGACATTGTTTTAGGTAAAAGAATGCACTATCATTATTGTTAACAGTAGGTACTGTTAACAATAATGATAGTGCATTCTTTTTCACTTTCTACATTCTTTATTAGTCAATATTTACCATGATGTGTTGTGATACGCTTTGGCGATCACTTGCCAATATTGACACAAATATGTTTTGTGTGAAAGCATGAAGAACGGATTTCGATTCATTCATTTTGATTTGTGATCTTTTTTTAAATTGTGTGATTATTCGATTCCTACGGTTCAATTGTATAAATAGTTCCCAACAAGTTGTTATCTGATCATCATCATGGCGCTCCATCCATCAGCGGCCTGGGAGTTTTATAAGGTTTTAATAGATCCCTATTACATAAATGCCTTTGATAACTTGCGAAATGTGGGTACCTATACCTATTCACTTTTGTCTACTTCTTCGGCCTTCGGGGGTACAGTAAGCTTACTCGATTAAAGGTGCTGCCATCTATTCATCCAGATAAAAACTACAATCTGTATAATACAGCTATGCGCGTGAACTTAAATACTGACTATCACAAGTGTTCACACTGTAGTTAGTTTCTATCTTCGCTCACTATATACCGCGGCGCTAAAAGCGTGTGGTGAGATTATTGTAAAACAAATAGTGTTAGTTTCTTTAAAGTTTGTTTAACAATAATCTTGCCATGCTCGAATTATTTTAATTCACTTGACAAAACTAACGTTGTAATACTCGTAGTCGTCGTTTATTTAGCTCGTCGTCGTTTAGTTAGCTTGATTATATCCTATCCTAATAACATTATTATAAATGTGAAAGTGAGTTTGTTTGTTACCATTTTGTTACGCTTTCACGCTAAAACTGTTGAATTGATTTGGAAGAAATTTGACACATTGGTAGACCTGGATTAGGACATAGTGTACTTATTATCCCGATATTCCCACGGGATCGAGACTTGTACGGGTGGAACCGCGGGACGCATCTAGTTCCCATTAAATTATAAAATATAATTAGCATCTTATTCAAAATCAATACTAATTTTCTGTTTACTTCATAAAATCGAGGGTTTAGGCAGATGCCTCCCCTAGACTCGTAGTATAATACTCGTAACAATAAAAATTATGACCATAATTATTATTTTATATCAGTAACAGTGATAGCTACAACAGCAGTTTACTCCTAAGAATTAATAATTCGAACATTAGACGTAGCGTTGGACGACCTCCCACAAGGTGGACCGATGGCATGGTGAAGGCCGCATGAATACTAGATGCGAGAAGCACAGAACCGGTTGAAGAGGCGATTCTTGGGGAAGCCCTATGTCACAGATAATATAATACTACCCTATGTCCAGTAGTAAACGTATTTCGGCTAAAATGATGATGATAATAGATGTAATTACGACTTAACATAACTTATAATTACACACTGCAAAAACCTACTTCTTGTAAAAGTCAATAAAAAGCGCGGGGGTATTGTTGATTCTGCCAAACTGTATTTTGCTGACGTAGAACATACAAATAAAGCAACCACTCTTCCATAATTTATTATTTTATTTACAAACGTTCCCACGAAGTTGAAATCAGCACAAGACATATTAATGGGTAGCAAGTAAAGTCGGTGGGACACAGAAAATAAATATTTATATAATTTACAATGACTACCTACATTATCCAGTATCTCTACCTATACACATTCAAGGTTTTATTTACAATCACAATAATACATCATCATTATTTACCGTTATTATCAACATTATCATCATTCTCATCAACATCATCGTCCCTGCTAGATGTCTGAGAATGATTCCTTTTAATTTCTACATACATTGGAACATAAGTATGAATACCTGACACAGACTGTTCTAAGCGTTTTTTTCTATTATTCTCTGGGTTTTCTTCTAACCATACGTTAACGTTCTTCGAATTTTGATTTATGCTTCTATAGTGACCATTTATTTGAGGTACATACGTCCACACTGTTGCGGTTTCGTCAACTTTCTCTGTACTTGTGTTAACCTCAGGGGCTTCGGTAGTAGTTCTTACGAATTCATTTTTGAGCTTAACAATAAGCGTACTAGGTTCCTCTCGTATTGCCACTTGTGGGCCAGAATTTCTCCTACTAATCGCTATATTTTGGTAGTTATTTATTCTTCTCTCTAATTCTAAATAAGGAGTTGGTACTTTCGCGTCTTCAGCGTTGAATTGTAATACTTCAGTCGGAGCAGGCCAAGGGTACTCAGTTGTCATTTCAAAGAAAGGTTGCATGGTTGTTACTTGAGGCAGAGATGGCGTTTCTGATTTAAATTCTATAGGTATATACCCTGAACTACCTACATGGTGATCTTCTATCTGTGATGTTGATAGTTCTATGGGAGCTTTTGTAGTGTATGGATTGGTTTGCGTCGGCGGTATCGTAGGATTTAATCTGTTCGTTTCGTTTCTCATAATATCAGCTTTTTCGTCTGGACTGTACACTTTAACGTGAACTATCATTTGAGTACCTGTTTCAGTTTGTATATTTTCTTTATTTTTGTTCTCTTTGGCTTTCGCTACTTTGGTTTGTTTATTTATTATATTACTTAAATATCTCGGCCTTTTATACGGCGTATATATGCGCCGGAACGCAACATTAGATTTTCTTTTAAATTGTATTAATGGCCGTGAAGTTGTTAGATAAATATTATCTAAAGAAGTTGCAGTGGTCGTTGGTTCTTTTTTGACAGGAAATAAATTGAGCATAACGCTGAATGATTTAGTAGTACTAACGGGTGGTGCTTCAGTTTCTCTTATTTCACTGGAACTCGCTAGTAATTTATGACTACTGTTATCATTTTCCTCACATTTGTTACCTAGACAATTCCTTTTATGGAATGGAATCTGTCGGAACATTGGATACTTGTTGGAAGTATCTAAAAGACTGGGAGTCGGAACCGGTGCAAATCGCAAGAAGTCGTCAGCTAACAGATTCACATCTCCAGGGTTTTCTGGTTTGAAATTGAAGAGTGGATCTGCTAGATGGTTTGATTTAAAAGTTTTAATGTTTTCTGAACTTTCTTGCTGTAAATCTGACTTCGAATTAGTATCTGATCCTTTGTTTTCCAACATAGGTTCTATATAAAGTCCTGTAAAAGCTATTTGTGTATTCGGAGGTTTAGTATGCATATCTCCTGATTTTGCATTTATTGTCGTTTCTAAATATTTTATGATTTGTCGTATGTTTTTCAATCTCTCTTCGTTTCGATATCTTTCTATCCATGTTCTTGATCCGTATGTTTTACTAAAGGGCAATGGGGTAGGACTTCTGTATTCGAAGAAAAAGGGTCGTGGACTGGTTCTTCTGACCGCGTTCGGTTTGAAAGTTGGTCTTGATGTTGTCGGTCTTATTATGGTCATGTTATATCTTCTTCTTTTGGCGAAGGGTCCAGTCGTTTCTAGTGTTGGGTCAAAATAGCTACTTTCCTGCAAAGCATTTATAAGGAGAGGCATACGTTCGTAATAATCTTGATCAAGTCCAAAGTAGCTTCGGTCGAGTCTATCAGCAAATGGTTGGTCGCCATTGGTCCGGTTCATGCCCTTCTTGTTTTGTACTAAACTCCATTCTACAGCAATCGCGTATTCGTAGATAAGTAGAATTACCTGAAAATAAAAACAGAAATAGTCTTACTTTATATGTAATCTTAAACAAATCCGACAGGAAAATTAGATTAATCACAGAAATTAAGGGAGAGTTAGATACTTGCATTATTTATAATCATTTTCTTACATAAACTGAGTTATAATGGGCTATCATTGATGGTGCCTGGTATGTTCTGCTAATAAAAGTGAATAACTAAACTAAATTTGTACAATTTTAAATATTGAGTTAAGTTCTTTAGTTTTAGTACTGAGGAGCGCTACCACGAAATACTAAAATATACCTGATACGAATTGTACGAACTTAAGGGCCTAGACGAGGCAATCGCTTTCAAAGCATTTCGTATTTCTACAACGAGTTTCAACAGGATTGACATAAGCTTTTCGGTAACTTGCGTCAATCCAATACTTTCTTGACGTTATCGTTATCACTGATAGAATGTCACTTTGTCTAGGCGCTGTGGTATCTGTAGCAACTCTTAGTGTTTAAATGATAGAATCTTCTGTGAACTTATAGAACAGGTTTATAGAAATAATACCTATATTAAATAATGAATTCTTAATATTTATACTCCGAGGATAATAATTATTATTTGTTGGTGGATTAATATAATTTATCGTGATTTACTATGATTATAAATGAAAAGACTATGACAATTTTTGTTTAGATTTACAATTTATTAATATTTACAAATAAACACGGGGTTACACAAAAAAAGTCAGTGACGAAAATGGAGAAAGAAACATTAAAAAATTACTAACTCTAGTACGAATGGAATCCCCACGTACCGGAGTTGTGGAATATCTAATTTTGTGATTCTTTGTAATTATACTCATTATTAGCGGTCCAATACAAGCTGACAAGTATTTTTTTAATACCACTTTGAAGTAAGTTTTCTCTTAGTACATAACCATCCTTCATAAAAATGGCGCAGTATGTAGTAACAATAGTAACACTGAAAGATAATAATTATATACAACAAAAACGAACGTAAAATGTCTATTGCCTACTATTATTATAAGCTGCATTCTAATTAATGTTTGGAAAATCAAAGATATTGTTATTGAAATTATAATTATCGTAATCGCCATGTTCATCTTGTCTCCATTCATTGTTTCGTTGTATTTCCAAATATATCGGTCGCATAGATGGCAGCATCGACTTGGAAGATTTAGTTAGAGTTTTCTCGTCGTTTTTAAATAAGTCCCACGGACTCTTCTGTTTCATGTTTTCTATGACAGCGTCGATTCTTTTCGTTGAATTTTTATATTTGTAAGACGCCTTAGTACTCTCTGTTGGTCGTAAATATTCATCTTGAAATTCATCATCGCCTCCATTATCACTGGTCTGTTGGTCAGAAATAAGTGAATTTGGTTTGTATTTAACCGTGGATTCGTAATTTTTGTTTTTTGCGTCAGGAGCAGAGTCAGTTATTTGAATAATATTTTTCTGTGAACTAGAAAATATATTACTTGTCGTAGAATCAACAGAATTTTCAACTGAATTTGTAACTTTAGAAATAGTTTGGAATCCTGGGTATTTATATTTTCTAGAGGGTACTGGTAGTTCAGGTTCTATGGTATATTTCCACACTTTGGTGTTTTTTTCTGAAGGAACATATATCATATCGGCCAATTTTCGCATCGAAGTTAAGTCTAAGTCCTTTTGCGTAGCAGCTGGATTCATAGTATTTATATTGACCGACGTTTTTTTTAAATTGTTTTCTTTGACTCCTATATCTAATACCCCGTCCTCATGAGAGGATATAGTTTTAGTTTTTAAGGATTCCAGACTGTGAACGTCAAGGTGTTCAAATTCATTAACCGTTCCACTACGTTTATTGTTAAAATAATCATCATACTCTTCTTCTTTGAATAAAGGTACGTTCAAACGTGAATAAAACGAGGCCAAAGTGTACTTTTTCAATAATTTCTCAGTGCTGGATTCAGCAATAAATTTTATTGGTACAATCGCTTCTGTAGTTCGATGTTTTACTCCTGGGCTTTCCGTGGTTTGAGTAAATGGTGACTCAGTAGGTTCAACAAGTAGATTGTTCATGCTAGTTTTTTCAAAAGTTTGATAGTTAGGCATCTTAATGTTAATTTTTGTTGGCATCTGTATTGTATTGTCTTCAAAAGTTTTAATTACGAATTCATTAAGTGCGGGAGGCATTGATGTCTTAATAGTTGTAGTAGGAGTGGTTCTGGTGACGGTATTTGTAGTTGTGCTGATACTGTCACTTGTAGCGCAACATTTTATGCTTTCTTTTGTTTTTTTTTTTATAGTCCTTCGAATTGAACCCATGGTGACCGTAGTAAGAAGGCTATTTTTTCGGTGTTTCGTTGGTTGCTCTGTTCGAGCGATTGTTAGTTGGTTTAGGTCTTCAATGTGTTTTGTTTTAGTTTTACATGTAGTTAGACCAAGTTTATTACCGATAATTTGTGGAATCAAATCTTGTAAAGCTGCTATCAACTTACTTAACAGCAGTCCCAATTTCTTCGGACATTTACAAATAACTAAACCCTCATTATTATTTAATTTCTTGTTATTTAAACCACTGTGAACAGGATAAATCAACTGCTGAATCCTTCTTTTTTCATCTATTTTTGTCATGGGTACAGTTTCAGCTGTCAATGGAAGTTCCGTATACTCAAAATCTTTTTTCTGATTAATTCCAACTTTATCATTGATCATTTTGTCGAAATAATTTAACATTCTCTGGTAGTCTCTTATCTTTCTAATTTTAGTGAGATATTCCAAGCGTTGGGTTGGATTTTTCCAGTTTATCAAAGGTGATGTTTTATAATCAGTCGTATAGTGCCTAGTGGTCGGTAATTTTAACCAATTCTTAGAATCAGAGAAAACATTTCTCGTAAAAGTAGTTTCAGTAGAGTCTTTTCCTGCATATGGTGGACTAGAACTTGAGTACTCTTCTAGGATTTTCTCTAAGTATCGGTTCTTGTTCAATGCCTTTAACAAGATTGGCAGCAGCTTGAGTGTTGTTCTGTCAAAGTTTATTTTCTTATTAAACTTTGAATTGATTGATGTTATATCACTCTCGTTCATAAGCCCAATCCAGTTGGGTTTAAACGAGTTTTTTTTTATGGAGCTACCGTCTATGTTGATGCTATATTCATAGACCAGTATGACGCTCTGAAAAAAGAAAAAAAAAAAAACAGTTAGCTGCTGACAATTTGAGATGGAAAATATGAAGGTGTAAAGTAATTGTACCCTACAAGTTTATAGATTACATCAAATAAACGCGTACACAGGCCAGATTGATTAATAACATAGATTGACAACTTACCTACTATTATTTTCGAGTAGCCCAAAAACTATTAGTAACACAATAAGTAAACCTAAAAATAAAGTATTTAGTGCGTATTTGTAATAAGCATGAAATGTATATTAAGGTAGAATTCTTTAGACAAATTTTGTAAATAAATTATATTCATCAAACATTTCTTAGTGCGAATTTCACCAATGAAAGAGGTAATTGGGAATACACAGAAAAATAGAATAATAGATACATTCAGTTATAGATTTAATGTAATTTCACAAAAATTTACTTCCCAGGAGTACCTTAAAATACTTTTATAATATGGTGGTAGTTCATGCACCCCGTAAACCTACTATGTATTTATTAATACATAAGAAAAATAACGACCAAATAACGATGGTTGTTGTGTTCTATATTGTTGAAATGACTGCATAAAAGTCGTGTTTTAATTATGTAAATGACAAATAGAACACCCTGCCTGCCCCGTTGGTCTAGCGATTGGAAGCGCTACTACTGAGCATGAGGTCCTGAGTTCGATTCCCAGGACGTACAAAGTGTTATTGGGTTTTTCCATTAGGAATTTCTCAGTAGCAGCCCAGAGTTCTGATTTGTGCCCGGTTGATGGCAATGGGCTCACCCCGAGGTAATACATGGGACTTAAGTAAACATAACTAGCGGAACGTGGGTGTACTATAGATACATCTGACTAACTCGAAATGTCATGTTATGTAGAATACACTACTTTCAGTTTATCGTGAAATAACGGAACTTATGGCAATAACGATAGCATTATCACCGCCATGTGTCTAATGTTATAATTTAATGGAGTAAAGTAGAGTTTATTTCACCTAGAAATTGCAATCGAGCCATTTCAAAGGCTAATCAATTATTTTTTTTTAAACGTTGCCCTACACTAGGAATTTCTCCTGTATTATGGGTGCGTTTACAAACATTTAAATTCACGTACACAAACAGCCAGACCCGAAACAACTACTTGTAGGTCATACAAATATTTGATTCGTGCGGGAATCGAACCCGCGACACGCAGCGCAGCAGTCAACCGCTTAACTAACCGTGCCGTATTTTGAAAGCAATAAATAGGTATCCAAAGTACCTACATAAAACCTCATATTATATCATCAATTAGCTTCTTCGATGTCAACACTGACAATCAATCTGCCCAACCTTTTCCCAACTACATATGTTGGGGTCAGCTTCCAGTCTAACCGGGTGTTGCTGAATACCAGAATTTCACATGGAGCAACTGCCTATCTGACCTCCACAACCCAGTTACTGGGTAACTCGATACCCCTTGGTAAGACTAGTTGTCAGACTTTTTTTTTTTATTTAGGTTTGGTTTGCTCTGGACCTTAGTCTAAGGCAGAGGTGACACAGACAAAGTCGACGATGGAGTGAGCTTACCCAGAAGATGCCTGTTCACTCTAACTTTGAAGAGATTAGGGTTGTATGCGTTCGGAAACACAGACGCAGGCAGAGAGTTCCACTCTTTTGCTGTGCGCATTATATAATTCATTTGGAAACGCTTAGTACGAATTGGTGGAATAGCAACAAGGAAGGGATGGTAACCTGCAGGGCGTCTAGATGTCCGATAATAGAAGGGGGCCGGTGGAATGAGGTCGTGGAGTTCTTGGGCACACTCACCGAAGACTTTTGGGCTTCTAACTACCCAAAACGACTGCGAACTGCGAATGACAGGTGGGACCAACGGCTTATTATATGCTCTCCGAGGCACGGAGGGGTCTCGATATATTATGGATGGTAAGAATCGACCGCGGTAAGCGTAGTTTTCCACGAGCCTCGGATCCATGTCAACCATAAACCTATAAAACTGCACAAATTGGCAAAATAAGTTTTTTGTTTTTTTTTTAGAACGTTGCCCCACACTAGGAATTTCTCCTGTATTGTGGGTGCGTTTACAAATATTTAAATTCACATACACAAACAGCCAGACCCGAAACAACTACTTGTAGGTCATACAAATATTTGTTCCGTGCGGGAATCGAACCCGCGACACGCAGCGCAGCAGTCAATCGCTTAACTAACTGCGCCAACCGTGCCGTCAGTACTTTAACTATCTACTTGTTTGTTTAAATAGTACAGATAATAAAGGCATAAATTGCCACTAAATATAACAAAAGATATACTTCAAAGCCGTTAAAAAAGATTTATCTAATAATAAAACCGTCATATTATTGTTTATTTGTTCATCAATCCGTATCTTTACGGCGGAGGCGTGATTTAGAATCTGCATAATATCATAATTATTGTGGGAACGGCCATATAATCATATTATGATGTTATTTGATATTGCATAAAAGAATTTAACATGTTACGCTCTGTATCTAAATAAAATTGTGTCATTATTACATTCTATTTGTCTTTCAACAATCCTGGGAAACGTAATCTAACCATGATCAGCTGATCATCAAGAGGGTAAAAACATATTACCCTCCCACTCCTTCTCCCTAAACTGGGATTTGTTTTATTAAAAAACTAGACGAGCAACCCAAAATATTAATGTTGTGTTAATAAACCTGTAAACAATACATTATGTATAATGTGTTGGATTGATTTAAAATTGCTACGAAAGATTTATGAATGCGAGAACACAGTCTAGTTTTTTTTGTTTTGTGATTGACATTTATATTTTTACTGCAGCTAGTACCCGCGGTAGTTTACCGCGCATAATTCTCGATTCCGTGGGAATATCGGGATAAAAAGTATTCTATGTCCTAACCCAAATCATGGTCTACCCATGTGCTAAATTTCATCCAAATCCATGCACCCATATCAGTCCTGGAGTGGAGACCACGTATCGGCAAGCGTAGTGTGGGACGCCCCCAGCTAGATGGACCGACGACCTTAACAAGGTGGCTGGGGCAGACTGGATGCGGAAGGCGGAGGACAGGGTGTTGTGGCGCCGCCTGGGAGATGCCTATGTCCAGCAGTGGACTGCTATAGGCTGAGTTGGTTGTATCAGCGTGAAAGCATAAAAAACAATCAAACTCACTTTCACAATAATATTAGTTAGGATTAGGATGAATGACTGTTTCATGTGTATGCGCCACGCATCACATCCAATACAGATTGCAGAGTGCAAATACCAGTCAAATTCAAAACGATTAAGTAATTCAATAATTGTCCACGAGTAATCATTCAAGTTGGACATAAACGGACGGACGGAAAACGACGCAAAATAAAATTAAAGGGTGGGTAATCATTTTCCACGGAATGCCGTTTAAAAAGGGACAGGTCCAATTTGACTTAGCGCCAAGGGAAAATTTACAAAATTATGACGTTTGGCAGACGGGTAGATTGGAGTTGGATGGTTGATTGGTTGCAGTTAATCGTGACTAGCACTTTTTCATTACCAATTCCAGTCTCCTTAATCTCCTTGTAATGGATCATTAAATTCTTTTATAAAACCTTTCACTAAAACACTAGACTATCTGACTCATCTGACGTCACGCCGCGCGCGCTGCGCCTGCGCCGATGAAGAAAGCAGAAAGTATGCACATTACGCTCAATAAATGTTAACTACGTACATTGTTCAGCTCGAACATTAAATATTTGCATTTTATCTTATTTCCATATGTATTCTGTGGATGGTATATCTCTGCTCACCACGCAAGGAAGAGTGGGTTTCTAAGTAGTTTGATTTGTATAACTTAAAATGGACTATAAATACAGGGAATAAAGTACTAAAGCAACTAGAACACTTCAAGGGTAAAAAAAAGAGTGTGAATCTCAACGGACCATACGCACATTATCTTTTTTCATTTGTTTTTTAGCTTTTTAGCAGCAAGCTAAAAAGCCAAGAAACAAATGAAAAAAGATAATGTGCGTATGGTCCGTTATAAAAGTATCTGATGAAAATGTAAAGAAATGGATCAGAAAACGTTGCTTGTGCTTTGATTTGATTAATTGAAATTCCGAAGTTTTAATTTTAAATCACCTTTAAGACTAAGTACTACATTATATGACTAACAAATTTTACAAATAAATACAAAACACAAACAAAAGGACACTTAAGTCGGGTCCACTATGCCATGTTTTCGTGTTATAAAAGCACCAAACATCGTTAGGGGCGCAGTTCGCCAAATCGATATATCTAATCGTAGCGGACCCGGGCTTTAGACGTCGAAGTAAAGATAACTTTCATGTGACAACTCTGTGGTTGCTATCAATATACGTTGGATGATTTTTCAATTACAATTTATTAAAGATATCCAAAAAATATATTTTTGGAAAAAGGAGTGAGATATTACGAGTAATTGACCCTTCTAAACAAGTGAATGTGTTTCTTATTCCCTTTAGTAAGTGATTGCGGAAGAATTTAACCTAGACCCTGTTCAGGTTAAATTAAGGTTAAGTTTACAATTTAATCACAAACATTAATTCATTTGTGAAACCAGCGCTGGGGCTCTGTCTTGCATAGGGTCGCAGTATAATGCTGAGCGATAGCCGTTTTGCGTGGATGTGTCGCATGTTTCCCCCAACCTTTTCTTATTTTTGTGTTTATGTTCTTTGTTGCGTCATGTTTACCGCAAATAAACGTATTTTCTTTCTTTCTTTCTTCTATTTGGGTACATAAAAAAACTCTTAAACAAACAATAGTGTCCATTAGCCATATCCTACCGCACACATCATCACATACATTTGGAACAGACAGTAGGTACTACCGTACTACCCTCCTCGTAGAAAGTAGATAGCGACGGCCTGTGGCCGTAAAAACAAAGTTGAAACTTCTCTCATGACTATAATTACATCGCAACATGCCCTTCAAACCAGAACATACTAATTCAGCAGACACAAGTAAGGAAGTAGTCGAACCAACTCTTCCACATGGTACGTACCCTTATCAATTAATGACTCACAACATTAGGCCTGTATTCCCGAAGGGTTGGGCAGAGGTGTATACGGTAGTCAATTAATCAGATTTTCAATTAATATAATAATAGTTTGACATGATTGTGATCATGAGATACTTGATAAAAAAACTAAAATAGTGTCCTATACATGTAACAATTAGAAAACTTACAAAACAGAGTAATGACACAATCGTGGTAGGACACTTAGGAAAAAGGTCATGATAAACGACTGTAGGAACAGAAAAAAGAAAAAGTGAAACCAATAATTCATAAAGAGTGTTTGATTTGTGATGAAACCGTATCAACATCGTTGACAGCGTAAAGTCCATTAAAATACGGTAATAATTATAATAGGCAACGTAATTTATTATGCGTGCGATAACTTTTAAATCATGGCAAACAACTTCATAATATTGTGGTTGCAGCAAAATATTGAAAAACTATATTATAATGTGGTACAGTCTGAATAAACTCCAGTAATTTCTAGCAGAAATAGAGAATACAATGAAACATGCTGGACAGTTTCAAAAGAGTCTATTTAGAAAACAAATTGTCTGTATCAACTTTTCCGTCAACTTCAAACTCAAAATCGCATTTATTTCAATTAAACCATTGACAGGAACTTTTGAACTGTCAAGAAGTCGGTCAGTTACAAATATGAAGCTAGTTGCCTATTCAACACAAATAGTAGGTTCCTATGGAGAAGAACGGGCAAGAAACTCCACGGACACTCTTTTAAACTCTTTCAGATTGCAGATGTTACAGTTCAACGATGATTCCATTTGGATGATGTTATTATGAGGTTTAAATAAATAATTATCTTATTAAATACTTATTTATAAAATGTAGTGAATTTATCCCTGTGCATATCATAAACACCATATTTTCTAGCTCATGATCCATTAATAACAAACAATTTGTTCAAACAAAAAATTATTTATTATGTTTATTATGTACTTGTAAAAACTTACAGAAAGTATTACAAAAAAATCGTAAAAAGGTCCGTTATCAGTAAATTCCAATTTCTACGCGCATCGTAAAAAAATGGCGTGTGCTAATAAAAGGAAGCGTATAACTAATCGGCGTATAATACGTGTTTACAAAATAAAAAGTAGAGAAAAAGCAACAAATGCAATTATGTATACAAACGACAACGTGTTTGGAATATTAGTGCGCAATGATGTCACAACGAAATGAACGCGAATGTGATGTTTTTCAGAATGTTACGAAAATATTACTTAGTACTAAAGGATGTACATCCACGTCCCATCTAAGCATACCAAAACATTGACTAATAGCAACAACTAGAAAACATTAAACATAGAATTTGGAACACGACACTTGCTATAGTTTTGATCATCTAAATGCAGAGACTCTACGACTCCTACTAACGTAGCATTGACATTTTATTAGTCTGTAACCCTAAAGACGAGAAGAGTCTTTGTCATTCAGTCATTTTCAGACACAACAAACACATCGATATGACGGTAGTTAAAGACTATTACAGAAGAAGAGACAATGTTATTCCGATTGCAAATAACAAATAAGTAATTAAATTAGGAAGGACAGGAGAATGATAGCTTTTGGAGTAGAGGAAAAAGAAGGAAACGATGGATGGCTCGCTTGAAAGATTAGCTAAAAAGAGCGTGATTTCTGAGATGACGGCTACTAAGAAATATATGGAAGATGAAGACATGCTGCGCCAGCCCCAAATAAATTGTGATAACGGCAGGAGGTCAATGATGAGATGATGAAGGGCTAAAGAATGATGATGCTATTGAAAGGAAAAAATATCTCACTTCGATAACTGAAATGGTCGGCCGACCATCTTAAAATAGTCTATCAGATGACAATAGACCAATCAGTGATGAATGTTTTTATAATTGTGACAATGCGTTTATTTATAAACATGGTTTGTTCAACAATCTTTGATATTAATTATTGTCACTGTGGTCAACAATGCTTCCGTAAATCAAACTAACTGTCGTTACGCCTGTTTCCTGTGTTTATTTTATTAGAGACATACATTGCTGCAGTATAATTGAATTTTAATTAGAGGAAATCATGCTCGATTAGACAGAGTTACATAAATAATAACAGACAAAGTTAGGTAGCAATAGAAAACAGCCCTTAAGATAAAAATCACGACAGTCTAGGTATGAATGGGCTAAGAATTGATATTTCATTTGAATAAAGTATTCATTATTTTCTGAGGATTGATTGGAAAATTAATAAGTCATCTAACACACTACGAATAAGCAAGCACGGATAATAAATATAACACAGATATAATGATAAATGCACATTGATTGCACGAGTAATGTAGCCATATTTTTTCAGCACAATGATATTATTTAAAGTTACGCACATATTAAAATTTAACACAATCCCACAACACAGAATATAACTAAACAAACAACGGAACATCTAAAGACAAATACTCGAATACTTATATTAATATTTCTAAAAACACACTCACAACAACAACGGTAACTGTGATCGCCGTAGATATGGCAGCGCAGGCACATCCTTGCCTAATTTGCCGCTTCCTTGACGACCTCAGAAACTCTTCGGTTCTCGCATCGATAGTTCTATATAGCCCGAACTGTCGGATCCGGGATCCATTGGACGACACAGAACCCTCACTAGACATGTTGCCGACACATCACTCACTACCGCAGGAATGGTTTGTTTGCTGCGCGCGCGTTGCACGCGTTCGCACTAGAAAATGTGACGGATTCTTCGCGCAACGATAATGAGATTATAGGGTTCAGGTGGGGTTGGTGATATCGATAGTTGACGTGGTATTTTTCTTAAGAATTAGTTAACGTTCTAATAAGTCTCGACTTCATTTCAAAAGTGGATAGGTCTTTCTGGGGAGGCTATGCTAAGTAGAAGACGTTTAGAGGTCTTACCTATAACTTTATCGTTGATGTCATACGTTCACATACGTATCATAGCGTTCATCATCACTATCATCGCGTTACGCCAGTCCACAGTTAAACATAGCATTTGAGAAAGAACGTCACGGAGTTCGATTCTTAGTTTCAGCAAACTTCTGAATGATAGATTGTGTCGTTTTTAGGGTTCCGTAACCAAAGGGTAAAACGGGACCTTATTACTAAGACTCCGTCCGTCTGTCCGTCCATCTGTCTGTCCGTCTATCACCAGGCTGTATCTCATGAACCGTGATAGTTAGACGGTTGAAGTTTTCACAGATGCTGTATTTCTGTTGCCGCTATAACAAAAAATACTAAAACAGAGAATAAAATAAATATTTAAGCGTTATTTCTTCCTATTTCTTCCCGCAACCCCTGTACGAATGCCCTGCGAAAACGGCCGCGTTGACCTACTGGACGGCTAGACTGTCAAAATTGGTTAAAATCTAGATTTTACGAGGTTGTGACAGACGGACAGAGAGACAGACAGTCATATAGACACATGGCCATGACGAAATTATAAGGAATCTATTTAGATACGACTACGAAAGTAAAAAAAAAAAACATGTTTGGCAGAGATGAACATGTAAGTAACGGGTGAATTATGAACCTCCTTCTTTTTGAAGTCGGTTAAAAATATATCTAAACACTTAGCCGGCCAAGTGCGAGTCGGACTCGTACCATTATCTATAAAACCGGCAAAAAAACATCACGTTTGTTGTATGGGAGCCCGTTTTTTGCCGATTTTATAGATAATGGTACGGAACCCTACGTGCGCCAGTCCGACTCGCACTAGGTCAGTTTTTTAATTACAGAAATAATACAAATCATGGAAACCTAATTTTTTATCAAATCATCGACATTTACCTCTCCCATCACTAGCCAACACGATGCGCGGACGCAAGGCACGGTGCACTGGAGCGAGCCGGCCACCGCTCCCACACGACCGAATATTCGTAACACCAGTGAAAATCACAATTACGTGTAATATATTCACATCACTATGTTACACTGTAAGGTTATTAAACAAGCCATTTTTGTTTATTGTATGTGCACTAATCTCATAAATTGCTTGGCTCATAATGGAGTAGAGAGTGTCGTATGCTGTCAATTCCTCTGACGTTGACTTGTTGCGTCATTTGACCGGACTTCCACTATTAGTGGACAAATTGCTAACATTTTTATGACAATTATGTTAGAAAATTGCAGTTTGAATGTAAGAGTAAAATAATGCCAGGCAAAAGAAAAAGGTAGGTGGAAGTCTTCTCTTTGACTTAAACAGTGACATGGAAGTAATTCTAGTGCTGATTACAGTCATCATTAGCCATAATAGTAGTCCACGGCTGAACATAGACCTCTCAAATCACGAGCCATTTAGCTCGATCCTATCCTACACTCATCGAGCCACTACCAGCTAACCTACAAAGATCATCGTTCTGGCTAGTCTGAGGGCATTATACGTTTGCTAAGCTTTTCCATATTAATCCTAATAATCGCAATATCTACTAAAGCTGTGGTTTATTTGATGGCGGCCTCTTATAGATCAATGACAATTGTAGGCCCAAATTCATAGAACACAAATACTGCCCCCGATAGAAGAAAAGACGTATCTAACAAAAAGTAAAAACGGAGAAAAAAATGTTTTAATGAATGAAACGGGAAATTGTTTGCTGTCTTCGAGTAAATTAAAATGTTTACATAATAAAAGTTGAAAATAATTCCCACTAGGCTAGGCTTTAATTTGTTTTAATAAATAATATGAATTTATTAATTATTATATTAAAAATAATGAAAAAACCGTTACAACTTAGCATAAAAAATGAAGAAAAATATTACTTACTTAATTGAATAGACGTAAATGGCTAGATGCGTCTTTTAAATTTCAAACGCTTGTGGGTGTACTTTTCTTCTAAGTATTTAGTTTAGCTATCTAGTATATGGGTTTAACAGCAATGGGCGCAAATAGGTATTTCCGCCTTTTTTCTTAAGAATTAGAAAGTATGTAGATAACCCTTGGCTTAGATAAAATGTTTATAAAATTATTTAATAATCCTTTTATTTACGGTAATATATCTAGTATAGTAGGTTTGTGGTTATCTTATAAGTTATAAGCCATAGCCTAATTTATTATTTGTAAATAAAACACAATTGATTATATTCAAGTATTTATTTAAATTCTTTTGACATAAACAAAAATGCTATCCATGGCACAGTAAATTTTAACAATTTTACGAAGTAAATAGGGCGCAAGTGGTTAGATGTGGTCTTTTTTTCTTAATATGAAAGCAGTTTTTTAGTAACGCGTTAGACGCAAATGCTTATTTGCGTCTTATTAACTTCCTCTCAGAAATAGGGACAAATATGCGCCTTTTATATTACTGAACTAAAAAAAAAACTGTAAAGTATAAGGACATTATCTACATAAATGCGACTTTTTAATTAAGTTTCATATAAATTCGTCTTTTCATCTTCAATCGGGTGTAAAAAAATGAACAGAAGCGCCCTATTTTGTTGTGCTAAAACCGCATTGGATTGAGTTAGAAAAATATTAAAAATACAGGCAGATGCGCCTTTTTTTTCTGATTCCGGAAATGTATATAACTCAAATCCGGAAAAACTGTTAGATGCGTCTTTTCTTCTATCGGGGGCAGAATAGTAATGCCAACATAATGACTAAATTAATTGTTTTCCTCCGTTTCACAAACTAATCAGCATTCCCAAAACATACACGACGTGGGTAATCAACCGTAAACAGTAATAAATTATACAGGTGTCTCATGAAAGTTATAGCACCATATATTATTGCATTAAGATCCTATCTAACATGTCTTATTCATTTTAAATTAATTTTACTGCTAGTATCATAAATCTGGAAAACATAAGAGTGAGAGTTCTATATAGTCAATGTTGCATGACTGCATTTTAGGCAATCTGAACAGCTACTTCTTGCTGTTGCTTGCAGTTTTTTTATGCAAGGGGTCGTAATTGTCAAAGAACTATTACAGTAAGATGAAGAGTAAACACTTTTAAGGGCTGTCTTCTATTTGTCTTTGTGCGGTGTCTTCATTTAGATCTAATGAGTTTCGCGTTTGATTCTTTATTCTGTTACCAAGCAGCGTTATTTATTTAAACACTTTTGATTGAAGTTAAGGGACCGAGGAAATTATAGTGTTTTCAATCTTTCTGTTTAGTCTCGGACGTAATCAAAGTTAACAGAACACTCCAAGTGTTCAGGCTCCAAGTGTTTAGTCCAGGGGGCAGGTCAATATTTGGAAAAAGTGAAATGTCAAGCGATTTGAATCAAACGACGCTGCAACAAATCCCAGTGCTTTTATTTTTTAGCATCCAATGTGTGACAGATCTAACAGCCCGTGCTAGATAACAATCTTTATACAGCTTGATGATACCGAATGAGCCCCACTTACCGCGCCTGAGCGAAGCGTACTATCGAAGCGTGCTATCAATTTTAATTAACAACAGCAATATGTTATTATCCAGTTTCATTTAGCTTTACGCTCTTTACTATCGGGGGTTAGCAGTTATATAGTGGTGTTGCGATCGCTAGGAAATAGAGGTATCAATCTGTAAGCTTCATTTGATCAGGTACTTTTTTCAGATATTGTTTAATTAGACTCTGGTTTCGTTAGGATAACATTTCAAACTCTCTGCGTAGGATAGATATCATTTGCGTAGATTTTCCTGTTTAAGTTTCCTCTTAAGAACCTACCTGATAATTTTAAAGGCAACATGTCATACTCTTTATACTATACAAAGCGCTAACGACTTTCAAAACTCATAACAATTTGCAAACTAACAAAAGCACAAAAGTAACGAGGTCATAAATTGACATAGCAAGCACTTATTTATCACTTAGGCCTTCTCCAAGCGTTGCAACTTCTTATATGTATACGTATCGCTTGTATTACATCAATTATTTAGTTAGACACTTAGACAGACTATCATTCTATGAAAAATAATGATGGAGCAACTACAATGAGACTATTTTGTTGCTATAAAACAGTATCATTGTCAAAGTGGTCTAAAATCTAAGAAAACTGTTTTGACACAAGACACAAGACCAAGCTGTTCTGCTGTAGAATAGAATAGAATATAATTTATATCTAGTTTATGATAAGATCTTAATATTAATAGACAGCTTCACATTACACTAGTATTCTAGCCCACAAAAGACAATACTTTCTGTTTTGACTCTGGTGTGCGCACTGTGTAAGGTCTACCATGACACCTACAGATACGTCAGATTTTTAAGAAAACTGAATCGTGTGTGGCTGTAATGGCTTCTTGATTGATTGCTTACGATATAAAAAACGACATCGATATCGATATTATCATCATCGATATTTGCTTTTGATAATATGAACTAAATTTTTTTTTTTGCTTACGATTACCAGAAACCTTCGGTACTCTTAGACGCAAATCGTGCGCAAATGTGCGCTCATCCGGTCAAACCAGATTCATCTGTTCAGATTGATTTATCCATGGCTTTAGAGATCTCAACCGCGTATTGTACAATATTTATTACATCATAGTCATTGCATAGGTGCCTTACCTACCTACAAATGAACACTATTACAATTTTAATGAACTTTCCAATCCATACAGGCGTCGATAACGTGAAAATGATGAGCAGCAACTAATAACGGGTGTTATTCGATTTATTATGACGGACCGTGATATATTGTTGCTTTGTACTCTCTCTGAGGAAACTAATGTTACGTGTTATAATGGTAACAAACAAAACGTAGATTTTTTGTTGTTGTAATGTTGTGGTCTTTAAAAGGAAAATAAAGACGTACATTAATAACCCAACGGCTTCGAAACCCAACCATTGATATTGATGATAAGGCTCAATTTACACCGCCGCGCAATGGAATTGAAGCGACTTTTTGCAACGAAATTGTATATAACATTTATTTATTATTTATTTATTTAAATCACAATTATAACACCTTTACAGACTTATCCAAGGCGATGTTATAAGTCACAATGTCTACTTACACAGATTTATACAAAATAAATAATTGGTAAGGAAAATTACACCTTTACATAAATCTTTCGTAGCCAGTACCTTAAATCAATGCAGGGCAAAGTGTGATCCACAATCCCGCTCTCTAGTTTTTAAAATATGATTGACGTAAAGGTAAAAGTGTTTATACAAACCTACTTACAGAAATAAAAATCATTTATCATAAGTTCATAACCAATAACTGTCCACTTTAAATACAGACCTTATTGCAGATGTTCAGAGAATTTACGATGACTTGCTCATCTAAATAATCGAGGCATGACGTTACGGCTATAAATCGCACCATCGATGTTACTACTTGCAGAGATTTTTTTTATTTTTATCCTTTTCATCCCTTAATCTTCCTTAATCCTTTCAATCCTCTGGTTGTGGAGGTCAGATAGGCAATCGCTCTATGAAATACTGGTATTCAGTTGCATCTGGTTAGACTCAAAGCCGACCACCACAGCATAGTTGGAAAAAGGGTAGGTAGGTACATGATGAAAGCTGCTGATCTTGCTGTTAACGTAGTTACCATTGTCAACCCCTTTTTTTTTTTTTGGGTGGGAAATCATCAAATAACTTCTCCCGCCGCTCTGCGCGGAGCGGGAGGGAGTGTCAGACTTTTACTGACTAAAACCCACCGTGTTCCTTCAAATGCCTGTGTGCCAGGGCCACGATATCCCTTTCGGACAGACTCGTAACCCTGGCGGACCCCGTCAATTGGTGCTGACGTCTCTTTGAGGCGCGCGTGGAACACAACGCGCCGTCGACCCGGGCCTGGTCCTTATCGGACGGCGAGCTATCCATCGCTCACCGTCCGCAGGCCCGCGCCTACGGTGGCCGGGAATCGGCCTGCGATTCCCGACGCCCAGGACGTCTCCTGCGGCGACTAAGGGCGGAGGGGCGGGCACCCTGCCTTACCCTCACGCGTTCCGCCTCCTCCTTCGCGAGCATCACTGTTTCGCAGAAGGAGGTGACGGCCTCCCATGCACTCTCGCTCCGAACCATGGCCTGAACCAGGGCCGAAAAGGCCTGAAAAAGGTGGCTGGGACAGACTGGATGCGGAAGGCGGAGAACAGGGTGTTGTGGCGCAGCCTGGGGGCGGAATATGTCCAGCAGTGGACTGCTATAGGCTCAGTTGATTTAATTTATATTCATTTATTTATTCATAAATAATTCACCTTCTGTTTTGCATTATCAGCCTATAATGTTCCTCCTGGGACACAGGCCTCCTCTATGTGAGAAGGATTATGTTTGAACATTACATAATACTAAAGTTGAACATTAATATGTCCTGATAAGGACATTAATATGTCATTAATGTGTTTGTGTGGTGCCGGACGTAAAGAATAGCACTCCCCTATTTCTTTCCGTGGGTGTCGTAAAAGGCGACTAAGGGACTTACTAGAGAATGGGCAGCAGCGTTCTTTATGCATTTTAACACCATACTGCGATTGCAAACCCGCCTGCCAAGCGTGGCGATTATGGCAAACCCCCCCTTTGGAGGAGGCCTATGTCCAGCAGTGGACGTCTTTCGGCTGAAATGATGATGATGATGTCCTGATGAGCAGTGGTGGCCTAGGGATAACGTTTGAACCCCGGCAGGCGCTTAATTTTGTGTTTTGTTCTTCAATTTCATCACCAGTGCACACGGTAAAGTAAAACATCTTAAGGAAACCAGCAAATTCGAAGATATGTGTCATCCACCAACCCGCACTGGGTCCGTGTGGTAGGTTACAGCCCACTCCCTCTCACAGAGAGGAGGCCTGTGTCCCAGCAGTGGGAACATTATAGGCTGACTATGCTACGTCCTGCTAAAGATTGCACCGAGCTATGTAGAAAACTATAAGTATGAATACACAGAATACAGAATACACATCACCTCACCTAGCAAATTTTTTTGTCGGTTATTTTGCATATTAATTTCAAAATATGATCGATGTACTTATTATACTCTTATCGATCGTTTCATAACAGTCCTAATACATCAAGCTGTCATCATTTCTTTCAGTATTTTCACTTAGGAACACTGTGGAATTCCTAAGTCGAAGCGCATTCATTAACACCGATGATAAATATAGTGCGTCGTCGAACTTCGCGCTTCAACGATCTCTGTTGATTTATTAGTGAAAAAATATTAGCAAAATGAAACTTAGTTTTTGGTTGAAAATTTTTGCTTATTTTTTATGATCCTGTACTTTCACAGTGATCTAATATTTATATTCAGCTGCTTAACTTAAGCTTACAAGGATTAACTACTATAGCCTGACATTCTAGTTCTCAGCCTTTTCGGATCAAATCAGTCCTTTTGCATTTCTGAATAACCTTACAGATCTAGTCCCTTGGTTGTTTTCTTAGAAACAGGAGTGGAGCTTGCTTGCTTTTTCGGCATCACGCTTTAGTCTTCAAATAAGGTTGTCCAAGTTATATTGTGTCAGCAGGTATTTTGTGAATACAAACTAAACATTTATTTCTCATTTTTTTATTTAAAAAAATATTTTACAATCTTAAACGTAGAATTAGTTAAAGGCAGTGATTCCGCGTTTCATTTTTGAGTATTACCGTTACATAATAATATATAATAACTAGTTACTAATATATAAACAAACATTATTAACAAGATATTATTATTTATAATATTATTGCGACTGTGAGTACGTAGTACTCGTTTGGTATCACAATTTTATGGCAACTTATTTTACGCCTGATTGCACCAAAATTACATATTAAAGGTTCTATTACATTTCGACAGCACGTCACTGAGCTAGATTAATTGTCAATACTCATAATTCATAAATAACTACTTATATTATTGGAAAATAATATGAGTACGTAGGTAGGTATGTCAATTTATATGGAGTTATATACAAATTAATAACTGTTCGAATTTGTTTTCATCGAACGACGAGTATTACAATACGCTTATACGAGATGACCTGTTTACTCGTATAAGCGATTCCAACTTCAGACTACAAAATCAAAACTTTTCTATAAGAAAAATCCAATTACGCATCCAATACACGAGTTGGAATACCCAACAAAACATGGTTGCTTTTTAGGTGTATCTGGTTATTATAATTATTTTAATTTTGGTGTATCAAGTTTCTAGTTAAACTAAACTAAATTAGAACACGAATGGTACCAATGGTTTGTCGTAGAAGTAGCCTTTGTCTTCGATGAAAGGCGGTCGAGTCGTGTATGGTATTCTGGTTGTCGATGGAGGAATATAGATTGGGGCCCTCGTGGTTTGGGGAGGAATGTACACTGGTGGCCGAGTGTAAGGCGCCCTGGTTGTTTGAGGAGGAATGTACACTGGCGGCTGGGTGTAAGGCGCCTTGGTTGTCTGAGGAGGTAAGTAGATTGGGGCTCTCGTGGTTTGGGGAGGAATGTACACTGGTGGCCGAATGTAAGGCGTCCTCGTGGTTTGAGGGGGTAAATAGATTGGTGGCCTAGTTGTTGTAGGAGGAATGTATACTGGAGGTCTAGTTGTTGATGGGGGAATGTACACCGGTGCCCGTGTTGTGTAGACTGGTGGTCTAGTAGTACTGGGTGGTAGATATACTGGGGGATTTGTCTGAGGTCTGGCTGTAGTCGGGAATGTAAACGGTACTTTAGGTGTTGGGTAGTAATAGCCTGTCGTTTTGAATGGCGGTGGTGTTGGTGGTGGTGGAGGTCTGGTTGGAGGTGGTGTAGGCGGTCTAGTTGGGGGTGGTGGTGGTAAGTACGTAGGAGGCCTTGTTGGTGGTGGTGGAGGTGGTGGAGGCCTAGTTGGGGGTGGTGTTGGCGGTCTAGTTGGGGGTGGTGGTGGTAAGTACGTAGGAGGCCTAGTTGGTGGTGGTGGAGGCCTAGTTGGGGGTGGTGTTGGCGGTCTTGTTGGGGGTGGCGGTGGCAAGTATGTGGGTGGTCTAGTTGGTGGTGGCGGTGGTGGTGGAGGCCTAGTCGGGGGTCTAGTTGGAGGCGGTGGTGGTAGATAGGTAGGTGCTCTTGTAGTTGGTGGGGGTGGTGGTCTTGTTGGTGGTGGAGTAGGAGGCCTTGTTGGCGGTGGAGGTGGTAAGTAAGTCGGTGGCCTGGTTGGTGGTGGAGGAGGAAGGTATGTAGGCGGTGTTCTGTAAGTCGGTCTGGTAGGAGGAGGCGTCGGCGGTGGAGGTCTTCTTGTCGTAGTCGGGGGCAGATACGTTATAGGAGGGAACGGTCTCTGCGTGGTCGGCTGCGTTACAGGAGGAACGTATGGTCTTCTGGTTGTTGTTGGATAAGTGAATGGTACTGCTGGGGTTGGGTAGCTATAACCAGTGGTTCTAAAATTGTTGTAGATAGTACTGTAGGTTGGGTAGGTTGGCGGGCGCCTTGTTGTTGGTGGGGGAGGTGGCCTTCTCGTTGTTGGTGGAGGGGGTGGTGGTCTAGTTGGGGGTGGTGGTGGTGGTGGTGGAGGCGGGGGCCTAGTTGGGGGAGGTGGTGGAGGCCTTCTAGTTGTCGGAGGAAGTGGGGGCCTAGTCGGGGGTGGTGGTGGTGGTGGTGGTCTAGTTGGGGGTGGGAACGGTATGCGTGGTTTTTCATACGAATATCCTGTAGTTGGGGGTCTATAAGTAGGTGGAGGTCTTGTTGGTGGCGGTGGTGGAGGGGGAGGCGGTCTAGTCGGTGGTGGAGGTGGTGGTGGAGGGGGTCTAGTTGGTGGCGGAGGAGGTGGTGGTGGTGGCCTGGTCGGTGGAGGAAATGGTATACGGGGAGTCTCGTACACATATCCTGTTGTTTGCGGAGGTCTCGTTGGTGGAGGTGGTGGTGGTGGAGGTGGCCTCGTTGGAGGTGGTGGTGGTGGGGTCCTTGGTGGAGGAGGTCTAGTTGGTGGTGGTGGTGGTGGTGGGGGTGGAGGCCTTGTTGGGGGTGGGAAAGGTATGCGTGGTGTTTCATACGAATAACCTGTGGTTGGGGGTCTGTAGGTTGAGGGAGGTCGGGTTGGTGGCGGTGGTGGAGGGGGAGGGGGCCTTGTTGGGGGAGGTGGTGGAGGGGGAGGGGGCCTTGTTGGGGGAGGTGGTGGAGGGGGAGGGGGTCTTGTTGGAGGTG
Organism: Tiliacea aurago; assembly: GCA_948098905.1. Classification (NCBI taxonomy): domain Eukaryota; kingdom Metazoa; phylum Arthropoda; class Insecta; order Lepidoptera; family Noctuidae; genus Tiliacea; species Tiliacea aurago. The sequence continues at coordinate 1,545,160 of OX402580.1, read as the reverse complement.
GTGGCGGCGGAGTGCGTGGTGGTGTTGGCGGTGGCGGAGGCCTAGTTGGCGGAGGAAACGGTATGCGAGGAGTTTCATACACGTATCCCGTTGCTTGAGTTATCGGAGGCCTCGTCACTGGTGGAGGTGGCGGCCTTGTTGGTGGTGGTGGCGGTGGGGGGAAGGGAACCTTCGGCTTCGGGTAGAAGTACCCATCCTCGTCGAGGTTTGCGGAGATGGGGGAGCCAATCACCGCATAGTTTTGGGCTGAGCCGAACTGGATGGCTCGCGTTTGACGCTCTGCTTTACAGGTGTGGTACACTGCAAGCAGCACCACTGCCAGATGCAGTGACAGCCTCTGGAATAACAGAGAATTTTAAAGTTAGAAAATGTATTTACATGGTTATTATAATTTAAACGGACAATGGAAAAAAGTTGAATATTATATTAAACTGACAGAAGTAAGAAAACGCTTTTGGGTTAAAATAAACATGACTCAAAAATGAGTTTAATACTAAATTATAACTAGATAATTTTGTTATTATATTAATATAAATTGATTTAACAAACGCGACGTCCAATATTCCTAAAGTCACAAAAAGCTCTTAAGACTACATTTTTTTGCATTAGACCAAACAAAATTCATGGATCTTACACAAATCTTAGGATTTTTATTAAATTATGAATAATCTTCTCCCCTAATCGTACTTAATTTAATTCTCCGTGTCACGGCCAAGATTTCGTAACTCTGGCTGTGGAAACATTTGACCCCTCGTGGTCACCATTTGACATCTTGCGGACCTATTAATCATTATATATCTTAACGAACAATGTCACTAACATTTAAATATAAATTAATAATGCTTAGCTATTTTTAATTCTATTAATAATTATGTAATCTGTATTTGTATTTATTTATTTTTTATCTGTAAGTATTTGTTCTATTTTTTTTCTTGTAATGTTTTCATTATGAGATTGTATTTTGTTTCATACTGACTACTTTTTTCAAAATGATAGAAAAAGAAATAATTTGATTGAAATTCTAAGCAAGGCAGTTTTATATGTCAACCTTAAGTCGCCACTCCCATCTATTATGTTTTATTCTAGGTTGTATTCAAATTGGGTCAAGGCCAAAACTTTTCTATATTATTTCGTTAAAAGTTAAAGTATAATTTTATCCCATTACAACATAACAAATAACAGTCAATATAGTATATTATAATTGATAAGTTGGTGCTTACAAAGTGAAGAGATTTTTTATCAGCGCCTGATAAAAATGTTTTATCAGTTAGTTGTATTTATGCTTTTGAAGCAACGAAGAACATAGTTCCTACGTACTAATATTTTTATAGCCAAATAGGTACAAAACAAAATCTTCTTTATAGTTAGAATTATAATGGTACTTAATATTTTTTTACAATTTCACCATGATGTTATCTGTAATAGATCATCGATAAAACTTTAAAAAATAAGAATAATTGTTGAATGACAAAATACACTATCTGTTTACAATAGTGCCTTTTGAGTCATTCGTAAATTATTCTTATTTTTTTATTCGTATTTACACAACTGAGGAAATAAGAGAATTTCTCACCATACATATTCCACAATCTTCCTATCTTTACTTTTAAAACATAACTAAAGCAAATTCCACAGGCGCTTCCAACCAAAATGAGCCAAATGACCGAGAAATCATTTTCAATCAATATCATCTCCAAAAAAAAACTTGATTCAAAATTCTAATAATGAAATGTATTAAAAACAATTACCATACAAATGGTATTTTAAGGGTGTTTCGCATAAGCGTCAGTGAAACATATTTCGTTGAAGAGGCTCAAGGCGTTCCAGTTGGCACTGGTAGAATTCTACTTGTACGTCGGTTGGCCCAAGGTAAAAGCTTTCGTCAACTGCCGTAAAATTTTATGGACGGATTTATTGCTCAGTTTTGTTTTAAATTAATCGATTTATTATGGGTTTATTCGGTGTTGGGAAATTAAGTAGGCTTCTTGTTGCTTTATCCGTTTGTAAATGGGTGTATTAATGGCAAGAGTCAGCTTTTCAAGGATAATTGACTTGTGAGTTATGTGATGTTATATTTTAATTGATATTTTATCATTATTTCATACAGAACGTAGGCATATGCTTATTGTTATAACCAGATAAAAACATTTATCATTAAAGAAATAATATGATTTTTTTATGCGTCAATGGCGGGACATAGCTGACTTACCTGTCTACTACATCTTATGCACGTATGATCCACAATAAATTATTTTAATTAAAAATAAAAAATCATGCGTTATTATTGCAAAATTGCCCATTAGCAAATGCAACTGATTAAAATATTATAGAACCCGTCTCATGACAGTATTTTGTATTGCGTCGTTAACCAGAAAATAACAAAACCTTTAATTTTATGTTTAATTCAATAATTAACATTAATTTTGTACATGCAACATTGATTAGTTTTTAAATATTTCAAACTACTAATCAGTCAATTAATTATCTCGATTCAAAATAAATTCGCGTCAACCTTGTAACTTAGACCACAAAATGACAATGATAAAGTATTTTGTCGCTAACAATGATTTAATTAAGTCAACACAGTCGTCTTCAACTATTTTTGTTAGCTGATTGCAAGTTGCTCACTTGTCCTTCATTTTATTCGCTTTTGATGGCAATTGCAGAATTGCAAATTAATTTGAAACAATTGAATTAAGGTAAGGTATGCTGCATAAAAACAGGGGCTCGTGGCAGCCGCACGGGTCGATTGAAGGTTAAGCTACATTTGCTGCGGTCAGTTCCTGGATGGGTGGGTGGCGGTGTATAAGATGTAACATAAATAATGCAAAACCTCATAAGGGGTCATTATCAAGCTGGGGAGGACTGTTATCAAGTGCAACAATCCGCGTATCAGTGCAATAAAAGTGTCAATGGATGACCGTGCTTATCTTGTGTTTAGTGTTTATATGCCAACTAATGCAAGGGACAACTTGGAAGATTTTACGACGTGCTTTGGCGAGGTATGTGCCGTAGTTGCTAATCATTCAATAGAAGCTATCTACGTGTTAGGAGACTTCAATGCACATCCGGGCGAATTGTTCGGAAATGAACTAATTAGTTTGTGTATGGACCAAAAATGGACCTGTGCGGATATGGATTTATTAGGAAGTGTATCAAATAACTATACATTTATTAGCGATGCCCATAGGTGTGTGAGGTGGTTCGATCACTCTGTTGTTAGTCACTCTGCTAGGCAAACTATTAAAAACATATTTATAAAATAACACATTATGGTCAGACCATTTGCCTCTAATGATTGAGTGTGAATTAAGTGCAATTATATGTAAAAACAGTCCACGAAGTAACAATAGAAATAATAAAGCTGCGTGGGGCTATAGAACCAAGAAACAGATAAATAACTATACTAGAATGTGCAATAGTAAACTTAAATTAATTGATTTTCCGGCAGAATTAGGGCAATGTAGTTATAATACTTGTAATTGTAAGAAGCAAAGATATAATTTAAATAAAATGTATAAGGATATCATAACGGCACTTACAGACTCGGCTATTAGCGAGCGTGGAACTCAGTTTTGCGCACATGGGAAGAAAAGGCATGTGACAGGTTGGAATAAGCATGTTTGTGAAGCACACAGGGAGGCCAGGAGTAAGTTTTTACACTGGGTTGCTCAGGATAGGCCACAATCTGGTGTATGATAGGCCACAGTATATGAGGAAATGTGTGGAAGTCGTAAAGTATTTAAAAACAGACTAAAATGGTGTCAAAACAATAAAGAACAGTTGAAAATGGATCTTATTTCAGAATGTCGAGCCTCAAACAATTTTAGTGACTTTTGGAAAGCGACTAACGACTTAAACCATAAGTCTGGTCTCCCTGTGAGCATGGACGGTACGAGTGATAGCGGAGATATAACCGAACTGTTTAGAGAGCATTTTGCCACGAAATCTCCGCTAGGTCCATCATCTGGGGATCCTGTGTCTACCATGACCGGTGACTTGTTTAATGTGTCAGTTAAACAAGTACGTCAAATTGTTAGTAGTATGTCTAGGGGCAAGTCGCCGGGGCATGATGGGCTCAGTATCGAGCATTTGCAGTACGCTGGCGTTCATCTGCCACGTGTGCTTGCGATGTTCTTTACTTTATGTCTAAATCACTCGTACCTGCCCATAGACCTTATGAAAACGGTTGTTGTACCAATCGTTAAAGACAAAACTGGCGATTTGTCGGATAAGAATAACTACCGACCAATTTCCCTAGCAACTGTGGTGGCTAAGGTGTTGGACAGTGTGCTTGACTCAGAACTTGACAAACACCTTAACATTCATGACGCTCAGTTCGGTTTTCGCGCTGGACTTTCTACTGAAAGTGCAATTCTGAGTCTCAAGCACACTGTTCAATACTATACGGAAAGAAGTACACCTGTGTTTGCATGCTTTCTTGACCTCTCCAAAGCATTTGACCTCATGTCTTATGACGTATTATGGGAGAAACTCAAGAGGACTGGCGTGCCTACTCAGGTGCAACGGATTTTTCATTTCTGGTACCAAAACCAGATAAATTATGTTAGATGGGCGAACAGCTTCTCCGACGCGTACAGGTTGGAGTGCGGGGTGAGACAAGGTGGTTTGAGTTCTCCCAAGCTCTTCAACTTGTACGTGAATGAGCTTATAGTTGGGCTCAGCAGCACATGAGTAGGATGCTGGGTCGATGACGTATGTATGAACAACTTTAGTTACGCGGACGACATGGTGCTGCTGACCCCAACTGTAGGCGCAATGAGACAGTTGCTAGCCACTTGTGAATCTTATAGCCATAAGCATGGTTTATTGTTTAATTGTAAGAAGAGTGAGTATATGGTCTTCAAGGCCTCCGGTAAGCGTCCGTCAATTGTACCTGCGATAAAGCTGGATGGCACTGAACTGAAGCGGGTACAACAGTTCAAATACCTCGGACATTACGTTACTGAGTGCCTTGACGACCATGTTGACATAGAAAGGGAACGTAGGGCATTGGCGGTCAGAAGTAATATGCTGGCCCGCAGGTTTGCGCGTTGTAATGACCAAGTTAAAGTCACACTATTTAGAGCCTACTGTCAGACTTTCTACGCGTGCAGCCTGTGGTTCAGGTATACGCGGAGGTCGCTCAGTGCCTTACGTATCCAATATAACAATGCGTTTAGGATGTTGTTAGGGCTGCCCCGCTTTTGTAGTGCCTCCGGTATGTTTGCGGAGGCCAGGGTAGACGGCTTTCATGCCATCATGCGTAAGCGGCTCGCATCGTTACATCTACACGTCATTGCAGATAAACAGGACTCAAATATCCTGAAATCATTTATTCGTGTCCAAATATTGTAATCTGGCTTGTTTTTGTATTTGTTATGGACTTGGTCTGAAATAAAGGTTTTATTATTATTATTATAGTCATCATTATGTACAACTCTTACTATGGGAGCACATCTGAAATCGCGAAAATGAAATCTGCTGTTTCATAAATTTATGTTCTCATAACTCGTCAAAATGTAGGGAACAGCTGATTTTGATTTTAGTTAATCTAAATTTGGGTATCACAATTTCATGTTTACTACGTGTATTATGGAAATAGCTTCTTATTTTAAAGAGGCCTAAGTTTTTGCGAACATATAAATTACTTTCTAAGATATAAAGAGAAGGCAGAGTTAGTACGTTAATTTCTTTGTTAATTTATCATCACGTATAGACCCATACGTACGTATATCCATAGAGGTTAGGTAACCTCTATGGAGCTAAGCAGTCATAACATATTAATTATAATGACGGGTATTTTAGTCCGTTTTCGACAAAGCAAATAGCATTAAGGCTCTTACAGACCCACGCAATATCGCGCACCAGTCTGTACGAGCGTTTATGGTTATAAGTTCGATTGCCAATTATTGTTGACAATATTTTGTTATTTTTTATACTATTATGATGATAGTTGATGATAATATAAGAACACAGAAAAATATGAAGTTTAGGTCACTTCTGTCATCTATGGTTATAATAAAAATAAATATCCATGATTGGGTGGGTGATGGTGCTCAGACCTAGTCGCTCACTGTGTCGGAAAAGTTCCGCCTTGGAGTTTGCCAAAAAGCGATGGAACGCAGCATTCTGGGTGTAAAAACACAAGACAAAATTTGAAACACCACGTTGCTTTACAAAACGGGTATAATAGACATAGGCAAGAAGACTGCCAGGCTCAAATGTTATTGGGTGACATCAGCCGCATGCACGATGACCGCTGGGTCAAAAGTCTCTACACAATGGGTGCCAATCCTAACTCTGTATATTTTGGCTGCTGAGACCAAAACTACAAACGGTGAAGTTTTATAAAAATGTGGCTGTTATGTTGTTGTGTGTTGGCCCAATAGCGGTTTTTGATCCCTATAAAAAACAGTATCGAATGGCATAAAAAAAAGATTTTGTGAAAATTACCCATTTTCCTGCTGACAGTATTTTTAGGGTTCCGTACCTCAAAAGGAAAAAAGGAACCCTTATAGGGTCACTCGTGTGTCTGTCGCTCCGTCTGTCACAGCTGATTTGCACCGAATCTACTGGACCGATTAAATTTAAATTTGGTACACATATGAACTTCTGTGACCCAAACACGGACGTGTTACGTAAATAAATTAATTTTGAATATGGAGGTGACTGTTGGGGGGCAAATTAGAAAATTAAAAAAAAGTTTTGCCGACTGTACCGTGTGACAAATCAAATATAAATAATTTTGAAATTATTCAAGAAGATAGATGAAAAATGACTATTCCCCCCCCCCCTCCTTATCTCCGAAACTACTCAGTCTAATATGTTGAAAAAAATACAAAAATAGTTCTTTACTTATCATGTTTTGCAACTACAATGTTAAGTTTATAGTTGGGATAATTTCATCCCAACTACGGAACCCTTCATTGTGCGTGGTCCGACATGCACTTGCTCGGTATTTTTTTTTTAATCTGTGAATGTTGATAAAAATTATCAAAATGTTAAGGACAGTCTCCTACGACCGTTTTCCTGTAGATACAACGGTTAGGGTAGCTGCCTTTACTGCCCCATCTCAAAAATCCACCCTGTATTGTAGCGTATTTCTACTTCCACGTGAACGAAGTCACGGGCAGAAGCTAGTCACACTTATAAAGTAACTTCGGTATGAAGCGGATGGACATCAACTTCCTGCTTTCTAATAAAAACGTCATACTGCCATACTCTGTGTGCCAAGGGTGGTTTTTATGGAGATAACCCTCATGACCGGTCATCAGGCCCATGTTTTAATACCCTTAACACAAGCTACACACTTCCTACTTTTGTTTCTGGTAAGCAAAGAGCGGGTTGCTGTTCTTTTTTATAATGTTTTTTTTGCAATTAACAGACTAAAATGAAATACAGTATCACGATAATATTTTTTTTAATTAATCGTTAGATAAATAAAATCTATTTAAAAACCTAGTCAACGTGGTCATTCTAAATACAATATCGATCTAATGTTTGCCAATGTACCTAGGCACTACAACCTACATACAATCTAAAATTTTAGAAAAAAGAAAATAAATGAATTCCTAAAACTTTCTAAATATTTATAAACATTTTTTTCCAACCCGAAACATATTTTGGTTAGCTATCTCGATGATTTGGTTTAGACGCATATTGACCAATATTTATTGGTGAAAATAACGCAGAAACAACCAACACGCTGTATGACCAATACGCAAAATTCATTATATATTTATTAGTCTATGCGCAAAATGACTAATCTCAATTACTCATATTAACCAATCTTTTCCGATACTTCAGTTCGACAATTTTTTCAAGATGGTTAAGGTGTAGTTTAGTTCTGAATACTGTCACATGGCACTGTTAATTAAAATAATTAAGGCTTCTACATACCAGCGCGACTTGTCGCGCGACGCGACACGGCACAAAGGCCCCGCGTGTCGCGGGACGAGCGGTGCCTTTGTGTCGCGTCGCGTCGCGCGACAAGTCGCCCCGGTATGTAGAAGCCTTTAAAACGAAAATACTCTTGACCAATTTTCTTATCAAAATAATATAGACATAATAAATTATAAAAGTCAACCAAAACAGGGTCTGACTTTATCAAAAATTTGTTTCTATTTCAATTGATAGATTTACTAATGCTAGTTACGTTATACGAATTAAATCGTTTTTCTGATTTTTACCGACTGATGTATTAATATATTATTGATTCCATTCAATGTGGTGTGAAAATTATTTTTGAGTAAAACATATTTACTCAAAAATAATTTTCAGCATGACATAAAATAGATCATATCGTATCAAATCATTTAAATCCACTAATTTAAGTATTATGAACTGTTATTTCTATAAAAATGTATTATTTGTGAGGTCATATATAATCTTTTTCTACGGAATCAGAGACGTTTGCGTTCCTGTTATGTGAAACGCTATTGCAACCATCAAAATCTTCATTTCATTCGGCAGTAGGTGCAAGCATATTAATTACTTCAATACATAATTGCGCACGCGTGGGCGTTAGTGGGCATTTAATTACTCTTTACGGTGGAAACAATAGTTTTGGCACATTATAGAATGTGCAGAATTAATTGTATGGTAATCTTAACATTCGATGATGGAGATAACTCTGTGTATTTTGTATTGATTGAGGATTTTGATTTACGATGTGAATTTACTTCTTCAGTGATAATGATTATAGGTTCCAAAAGTAAGTATTTTTTCTAGGGAGTTTGTTGCGATACTTCTTCTTCCCAGCTAAAGCAATAGGAAATGGTGAATGGCGGGCGTTTTGAGGGACTGTCTCATATAATTTTGGCATGACAAAAAGTGTGAGTGACACTTTTTTTTTAGTTTGTATAAATGACTTTTGATTGTAATTATTGGTTAAAAATATCCTTTGCTGAACAATTGAACATATTACATGTATGTCGGCCTATAATATAATACCTATCACCAAAACCATAACTTCTTTGTATTGGCAAATGGATGAGTGATCCTAGAAATGTTGCACAAATGGATACGACGGCCCATCCTCTTGATCATCATCAAGAATGGAAAGTGACGACCCATTCTTACTGGAACTTGCGCAATACTAGGCTAAATCCCAATTAGCACTTGAACATGGAAAAGAAAAGCAGTTCCACAAATAAGCCTTTCTTTTACTAAACATAATATAGGTAATAATTATAACGATTTGCAACTTAAGCTTAACAAAGACAAAGTACTAGACCAGACATTTACGGAAATATTTCGTACAAACATGTTTTACATAACTAATTTTCTTTGTTCATTGACGGAAATTGTAACGAGTTACACATACGTGGCGTGTGTATATAGCAATATAAGTAGGTTACAAACTTACAACTAATATTTTTTGCTTATCTCATGCTCATGCTTAAAAGTGATTGATCTATATCTTGCCTTCTGGATGCCAGTAACGGTTATTATGAACTATATGCAGTGATCTAGTGAATATTGTATTTTTAAATAATAATGGCAGGTAAACATAAAGCACAGATGAATCACATAATTAAAGTAGGCATGACACGGACATAATTATTTGACAATCAAGAATTATACTCATAACTAAGTTTTAAGTTCTATACCATAACATTGTAATGTGTAACCGTTTATTTTCCCAAATAAAATAAAATAAAATAAAATAAGAATTCATAGATTTCACAAACTTAAAGTTAAATATAGCCTCAATCACCATTTTAGATAAAAATGTAAACGAAATCAGTCAACAATTCGAAGGCAACACAGCCGATACAAATACCGAACGGGCAGCGATCCCTAGGTCATATACATTAGCGGATGACACATAAAAATTAACAAATGCCACTGAAGGTCGCACGACATCGTATAACCAAGTAATTATTTACTTAAGATATATAATAGTCAGCACTGACCCCAAGTTGCGACAGCTTGCAAACACAACGTGAGCTACCGGTCATGAATGAAATGCTAAAAGTGACGGGATTTCTAGGTTTTTAACAGATTGAATATTTTTCGAAACAAACCGATCAGAGACTTTATGACTAAAAACTGTTTTATTTATCATGCAACGAGTTCATCATTGCCGAAAGCAATTTCAGAGATAGATCTCTCCATCAACTCACTTTGCCGCAATCTACTGCCGGGCATAGCCTCTCCAAAGTTGCACCACAAAGCAGTCCTTTGCCATCATTAGGCCACTAGCTGGTTGCAAAATATTTATTTATCTATCCCAATACTATCATTATGGTGCTATCCTTATAAGAACTAAACATACTAGTGTGATCCCATTCTTGGTTTCACCTAAATCGTACAAATTACTTCAATCAATCATTACTTAGAACATCATCAGGACTTTGTTTTTATTTTCTTTTTGTTTACTTTGTTTTATTTTTGGTTTTGTTCTTTTTTTTGTTTCTATGAGTGTGTTTTATTTAATTTGTGATATGTGCGAGTCCCAATAAATGTTTTTTCTTTCTTTCTTTCTTTATCATCTAAGCAATGGTCCTAGAAATTCCAGAGCGTTGTTGATTTCAAGTTGAACTACAACTCATTAGATTACAACAGCAACTGTGCTAGTTTCAGCATTTGTTTGGGGTTGACGAGTCAATAGGACGAGTCCTATTAAGATAAAAGAACATGTTCTGAACGTAACGAATTGATTGGAAACAGCTTGCAATATGTTGGCCAAATGGTTTAGAAAAATATGGATCTTTGCAACTTTGTCACACCCTTTGTACTGCGAATTTGGACACCTGTCCTCATTAAGGTCACTAGACGAGTTCGAATTTAACATAACGTGGTATCTGTCAAGGTTTAATCAATAAACGTTATTTCCTACACCACATAATGAAGGTTGTCAAGAGTACTAGGAAAATAGTTCGTGAAAAAGATATCTAAGGAAAATGTCCAATGGACAGGCAGAAGTAGAAAGAAGAAATCCGATAAATAAAACTTGTAAATTTATCGGTTTAATATCAATCGTGTAAAATTTCACACATCACAATAAAAGCCAAATATTAGTAATAATGATACTTATAGGTCACGCCACTTATTACATTGCACGTCCAGCTTAAAAGATAATTAATTCAAAGTCAACAGAACCAATAGTCAATACCAAGGCAAGTTTAAAGTAAACTATAGCGTAATAACATGATGCAAGCTAATGGCGTTTCTTAATTCCAGAGATATATTAATTTCTACATCATTATCGAATTCAAACATCATTACTTTGATTTCCGTTTGAAGGCAGGTCAAAAACCATGATTACTGTAATTTAGTTTTTTTTTTGTTTTCATGTTGTTGATGTGACTTCTAAATCACATCAATGATATTTGATGAAGGTATGAATACTAAAGATCATGTATAGTCCAAATGCATTTTAATAAGACTGTAATTTTCGGCTGTGCCACGCTATCGCGTCTGATAACACAATTTATTTTTCTGATAATGATTGATCGACCTAACTCTTATCGAAACAATAATTGTAGTCAACTTACTAGTTGACTACAATTATTGTACCTTACCTTAGGTACTCCTAAGGTGAAGTGAAGCAATAGTTTTCCGATAACCTTGATCCCCTAAGAGTTCTGATGGATAGACGTTAGTTAGACAAAAGTCAACAAGAAACTTGAAGTGCTGTTAAGCAATTCGCTGAAGTCAAATTAAATTTGACAGTCAGCAAAACACTTGGATGATGAAGAACTTGTGTGGGATGGAAACTAATATAGATAATACAACACAAACGCTATGCAAAATCTAAATTAAACTCCATAACAATAAAGCTCTTGGATTGTAAACCATTTATGATACAAGTGCTGAACAGTGCTAAGGTATCAAGCAGACAGATTGGTGTCAAGTGGCTCTTATATCACAGTTAAATTTATCTTAAGATAAAGAAGAATCCATTGTTCGCTTCATATTTCTTAATGTTTATAAATTAGACGATGTCAATAATAAACTGTCCCCACCAGCCATGATTGATGATTTGTGTTTTGACGAAGATTTGGTTTCCAGATGATAGAATTTTGGAAGTACGTGTAATGATTATATTATGTAAAGTTGGTTTTGTAATTGGTGAAAGGGAGGATGAGTTAAATGTTAAATTTGTTAGTAAAGTGGTCATCAGCTTTAGGCTAATGTTTAGTAACAATAATTGTATTTGTTTATAACTTGCGATATCTTGCCAGAATAAATTGATTGCTGGTGCAGTCAATGAAGATTTAAATACATTGGTTAATGGCAGAGGAACTGATCATTAAAATAATTCTATAACAATTTTACATATTAAATAAAAATTACCTTAGCCAAACCTTTTATAATAGAAATTCCAATCTTCATTTGAAATAAATAGTAGATCCTCTTTTCCTCACTAAGCAATACACCTCAATTTGCTAATATCTAACAATCTGTCATCATAATGCCACGCTAATTACATACACTTTAATTTGAAGCTTATCGACCTTCACCTTTGCATATACCGGAATCATATTATCAGCAAAAGCCGTTAATACCAGTCATGCCTCCAGGGATGGTAATCTATTAGCAATCTATTAGGTTTTTAAAGTGTCGTAGGTAATTGTTTATTACATTTAATTAACTGACGATTTTGCCTTCATTCATAATTTTAATAATCAGTTTGATTTATGTATTCAATTTGTAGTTGTTCCTATCCTAGCAACTGTTTACGTAATCGCTTTAATATTTGATGAAATTGAACCCATTTTGACGATGATTTCGGAAATCTTTAAGTAAAGCTTTCTATGGTGTTTAACAAGACTAAGTGTATTATTTTGATACTAAATAGTTACTAACATTGTATTATATTGTATAACGGGTTTGTGTCCGCAACAAGTTCAACCGCGTATTTTCCGTGCTTACTAGCCTGAATGAAATTAACATACATTAAAGCAAAATGAAGTTTAAAGGATTCTACGCCCAAAAGAAACTACAACTTTAAAAGGAGACTAGTAACATAAATACTTCAAGAGATAACATCTGTATTTTTATTACCAGTATTGATTTCAGTAGGTAATTGACTTAAATATACTTTGTCAAAATTATTACTCGCATTATAGTCTTTAACTTTATATTTATTTCTTTTTGCGCACCTGTTAGCCTTTATCTTAGGAAGCTGTTTTAAATTCATATTTGGTCATAATATCGATAGTCAACCAATCTCTCTTCTTGCATTTCAAATATATATCCTAGAAAATGAGAATTCACTAGGTATCTTGATTGAATCATGCATAAAAATGTCTAATGATGTCATTAGACAAAGTAAACAGTCCCTTTATAAGGTACTGGGCACGGAGGTACGTGCCAACGTGTGTTGGGCCACGTCGTCGTTATTAGTTGTTTTAGTTTGTAAAAGTTTGCTATAATAGTTTTTAAGTCATTGTAAGTTTGTAACTAATACTATATGGATTGTGTGTAGTACTTGTATGTGTAGTCCGAATTAAAGAATATATTATTATTATTATAAAGACTAATTGCGGTTGTTACTTGGCCTAACTTTCAATTTAATTAATAAATACAAAAGCATTTAGACAATATCAGCCTATAATCTCCCCGCTTCTCGGACCCAGGCCTCCTCTCTGTGAGAGGGAGCGGGCCGTAATCCACCACGCGAGCCCAGTGCGGGTTGGTAGATGTCACATGTCTTAAAAATTTTTGGTTGTAGGATATGCCGGTTTCCACACTATGTTTTCCTTCACTGTTTTGAGCGCAGTGGTGATGAAATAATTTACTCTATGAGTAAATTATTTATTTATTAATTAAAGCACCTGACAGGGTTCGAACCTACGACCTACAATTCGTAAGTCGCGGTCGTTACCACTGGGCCACCACTGCTAATAAAGCATATAATTATACTGCTATAATATCTAGTAACGACAATTTTATGGAACTATTCCATTTATAATTTGACTCACACTAATCCGAATTAACCTTCGGCCCGTCGTGCATCACTTAATAACGCGGTTTGTCGCGTGGGTTCCCTCAAAACCTCAAGAATAAAACGCCTATAAAAACCCTTAAATTTGTATCTTTCCAACTATTTTAGCAGTTTTCTATTTATTTATTTAATGACAATAAAATTACAAAAAAAAAATCAAAATAAATCATTTATTTACTGTATAAACGTCCAATCTAAAATTCGGAACATAAATTTCTCTCTTTGAGATCACGTCACAGTAAAAATATTTTTATTCTAACTAAATCAATGAATTTTAATTTATATTATACCTTTATGAGATCACATAAGAACAATCAAAGTTGTAACATAAAATGTAGCTCGCACCAACAAAAAAAAAACACAACTTTTATCAAACAACTAAAAATCAGACTAATTTTCCATTTGGACACAGTCAGTACATACCAGTTTAGTATGTGTACTATGTGTAGGGCATTTATGTTACCCTATTTATTTTCTATTTGTTCGTCTTGGACAATATATGCAGCGCTTCCTCATAGGAGCGATGTCGTTTCCATCAGGTTGAATATTCTGAAGCTGGGGTGTGAATCGCCTTATGATCAGTGTTTCAATTCCCGAGGCAAAGTTGAAATAGTGGCCCGCGATTGCAATTGAGGACGGCACAATTCAAATGCCTATATCTATATATAATTATCAAGGGCTCTTCATCATCATCAGTATATGAACTTTCCAACTCCACGTGCTGTTCATCCAACGATTCTAAAACCTGATCCGGTTCCTCCAAAGGTACCTCTTGTTGTTCTGTAGGCACCAAATCTTCACATTCTTGCTCTGAATCCGTCTTAAGTCAGTTCTTTCATCCAGACATGTAGCGACTTCATCTTCTTCCTTTTAATAGTTTTTCTTCTCTAACTAAATCTCCCCTCATTTCCATATTTACATTCTCAGCATCTACTAGAAATGTGTCTATAGACAACCGAATTAAAACAAACCAACATATAATATCTTGGCCCTATTCCGTCCCTTCAAAACACTAAAATCATTCACACTTCTCAACTAAATTCAATCGAAACCAATTTTATTGTCTTTTGGTGTCATCATCCCATACTTGGCTCTCGGCTTGTCCAGTTGCTTCGCTTGCGTAACTCCAAGTAACGCAAGCTTTTGTAGGATAGTAATGAGGACCTCGTGAACGGTAATTATTTTTAACATGACAGTTATTTTAAATTACGTTTTGAGCTCGGGATGTTTTGAAGTTTATGGTTTAACCTAGGGCATAGTATTTGTGTCGAATAACTAACTAAGCATAAAGCTCAGTCATTATGACCGATATTATCTTCTGTCGATGATAAAGATTGTCTGTAAAAGATTGCTTTTAGCGATAAGACCGCCCATTGTGTCACCCTATGTAAAATTTCAACATTAATAATTTAAGTAACCTTTATGGTGTACATAATAAATTGTATTAAACTGAACTCAAACCATTTATTTCAAATAAACCTATTACAGGCACTTTTGTATTGTCAAGGGGTCGGTCCGTCAGAGAGATGAAGCTAGTTGCCCATTCCAAAGCGTAGTAGGTTCCTATGGAAAAGAACAGGCAAGAAACTCCACGGACACTCTTATATTTTTTTTAATTTCATTCTTTTATTATTATTCTATTCTATTATTCTATTCTATTATTCTATTCTATTATTCTATTCTATTATTCTATTCTATTATTCTATTCTATTATTCTATTCTATTATTCTATTCTATTATTCTATTCTATTATTCTATTCTATTATTCTATTCTATTATTCTATTCTATTATTCTATTCTATTCCATTATTCTATTCTATTATTCTATTCTATTATTCTATTCTATTATTCTATTCTATTCTATAAGTATTGTCGTATGGCTGTACAGCAAATACTTTTGAGTAATAGTATTATGTCATTATGATTGCTTTTAATAACCAGCTCAATATCTTTTCCGGCAGTTGCCTCAACGGCTAGGAGTTTTTCGTCTCTAAAGCAATGGCCACTGGCAACTTGCTACCATGTTGGCGGGATACTTTACACATATTTTTTATTATAAATGTTTGTTTTTGGAAATATTCTTCATTCCTCAACTATACAACATTAGTTTTAGTATATACGAAACCCGAAACACGTGTCTAGTATTTTTATGTAAAGAATCTATGTACAAAATTTCAAAACTGTATCATGAAAAATCACAAAGTTATAAGGTTGTTAAGTTACCGGGTTGTCCGTACAAAAACATGCCAACGGCGCCCCCGCGCCTCCAGGGTCGTCTTGCGCTCATTGATAATAATTTGGCAGTAGGTACCTAACCGTACGGCGGGCGATTGTATTGTTAATAATTAAATGGTGATAACATTTTCCATCACACTTAGATATTTTTGAGACAAAATATAACATGATGTAATAATTATTGCAATCGATTCAGTTCCTTATTCTGAACAAACTATATTCAGATTACGCATAATTATACTAAAAATAATATTGTATGGCTTATATTAAAATGAGCATTGAGCTTGCAAAGCCTACGTTTAAGGTAATGTCCTTGTAGTAGCGGTGTCAGAAAGAGAATTCAGTTAATCACTAAACACTGAGGTACAGACTATTAAAATACCCGAGTTAATGGGGGAGAATGTCGGTAAAGGTTAATAGAGCTATCAAACTAATGCAAGTGTTTGATGCAAAAGCGAAATCAACTATAATGGTAGTCTAAGTCTTAATTACATCTTTTTGCGAACACCTATGGCGAAGTTGTTTTTATTTGATTGAATGTGAAAACTTATGACAATAGATTGTGTTGGAAAATCATACTTAAAGTAGAAAAGTTAAGTAAGTAAAGAAGAATGGCAGAACTCCATGTAATCTGGATGTTGTACTTAGACTTCGCGTACATTCGTACAAATACTTTAAATAGATAGATTTTGGTCAAATTAAGATAAATAGTAAACACACCATATTTTTTTATATTGGGTTCCGTCAGAAAAATGTGGTTTAAAGAGCAGGTGGCTCCGTATAAACAAACCCCATGACAGTAAACCAAAGAATATACTATGCAGTAAACCAACGATTAAACAGTATATGACATTCAAAGATGGCAGAAAGGAATAGTTCCAATAATGGCTGCTGATGGGATATGTGGCACTAGTAGCTGACTTTGTATATTAAGCCCTCTACACACATTAGGACCTCTAGAAGAGCGTCATGTCCTATTGCCTACTCCATGCACTTGTATGCAAAGCAAGCAGACATACGTTGTTTGACAAAATGTATTTTGTTATTTCTACTAATATAACCGTCATATATTATAAAGGCAAATAAATGAAAACGACGCTCTTGGATGAAACCAAAAATGCGCCCTAGGGATACGTCAAAAAAATGCGCGATGGTTTGTTGCCCTGCAACTGAAAACCAACGGCAGGCACGGCTGGACAGGCTCCAATGCATAAAGCTTCCCACGACACGTGTCCCTGGATATGTCTGGCAACATCGAAAACGGTGAAAAAGGTCGTTAGGCAAAATATCTAGAGACGTTAGTCCACATCGCCCGACGTTTCAAGCGAGTTTAGTGTTGCGGGACATTTGTCCAGTGAATAAGTGGCTTTATCACTGACAATACTTCTTAGTGGGGCAACTGTCAGTCGTGATGTCATTTGCTAATATTTTCAATATTAATATGTAGGTATTTCAAAATGTCTTGCCTGTAAAGACAATGAAAGCGAACGTAGTATTTAAGACCTGTGACGGTATGCAGGCTAGGGAAGCCGCGCATCCCATTAAGTTGTCTTACTATCTTGGTCGGCTTATTCCTACCTATTATGGATTAAGCAAAAATAAAACATTTATTTGGTAATTGAATAAAGCACTTAATTTATATACTTTATTATTACATTCTAATCTTAGAAGAACTTCTTCGAATGACTCAGTAGCCGGTGCGGGCGTCATGCTTGTGGTCGATATCACAACGATGCTCATGCTAGCATCAACTGTAGGTAACCTATGGCATTGCATTAGACTCGATTATCTTGGCACACCTGGATTACGTACAATCCTCGTGTTTTATACTTCACCATAAAATAAATAAAAATAGTAGGTAAATAAACTAATTCACAACTATTTACAACGACATATCAAGGCAAGACAGAGAAGTGACATTAAAATATGACAATTAAGACATTTCTGGTTTGAAGCTGACATCAATAGATTTTAATGTTGCCACGAAAGCAATTAAAAAATCCAAAAAACGTGTACATACTGGATTCATTTAACTGTCATCAACAAAAGCTGCTTCTTCTTCGTCGTATCGAAATATAAAACATGTTGCAATTAGTCAAATAGGCACTGGCTCCAAAGCTTAGAACAATATTGTTGTGTTTCAAGGGACAGGAGTCTGCTTCTCCAAAATGTATTAGATTTGATCTCTCAAAAACGTCTCTTAGTTTAAACAATGAAACCACTATCACCAAAATCCTGCTGATTAGCATAATTATAGAAATACCATATTCTGGTGAGTATGGTAACTCCATAGCTACCGTCCCTGGTTCTGCGATTAGATGTTGCCAATAATTGCGTTTTGATCGTCAGATTTAATAAAATATAAGTTTTTTGTTTTATTTTCTATATGAAGCTTAATAAAAAAAATGCATACAAAGTAAACCCCTGTAACTTTTTTTTCATATAATGTATATACTTACATCCATGAACGCTTTTGAAACGATGCGACACTAAAACTGCCATTCTTCTTTCATAAACTTATTATGTAGACAAGAAATGATTAATATATAAATATAATCAGTTTATTTCAGACAAAAATACATCCATAATTGTGTTAGTAAATGCTTAAGACCTATGTTAGTAAAACACAAAAAATAAAATTATAAGAAAATTAAAAAATAATATTAATAACTATCACTAACTATTAATACTTAACTATTACTTTATTTATTATTATTATTTTTATTTTTTATTATTTGATTATTTTAATAGGAGTACCAAGTAGTTATTGTTGTTAAACAAAAAGAAAAGCTTGTATTTCACCCACTGATCTCTAATATACAAGTACGCTAGAGGTCAGTGATGTCAGCATTGTTTCACGAGTTATCAATAAACCACAAAATGATGAAACTCCCTGAAACGTATAGAAAACACATTAATAACCGCAGTTTCAAGTGACGCTAACATTTTGCTAAATAATCTATCATAAATCAACCAATCAAAAGAACAAGTTACGATGAATTTTATTAAAATACTTCGGACCATATACGTCACGTTGAATAGATTCCGAATTACAATGAAATATGATTCCTGGATATTGCTAATTTCGGTCGTAAATCAAATTAGATGGGCTATTTTTGGGGCCTTGACATTTGAGCAATATCTTTGTTAGAGAATTTGTCCTTGCTCCGGTATTTGTCCGGATGGTTTATGAAGATCCGGGTCAGGTGATGAAACTGAACATGATTTCTTCGTTTCCATTTTTGTATGGGAAAACATTTCGCTTATCTCTTGTGTACCCTTGTTATGTATATGTGAGAAGACGACAGTTTTATGTTTGCGTCTGATATTGCTCAACCGCTTCTTGTTATGGTTTTTCTTTTGCCTAGCTTTATCTTAGCTTATCGTTCTAGTTATCTTTCTGTGTTATTTCATCAGTTCCTGCGTATTTATTTTTCTTTTTGATTTCTACTTTTACGTTATACGCTATAAACATAGTATATTTTGTTCAAACTGTTACTTTGATAATGGTTATCCTTAATATACATTGGTATTTACGAGCCTCTCACAACAACTGCCGTAACTAACGATTCTAAGGTTCAACAAAATGTATGCGCATAATTGGAGAGTCCGTTGCCCTTTTCCTATTGATGTCCTTAGCTTACGAAAAATAACAAATACCTTGTTACGGGTTTTCCTTTATATCCCGGATATTATCAAATCCTAATGCTGATTTCGCAGAAGCCTTAGTTCTTAGACCTCTTTAAATCAATAGTTATTCTAGCAAGCTATACCACAAACAAGGAATTGTAGTTTGGCCTTTTTGTATGTTTGTATGTAGTAGTACGTCTATTTCTTTGGCACGCTCTGTAGCCTAAACGGCTTGATGGATTTTAACATAATTATGAGGTGTCGTTAGATCCCTCTTAATTTTAGGAGTAGCATATTGTTATGCTATAATTATAATATTATATGTTGCATCTGCAAATACAAAAACAGCGAGGGAAAGGATTTTTTTTTTTTTTAACAATATTTGTATAAAATAAAAGCTAGTAATGTGTCAATTCCAAATACAATATAAACTAAAAAGCTTGAAATAAAGAAAATTATAAAAAAAAACCCGACTGCAAAAACTTTGTTTTTTGTAAGATATCGCAGGACGGGACACCAACAAAAGTTACACAATAGTTCAGGTTGTTTGTTTGGCCTACGATATCTTACAAAAAACAAAGTCCAATATTAGATTTAGATTAATTTGAATTATTATTATTGATTATTTTATATTTCCAATGTTGGTTTTTCTCTTTTTTGAGTTTTTTATTCTTAAAATAATTAAAATAAAGAATCCTGTTCAAGTTCCTGAACTTAAACAAGTTTTGAGAATGCCGTTTTAGAAAAACATCTTTGAGCTATTATTATAATGATTTTACAAGTTATTTAATTTTGGGATGATCGCAGTCTATAATTTATCATAATATCTGCATTTTTGCCTTTCAACATGGTCTCTCTGCATTTTTATCTCTCAGTTCTCAAGGTATGACATACCGGTTATTTTTTACGGTGACTTTATCAAGTTTTCAATAAGCTACAGGATATGCGTTGCCCTTGACCCTATTCTAATAATAGATAAGTATTCTTATTCAATTAAAGCCGTAAAAATCCCCACTTACGCTATTTATGTATGCTATTTTATAACTATTGATTTACGATAAAACTTTTTCAACAAATCAGAAATTACCAAACTCGATGATTCGATTTGATTCTAATTCTTCCCTTCATCAATACAATTTATGGACAAACCACCACCGTACCATTTATTTGTTTCACCATAAACTTAAAATAGATACCATCTCATCTTACCAAACAATTGGTCGTATTTAATTCAACAATATTACAATTCCGTTTTTATTTGCATTTGGCATTGAGTACAAAATGTACGAATGTAAACAAAGGAGTTGAATTCCTATCATTATCATTGTGTGTGTAATTTTTTTTAATTGTCTATTCAATTGGTGAACATGCGAAGTTGGTAAATAGTACATTTGTTAATTACTGGTTATTATTAATTGATTGGATGCTACTTTCTTCATTGGTGTCAAGTGCAGATGCTGTTTAAATACCAAATGTCTGGGAAATTGCCGAAGTGATTTGAGCTTACACCATTATGATGAGAGAAGACACAAGTAACAATGAATACATTCAACGAAGCCCTGTCACAACACTTCCAACTGGCCGTGCGAGAGCATTTAGATAATGCATTTCCAAACTCATGGATTGGTAGAGGCGGCCCTATTCCTTGGCCCGCACGGTCTCCAGACCTGACGCCTCTGGATTTCACCGTGCAAAAGAATTGGTTTACCAGACAGAGGTGCCCACTAGGGAAGTTCTTACTGAACGTATAACCGGCGCGTTTGAAATAATAAGAGAAGAAATTCGCGTACAACGACCGTTGAAATAAGAAACAGATGCCGAGCATGCATACGAAATGTAGGAGGTCATTTCGAAGAAGATTTGTAACTTTAGTTCATAAAAACATAATAACCTTAATAAGTTAGATAGATAGATTCAAAGAGGAGAGGATTTATAAGTCTTTTCTTAACCACGACTCTTCCAATTAGTATTTTGACTACACAATGAATTGTTTTCTATGACATGTAGCATACCCTTAGAAAGGGTATAAGCTAAAGAACTTTTTTAAATAAAATTAAGTTAAAATGGCTCTTCGATTTTTTTATAATGAATTTATAAGTTGTAATGTTTCACACATTTAAAAACAAAATTGACTTTGGAAGCACATAAGTATTTTTTTACAGATCAATTGCCTCAAATAATAATTAATTTAGAATAAAAATACATTGCAAAATACAATAAAAGTTATATCGTGCAATTACAATCATAAACTAAAAAGTAATGACGATTTAAAGACGAGATTCCGGGTAATTTTGGGGAAAAAATAAAAAAAATCATATCTTAATAACCGTGACACTTATGACATGGTGTCTTCAGTTAAACCCTCGCAAATGACCCTCCCAACCCCCCGAAAAATTGTGTCGGTCCATGCGCCAAACAACCTATATGTATACACTCATTTTGAAGTTGATAATTCGAATTTTACGATAGGCGAATGGATAAAATAATAAAAAGCCTGTCTAACAAATAAAACTACAAAGAATTACGAAGGAAGCTATTAGCCCAGAGCACCTACACTGGTATTCCTACCGATCATCTGGTGCCCATATGTGGCCAGCGCTGTTACGATACTCCTACGCATAGATCCGGCCTGTCAATGCCAACACAATGTCATCTGATTCTATTAATGTTTTGTAGTGTCATGAGGTTTTTGATCTCACTCATGTTATGTACTTTTGAATTTGTTTCCATACTCGTATCAATGAAAGTATTGTAGAAAGCTACAACTGTTTTCACTTTTGTTTTAACACAGCCAAAACACGTTTTTTTTTTTTTTTGTAATTATATGCTTAGATATCCATAACGTCTTGTTCTTTTTAAACGTTGCCCCACACTAGGAATTTCTTCTGTATTGTGGGTGCGTTTACAAACATTTAAATTCACATACACAAACAGCCAGACCCGGAACAACTACTTTTAGGTCATACAAATATTTTTTCCGTGCGGGAATCGAACCCGCGACACGCAGCGCAGCAGTCTATCGCTTAACGAACTGCGCCAACCGTGCCGTCAAACCGTCGTTATTGTTACTGATATATTACTTTAAACTTTTTGTATTGTTTGTTTTTCAATCACATGTTATTTCCACCTGTTCTTTTCGAAGAGGTGACGATTTCGCAAGGAAAAAAAAAAGTGTAGTGTTCATACCAACATCGAAAATACATTGTCTCAAAACAAAAGAAAACACATTTTATTAAAATCATCTCCTATAACATTTACCAAGAGTCACCAAGGTTACAATTAATAACTATAATTAATTCCACAGGTGGTGAAATATGTCACATTTAAAACATTTATGGGTAAATCGGAACTGGTTCTTTAATAATTTTATCAGTTTCGTTGTATAAGTGCCGAAAGGTGAGGTCAGATATGGCAGTTTTTATTTTCAAGATAATTTAATAAGCGTGAGAAGGAGCCGAGCTACATGTGGAACACGAACTACTATCAGAAAAAACTTACCGTCAAAAATGAAGTGTATACTAAAAAACTCAGCTCAGAATGTTTTATAAAAGTTCAGGGTTCAGGTTATAATATTTACTGAAACTCTCCTTGCGTTTCAATAAATATTATAAACTGCACTCTTGAATAATCTGCATTTAATCGCTTAAGACGGAGATATATCCCAGCGACCTTGAGTGGTTAGCTTGCGTGTTCTGTACTGAGCTCACGCAACGCGTCGTACTTACGTTCAGCCAGTAATAGGACTTGCCCATCAAGAGGCGCTGTCCCCAATTTGGCGCATTACTAATTTATTATACAGAAACCAAAAAGTATTTTAATAAAACATGTATACTAAAAGATCAGTAATTAATTTATCTTTAAATTAGTGAAGGTTTCCGAAAAATACGCTTGGTAGATTTTGCGCCATTCTCAGTTTTTTATCCGCGTTAAACATAACTTTACAAATGAATTTCACTATGTAATTTAAACAAAATCTAAAATATTCACATACTAAGTTATTGAAAAAATGCTCTTATTTAACATATTTTTTTTTTTCATATCATTAACACTACTCGTTTAGACGTGATCTTCAGTATAAAATCATTAAAAATCGGTTATCGTCGCCTTAAACGCAGATTATTCAAGAGGAATAACGTACCATTATTATTCTTCCTTACATATTAATAGGTAGTACCTACACCAAATGAAGAAAAACAAGTATTTTTTTGCGAACTCTAAAAATTTGCCATATTAGATCATCCCGGATATAATGAAAAGTGTATTATTTATAGAGACATAAAAAAGCCAAGTTATCACCCATGGCAGCGTGTTCGACATAAATTAATAAATAAAAAAACTATAACTATCGAAATTAATTAGTAATTTCGAACTAAAACTGGTTAACTTGTTCAAAACATGTATTTTTTTACAATGATTTGAATTAATTAAAGATTTGTGGATTAAAAACAACTGCCACACAGGTTGATCGAAGGTTCAAGCGGTTGGTCCGTGGATTGGACAATCCATTACACATTGAAACCCTTCGGTGCCTCGGACGATACTCAATACTTTTATTGCATTCCACATGTTGTATATTCTTAGGTGGTAAACTTATCATTAAATCATATGGACCCTGTCGGGCACAGCAAAATAAGTGAGTTAGGAGAGAGGAAGCATTTGTTATACAAACATTACTTAGCAAAACAACTATATTAAAATAATGATGTAGGTATTTTGCAAGATATGCTAATTAATAGCTGTTATATAAAATATAAACAGGTTAAGAGATGTAGGTACTATTAATTAATAAAAACAAGTAAAATCTATAGTTATGACTTTATAAGTCTATCACTTTCTTAGATACTCGTTTATCGAGTAGTAGCTTTTATTTAGCAAAAATACTCTAATTTTCGCTTCTTTTTTTATTGTTGCGGGTATTTTATTATATAATTGAATGGACATTACATAGGGACTTGTAGAGTGCAATTTAAATCGAGAACTTGGTAAGTTTAGCCTAGATCGGTGTCTGAGTAGATAGCGTGTCTGAATGCCTTCGATCTGTAACGACTGCCAAAGATCTGTCTTTGGCAGTCGTTACAGATCGTCCGAGGCCCGAAAGTTTGACAACGAACCTTAAGCTAAGGGGAATCATATTGCCCAGTAACTGAATTATGAAGGTCAGATAGGCAGTCGATTCACATAAGATACTGGTATTCTGCTGCATTCGGTTAGACTAGAAGCCCACCCCAACGGAGTTGGGAAAAGGCTGGTCAGACCATGATCTGTCTTGCAGTTGTCTTAAAATAGTAAACAAAGCCTAAAATTGCGCAACACAAAATTATGCGTAACCACGCTAGTGACGTTACCTTCGATATCGATGACTCGCAAACTTGACCAGTATGACCCTCAGATGACCGTTAAATGTTATAATAGGGTTACCTGTATGGTATGTACATCAGATATTCTTGTAATAATTGAGTGTGTAATGATTGGAGACTCTCTTATTAACTTAAACTTTAAATTACGACAGAATTTACTTTATACAGTGACATTATAATTATATTTTTTTGATAAGCCAAACTATATTTCCATTTATGTATTTCCATTTATGTAAAACAAAAATTCATAATATTTTACATTCATTTATCAAATACCTGAATTAATTAAATTAAATAATTCTAATCTATTTGATTTCACGATCGAGAATCGATAAACAATCGTTTATTTAAATATCACCGGTACAAAAAGTCAAACACCAAGACAACATTTTGAAAAGATAAAATTAATTAGCAGCAGCATCATATTTATTTTTGAAAGCGTTTTTATTAATTACGGCAATTTTATTAAAATACATAAAAGGCGTTTAACTTATAGCGCTAAATATTATTTACCTAAACGTTAACAATTTCACTTAATTTTTTAAATAATTAAAATAAGCGGTACTAGTTAAGTATGTAACTCACATATCTACTACACTTCAGGCCCTATTGTGCAATAATATCTGAGGAGATTTCTAATCACACGAGTACTCGGTATGTCGAAAGGTGGTTAAGCTGAGAACATAAGAAATGGAACTGTAGATACTAATTAGGTCATAGAATATTATAAATAATATTCATAATCATAATAATTATGTTATTATTTTATTTATAATATTTTTATGAACTAATTAGTACAGTTCCTAATTAGTACAGTACTTATTTAATATCATAAATTATGCGAAAGTAACTCGTAATCCTTTATTTACATAAACACACATCAGTACGTGGCAACGCGCGCCATGTAACCTACACACATGTAAACAAAAAAAAATGCGTTTTTTACAAAAGAAAAAAAACAAAATATTTACATAATAATGTAGGTTTGTGCAGTTACATCATTTTAGCCACTCGCTCCCAGCGTGGGAGGGTTAAGTATCGACCCTACCAAATATATCTTATTATGGTTGTTGGGTAAACCATTATTAATCGACCACTTCATTCGAGATGTGCCTTGAATTAATAATTTAATTATAGCTACTGTGCTGTTCTGTGCTACTGTGTTGTGTTGCACACGAAGCTGTGGACGAGTATGTTTACCTCGGACAAACTGTCCAGTTAGGTAGGTCCAACATCGAGAAAGAGGTCAATCGTCGAATCTGACTCGGCTGGGCAGCGTTCGGGAAGCTACGCAATATCTTCTCATCCCACATACCGCAGTGTCTCAAGACGAAAGTCTTTAACCAGTGCGTGTTGCTAGTGATGACCTATGGCACTGAAACGTGGTCGCTCACAATGGGCCTTATCAGAAGGCTAAAAGTCACCCAAAGGGCAATGGAGAGGGCTATGCTTGGAGTTTCCCTACGTGATCGAATCAGAAATGAAGAGATCCGCAGGCGAACCAAGGTAACCGACATAGCCCGAAGAACTGCCAAGCTTAAGTGGCAGTGGGCAGGGCACATTACTCGCAGAACTGATGACCGATGGGGCCGAAAGGTTTTGGAGTGGCGACCGCGTACCGGAAGACGTAGCGTTAGAAGGCCTCCAACAAGCTGGACCGATGACCTTGTGAAGGCCGCAGGTATTTGCTGGATGCGGGAACCACAGAACCGGTCGAAGTGGCGATGC
This sequence comes from Tiliacea aurago, assembly GCA_948098905.1. Taxonomy (NCBI): domain Eukaryota; kingdom Metazoa; phylum Arthropoda; class Insecta; order Lepidoptera; family Noctuidae; genus Tiliacea; species Tiliacea aurago. Next base: position 1,518,250 of record OX402580.1, on the reverse strand, counting down.
TTGGGGGAGGCATCCAGCAGTGGACGTCGTTCGGCTGAAATGATGACTGTGCTGTTACCAGACAGAAAAACGGATAGTCTCAAAGTACTGGTATAAGTTATAAACACCGAATGAATACACTTTTCAATGTACCCATTTATTTTGTTATAGGTGGCACGACTTGAAACCGTTCTACAAAATTATAAGGATCTTAACTAGCTTTGCTTAGGAACAAACATTATAAGTTCACCCATTAAAATGTGGATTTCCCAAATTGCTTGGATATAAAACCAAACAGGAAATTTAAACTTTACGACTACCCACTTGATACAATTTAAGCCACTGGTATTTATGACCCCTCCACTAATTAGTATCAATAGTGAAAGTTCAAGGTTTTTCAACATTAATATTTAAATCATTAATTTCTCGCCAAATTACGTATTTTTTGCACAAATGCCTATGACGTAAGTGATGTAACGCAAACAAGCAAACATAGACGTTAAAAAACGTAGTAAGTAAGTTCTATTTAGCTTGAACGTACGCTTGTGCTTCCGCGAAGACGACACTTCAGGCCACCTTTGACATACTCGTAATAGCTCAATAATTGACATTGAAAATTCAAGTTTGTTTGCGCTTCTGTTAATTATTTTCGCTTCAACTCACTAAAAGTGTTTCTATTTTGTGCTATGTAAAGTTAGGATAAATGTTTTTATAAATTGAAGTACAATATCAATTAGAATGTCCTGGACGAATCGATTACGTAACTTTTTTTTTTTGGGTGGGAAGTTATCAAATAACTTCTCCCGCTCTGGGCGGAGCGCGAGGGCGTGTCACTTTTACTGACTAAAGTCCACCCGTATTCCTTCATTTGCCTGTGTACCAGGGCCACGATATCCCTTTCGGACAAACTGCACTGTAAATCAGTTTTTTATATAAATTGATTTGAGGATTTCTTTTGCAAAAAATTATATCCGTGTCGATACAGGGAATTATAGAATAACAAAAAAAATAGGTTACAATAGGTTAAGGAAAATTAGTGTTAGGTATTTGCAAAATTAGTGTTCATAATCAAAGTTACAATTACTTTTTAGGTATTAATTACAATCAGCCATAAATGCGCTGGAACTTACAATTAGCAACAAAAATGGTGAAAATTATAGATTATTTTAGGGGCTAATAAAAGTTGTCTAACAGATAGCATATTTAACGATACACATACACCCACACATACAACACATCAGATTACACCACACACACATACACAATAAACGTCTCCGTCATCATCATTAGATTATATCACATTTATAACAATTAGGTACTATAAAGTTAGCTAAGTGTACCGTATAATTAACGGTCAAACCAAAACAATATGTGTGAAATTTTATAAATTTATAACGTTTCTTTTGTGTTATATTTTTCTCATAACGTCTTTTGTGGGCAAACTATTATGAGGTTAAGGATATAATTTAAAAGGATAAATTACTGACCTGGCTGAATATTGATAGAAAAATAACTGTATTGTTCTCAGAATAATACCTTCCTTTTTTTTTGTTATTTGTGTGTTGACTAATGGGGAATTATCGTCATTTTCAAATATTATGTTTTTTAATAATTATATATTTTTTACAATTTTTATAAATATGTGAGCACCATGTATCTATCACATAATTAATTTATCTGTCATTGCTTCATTCTTAACTCTTTTTATTACCTATTGTGGTATAGTAATTTTATTCTAGGTGCATCGTCTTCACATATAATTATATAATTAATGTACCTATAAAAATATTGTACAAGATTTTAAAAGAGTACCGGTGGAGTTTCTTGGTATGGTCTTGTCTTGGTATGGTCATACTTCTCCATACGAAACTACCTTTTGGAAGGGGCGACTAGAATCAATTCTATTTTTTTGTAAATATTGACGTTCAAAAGTGCCTTATAAGTGCCTATTTGAAATAAACAATTTGACTTTGACTTTGAAATAATCATAACGTCGAAATACCCCCGGTATTTTGATAAAATTAAACATTCAAGGAAAATAAAAATAATGATGACAAGGCTGTCACTTTCTGGTATGCGTGTAAAAATACCTTAAAACCGAATATTCGTTCCGCAATGATTCGATAATAAGGGTTACACAATGATGAATCACCTGATTACGGTTTACCATGATACAATCGTATAAATAAACGTCTGTCATTTATTTTGAACCGATGTGTAATGTGGGATACCGTTATTTATTTAAATGTTGTGTAAATATAAATGTGAAATTTGAATCGGATTCTTTTTTTACTTACGCATTTTTATTCTTTTCGGAATATTATGTATATTCCAATTAACATTCACATAAAAGTACTTTTTTGGGTGTTAACAAATTATTCATTTCTGTTAATCGTTTTAGTTTCATGTTGGAAAACATGATGAAAGTGGTTAACGCCCTCCATGGAAAACTAAAATGCCAATGGAATGATGAATGGAATGTGAGAGGAACATACTTTGCCAATCTTTAAATACAAAGTTGTAAATTCTTATCATCATCATCATCATTTCAGCCGAAAGACGTACACTGCTGGACATAGGCCTCCTCCAAGCACCTCCACTTCGACCGGTTCTGTGCTTCCTGCATCCAGCGGATACCTGCGGCCTTCACAAGGTCATCGGTCCACCTTGTGGGAGGCCTTCCAACGCTACGTCTTCAAAATCAATTTCACCAATTCAAAATGTGCAAAATTACATATTGCCAAATACGTATCTAACCTATCAGGTTTTCATAGGATTGCAAAAGTAGGATCACAAATAGCCAATATACTTTACGAACACGATCAATTAAACAATATTGCGAAGAAGAAACACCAAAGTCAAAGTCAAATTGTTTATTTCAAATAGGCACATAAAAGGCACTTTTGAACGTCAATATTTACAAAAAAAATAGAATTGATTCTAGTCGCCCCTTTCAAAATGTAGTTTCGTATGGAGAAGAATGGGCAAGAATCTCCACCGGTACTCTTTTAAAATCTTGTACAATATTTTTATAGGTACATTAATTATATAATTATATGTGAAGACGATGCACCTAGAATAAAATTACTATACCACAATAGGTAATAAAACCAAATAGAGAAATGAACTGACATATTAAATGCTTGGGGCAACCTATTTTTTTATGATATACCTACCAAAGTTTAGCTCGAGTATTCCGCAGTTAGAAATATAATAAAACAAACTAGTGTTTTTTTTTGTAAAATGAATATCAGTATTGATTTCAGTTTTTAAGAATTTGTTTAAATTAACCTGTTTTGCAAAACCAAACTAGTCTTAATTTATAGTTATTTTTATTAAGTTTTTAACGATGTTAATTTTAAGCTTAGAATTTTATTAGCTAAATTTTATATTATGTGCTGCTTTGCTGTGACGATAATTTATAGTAAGGTACGTTTCCCGAAGGGTTGGGCAGAGGCAGACAGGGCAGGGCAGGGAAGGGTTGGGCGAGGTGCCCAAGCCTTCCCTGCCCTGCCCTGTCTTTCCTGCTGCTGCTGTTATTCCACCAGTCATGTTTAAGTCCTATGTAATAGGGGACGAGCCTATTACCATCAACCGGTCATAAATCTAGACTCCGGGTGCTACTGAGAGATTTTAGATAGAAAAACCCAATAACTCTACCCGACCTGGGAATCGAACCCAAGACCGCGCAAGAATGCTCAGCAGTAGCGCTTGAATTTAATTTCCTTTAATTTATTTAGCTGCAAAAGTAATAAATAATGTTGTAAAAGATAATAATCAGTAAGTAAATTCCTCACTCAAGACTAAAAACATGATTTATAGTGTGTATACAGACGTGTATTATTTTTAGTAGGAAATATCTTTAACTTAATTAAGATGTTAAACATATCATGGAATAATTTATGCAGAACTTTAATTACGTTCCATCAATTACCTAAGTACTACGTTTTGTTAACAGTAGATTTTATAATATTGATCTTACAACGCAAAACTATTTCCAACCGCTCGAGCTCCCGCCAAAATCCGCGCGCTTCTGGCGGAAACGCCACTCGTTCCTGATCGGCCAATAAGAGCGAGCCGATTCTTCTAGAATATTCTAGAAGCTTCTTTAATTGAAAACATATTCCGTGCACTCTTCTTTTGACATCAACCGTCTGACGATACAATTTACAAAACTTCTTAAGTACGTAAGTATATTATTTTCAGACATAACTGTATAGTGGAATTATGCACTTTTGTAGGTAGGTATCATGATGTTTTTTATTCGTAATAAATATTTTTTCTAGTCCACTAGACTTTCAATTGACCAATACTTCAGTTAATACAGGGCTTAAGTAAGAAAAACTAGAATAACTAACGTAAATACAATAAGTCGAACTTTCCGCTTTAGTGCATAACTGCCAATCAGAGTTTCATAATATGTCAAAGACGCTACTAAGTTGCGCCACTTTCGGGAACAGTCGCGGACGGTAGTGTTCATAAAATATTATTTTCACAAAGCACAATTTTGTAAGTAAAAAAAAAAAAATATTTGGGACATGTACACTGTACAGGAAATACAAATGGTAAAAATAAACATTTAAAACGAACAAAGTTAACGTTACATTGCATTTTTTGCTTAATAATTTAATTCTAAGACCTTTAGAAAATCCACAAAAATCATAACAAATTACTTACTGGAGTCAATAATTATCGGAAGAATTGTTGAATTATGCATTAGTTGCGGTTAAACTTTGTGATCATTTAAAAATGCAATTAGGATAATTGTTTTTTTTTCTAATACAAAAAAATTGCAAATACCAGCAAAAAATTAACCACAATGCTATTTCGCGAGAAACCTATTAGAAGAGGTTTATCACACATAAAGCGTTTCGAATTAAAAGGTCTAGCTCTCATAATAAGTCATATGTAAGTGTTTTGAAATATCAAATAAGGAATATAATAATTAATAATATAATATTAATAATATATAATAATTTAATCACATAGTTTTATTTAGTCTCTTAAAACTTACCACTTTATCCAAATATCCATTAAAATCACAACAATTATCTACTTTTATACAATTAATAACTTTAAAAGAGTTATAAGAGTTATTTCTCTTATAGGCCAAAGTTGTATACATATCTTTTAAAGGAAAAACATTCTTATAAGGCAATATAATCCCATGAGATGACTACATACATACATCAACAATACAACAAATAATCCCGATCACTTGTCGCCACGAGTGTACGTCGTCAGGTGGCTAAACAAAGCGTACAACACAAACCTATCTGTCGTTGCATCTCGTACAGTAGGACGCGTTGTGCGTACATTTGCCTATGTTGGACCAAAGTCATAAGTGGCAGCGGGTTGAAAAGTGATCCTTTGAACGACAAACTAGCAAGTAGCAACGTTTTTTTATTTTTTTTCCTGTAACTTTGTACGGGCTGTTACTGTCAATGATACTATTTGAATTTTGTTTAGTTCGACAATTAATGTCAAAAGATACAGCCTTAATGTTATAAATTCTATTTGGAAAGCTTGCTTATTAGTGTACAATTATTTTTTTACTGCATTTGCTTTTATGTTCCAACCTTCTAATGCAATAACCCTACTTGCATATATTATAGTTTCACTTATGGTTACCTATCTAAAATCCATTATTAACAGCGGCGCCTAATACATTGTGTAATCAAAACAAACCTTCAACTAGACATAGCCTAATAACTAATTAATATTTGTTCTTAAAATACTATCCATTTACGATAAACTATGTTGTAAACACATGGCATTGCATTGGCTTAAAATTATTTATTTATTAATTTTGAACATCCTATGACCTTTACTTGGCGTTTCTAGTAGTGTTAACATGATTTATATTGATAATCGCATCATTTATCTTGTGTTAATGCATCGCATTTCTGAGGTCATGGATATTATTCTGAGATCAGGCAAGAGTATGATTTGATTATGACTTTTAATTGACAGCCAATCATTCAATTATTAGATAAAAACATTGATGAGTTTCGCAATTATGTATTTTGACGTGTTATTGTTATTAATTGAATATTCATACTTTATTGTAACTGAAAACAGGTAAATCAATAAAAACCAATAACATTTTATGCAAAGTGAATATTATGTTATTGGTATTTTCTCGTAACTATTCCAAAAATCGCTATGAGGTTAACACTTGGACCACAAATAGCAGTACCACAGAGAAGTAACAAATGTACGCAACACGTAGTTCTATTGTTTATGAAAATATTTGCTGAAAAAAATACTGTTTTGTTTCATCAACAATAAAGGATTGTAGGATATTTAGATTACAAGTCTTTGTGTATGGCTATGGGTTTCGGTAACACCTTTATTAATAAGCTAAGGAACGTTTAAAATACCATATGGGTATGAAAATAACGGTATCAGTTCATAAGGAGGTGTAAGATAATACTGAAGAGAATCCTTCAGGGCTATTCGCCCTGAAACATTACAGATCAAGCTATTCAGTCAATTTTGGGAGAGCGATTATAAATAGGCAGGGTGTTGCTACGGAGCTTGTTTGAGTGGTTTAGTCCCATATCTTCCCCTTCCCACCTCTTCCCCTAGGCGTTTATACCAACAAAAATTTCCTTTTCAAGGTATAAAAGTATAGGGGAAGAGATGGGAAGGGGAAGAGATGAGACTAAGCCGTTTGAATATGCCTACGAAAAGGTAATTTTAGTGAACCGTCATTTTTGAGTTAGCGTTGAATTTTTAATTAAAAATATATGATTTAGACGTAACTGTTTGTTCAGTGAGGTGCCGGACGTAAAGAATAGCATTACCGCATTTCTTTCCGTGGGTGTCATAAAAGTCGACTAAGGGACTTACTAGAGAATGGGCAGCAGCGTTCTCTATGCATTTTAACACCATACTGCGATCGCCAACCCGCCTGCCAAACCTGGCGATTATGGCAAATCCCCCCTTTTGGGTGAGGCCTATGTCCAGTAGTGGACGTCTTTCGGCTGAAATGATGAATGATTTCTTTTCTTTTTTTTTTAAAACGTTGCCCCACACTAGGAATTTCTGCTGTATCGTGGGTGCGTTTACAAACATTTAAACTCACATACACAAACAGCCAGACCCGGAACAACTACTTGTAGGTCATACAAATATTTGTTCCGTGCGGGAATCGAACCCGCGACACGCAGCGCAGCAGTCAATCGCTTAACCACTGCGCCAACTGTGCCGTCCAACAATGCACCGCGCAATGCGTCCGTGTATGATGAATGACGTAACTGTTTTGTGCATCACTAGTTGAATTGAAAGTGACAGAATTTAAATAGCAGTTTCTTATTAGCAGCTCGGAATCAGGATTTGTGCCCGGTTGATGGTAATATGTAGGTTCGCCCTCTATTACATAGGACTTAAACATACCTGGCGAAATTTAGGTGTTACTAAAAGGTATCATCGTGGACACTAGCGCGTAACCACTTTTCAACCTTATGCGCCCAGTAATAAGGTCGAAAAGTGGTTTAGGCGCCAGTGTCCACGATAGTAAGTACATCTCTGCCTAACCCTGCAGAAATTACAGGAGTGATTTTATATTATGTGTTTTGTAACAATTTAAATAGGCTCTGAATCTATTGACGTGAAGTGCTGAAAGATTTAGGTCAGCAATTTTTAAATTGAATTTAACGCCTGACACACTAAGAACATGCTTCTAGCGTTTACTTAATATATTTATTGACCACTCATTTAGCTAAATTCATTCTTAACTTTAATAAACACCTCGGATGGAATAAAATATTTAGTACTTTGTACAAGATGTCAGCGGTAGTTTAGGTTAGTTAGTAACTTAGATTAAATAAAAAACTAGCGTTTTGCTGTTCTGACACGGTGACTTTGTATTGAGGTGCGTGTTTAAAGATTTACTTAGAGTTAAAATAATAAATAAAAGGTTTGCGTTTGTGAGACAAATCAATTTGATTGGTTTGCGGTTTTTTTTTTTTGTAGAGGTTATATGATAAATTGATAATACATCATGCTAATGTCACTGGCAGCTTAATAAAAATAAATATTTAAAATCGGAAGAGAGTATTAAAATGATGAATTGTCAGGGGGTCAGACTAAGATTAGCAGACAAAGAAATATGTATTATAATTGAAAAGATTAAAATATATCAATGCTATTAACCTAAAAGCATTATTATTTTGAGTAGTGTAACACGTCCTGCACACTACAATTGTGTACAAATGAAGCGTTGTGGGATACTTCGGTAAAGTACGATATTTTTCCTACATAAATAGAAAAAATATGTTACCTCACATGGTAAAAGTTCCTTATTCATCCCGGTACATAAAGTACCTAGTTTTGCTAAGCAATTTTAATCCTCAGTCAGGATGTATGAACTACTCAAGTAACAAGCAAAAAAATAGATTTTATTATAATAAAATAAACCTACAATTAAATAAACCTTTTAATCTTTCTTAATGAGCTCTTGGTCTTAATAGTATGACAAACACGCGCTAAAATAGCGAAGCTTCTCTAATTGCTAACCGCTGTTAATCCGATAATTACAACTTATTCACCGCTGTTCATACCAAGAAAAAAAAATAAAAACCTTTTATAGCTACATCATTAGTAATCATTACTTAAATATGTTTTAATTAATACATTCTTGAGTGACCAATGACAACTTTGCGTAACACACAACCTTGGCGTGTGGTTTGATATTTAAATATACAAATATTAAAGGCTTCTTCAAATTGTGGAAATGGCGTTGCTACGTATTCAGAAGTACATAGTAGATAGATTGAATATTCTTTATTGAACACGCAAAAAATAACAAATTGTAAGACATAATGGGGCTTTACAGATTAGGTGAAATTTTCTCCGATGTTACAGTCAGTCTACGACTCGACTGTGTTAGTTTCTTTTTTTTCAATTTTATAACTCACTTTTTTAACTTCTATGCATATTTTTTTGTGTATGTAACATACAAGTAAATACCTATCATCTGAATTAATAAAACCGGCTCGGTTTGCATTGCATATATTACGTCCATCTATTCAAATTTTTCTTTGAGATCACAGGAGCGGCCGGTATATTTATGTAAATAATTGAGTGACCCATAACTAGGCTTTGTTTACGTAAGATGGATATTTATATAAACAAGTAATAAACGTGATATTGTTCAATCGATTTAAAACTTCCTTTGTCCAAAAAATGGTTATAATTGACCTGATAATATTTTGAAACCGGTTTATTAACATATTAATACAAAATAACGTAGTTTTGCACGGTTTTCGTTCATTCCGCTTTGCTTTTATGAAATAGTTACCATAAGAGCAAAGATTACAAAGACATTAATGCCTATGACCATGAAAACATAATTATGGAACAGATGTGTCACCAAATAACTAAGTTGGTGTTCTTTTATTTGTTTTAATGTGGAGCAACGGTGGTTACTGTAGTCTCAAGGACGAAGAGCGTCATTTACCAAACCAGCCAAAAAAACCCAGCGGTTAAACCAGCGCTGGGGCTCTGTCTCGCATAGGGTCGCAGCATTATGCTGAGCGATGGCCGTTTTGCGTGAATGTGACGCATATTTTCCCTCAACTTGTTCTTTCGTGTTTGTGTTTCTTTGCGTTATGTTTACCGCAATTAAACGTATTTTCTTTCTTTCTTTCTATTTAGAGACTAATACGAGTAATTGTGTCATCACATGATGACAATTACAGGGTAGGGTAACCTGGTTGAGGACAAAATCATATGTTTGATAAAGAAAATGTGTATGGTATTTTTGTCCTATCTCACTTTAATGGTCGGTCGTATGTATGTCATATCTAAAGAAATCCCACAACAGTTCAAAGACTAGGATTGTATATTCTATTAAGAAACTTTTAAAGGTGGCCCTTACGACATTTGCACTTTCGAAAATCGAATAATGATGTAGTAGCAAGAAAAGTCCCTATTAACAGCTGGTTGGTCTTAATCGGACAAACAGATCTCTGCTCATCTCTCAACACGAAATGTGTCGGTAACATTTGAAATAACATTCGGTAAATTTTGTAGTACTGTATGTTACGTATCGGGTTAAAGATCGCTGCATGCCGCTAACGTATCGATTTAAGAATCGCTTAAGTAATATTTTCTGTGCAATTTAATTTAAGTTTAATTATTTAAGTACATACCTATAAAAAATCTAAAAAATCTTGTCGTATTTTTTAATCATTAATGATTTATCTGCTTAAACAAATACTTGGCAGCTACATCGTCTTTGGTGATGAAATATACATTTATGTTATAAAAAGCCGTCGTTTCAAAGTCACGGCTGACGGAACTTGTTGCAAATCCTCAGAGCGATAGTAAATATAAATAACCGTCCTATCAATATTTCACATTGAAATTCTAGTGGCAGAAATGAAACTTAGTGACAAGGATACAACTTACTTAATTAATGATCAGATTAATTATGATTATCACAATTTTTAGATGACTATTTATAAAAAGTATTTTTATCATGTCGATCTTAGCTTCCAAGATTTTAGACCTTATCTGCTTATGGGGTCAGTGCCGGACCCCATTAGCAGATAAGGTCTAAAATCTAGAAATGTTCACATAATCGCTAACCCAATGGCGACTAGAATCAATTCTATTTTATTTGTAATTTTTGACGTTCAAAAGTGCCATTTATGTGCCTATTTGAAATAAATAATTTGACTTTGACAATGACATAATGTTCTATTTTTAATCAACTAAGAAGAATAATAAATTGAAAAGCGCTTTAAATGCATTCAGATGCGCATTCCAGTTAACGCCGCGCCGCGCCGGTCGAATCTGTCGTTCGGTGGATGTGACCTTTGCGCGACGGCCTTCTGCGTTACGTAACTTTGTCCTCCGGCGCAAGCGCATCTTTGTAACTTCACTATTTACTTGTAACAACGTGGCACCCTAATTATTATTTACCGTAATTCAATTATCTATGATTTAGTGGACTTGTTGGTTTTGTTATCACGTTTTCTTAACGGATTGTTCACCTAGTAATTATTTATACCTAGTCACAGTCCAAATTAAACAAAGTCTAACGTCAGCTTTTTTGAGCTTACTTGTGATTTTTAGAGGACGTTCGTTGTCCGGTCTCAGTCTTTTTTGAGTAGGGAAGGAATGAGCGTGAAGGCAGAAGTCCTTATTTTCATAAACAGCTGTTAAGGACCAAGAAATATGTAGGAGGTATATTTAATTTGACCGGTAAACCTAAAACATAACTATGATGTTACCTAGGCCACCTACTGGTCACATTTGGCAATAAACCTATGAACCTACTTTCAAAATCACAATAAGTACCTTTATCGGGTTGGTAGCTATAATAGTATGTGCACTAAAGTAAAAAGTTTTACATAATAATAAATCAATTATTACGACTCCAAGAATACTATTATTTGTAAACATTATGACATATATTAGGAATGTATTATGACATAAGACGTATCACATGTTAATTTGATATTTTAGGGAAAAATTGTTTCGAAAGTGTCACAGTTTCGCACTCATCGATTTTAAATATCAGCAAAAATTGCGAAAATATTAATGAAATTTGCTAGTGGCATTGAAAATATTGTAATGGTTTCATGTGAATTATACTAAATCAAATGAACGAGCTGGAAAACCTAAAAATATTTGATAACAACAAAATGTAATTAAGTTTTTTATCTTGTGGATTTTTATGTAGGTAAATTTAAATTAAGATGGAACGGTTTTCCCTAGATTTTCGTTTTCAGTAATCACTTAAAAATAGGTATTTAAATAACAGACATGTTAAGAGCGTGCATTTTAAAACATGATTTCCACCAAATTACGTAACCAAGGAAATTCAAAACTAAAATCGACAAAAACTTTTTTGTAAACTTTTTGTACACTTCAGATCCCTCTTTTAAAAAAAACGAAAGAAAAACCACAGAACTCACCATATTTCCTTCGGTTGACTAGCACATACACTGCATATTATTGATCTATAGATCACACTGCACCAAACGCGTCTCACTTTGCGCGTGCGCGAATACGTTTGAGCTTCGCTCGAGACGATCGCATATAATATATACCGCCTACCAACTTATATATAAGCCTGAAAGTTTGACTGACATTGATGTACTGAACATTTTGAAGTACTTTTATCTTTTAGTGATGACCTGTGGTCAGAATAAGGTCAACCCTTAAAATTCTATGAGAAATTTTAAGTGGGGGTCGATCTACTATTGATTGATTGTTAATAAAAACTCGTTTTGGTCTGTATCATTGAGTTCCTGAATCATCTTCCGTATAAGAGTTAAAAGAAACACTTCTATTTTCCCAACTACATCCGCCTTTATGTTCGAGAAAATTAGTAAGAAATTCTGGCCTTGAGGCTCGCTTCTCAGCATTTTCAAATGTTTAAAAGCATTAATTAAGGGCTATGATGTGGTGTGTCGTAGAGGTTCTTTTTAATATCAAGTTTGTCTCAAATATGACTATACAGCATGCCGCTACAGTGGCGACATTAATTTAACACAAGTATACAGTTTCGCCTTTACGTTTTGGGAAAATATTTTAATTTAATTAAACATTAATATTTACTGATTTATTTACAATTTTATATAATAGCATCTTGGAGCAAGCTGTACTTAAACAGCGTAGCACAGAAGGAATTAGCCGGGGTCATTGATCATACGAATCAATAAAATTAAAACAAATAATGTGCAAGGAGTAGGCGAATTGAAGGAAAGAGAGAGCTTTATTATTTAGTTTGTTTAATTTTTTTTTAAATTTATAATGATTTATTTTATATATTTGTTATAAAAATGATTACTGGCCACTAGCCCTAACACTGTGTCAAATTATTGTCACGACTGTAGAGCGGCACACTGTTTAATACTACGATTAGTCTAGATTGACATCGTAAATAAAAATTCCGTCTATTACAAATTAGGTTCTCTCAAGTTTTTCAGCTTCAAATGATGTGTCCTTATTTTCATTGCATGATAGTTCAAACTATGCTTGAAGATCTGACCAATCATGGACATTTGCTGACTTTAAAGTCTTTAATCAAACGATTGGAGGAAAACTGCCTCGTTAGTCTAGTGGTCGCAAGCGCTACTGCTGAGAATGACGTCCTGGGTTCGATTCCCAGGTCGGGCAAAGTGTTATTGAGTTTTTTATCAGGAATTCCTCAGTAGCAGCCCGGAGTCTGGACTTGTGCCCGGTTCATGGCAATAGGCTCACCCCCTAATACAGGGAACATAAAACATAAATGTGGGTGTACTATAGGTAGGTACATCTCTGCCGAATCCTTTGCAGATGACAAGCGTGATGTCAAGTATGTAACTGCAGGAGCTCACATTTGACACATGAGGCGCTAAAGGTCACTTCACACACCACCGAGCTTTCATGGACAGGTGGCGATCATCTCACATCCGCGATCAACTGATAAGAAGTGCGGAAACGTTTACATTGTTTCTCAATACTATCGCTTATCAACATTATTGGCTGCACTGGCTGGGAACCGGAGCTTTTGTTAAACAAAGAGTTTTTAATATTATGGTTATAATAAAATGTTGATACATATTAAGAATAATATTAATAGCCAGTTCTATCAAAGCATGATTTTGTTTGAAAAGTGGGTTTTTTTATCCAGAATTAAAGTCAAAGTCAAATTATTTATTTCAAATAGGCACATAAATGGCACTTTTAAACGTCAAAATTCGAAAAACGACAAAGAAAATATAATTGATTCTAGTCGCCCCTTCCAAAAGGTAGCTTCGTATGGAGAAGAATGGGCAAGAAACTCCACCGTTACTCGTTTAAGGTAATCTCAGAATGTAAAATAATTGTCATAAAAATAATAAATTATACAGTTAAAATAGCAATCAGTTAGATTTTGTCTAGACTCTAGATTGTCCTATGGAGCTGGACCAGCACGTTTCCAAGCGTTCTTATCTTGGATATAATCCTCTAATTTCTAAAACAAAGTTTACTTATAACAACGTATACCTAATTAATTGATAAAAATATCAATATAATAGCTGGTTGGTTGGGCCTGCAGTCTCGACATCGATAGCGATCGCTTTACGACCGAACTCTGTCGCAAAGCCCTAATAGGGTCTCTAGAAAATTGCTTGACAAGCACCGTCTAGAGACTTAGGACTTTGCGGCTGTTTGTGTATGTGAGTTTAAATGTTTATAAACGCTCCCATGATACAGGAGAAATTCCAAGTATGGGGAAAAGTTTATTAAAAAAAAAAAAACTGTCGTAAAGCGATCGCTATCTATGTCGAGACTGCAGGACATAAACTAGAACTGTGCCCGATTGGTGGCAATAAGCCTGCCACCTATGTTTACTAAAACTAGTAATAAGTTATATTATTGTTTACTAACACGTTGGATCATTGTTGTCCGAAAAATAAAGAATATAATATAATAATATGTATTAGATGAAACTTAGGGATAACATACCTACCTCTCTGGCAAAGTATGAGTATAATACTCTTCCTTTAGGATTATTCTCTAGGATAAGCTGATCTCGCATTGTGTAGGATTTCCGTACAAAGAGAGGTCAGCACATACTGGAAATGTATAGCTTGATGTGTAGCCATGTGTACCTGGAGAGAACAGTAGTGATAATTTCTTTATAACCAGGATGTAAAAATTGCCCAAGTTATAATAAAGTCGAGTCTTTAAAATGATTCACCCTTTACTTATTTTCTAAGGGCAAGATGTATCCTACAACTTGCCCTCAGAAAATGCTTGGGCAATTTTTACATCCTGGTTATAAAGAACATATCACTGCAGCATCGTTTAACTATGTCATTATAATAACTTACTGACCACTTTAATAGGCTGGCTCATTTAGCAAAGACAATGAAATAAAATTAATACCTAGCAAAGTAAAGATCAAGACTTCATTTTATGCACACCGAACCTTATTTTATGGGCATGCCGCCCACAAAACTATTTAGTTAAATAGACTAGTTATAAAATTTAATCCTTGTAGCAATTTCACAATGTTACTAAAAGTGCGTAAATGTCGGCACTTGTACCTGTATGTCAAACATTACATACTACTCTAACCACCATAAGCGGCTATAGGCCAACGGTGAGGTCGGAAGAAGAGGTTGTGAGTTGGGATTCGAACACATTTGCATTACTGGAGTAAATTCACAAATTCCCTTACAATTATAATTATGAAGCTTAGTTGGACAGTTTTACCGAAAATCTAGATTCTAGATTTGCCAAACACAGTTAAAAAAAAAAGATAACCGCAAAAATTATCACGAAATATTATATTGCTAACATGCACGTAGCGTCTGTCTACCCAAGTATAAATTGTGATATATTTCCACAAAAAACTCCATTAGTAGAATCGATTATATTTCTAAACGAAATGTATCAATCGCTCTCATCAATATTCATGAATGTTTTAGTTCTGTTTTTAATGGATTTTGTGACCGTAGAAATAATTTTGTAATATTGATTTTCTTGCGGTTTTCTATGTTGTAAATAGAGTTAAAACACGGATCTTTATCGTGCTATGTCTAATGATGCCCGACATGAGACGCAATGCCATTCTTACTACACACTAACATATTTAGAGAAACCTTTTTGGTCAACAAGTTTGAAATTGATTCATTGCAATTCATAATCCATATTTTGGTGCCCTACATGCGATATTTCATAATTTCAAACAATACTATTGGACAAATAAAAAAAAAAGTGACATATTTCACTGCGATTTGAAACGCCGGGACCCCAACGCCCTAGGAAGACATAAAGTGACCAAATTGGTGATGTTGTTCAGAAAGGTCAGGTGCGTAGTACTCGCAACCGGCGTGCGTGTATGACTAGATGTATGAACCTAGGGGAAGCAAAAGGAGTATTTAAGGAGCGTAGCAGGTGGCGATCTACAGTTTCTGCTTACCCCCATGGAAAGACCCTTTACAAAGCAGGTCGCAGGTCCGATCCTGCATGGAGTATTGTAGCCACCTTTGGGATGGCTCAGCAAAATACCAACTTGCCGCGCTTGACTTGGTGGAACGCAGAGCTAAGAGGCTCATTGGCGACGTGAAACTGGTGGATGCCAATCTTCACAGCTTGGCCCATCGCCGCAACGTTGCCTGATTGTCGGTCTTCTATAGATTGTACTTCGGTAAGTGTGCCCAAGAACTCCACGACTTTATTCCACCGGCCCCCTTCTATTATCGGACATCTAGACGCACTTCAGGTTACCATCCCTCAAATCCTTCGTTGTTGCTATTCCACCAATTCGCACTACGCGTTTTCAAATGACTTTTATAATGCGCACAGCAAAAGAGTGGAACTCTCTACCTGCGTCTGTGTTTCCAAACGCATACAACCCTAATCTCTTTAAAGTTAGAGTAAACAGGCATGTTCTGGGTAAGCTCACTCCATCGTCCACTTTGTCTCTGTCCCTAGACTAAGGTCATGCGCAAACCCATCCTAAATAAAAATAAAAAGAAGGCATGAGTTTATGTATGTATTTGCGGCGTTGCCAACTTTCTGGATGCATCTTTTTAGCAGAAAACTTTAAAATTACTTTTTTGTGCACTGCCTTCTTCAGGTCAACGTCTATCTGAGTGTGATTTAACCCTTAATTTCATCTTACTTTTTCATGTAATCTCACACGCAATAACTTAGAAAGATTTCTCTTTAGGCCAGATGCAGGTAATTTCTTAGAACACGTGTATGTAAAGTCATACTGAAAATTCAAAACTTTAAACACAGACTCACTGGTCGCTGCTAGTATTTCATAAAAGTAACTGCTATATTTAATGTTTATCCTAATTGCATTTATCCAGAGCTACGATTACGAATAATAATTTTCATTCATACCATGCATTATAATTATAAATATCAAGAAATAACATAAAACTATAATATAAACATCACGACTGACATTATTAAGCATTATGTGCAGAAGCTAGGTAACAAGTTTTTGTTTATTATTATAACAGTCTTAATATCATAAACGCTTATAATCAAAATATGCGAAAAATTTGAATAAAAAACGCATAATTTATTGTAATTTACACGCAACACTGTCAATCAGTTCGCGTATCAATGTCGTTTTTTGTTTTTAATTATTTAGTTTTAGTACACTTTGTCACTGCATTGTTAATGAGAAATACGATACCTGGCTTAATCCGATTTATTATAATTTATGATTGATTTATTTAAATGATGCATTGAAATTAAGATCTATTGTAATAATAATGATGAATATTCTTGTGCACCTGTGGCTTAGGCCGAAGAGTACAATCAGCCGCTGTGTATGGCATTTGTGGACTACGAGAAAGCCTTCGACTCCATCGAAATATGGACAGTTCTGGCCTCTCTGCAACGATGTCGAATTGACTGGCGCTACATCGAAGTGCTGAGGTGTTTGTATGACGCTGCAACGATGACTGTCCAGATCCAGGATAAGGAAACCAGCCCCATCCAACTACTCAGGGGGGTGAGACAGGGGGATGTGATATCCCCGAAACTGTTCACCAATGCGTTGGAGGACGTCTTTAAGACGCTGGACTGGACTGGACAGGGTATCAATGTAAGCAGCGAGTACATCTCACACCTTCGTTTTGCCGATGACATCGTCATAATGGCAGAGACGCTGGAACAGTTAGACCAGATGCTGCACAGCCTAAATAGAGCCTCTCGGCGGGTTGGCCTCGGCATGAATTTGGACAAGACGAAAGTCATGTACAATTCGCACGTCTTGCCGAGTCCAATCCACATCGAAGGGTCGCTTCTCGAAGTTGTGAAGGAGTACGTCTACCTAGGGAAAGTTTTCCAGCTTGGTAGGCACAACTTTGAGAAAGAAGCCGACAGAAGGATCCGGTTGGGTTGGCCAGCGTTTGGAAAACTTCGTCAAGTCTTCTCGTCACCAATCCCGCAGTGTTTGAAGACTAAGGTCTTCAACCAGTGCGTCCTGCCCGTTATGACATACGGTGCCGAAACGTGGACACTGACAGTCGGGCTGGTCCACAAATTCAAGGTCACTCAGCGTGCTATGGAGCGGGCTATGCTCGGAGTTTCTCTGAAGGATAAGATCAGAAATGAAGTTATCCGGAAGAGAACCGGAGTTACCGACATAGCCTACAGAGTAAGCAAGCTGAAGTGGCAGTGGGCTGGCCATGTTTGTCGAAGGACCGATGGCCGGTGGAGCAGACAAGTCCTGGAGTGGAGACCGCGTATCGGCAAGCGTAGTGTGGGACGCCCTCCAGCTAGATGGACCGACGACCTTAAAAAGGTGGCTGGGACAGACTGGATGCGGAAGGCGGAGGACAGGGTGTTGTGGAGCAGCCTGGGAGAGGCCTATGTCCAGCAGTGGACTGCTATAGGCTGAGTTGATTGACCTGTGGCTTTACTTACTAACTATCCATCAAGATAATTCAAGAACAATAAGTTTTGGTCGTGAAAATTATCGTTCAAAAAGACACGCAGCACAGCTTTAGCTAAATAAAGATGATGTATTTTCCATAATAAGTGACGTGTTCATAGTTTTAAAATGTATCACTATAATATCACCCTAGTATGTTGAACACTCACAGTTACACACAGATGTTGTAGGTCCAGTTGAAAACCAGCGTCAGGCACTAGTTGTCTGGCATTTTTGCTGAACTCGGCCTTTTTGGCGCAGCCGTGAGGCACACTTACCCGCTAATCTCTTACGTCGCACTTTAAACTATTTACTTGTTTTTTTTTTATTTTTTATGTTTATCTGCTGTACTTATATTATATTGTGTGCCTTTAGTCTGTGCTAAATAAATGTATTTTCTTTCTTTCTTTCTTTTTTTTTCTACACAGGCAGCGCTGTCATCAGCGTGCATCAGTTCCTCCCAGGTCCAATTTAGGGCACGCAGGACACGGAGTATGACGGCCATAGTTTTGCTGGTTTTTAACGCAATAACAAATTCACAGTTAAGGTATGAACTGACCATAAAGCCCCAATTAAGCAAGTTGTACCATTAATTAATAATGAGATAAACTCAACTTTTAACGGTTGTGCTCGGCACATGCCGCCAGTTTCAATTATTGAAGCTTCAAGCCACCATGCCAAGGATAGCAACATAAGTATTGTAAGTTTTACGATACTACGCGGACCCTATTGTCCTTTTGTTAATCTGGTAATGCACGTCAACTATCGGAACCTATTTTGTTTGTTATTGTTTAAGAGAATTGAATAAGTTGACAAGTAGTAAATCAGAAGCAACTGAATTTGCGTATATTTTGTTTGACTTCTAATAATTATAAGTCATCACAGAAAACATGATTAACATGATTGCCTTTTAATGCTTAACCACCTCCAGATAAGTTCTGGTTAACTTATCTGGTAGATATACAAAACTATATAAAAAAACTGTCCTACTTATACTTCAAACTTCCTAAAACTTATATTACTGTTGTGGGTTGTGAGGGTTGTGAGTGGACAAGATCCAATTGAGTTTTCCTTTCAGCCTTGTAGCTTTTGTTAGTATAAATAACCAGACCAGTATTACTTATATCTCTGTCCATCCCAATTTCCTATGTTTTTTTGACAGTCTTCCACAAAGTACACCTGGTTTTATGTCTTTTGATAGAAACATTAGTATTTAATCATTGTAGAGCTGCTTGTGAAATAACATGTCCGGGAACTAACTTGTACACCGACATTTCGTCAGTTATGTTTAAGTCCCATACTATAGGGGGCGGGCCGTCATATCATTATTATGTGTTAATCCAGATTATAATCTATCTGTGTGCTAAATTTTATCCAAATCTAGTCAGCCGTTTTTGCGAGATTGAGTCAAACGGGAACCGATCACTTTTCCGAATTATTTCTGTTCGAATTTTATTTTACCAAAAACTATTGACCAACGTCTTCTTTACTATATGCATTATTTGACATCTTTTTAGATCATCATAAGTATTATAAGCGATCCCCTCTATTGTTTAGGCGTTTGGTGAAATGAAAATATAGTAATTAAAACAGTAGTATAATAAATGTATGGAAACATATGATTTGAAAAAATTATTCCGGCTAAGTGTAACTTCGGTAAAAAGTCTTTCGACCAAAATTTAACCGCGGAGTAACGAAAAAAATCAAATTGATGAACTGATACCGTGGCAGACGTGACTTCGATGAAGTTTTAAGTGAAATAAAATTCGGTCAAATATTTTTCGAACTTATGATAGGTAACCTTAACAAACATCCAAACTGTCACATGTTTAATATTAGTAGGATTTGCTCGTGTTTCATAATTATTATTGTATAATAATATTAATATCGATAATTAATGTTTTTTGTATATATTATTGTATATGTAAATTGTACACCACAGTCTGCCTGCAGAATTGTCTCTCGTTCTCCCTTTAATCCATTCAAAGGTTGTCTGTAAAAGATTGCTTTTAGATAAGACCGCCCATTGTGTCACCCTATGTAAAATGTCTACATTTATATCTGTAATTTATACGGTGTACATAAACAGTATTCTATTCTTGTCTGGGGAAGCTTTGAACTTTGCTGCATTCAGCTTCGAAAAGTGCGGCTTGACGAAGCACATGATATTGTTCCACCTCAGCTTCAAAGGCAAGGCATTCGTAAAGTTTTTACGATGGACCATCGGACGTTTACCAAATAATAATTGGTTTTACAATGTCATGATTACCAAACTAAAACAAAAACAAACTATCGCGTTGATGTCTTTTCAATGAAATTATAACATCTACAAAAAGGGTTTTGAAAAGATTTTTATTTTAATTATGGAAACCTAAAAACCAACTAGATATACGAGTACTACGCAAACCTATATTATACTGAAGGCAGTATGACATTAAATTATTGTAGGATATAACAAATGTTTTGCAAATATTTCTGAATTTCACAGTTATTACAAAATATTTTGTCAGTATTTAGATACGAAGTAATTATGGCTTTCGACTCTAAACCATGACAGCTCGTAGTAAGCAGTCTTTAATTAAGAAGACATTTCTCAATTTAGCGAAGGCTTATTTATATTTATAACTAACTTGTAGAGATTAAAAACGAATACATTACTAACTTAATTGATTTATTAATGAAATGGTTGCGAAAATGCTAATGTTAATGATTTTCTGTAAACTGTAAACAAATGAAGTTTTAGTATGTTCATATTTTACTTTTGTGTACAAATATTTTCTATAATTGCGTAAAGATAAGCAACACAAAATATTTACAAAGCATCAAAAACATGTCAAGTAGAAGGTCTTATTATTCATTAAGTACAATCAACAGGACTAGATTAAGTAAAATTGCTTCACTTTATAAAATTGTTGATTTCAGCGGCCGCCCATTTGACGAGAGATAATTATAGTTTTCATGTGTTATTTGCATTTCCCTTCAGTTCGGCCATTATGTAAGGCATCCCTCTATTTTATATTTTATTTATTTAGTCATGTTTGTGCTCACAAAACACTTAATAATAAAAAATACATAGAGACGAGCACAAAGGTACTGTTTAATGCTTCTTTTATTTTATTGAATCCCGACCGTTTTAAAGTTTGTAGCCAACTTATTTCAATACCTTATACTGTTCAAGGAACACTTACTCAGGAGATACCTACTATCAAAGACCCACAACACTGATTGACTTTATCTGTTCCGGCACCAAAGTTCACATCCTTTCACTGTCGCAGGTTTACTCGCCTCACTACAAATAAGTGATGCTAACCAAATGTCGACATTGTTCATATTTAAATATAATGTTAGAATCGGAATGTTCAAGTTACTACAATGGTCTTGACCTATCCATAAATATATCAGCGAATTTGTTTTGTTATTTTTTTTCAGACGTCATGTTATCATGTAGTTTTCTTTGTCAAAAATAGCGTTCTCCGTAGATGTTTCTGTCTGCTATAGTCGAATCTTTTGAAGTACTTTTAGTTATTTATTTATCCATCTAACATCTATCATCATTAAAGGGGGTTTTGTTAAACAAATGGTAACTACTACCTAATCTAATTATTAATATTGTAATTAATTATAAATAGTAAACAGTGGCATTTCTTGTGTACATTATTTAAATTTAAGTTACGAAAGAGGGGAGTGTCCTAGTACAGGCATTTACTTGCTTAAAGGGACACTTCTATAACTAGTATGTAGTACAAGCTTGTTAAAGAAAATAAACTATTTGTATTTGTACTATTGACTCCAACCTAAATTTCCGCAAACATATCGATTTACTGTGTACTAGAGTGCGCAAATTAATATATGTTTTTAAGAATTTATGGAACATAGCCGACTATAAATTAATTAAAGAGGTTTATTTAGCTTTGTGTCAATCAATTATTACCTATTTCATAACTTCTTGGGGTGGTGCTGCAAAAACAATCTTACTCCCCCTAGAGCGCGCTCAAAGAGCAGCTCTAAAGGTTGCTACCTTTCGCCCTTTTAGATTTCCTACGCACCAGCTTTACATAGCATGTAATGTGCTTACAGTACGGCAATTATTCATTCTAAGCATAGTACTACCTTCCGACAAGAGAAGGAAGGACTTGGTTTGCATAAAGCCTCAAATTAAACATGCGTTTGCTAATCGATTTTATGTATTTTTAGGACCTTTTATATAATATAAAAAATATAATAGGCTTAACAAGGTACTAAACCTCTATAGTGTAAGCTATAAAAAATGTAGTACAAAGTTATCAGAATATTTAGCGTTACTCAATTACACAGACACAGAAAAACTTCTAGAAATTTTGTCATAATGATAACTTATTCCCTCGTAAGTATTTACTACCTAGTAGTAATTATGTATATTATAATTATATTTTACATAGGCTAGATTTAGGTATTAATGTATCAATATGCTTTTTCTCATAGTTGTTATTAGATTATTTTTAAATCACTTTTACAATGCCAAATGTAATTGAAACGTAAAGTGATGGCCTGAAACACAGGTTTGAATAAACCTAGATCGGGCGGGTCGCTAGCTAACATTCTAATTCCAAACGATCATTACTTGCACCTGTATTTAAAAATATATTAGTTTATTATTAGGCACTATTATTGTATAGAATATTTATACTACTATTGGCTATAAGTACACCTTTTGTAAACGTTTTTACTAAATAAAAAAATATTATTATTTATTATTATTTGTTAATGATCTTGAATACTCACTATTTTTAAGGTAGTGAAGAGTTTAATGAAGTTCGATACTTTTTTCACGAACTACCTACTATACGGTTATACCTATACCATTCTACCTCAAAATAAGTGATATCGTAAATACATCGTTTTAAACGAGGAATTTCTATAAAGTAGCGTAAATAGTAAATACTTACGAATGCTGTTCTTGACCCGAGCTTTCAACAAACTAAGCGCATGTATCTCACGTATGTACCCTCTGTGATCTGTCAGATGTCACTGGAATTTGATGTCAATGTGATGTTTAGCATATTTTCAAGAATTTATTTGTGTTTGCCGTTAATTTACTGTTTCGTGATAGGTTGTCGAGGAATTATATAAGTTACAGTGTTTTGTTTTGTTATATGCTATTGTGAGTTTTTTATAGCTTGATTATCTTCACTGTATTTGGTACACTTTTTTTTACACTTTATTTCTCTGAATTTAACTAAGACATCACAACTTTTCGCAACCATTGACAAAACTATTCACTAATCACTTCATCTGGTTTGCGATAAATTCTGCAGCTTATAGAAATAAGGATCTGTCAAAGATCGGGATGGCTCCAGTGGGGAACTGAGGTCAAATACGTATGTAATTCGTTACTTTTGACGTTAGTTACGAATATAAAAATTCAAATTCCAAATACAGTAGCGAAACATTACTAAACGTCTAAGCTTACGACATGGCAATTTGTGATAGGCCTCGTCTTACAAATTATAAGTCTTAAGACGCAGCTATATGCCAGTGTCCTTAATAGGACTCGCCCATCAAGGAGCGCTGTCCCCAATTTGACGCATTATTAATTTATTATACACAAAACAAAAGGTATTTTAATAAAACGCGTATACTAATAGATTAATAATTAAATTATCTTTAAATTGGTGAAGGTTTCAGAAAAATATGCTTGGTAGATTTTGCGCCATTCTCAGTTTTTTATCCACGTTAGACATAACTTTACAAATTAATTTCACTGTGTAATATAAACAGAATCTAAAGTATTCACATATTAAGTTATTGAAAAAATGCTCTTATTAATCATATATTTTTTTCAAATCATTAACACTACTCGTTTAGACGTGATCTTCAGTATAAAATCATTAAAAGTCGGTTATCGTCCCCTTAAGTACAATAGTCTTAAGACATTCCACTGTAACGAGTGTAAGAGCCTGTGCACATAACGTTATACATACAAGACCCTTTCACAATCACAGGTTTTCAGGCCTGAAAATTCTTTACATTATTTTCTGCGTTGGTTTTGATAAAATTCGTGCTAGCCTAAATTTTGCGGGATATCACTACATGGCAAGACTTAGCGTTACCAGGCTCGCCAAGGGGTATCGTGTTACCCAGTAACTGGGTTGTGCAGGTTAGATAGGCAGTCGCTCCTAGCTTTTATGTAACTTCAGGTCTAGGACCTGATGGGATCTTAAATCCAAAACTTCTCACACTTGTTTCATATAGTTCAACCGTGTGTGAAAAAAAATTACACAAGAGGCTTGCAAAAGATCTCCCGGACAAACTGAGCCAGATAAAATAAACCGAATTACAAAAATAATAATTTTGCTGACTGCCTAGAATATGCATGAAAATGTTAACCAATGAAATAACTCGATGTAGTCACTCCATGTAAAATACTGGTATTCAGCATCCGGTTAGAGTGGAAGCTGACCCCAACATAGTTGATAAAAGCTAGGCAGGCAGTGCATTACAAAAGCTATTCAGGCAGTGCATTACAAAAGGCTAGGCAGGCAGTGCATTACAAAAGCTAGGCAGGCAGTGAATTACAAAAGCTAGGCAGGCAGTGCATTACAAAAGCTAGGCAGGCAGTGCATTACAAAAGCTAGGCAGGCAGTGCATTACAAAAGCTAGGCAGGCAGTGCATTACAAAAGCTAGGCAGGCAGTGAATTACAAAAGCTAGGCAGGCAATGCATTACAAAAGCTAGGCAGGCAGTGCATTACAAAAGCTAGGCAGGCAGTGTATTACAAAATCTAGGCAGGCAGTGTATTACAAAAGCTAGTCAGGGAGTACATTACAAAAGGCTAGGCAGGCAGTGCATTACAAAAGCTAGGCAGGCAGTGCATTACAAAAGATTTTTTTTTTTTTTTGGAACGTACTTTCTTACTAGTATTGTCGTTTCGGGTTTCAAATACCTGTGTTTATTAACGTTTATATGCGTTGATAGTGTAACATTAATGTGGTCTAAATCAAATATACATTTTGCGCTTTAGTCCATCATCATCAGTGATAGGAATAGGTAGTGCCTATTTGCCTTAACATCGAAGAACAGAGACGAGAGACTTCCTTAGGACAATTTTTTATCCGGGACATCTGTCCCGAAATTCGGGACAACACTTTTAAATACATTAAAAAAATATTTTATTTGGAATAAGTAATTCTTCTATATTTACTTAAAGTTTGCGACTAGGCATAACATATATAATTTATAACTCCATAATAATAACTTATCCTCTATGGGCTCTAAAGGAAAAATAAAACACATAGAATATTGTTGTAACAAATATATTATGTATAATTACATTATTTTTTAAATATGACGTAATTGAAAAGCATGAAACAAAATGTACAGACGGAAAAAACTTAAGTTATTTATCTATGTCATATTTATTTTACTGACGTTGAGTGATGCAATTTTAACTCAAATCAAAGTACAAATTAACCTTTGAAGTATAACATTTAGGACAATCAGTTTTAATAGTGATCTTGACGCATTAAAATTGCTAAGAATTTGAAAGTCTTTATTTGTGTTACAAATACCATAAAAAATAAAGAACGATTTTAATTTAATACTTTAGAAATATATTTCATTAAGATAAAATACAAATACCGTTTGTTTTTGAAATGATAAATTCGTCCTACTATAGAAAATGCTAAAATTATAAAAATTACCGTTTTATTATTTTAAAGACAAAATGTCTTTTTCTTTTTCAATTATACATTTGAACTTTAGAAATGTCATTAAACGTAGCCGAGAGTGAGCTAGAAAGAAGATATTTACTTCGAAACGTGTACGGCTCCTTATACAAATATTGTGATTTATTAAGATCAACAAGTCATTTACAAAATAATCTCCAAAATAAAAATTTCTAACAATTTTATGGTTGTAACGACTGTGAATGTTATTTATTATGTTTTGTCTAGTCGCAAATTTTAGGTAAATAAAGACGAATTACTTATTCCAAATAACATATTTTTTTAATGTATTTAAAAGTGTTGTCCCGAATTTCGGGACAGATGTCCCGGAAAAAATTTAGTCCTAAGGAAGTCTCCGTTTCTTGTCTCTGTTCTTCGAAGTTTAGGCAAATAGGCACTACCTATTCCTACCACTGATCATCATACATAGACCATTCATAGTCAGGTCTGAATAGACCTTGCTTATTGTCAGTTATATCTATACTACTATTATAGTTAGAGGCAATACTTATTTATAATCACTTTGATTGATACGGCTTTGTCCATAATTTGAGTGATTTTTTGTAATATAGGCGGCATGATATTATTTGATTACTAAAAAAGCAATCAATCAATTGATTAGTTGACCCTATTCTGGACATAAACTTCCTCCCTACAAAATTCTTTCAGTTAGAGTCAAATCTTACTGCTATTGGGGTGCCAATTATTTTAAACAGATAGATGGTAAGCAATCCCCAAGACTAGTATTGATTATAATCTGTTGATTTCCTGATCGAAATACTTAATAACACTTTGTCCAACCCGGGGATAAAGCTCAGGACCCCACATTCTGCAGTCACGCTTCCGACTACCAGACCAACGAAACAGTTAAGTAATCAAATGATACGTTATTCTTAGACGTCGAGTACAATTTGGATTCGACCAGTCTTATTTATTAAATACCAGAAAGGCACATCTTCTTACAAAACCAATTTCTTAAAAACTATTATTTACATAATGAACATCAAACATTTCACTGCGTATCCTCTAACACATCGTGACGTAATGCGACGTACCTCCGCTTCTACTTACCTAATGAGGACCCAAATTAGTTTTTAATATCATCGTTGAACTTGACATTATAATCATTTCATCAATGTGACGTTAATGAATGATGAATACGCAGAAGTGGTAATCGTTTAGTGGCAAAGTGTACGTTGTGGTTTGTGGTTCAAGGGTTCAAGTCACTGTTTAACTGTTTTTGCATATATACCTTCGTGGTTTTTCGCAGCGCCCGCTACTGTACTGCTGCGGCAAAAATGCTAATAAGTACGATAGATTCGTTGCTCTGGAAGGCCTCCTACAAGGTGGACCGATGACCCTGTGAAGGCTGCAGGAATCCGCTGGATGCGGGAGGCACAAAACAAGTCGAAGTGGCGGTGCTTGGAGGATGCCTATGTCCAGCAGTAGATGGCTTTCGGCTGAAATGATGATGACGATAGATTCAGACTCATTAATCGTACATCATGCAGTTTTATGAAAATATGTTTTATGGCTAGTACAGCCGTTTTAATGAGTATTAAAATTGTGTAGCATTGAATAGTACAAGCATATTTTTAGAAGGGACATCTATTAGGAATGTAGCGGCATGAACATCGCCACATGCGAACTACGCGTCACACTGACGTCACGCAAAATCCTGCATCGCGCAAGCAGAGTTTACCGCGCAACTAGCATATATACAACATCCCGACATCAACCGTCGGGCAGTTGCTCACCAGACACCACACCCGTCTGGTCGGAGGATCCTCACTGTTCTATGGAGGATGAGTGAATTTTACACCTCGTTCCTCATGCCTCTAAAGGAAGTTGTAGGTTTAATTTTAGTTTGCAATGCCACCCCGTGTCCTATTTTGGTGCGAACTATTTACAGCTACCAAAAGATGTACAATATCTTAAAATTTTATTATTCAGAGGGGCTCATGGCTAAATGATAACAGCCACACAGGTCGATCGCTATCACTACCATCACATATCGAGACCCCTCCTTGCCTCAGAAAGCACGTTAAGTTGTTGGTCCCGTTGGATCTTTGACAGTCGTTATAGGTAGTCAGAAGCTCGAAAGTCTGACAACCAGTCTTACCAAGGGGTATCGTGTTTCCCAGTAACTGGGTTGTGGAGGTCAAATAGGCATTCGCTCTCTGTAAAATGCTGATATTCAGCTGCATCCGGTCAGACTGGAAGCTGACCCCAAAAAAGGCTAGGCAGGAAAAAGCTAGGCAGGAAAAAGCTAAGCAGGAAAAGGCTAGGCAGGAAAAGGCTAGGCAGATAAGACCGCCCATTGTGTAACCCTATGTAAAATTTTAACATTTTTATTTGTAACTTTTATGGTGTACATAATAAAGAGTATTCTATTCTATTCTATTCTATTGATTTTGATGTTAACATTGTATCGCTCAACTTATCATTCAATCATCTCAGCCCATGGTTCAACAATCAGTAGCGCACAAATCAAGACATAATTCTAATAACTGCTGATGGCTCTAACGTAATAAGAATATAACATGTTGTTTATCTTGCTCACACTAACCGATTAAGGTTAATTGAGGTCGCATTAATTATTTGTATTTACATATGTCATGTACTACACTAAATAAACTACTCTGAACTGAGTTAACAACAAAACAACAAACAAGTACCCAATAACATGTACATTTTAATGTTTTTCCAGCATATAGGTAAATACCTTGTAATGTACCGTCTGGAGCCAAACGTAAAGAATAGCACCATCCCATTTCTTCTCATGGGTGTCATAAAGGGCGACTAAGGGACGTACTAGAGAATTGGCAGCAGCGTTCTCTATGCATTTTAACACCATACTGCGATCGCTAACGTGTCTGCCAAGCGTGGCGATTATGGCAAACCGATTACCCGTTGGGGTAGGCCTATGTCCAGCAGTGGACGTTTTTCGGCTGAAATGATGATAATGATGATGAGAGGTATAGAATAAACGTTAGTTGGAGAGGGATTCGGTAGCTTTGTATCCGGTGCCTAATCATTCTAAGAATATAATATTTTGTTACCTATGCATCGGTTTATGACGTTCAGTTTTCCTTTATCAAAAGCAGTGCTGTTTTCGGTTAAATTATAAAAGTAGGCTCACAAATTTTGACATTTTAAGAGGTTACAACACATCGATGTAACTTTATAAACCCACTAGCTTTTGCCCGTGGCTTTGCCCGCGTGGATGTCGGAAACATATTCCACGGGATCGTACCGGGATTAAAAGTACCCTATAATGTTAATTCAGGTTATAAACTATCTGCATACCAAACATTCAAATCCTTTCAGCCATTATTACGCCAATCTGCAACATACATCCAGACACTTAAATAAAAAATCTACGTTACTATTTTATTATAAGTATAGACTATAATATGCGTTGTGTTTACGAAATTATAACCTAATTAATAATCGGTAAATTTTGATTAGCATTACCATATTCCTCCAAAACTATGACTGATTATTCAATAAACATAAATCGCGTCAAAGTTAATCCGACCCAAACCGTGTCACCATTTAAAACAATGGGCGTAACTCTTACATAAAGCCTACCTTTGATTTATTAGTTAAAGTTAATTAATTATTAGCCCACACCTATTTGTTATTGCATCAATATTTATGGAGAAGACTTTGACATCGGTCAAACGTGGCGCCTAGAAATTAAAAATAATAAAAATAAAATAAACTTTATTTCCAGCATCGCAATAACGGGTTATTCCCTGAGTACCCCGATCCCCGAGGCCCCCGTCCCGGAGGACCCCGATTAATTTTTATCTTGATAAACTCAATTAAAAGTTAGTTTAGCTTAAAAGTACCGTCAGCAGATGATATGTTAAATAAAATTTATTACTAACTAAAATGATAATAAGTACGTAACTTTAAGGATCTGGAAAAAATGATAAAGTCTTGCTTGGTTAAGGTAAATATTATAATTAGAGAATACAATATAGAGTCTGAGAATATAGAGTAGAGAGATTGTATTCTCTAATTATAATATTTTCAATCACAGGTACTAATTATTATCACAATAGTTCATTTTTCAGTACAGAAAATTGAAATACCTACTCTACGTGAAATATTAACATAATTTAAAAAATACGCAAAAACAGTCTCACCTTCAGGAATTATTTATTATTATGTAACATAGTAAATAGTTAACTCTAAAATAATCTTTTAACACGCAAAATCAGTTTCAATTTCATAATTTTTTTTACAATACCGAAAATCGAAAATACTTTTAAAAATTGATTATTAGGTAACTTTAAAGTCTCAAAACATCCAAACTACAACTATCAAAATAATCAAAATTATTAATAACTAATAACATTTTTAAAAACGTAAGTTTTGATTCCATGCCTGTACTAAATTAGTGCTCCTGTCATTTAAGAACTTTTTATGTCGACCGTACAAGTTGAAAACAATAGAAAAAAGAAAAAAAAAGAAATGTAATCATATTTATCGTATTCGGGGTCCTCCGGGACGAGGGCCTCGGGGTTCGGGGTACTCAGGGAATAACCCGCAATAACAACCATAAGAATAACAAATACTTATAAAGAAAAATTGACGTTGAAAGCTGTGGCAGAATAACATAGAGCCTGTGTAGGTAATAATAATATTTTAAGAGTTACTTATAGATTGTATTAGTGTCATGGGTTCGTTTTTTAGGGTTCCGTACCCAAAGGGTAAAACGGAAACCCTAGTACTAAGGCTCCGCCGTCTGTCTGTCTGTCTGTCCGTCTGTCTGTCCGTCTGTCACCAGGCTATCTCATGAACCGTGATTGCTAGAAAGTTGAAATTTTCACAGATGATGTATTTCTGTTGCCGCTATAACAACAAATACTAAAAAATAGAATAAAATAAATATTTAAGGGGCTCCCATACAACAAACGTGATTTTTTTTGCTCGTTTTTGCTCTATGTTGATAACGGCAACAGTTAGACGCTTGAAATATTCACAGAATATGTAGAAATATATTGACTTTAAAAATAAATAATTAAATTAAAATAAAACAAATATTTACGGGGGGCTCCCATACAACAAACGTGTTTTTTTGCCATTTTTATAGATAATGGTACGGAACCCTTCGTGCGCGAGTCCGACTCGCACCTGGCCGGTTTTTTTATTAAGAAACCTATTAATAACAAAACGAAATTAAAATAAGTTTGACAAGTGCCAGATTTTTGTTTTAGACCTCGAAATATTTAAAATAAATTTTATATCCATTATTTATAATGGTCTTTTTCTTTGTTTCTAATACATTGACGCTTTCCGAGGAGAATAAACTCAAAAGAAAACTATTATTATGGGCTTTCGTAAGAAAGGCCGAACTGACCAAGTTGTCGAGTCAGATATCTTAGTCGTTGAGCTATACAACGTGTTTTTTTTGATATCCCATAACTCTAGGGTGTGATTGAGGCCATATCAAAGAATCAACTGGCATATGAGTTATGTTCCAATCCTTCGTTATTTTTTTTTTTCATTTTTCATACAAAATAATTCGGCAAAGTCACGATTATTAATGTAAAACACCCTTACGTGAAATATGACAACGTCGCATTTTCTTTCGTCCCTTCACTAGCTGCCGCCGGGAAGCCCCGATACCAACATACCTACATATTTTATTTTACTATTTATTTTACTACACTACTGCGAAGTTTGGCAACCTCGCAAAAGTAAAGATTCGTCATACTGGTGACAATTTTTGACCTAATTTAATTATGATTGATGATATCTCCGAAACGATGCATTTTTGGACCACCTATTCTAGGAGTTTTAGTATTATTTTTACCTACAGAATATAACCCTGCAGTTATGGGATATCAAAAAAAACAGGTTGTATAGTACTGCTGCTAATCTATTTAAACTATAGGATAATTATTCTGCCTGTATTGCATTATTCTCGCGCAGCTCTTTCAACACAGCTAAACATGCCCTTACAAATTTTTACGACAAAGTGTTGGACCAAACATTTCATCAATGTATTGGGTTGACAGTTTGTTTGTCCGTCACCTAGTACCACTATTAGAACCGGTTCTAGCTTGACCCAGCGTAGGAAATCAGCCAATTAACGTAACTCTAGGTTTTCTTAATGAGTTATGTGGTAGGGACAGGCCACCGAACGTCCATACCGCTACGACATAAATTGGCAGTCAATGTCAAATTGGTATCATGTACGTGTGTAACCAAAATTGAGATGAAGTTTACTTGTAGTAAAGTCAACCACTTTACTACAAGTAAACTTCATCTCAATTTTGGTTTGAAAACTTCCACGAAACCGATTAAGGAAAGTGGATACACACAATTAGATTTGATTGGTTCAAAAAAGTTAAAAACTAAAACCCGACAACGACAAAATCGCCAACTAAATAGGTATAAACAAGACATCGATGCCGTTTTGACAATGACAATTAATTAAAAATAAAATCGGTTTTGTTAAAGCTGGAGTCACACGTCAATAAATGAAATCTTACAGATTACGTGTGACTACACGGCTATACGAACACCGATTATATATTATTTATTTCAATTATTTTGGGCTTTTGGGGTGTTTAATGTGTACGTAATTGTTTTATTCTTGATTGAGGTTTAAATTAAAAATGTATGGTATGCATAACCAATATAATATATGTTTATAAAGTACTATTAAAGACCTTTAATTTGATATCAAACACGATAATTTTTTTTTGGTTACTCTTTACGTCTGTTATAAGCCACCATGGTGGATTTTTTTGTGACGTCATACAGCTTATAACCTGCGGAACAACATGACGCTTACAACGTTTGTCGAAATACGATAAGTACCTTATGACTTATGAAGAAACAGATGAACTACATACAAACTTACATATATACATAGCCTGGTATAATTATAACCATCTTTGGCTTTGCCGTAGTCGGGTAAAAGAGTTTTATTATTCTGGATTTTCGTAACAATTTTTGATTTATCAAGTTTTAACATATTACTAGAAAATTGTTTTTTTGTGAGCAGTAGACTAAGATCTCAACAAAATCTAGACATAATAGTATCATCTTACTTGCCTATTCAGGTATTATTAATTGCTGATTTTTCTGTACCAGCCTTTGCCCAATTATGTATATTATATTCATGTCACAATTTAGTCTGAGTTTTAATAGTCCTTTGGTAGTTTTACCATAGAAAGTTATACAGAAGTTTCGAAAATTGGTGATTTCATTGATTTCTGAATGTGGTTTTTTCTAATTTCCACTTAGCCACCTTGTATTTTTTCCATTTGCGCCGCCATATTGGAAAAATGGCGCCCGAAAACGATAATTTTTTGACAATAAAGGCCTGCGCAGACGAGGGACTTTTGTCCGCGGTCAATTTGGAATCGTAAGGAAATCTAACGCGCACGTAGACAAAGTGCCGATAGGATTTCTATACGATTCCAAATTGTCCGCGGTCAAAAGTCCCTCGTCTGCGCAAGACTCCTTTCAGACTCATTTGAAATGGCGGGCGGCGCGAGCGGCGACCATACGAAGTGGCAAAGTGAAAATTCAAAAAGAGCAGACTGTGAGCGATGGGTAGCTCACCGTCCAATAAGGACCAGGCCCGGGTCTACCGCGCGTTGTATTCCACGCGCGCCTCAAAGAATTGTCAGCACCAACTGACGGCCAATGCCTGCCAGGGTTTCGAATTTGTCCGAAAGGGATATCGTGGCCCTGACACACAGGCAAATGAAGGAATACGGGTGGGTTTTAGTCAGTAAAAGTCTGACACGCCCTCCCGCTCCGCCCAGAGCGGGAAAAATTATTTGTTAATTTCCCACCCAAAAAAAAAAATATAGTGGTCAGTCTCTTTTAACGTTCAGGCATAATCTTGGTCAGATCATGTCAGGACCACGTAGATTAGTATCTGAAATTGTCTTTTGAGAAAAGAACCATGGTGCATCTGAAAACGACCATCGACTCGAATAAAAAAGTAGAACCTATTTAACGAAAAATAGTAATCAAAGTTTCACCTACTCTAATATCAAGCTAAACTTGTTTTTTTTATTCTACCTTCCGATCTGCGTGGGTAGACAAATAGGTGACAAAATCGGTTTTATTGTCAACCGGTCACCAAAACTTTTAAATAATTTATTATTCAATTCAACATAAAAAAAGATAAAAACGTTAAAATGAATCCGTTATTAAGTCAGTAATCCAATTCGGATTCGTATTAGCAAGTTATAATGTCCAAAGATTCATAGATTATTATTAGCATGTGATATTAATACACAGAATATTACACACACACAGAGTATTAGTCTTCTTTTTGACAGAAGGTAAGTTTTGTCTCTGTATGTCAACACTTGGTAGAGAGATTAGCGATGGTACTAGTGTGTGAGGAAAACGATCCCGCCAACTTTACAATACACAAGATAAGGAAGTGAAAGGGAATGGGTGCGTGTGCGGGTGGGGAGGGGGTGTAGCGAAAGTGTGAATATTTTCCTCCTTGAGACCACACAGATCTGAATAGAATATTCACATGAACAGTAATCCACGACACACAATATTGGGTTTTCTAGTACCTAAATAATTATCTCATTCCATCAAATGCACCAGACCTATCAGTGTTCCGGTTAAAATAGACGGAATCGTAGCAAAAAGCTAGACTAATAAAAATCGTTTGGAAATAGACTAATATTTGTAGTTTGACATTTGTGATCCAAACGCCTTCGCATCTTCGTTTGTTTTCATTTGCGGTTGACGATTTCAAGACGTTTTAGACGAATTCCATACGACGATCTCACGACTCTGCTTAAAAATAAGCATCGACTTTCTTCTGTTTTGATGTCGGGAATCAAAGAGGTTGTCATTACTGAATCGCATTTTTGCTCTATTTAAGTTAAGGTTCTTCAGAAATGACGGCTTTTTGACAATTCTACAATAGGTTTCTGTTATTTGTAAACTATCTGTAGGTTCATCTACCGAACCATACTACTATGTATACTATACTCCATATTCTTAGCTTTCATGAGGATTTCAAAGACAAGCGCATGCTCGCTCGTGCAATCTTAAATTAGGCATCTGTTTACTTCTTGTAGTAAGGGTATATAGAGGTATGGAGAACAGAGTGTAAAGTACATTCATCCTCCATAGAAAAGGGATGATCCTCCGATCAGACGGGTGTTGTGTCTGGTGGGCAACTGCCCGACGACGACGGTTGATGTCGGGATGTTGTATATGTATGCTAGTTGAGCGGTAAACTCTGTTTGCGCGATGCAGGATTTTGTGTGACGTCAGCGTGATGCGTAGTTTACATGTGGCGATGTAGATGTCGCCACAGGTATAAAATTGAATTCCTGTTTTTTTTTAAGTCCGTAAATCGTTACGTTACATATAAAAGTCTTAATTTTCTCACACCTATGCATGTGTGGTTTATTTTAAATTCAGGGCCGTCCACTGCTATAAAGTTTTAAATGATAATTAGCATAGAGTATTATGTGCGCATCATTTCGATATTATGTTTGTTGAGTCCATTACGATAGGAAATAGATTGAGGAACTTTTAATGGCATTTCCTTGACGTTTGTATTGTCATTGACGAGTATGTATCTCACGTGTTTTTTGGAACAAACTAATTATGCTCCAATAAACTTTAAAAACGGGTTTTCCGCCGGCCTTCAGGACTTCGGCCGTAATTCCGTCATCACCCGGCGCCTTGTTGTTTTTGAGCTGCTTCAGAGCCATCCTGATCTCGTAGAAGCTGACGTCCGGGATGTGTTCGGTGTAGTTTCGGGTCAAGCTAGCTCTTGGGTAATTTACCAGATTCGTAACGGGGTTACTTGTTGACGTGTATAACTGTCCATAGAACCTCTCGATCCCTCTCAACACCTCAGGTTTCACGGATACGATCCAGCTATCATCGGTCCTCAGTTTCGTAAGCTGGTTCTGCCCAATAGACAGACATCTTGCAAATGTGTGCTATTTAGATGCTTTTATTGTTTCAATCTGATATTTTCAATACCGGTTTAGAAACCAGAAATATGGGTACCATATTGGCTACCTACTTATTTCTAGTATCTGCACACACCCGTGGTTTGAAGGCAATATAACTAATATAACACTATTGTAGTGACTTCTTATGTTACAAAATGGTTGCCTGGGTTTAATTACGTTGGGATCGCTTTTTTTAATGTGGTAGTAAAAGGATGTGTAAGAGGGTGTGGCAAAAGAAGCATGAAAGTAGAATAAATGCTGTGGAAATGCGTTCCATGCGTGACTATGAATGATAGGCTGAATAATGAGGTGATAAGGCAACGGTGCAGTTTAAAAGAAGATGTAGTGACAAAGATTGAAAAGAGTATGCTTAGATGGTTTGGTCATGTGGAGAGGATGATTGAAAGGCGACTAACAAAAGGTATTTATAAAGCAAAGGTGAGTGGAACCGCCGGGAGGGGACGCCCTAGAAGGACATATAGTGACCAAATTGGTGATGTTCTTCAGAAAGGTCAGGTACGTAGTACTCGCAACTAGCGTGTGTGTATGACTAGATGTATGAACGTAGGCGAAGCAAAAGGTGTATGTAAGGGGCGTAGCAAGTGGCGTTCTATAGTTTCTGCCTACCCCCATGGGAAGAAGGCGTGAGTTTATGTATGTATGTATGTACTTCTTTTGTTACAAAATGCTTGCCTGGCTTCGGTCAATAATAGCACTTGCTTGGGCTCAATTACGTTGGGATCGCTTTTTATAATGTGGTAGTAAAAGGAACTGTGAAAAAAAGTATTTGTTAAATTGATACTTGGTGTTATAAAATAAAATGGTTAAAGGCCTACCTTCAACGATAATCAGCAGACAACCTATTACCATAATAACGAGCAATCAATTATTATAATTTTTCCAATAAATTGCTTTTTAAATTATTAATTTATCATCTATCTTGTCCTTGTTTGCCGTTTTGGTAGCAATCAATCACATAATAAAATCAATAATTGCATTTTTATTGCGTGTAAATAAGATTACACATGTCGTATGAATGCGGTAGGTATTATAAAAATAATAATTCAGTCACATTTGTTGGTAGGTCATCCATGTTTGATCAAGCCTATGTAGTTTTAAAAATGTTATACTTAGATGTTATAAACATATAAATAAATAAGTATGTATTTTCGTCATCCTAACATTTTGTAAAATAACTTTGTAGGATGTTCTTGGATAAGATTAACATGAGATACTTATCTCAGTTTGTCGCTTGGTCAATCACGGCCCACTGTCACAGAGATAAATTAATAGGTTGTTTATTATGTCGTATTTATGTTCTGGTACGTAGTAGGTTCATATATGAAGGCGATGGGAATGGACTGTATGTATTTGTTTGTGGTTGGTGGAATGAAATAAAACTAAAGCTTTGTGTGATAAAAGGATTTTAGTGGAAAATATGAAAAATATAACAAAATATTGGAAACGCAAACCTTTGACAGATGCAAGAAAAAAATAAAAGAACAATATTCATAAAAAATATAAAAAAAACTATTAAAAAGTTTACCAAGGAGACCAAGGAGTTTGCAAAAATATCCTTAAACAAAGAGTTAGGGCTAGGTGACATGACATAGCACTAACTCTTTGTCACAGCTTTTATCCGGCATTTCCTGCAGAATTGATTCTTAAATATTGATGCCTGATGCATCAATATAGAAATAAGCAGTACTTTATACTGAAATTATTATTATATCATATCGCTCTGTATTTCACTGTGTGTACATAAATAATAAAATAAATATTTAGGAAGCAATTCTAGAAGAACGAGTGTGTGTGAGTCTGTAGCAAGCAGCATAAAATACACCTTTTGCGCATATATTGATGTTTTACTTATACCTCTAAATCCGATAGTAAGCACAATAAGACTTTGTGAACAAAAGTCAAATTCAAACAATATATGATAATTATATAGTTTAATAGTTAGTTTATTTTACGAGTTTGCATTTTACGAGTCAAAAAGCTGACACCTGTGAAGAGAATGGTGTGACTTGATACGCTCATGACCTCTTGAACTTATGTTTATCGAAGAAGGGCAAAATATTTGACACCTTTTTAAGTCAATCTATTTAAGAGGTCAGATCCTTCTATCTACATAACTATACGAGAATGTTAGCTCATGCAGTGGTAATCCACCGTAGGCGCGGGCTTGCGGACGGTGAGCGATGGGTAGTTCACCGTCCGATAAGGACCAGGCCCGGGTCAACGGCGCGTTGTATTCCACGCGCGCCTCAAAGAGTTGTCAGCAGCAACTGACGGGGTCCGTTAGGGCCAATGCTTGCCAGGGTTGCGAGTTTGTCCGAAAGGGATACCGTGGCCCTGGCACACAGGCAAATGAAGGAATACGGGTGGGTTTTAGTAAGTAAAAGTCTGACACGCCCTCCCGCTCCGCCCAGAGCGGGAGAAGTTATTTGATAATTTCCCACCAAAAAAAAAAAAAATGCAGTGGTAATAACATTTAGCCAGTCAGCAGATTGGTAGTACGGCTGACTAGCGAGGGTATGCTGGGTACGCCAGATGCCATTTAAGTATAAATACACATAACATCACGCCTTGTTTCCCCGATGGGTCGGGCAGGGGTTTACTCGTAGTACACCCATATTGAGCCATAACTGGCTCAATATGGGTGTACTACGAGTAAACCCCTGCCCGACCCATCGTTAATTCGCATGTGATAGGGGGCGAGCCTATTCGCATCAACCGGGCACAAATCCAGGAGGCTGCTACTGAGCAATTCCAGATAAAAAAAACCAATATCACTTTGCCCGACCCAGAAATTGAACCCAAGACCTCATGCTTTATTGGTCATTATTAGTCAACAACATGATAATGATGATACATGTAACAGACAGCCGTGTGGTGCTAGACGTAAAGAATAGCACCACCCTATTTCTCAGTCGTCGTAAAAGGCGACTAGAAAATGGGCAGCAGCGTTCTCTATCAAATATGCATTTTAACACCATACTGCGATCGCCATGAATTAATATGACAGTCCACTCTGTCTGCTATCATTTTCACAACCCAGTTAGGGTTGGCCACGACTCGTGCCACTATTGATGTCGTATAGTCTCCCACCCCACTTGCTAGAGGAGAAGTTGTGTAGACTGAGGGTTCCAGTTTACACTACCTACCTTAATCAGGTGGCTCAAGGTCCTTTTTAGCTTCCTAATGGTTTTTTACCCAATTTTCATGTTCCCGTGAAATACTCGTTAAAAGGGATCAGTAGGTATGGCTTCTGTAAATAAATTGAGTTGGCTGAATTGGGTTGTTGGTTGCTTGGATTGGTGGTTGGTTGGGTTGGGTTGGGGTTGGTTGGGGTTATGGCTATGAATTACAGGTAATAAAATAATCTTATTTATAGTAATAGACTGCAATTGATTAATATTAATAAATCAATTAGTACTAAAATATTTCATCATTTTAGCAACTGTTTTAGTAATGTGACACAAATGAAGGTTTATTCATATAATAAAATACCTTAAAAGATCATAATATTCAATTATAAGCTTATTTTAGTATCCAGTTTAATTATTGGAACCCCAATGCGTATGCTAAGCATACGCATTGGGGTTCAAGACTTACTACAACTAAAGGAAGACAGCTCTTAAGTGCAGTTAAAGAAACACATTGTGAAGTAATGAGTACAGGCAAACCTACATATTGGCCCACTGACCACCAGAAAATACCGGATCTTATAGATTTTTTCATCTGCAAAAATATATCCACCAATTACATCAGTTTGGAGGAAAGTTTTACTATGAACTCTGACCATTCTCCGATTATACTAATGCTAAGTCAAAAAATCCTATTAAAAGAAAGCCACTTAACCTTGGTTAATAAGTCCACAGATTGGGACAGTTTTGCTCTTGATCTAGATAATATTATCGACCTTAAAACTCCGATAAAATCGCAAGATCAGCTTGACTCAGAAGTAAACAAATTTATTATTAATATTCAACAATGTGCGTGGAGCAATACACCTCAGCTAAAACGCAAATATAAGGGATTTATCCATCCTAAAGAAATTGTGGATTTACTATCAGAGAAAAGAAAACAAAGGAAGTTGTGGCAGCAAACAAGGTTCTCGCGTCATAAAACAACACTAAATAACCTAACTAAACGACTAAAGAGAAAAATTCTACAATTTGAGGATGAATCTCTGAATACCAACCTTCTTCAGCTTACCAATGACAAATCAACGGATTACTCACTTTGGAAAGCAACGAGAAATCTAAAAAGGCAGATTATACAAATACCGCCCATCAGAGATAGCAACGGAAAATGGGCTATAAGCAATGACCAAAAGGCGGTCCGATTTGCTCAACATTTAGAAGAAACCTTTCAACCCAACGAAAGCTCTGTAGAAATACATGAGAGTGTAAATTTATCACAAAACCAAAGAATCAAGCTTGTGACTCCTAAGGAAGTAATGAGAGAAATTCAAAACAACATTAGCTCAAAAAAGTCTCCCGGTTACGACCTCATCACAGGGGAAATTCTAAAACGCCTCCCACGCAAAGCCATAGTAAAGCTGACCAAACTAATAAATGCTTCATTTATCTTAAAATATGTACCTGAGCCATGGAAGGTTGCTGAAGTCATTATGATTGCGAAGCCTGGGAAACCTCCCCACGAAGCATCATCATACAGACCCATTTCTCTGTTACCCGTACTATCAAAGTTATTTGAAAAACTGTTATTAAAACGGATAAAACCAGTAATAGAAGATAAAAACCTAGTTCCAGATCACCAGTTTGGCTTCAGAGAAAAACACTCAACGTTAGACCAGGTACATAGAATAACTAATGTTATTGAAAAAACGCTAGAAAATAAAGAAGTCTGTGCTACCGTGTTCTTAGACGTCGCGCAAGCTTTTGACAAAGTTTGGCATGAGGGTCTCATATTTAAGCTCAGACGCATGCTACCAGAATTTGTAGATATCCTAGAGTCGTATTTAACTAAAAGAATGTTTAGAATACGCCAAGAGGACGCATATTCCGAGCTAAAAACCATAAAAGCTGGGGTGCCTCAAGGAAGTGTGCTTGGCCCAATTTTGTACTTGTTATACACTTGTGACATCCCAGAGCTGGAAAACAGCACCATAGCGACCTTTGCAGATGATACTGCTATTATGGCCACCGGATCAAGCCACAGAGAAGCGGTAGAGAAAGTTCAACTAGCTGTGAACAAAGTTTACGACTGGACACAAAAGTGGAAGATCAATCTGAATGAGTCAAAATCAGTTCACATTAACTTCACAAACAAACACAGTGACTACCACCCACTCTACATAAATGGTATGCAAATACCTTATGCTAATACAGCCAAATACCTTGGCATAACTCTCGACGCCAAGCTGCGTTGGAAAGCCCATATCAAAAAGAAAAAACAGGAACTCGATATTCGTTATAAACGTTTGCATTGGTTACTGGGAAGGAAATCCTGTTTATCAATACATAATAAGCTGATAATATACAAGCATATTCTGATGCCAATTTGGACGTATGGTATCCAACTTTGGGGCTGTACTAAGCCAACCAACGTCAAAATAATTCAACAGTTCCAAAATAAAGTACTCAGGGCTGCTGTAAATGCACCCTGGTACATAAGAAACGATGACCTCCACCGTGACCTCGACATGGAATTCGTCACCACCATCACACAAAAATTTGCTGAAGCCCACGAACACAGACTCCATCGACACGTGAATGTTGAGGCAATCCAGCTGTTAGACAACACAGGCATAGTGCGTAGACTAAAGAGAACTAAACCATTTGAATTAGTGTAGTGTAAGTGAATCAATAATAGTAACAATGTTGTGCTATTTATATAACACATGAACAAAGTGTTTTATCAATTTTACCAGACTCTAAGGAAGTGTTACGAACGTGTGTAAAAGTGCATACTTAATTATGGACACTATTCTTAGCATTAACATAATTTATAACGTAGCATAATAAGTTAGATTTAAATTGTTTATTAGTCTTCTTAGGCTAGATTGCAATTAACTAGTAAGAACTTGGTTCTTACTAATAAGGAAAAAAAAAAAAAAAAAAAGTTTAATTATTGATTTCAATAAAACAACCCAAATTACAAATTAACCTTTACAATCAAATACTCATTACTTTTATGAACTAAAGTACCTACAAATTTACACACCTACCTACAAGTCATTACTAAATAGATAATTACCACATTATTTCATGTCTGAAATGAATGATGCTAGTATGTCGTGTACGATATGGTGTATAATAAATAAAGCGTAATAAAAACAAACAATAGTTCGGTGACTTACACGTAATAAGTTCAATATTAGATAACACATACGAAATAATAGTATGTAAGGGGACCGTTATATAAATAATTAAATGTAGCAGACAACAGTATCAAAATGACTTAAGTCACAATAAAATTTTGACAGAAAATGGTTTCAAAGTACTTGTAATTTAAGTATTAAACTCGTCAAAAAATAATAGGCCCGTTTAGACATTTAACTTGAATCGATTTATCGAGTTACGAGTCGTATGGTTACCTCATGTCAAAACATGTTCATGTCAAAACAGACCTATTATTTTTGGACATATAGTTGTCCAAAAATAATAGGTCCGTTTCATATCCGTGGCATATCACAACACTTGAGTTGTTTAATTTTGTCCTTAAAAATGGATATATTATTGTGATGGAATTGCAAAAAAATCTCGTTGTATAAACTAAAATGACATTACAGGAGGTAGGGTCTCCTGCCAGGGTTACGAGTCTGTCCGAAAGGGATATCGTGGCCCTGGCACACAGGCATTTGAAGGAACACGGTGGGTTTTAGTCAGTAAAAGTCTGACACGCCCTCCCGCATATATTTTAAAGATAAATACTTTAATCTTACTTCAATATTATCTACTCTAGATTACCACGAAGCCCTATGTGCAAGTCTTAAAGAACAATTAACGATCTGAACGACGCCTCCGACGTCACACACCTACTGGGCACAAACAGTATTAATAACATCGATGTACTGTCGAAATGAAACGAAGAAGAGAATACCTACTTCTAGGCAAGCGAGCACCATCATCGACGGCATCATCGCTTACCATCAGGTGAAATTCGTTCACAATGGAGCTATAAAAAATATCGGTAATTATAACATGGACCTAAGTAGCTCAGCCTGGCACTCATCCAATAGGTAACCTTAGAAAAACTATGTATGTCGTGAATGTCACAGCATAACGACATCCATAACTGCTATAATTATAATTATAATTATTTTATTTACATTGCTTATTGCATCCAACGTGCGTCCGCATAATACCTATACCGGCTTGGCCTAGATGAGTTAACTTTTGCTTCGGGAAGTACCTGTGTCGCATAAACAGGGAGCCGGACGCCGGGTGTCACCACTGCGTCGACTGCCGGGAGGACACGGCGCGGCATACGCTGGCAGAGTGTGCCGCTTGGGAGGAGCCACGCCCGCCTTGCCCTCATCTCAGGAGTAGGCAGTGACCTATCGCTGCCGGCCGTGGTCGAGTCGATGGTCGGCAGTGAGGAGTCCTGGGACGCGGTGGTGTCCTTCTGCGAAACAGTCATGTCGAAGAAGGAGGCTGCGGAAAGGGAGCGGGAGATCCCGTCCGCTCACCCGGCCCGCAGCAGGCGCACTGGGCATTGGCAGAGGGCAGATAATGCCCTCTTCCGGCCCCCCTAAATGGGTCCAGGGACGGCGGACTTGGGGACCTCCGCCGCCCCTTATCACACTGGACCCAAAGGTGGCGGCGCGTAGTGTTCCACGCGCGCCCCTTTCAGACGTCGCGGGGGGGGGTCAAACACCTCACACCCCTACCCCCCAGACTTGAGGTGACCTGCAGAGGCGGGCCGACACTAGCCGGGGATTGCGGAAGTAATAATAGATCCCAAGATCCCCGGTGCAAGTGTAGGAAGGAAACTCTGGGGTGGTTTTTAGGCAGTAAGAGTCTGACAGACCCCTCCGCCCGCCCCAGGGCGGAGGACATCCATGAAGATTTTCCACCCCGTGAAAAAAAAAAAAAGAAAAAAAAGATGAGTTAACTTTGCAGTAAGGGCTACCGATTAAAATAGTCGAGCCATAACACCATCTTGTTCTGTCAACAAGTCTGAATGAGAATAGACTGTGTTGAAAAGCATTATTATGATAACAGAGTGTGCCGTAGTGCAACAGTAAGACTAAATAATGTTGGCTGTTGGATTCTGACCCCTCGAGTCCACAGCTATAGTGATGGATTAATTAGCATTCGCATTCATTGTTAGCGTGTGAATGATC
This sequence comes from Tiliacea aurago, assembly GCA_948098905.1. Classification (NCBI taxonomy): domain Eukaryota; kingdom Metazoa; phylum Arthropoda; class Insecta; order Lepidoptera; family Noctuidae; genus Tiliacea; species Tiliacea aurago. The sequence goes on along the minus strand of OX402580.1, from coordinate 1,473,871 downwards.
ATTTAGCATTTACCAAATTAAATGTAGTCGCAAAATTCTGTGAAATGCGAAGCGATGTACTTTTCTAAATAGTCAGAGCGTCGCGCAATCACGCATGCGCGTGCAGCGCGGTAGCGTGGTGTGCTATAAATATATTTAATTATCGGCGAGTCGGCGAGTTAACTAAACGCGAACGCGATTTTTAATTCGTTTAATAACAAAAGTGACAGACTTCATTATTATCAATTGGGTATGTAAAGTAAAAATTAACCTATGCTAATTCCAAAATCATTTCGAGATTTTAAGCTTCTAAGACTTATTTTTCTATTAATAGGTCTTAAAATTATAAGATCGTATTTATTTTCACAAAAATACTTAAAATCACTTGACTTTTATTTGACCTCTAAATGCCGTCACAAAGCAGCCTGAATTGGAAACTTTCATTGCCTCTTGTAATTGAGTTGTTCTTTATGTGTCAAGTGTCATGTCAACGTCAAATTTACATGAAGCACATAATACTATTCGATAAATACGTAAATAGTGTAGTTTTTCACCAGCGGCGGACAGTACAAGTCGAATCACATCGATGTATCCCCTCAGGCAAACTTAACTTACGTTAAAATGATCTTCACAATAAAACAGACGCCGCCCAGACTTGTACTCAACATTTACTTCCTCGCACCATTTCCTTTTTTTAGTGTGATTTTCTTTTACTAACAATCAATTTGTGTCGGCTATTTGTTGTGGTGTTTCTTATACTTGACGGTATGAAGCACTTAGCAGAAGTAGTCTTTGAATCCATTCCTTTTATTAAGCCATATCTTTAAACTAAAGTACGGAAATCGCTAAAGTATGAAATGTAAACAAATTATTTGTCAAATTTGACAGTTTGACTTTACTGAATTTTGGTTTTAAATAAGTGTTAAACGTGGCAAAGATCCTAAGCTATTCAGTTCTACTAGTGACGTCAGTACGAACAATACTTTAAAAAAATATATAAAAATAACTACAGCTTGTAAAAACAAAAAGACGAAATTATGTGTTTCAAATACTCTTATCATTAAAATAAAAATATAAAAAACATACCTGAAAAATACTTTACATACCTAATTATCGTCATTAGCAAATAGCATAGAAATAGCAATTAACACGCTAAGACTTAAGAGTTCACATGCTAATGAAATTAATTAGAGTGATATAAGCTTAGATCATCATCTGCCTACTCTTTTCCCAACTGTGTTGCGGTCGGCTTCCAGTCTATCCAGGTGCAGCTGAATACCAGTATTTTTAATGGAGCGACTGCCTATCTGACCTCCACAATCCAGTTACTGGATTAATAAGGGGTATGACTGGTTGGATTACCCGTAACAACTGTCAAAGATCTCAAACCCAAACTAAAGCATTCGTTTCAATTAAACCAATTACAGGCACTTTTGAATCAAAGAGCCGGTCAGTTAGTCAGAAAGTTGAAGCTATTTGCCCATTCCAAAACGTAGATCTCTATGGAGAAGAATAGGCAAGAAACTCCAAGGACACTCCTTTAAATCAAGATATTACAAAATCCTGGGTACATTATTTTTGTCGCTATATGTGAGAACAATGTAAAAAAATAAATTATTTAAAAACAATACAAAATATATTAGATTACAAATAAGCCCTGGCAGATAGGAGATGACCAGTCACAACTGACGGCGCCCGTTCACGAACATGACGCGTGGATCAGCACCATCCAGCTCAACCATTTTGTAGGGAACCGAATTATCCAACAACGCGCCACCATCAGCGAGACATTTAAGTGAGCATGACATACTTTCAACTGCCACGCTTTTTTAGATCAACATACATCATAACATAATAAATGGCTGCATGGTACTCATATTTACAAAAAATTTAAAAATGCTTTTAAATTATACAAAACTATAGCTTGCAATGCATTTCAAAGATTAATAAAATTTTACTTATCTGATCTACAAATGACGCTCGGAACCAACGCCTTAACGTGCTTTCCGAGGCATGGAGGGGTTTTGATATGTAATGGATGGTCACCTATCCACGGACTGACCTCGGCAAACGTAACTTAACCTTTTATCGACCCGTGCGGCTCTTATTATATAAAGCCACGAGTTCCTCTTAATTAAGGCTTAGATCTCGCTCGTCAATTGAATACTTTCTCACGAATAAAGTAGTTGCGGACCGCAACCGTAAAGAACTGTAGGGAAAAGTGCTGTTCCAGAGCCATCGTAACGCGACAACTAATTCGGGTTAATCAACCTGGATATAGCTTTTTTTTTTTTCACGGGGTGGAAAATCCTCATGGATGTCCTCCGCCTTTTACTGACTAAAAACCACCCCAGTGTTCCCCTCCCACACTTGCACCGGGGATCTTGGGATCTATTATTACTTCCGCAATCTCCGGCTAGTGCCGGCCCGCCTCTGCGGCCACCTCAAGTCTGGGGGGGGGGGGGTGAGGTGTTTGACCCCCCCCGTGACGTCTCAAAGGGGCGCGTGTGAAACACTACGTGCCGCCACCTCGGGTCCAGTGTGATAAGGGGCGGTGGATATAGGTTGTCCTTGTTTGCGGAAGTTAGATGACGGTACGTGTAGAATATGGACCTCAAAACGAGGCTGTTCCAGTGAGTTAGCCTTCAAAGCCCGCCATAAAATATTTTAATCCATTTTCATTAAAGACCACATTCTTCGAAGCTCTAAATCATTTAGTGGTACTAATGTTTTCCACCTTGATACGCACGATGAGTATATTATTAAGATTATATTATTTACGTAATATGATACACATGACCATTTACATAAAATATTGTGACCATATATAGTCGCCATGGGCTGTGTAAGATATAAAAATATATTTATCAACAGTAAACATATTATTATGATTAATTTGAGCAGGACGTTAGATCGATGAGTAAACATATTTTATACATTGGAATTGAATGAATATTTATCCATATGTAGGCGTTAAATTGAATTGATTCACTAAATTGATTCGATTCACTAAATTGATTTAACATGAATAATTTTTTACTCGCATTCCTAGCTATTTTTAAAGATAACTAACAATAAAGGCTTCCCATTATTAGTGTTTCTGTTTATCCTATTAACTAAGCTAAACTTTGTTATGTGAGGAGGTCACTTCAACAACACCAACAATGATTGAAGATTGAGTTTACCACATTTCACTGACCAGTCATGGACTGGCCATGGGATGGCCATATTAGGGGTGGTACACGCATGATTGGGTTGGCACATTCGATTCGGTAGATATGCTAAACCGATGCAATTATTACACATATTATATTATTCGGGTTTCATTCGGCTCGTGCTGATCGGTAAACTTCGTTTGGCATCTACCCTCGCACACATGTCCGAGTCGGCATAATTGGACACAGGTTGGCCACAAACTCGAATATTATTTAGATACTTGATTTTGCTCACGATTTCGCCCGCGTGGACATCGGAAAAAAACCTTCTCCATCACCTCTTAAACTTTATTTGAACAAGTAACGGAGCTGAAAAATAGCTAACACAAAATGTACAGTGATAAACTGACAACTTCTGCCCATTGCAAGTGTGATGCCCCACGGGACAGGTCCACCTAGTACGTATCAATGGGTGGGCATGTTTAGTCAGTAAGTCTGACACGCCCTCCCGCTCCACCCAGAGCGGGAGAAGTTATTTGATAATTTCCACCCAAAAGAAAAAGAAGGGAGCGTTGTTGGTAAACATTTGTGAAATTAACACAGGAATTGTATTGCAAAAAAGGAGATGGTGCTGTTAATTCCAATTTTGGCCACGAGCCAAAAGATTTTTGTACTGCTTTTTGTAGCAGTTTTCATTAAACTTAAAGTAATTAAGCGAATTATCGTGGAGGTGCTTCCACTTAACCCACGAATGAGTGTTTTTTTTATAAATGTACCTAATGTTGGGGAATCTTCTCCATAAGAACACACGTATTTGGAACTACATATTTAAAAACACCTGTCACTGAGAGGAGGCCTGTGTCTCCGTAATGTATACGTTATAGGCTGATTATACGTACCTATGCTTATTTAGAAATGTTGGTGTACTATAGGTACACCTCTGCCTAACCATTCGAGGATTACAGGCGTGATGTTATGTTTTTTAGAAACTGTGAAGACATCAATCATTTTGATTTTGAACTCTTTCTCAGGGAGTTTTACTAACTAATAAGATAATACTAACATTAATATACAAATACTATACGGTATAAAATATTCATATTTACCCTATAATTGAGATATTATATATTTATTTTATTTTATAGAAAGCTTACAGACTAATAACACAATTAAAAATCATTAGTAGGTATAAACACAACATTCCTCCATGGTCAGGATCGTAGTGAGGCATACCAACATGATCAACATTATCAACATTCCAACTCAGGGAGCACACATTACAGATATTTATTGTACTCATGTTGCGACATCTTCGAGCAATAACATCCTGTAACGCACGTTTTATTGAAATGTAGGTAGAACAGCTTGTGCGCATTCCTGTCGCCATTGCTGTGCTCAGTTTTGAATGATATGGGAGCAAGGGAATTTCAACTTTATCTATATTATCGGCAATGCATCAAAACTGCCCTTCGAGCATCTCACTACTTCACATTACGGTAAGGCAGACACGGTAGGTACTTACCTACTCAAAAACCTTCAACTAATGGACGGTGGAAAACTATGTGCAAACTTGGTTGTAGCGTCTTGGATGTCTCAAGTTGTAGGCAATTTGGTAAAATAAACTTTTCAGGATGAAACCGGCGCGGCGTGTCCTAGAACCAAAAAATAATTAAAATGTGTAACATCCACCAACTCGCACGGGGCCCACTGGTAGATTATAGCCCAGTTCCTCTTACAGAGAGGAGGCATGTGTTCTAGCAGTCTTCTTTTTTTTTTTAACTTTGACCCACACTAGGAATTTCTCCTGTATTGTGGGCGTATTTACAAACATTTAAACTCACATACACAAACAGCCAAACCCGGAACAACTACTTGTAGGTCAACATACAAATATTTGTTCTTTGCGGGAATCGAACCCGCGACACGCAGCGCAGCAGTCAATCGCTTAACCACTGCGCCAACCGTGCCGTCATCATCGTCAGCAGTGGGGACGTTGTAGGTTGATTATACTAAACTTATATTCATATTCATATATTTATTTGCATTCCATAATGTATAGGTAAAGGTGTTACAATGGCTTAAAGCTAAGTTACAATTACGGACCCTGTAGAGCACAGTAAAAGGTATAATAAAATTAATTCTTAAAATAAAATTAGGAAACAATTAGCAATCAACAATTTTTAAATACATTATTAACATTAATTAAATATAATTATAAACTTTATTTTATTGAGATCAGTCATAGGTTGCACAGTAATTATTTCAAAGGGACAATTAAACATTTAATAAAATATAATATTTATCTATGTATGTATGCATGTATCTGACGACTAAATGTTTGAGTTGTCAGTTTATATATTTTTTTTTTTTGGCATGTATGTATTCGTTTATTGTGTAGTATGCTTTTTGAATTAATATTTGCTTCAGCTTATGCTAAAATGTCGTATCGCTGGTTTCGTCTTTTATTGTATCTGGTATTTTATTCAATATTTTTATGGACATTACTAACTTTTCAGCGATATTTATTAACTTTTCAGTGTTAAATTGGAAAAATGTGGAAAAAGGCAATGGTTGTAGTTTTTGTGCAAGTAGGTAAGCTTCTTGCCATTAAAGGTTTACTTCCCGCAACTATAGAAAAAAAAAAAGAATACAATAATTTGGTCAAACTCAGTCGAGGTCTATTGGCATGCTTGCTCTATAGCTCAAATAAAAGAAGCTGGTATTTGTTGACATTTGCTTGCGCAAACGCATTCTGTGTTACGCATTCCCATTACAGGTATTTACGATGTGAATACTCATGGTCGATGGTAATAGATTAATTTTACAAGTGTTTTTTTCTTGAATAATCAAGATTGTATGTCAGAAAACAGCTGTTTAATTGAATTAATAGCTATCAAATTAGGTAAATGTTTTTATGTTGTAAAACGGAAAATTGTTGTTTTCCTAAAATGTCATCATCGTTAAAATAATTGTCCTGACGAAGTGAAAATCAATCAGCGAAAACAATGATGGAAAAGTCAAAAATGTATTGGATGGACATAAACAACTGAAAAACTTATATTAATCTTGTTGAAAGTAGTTATAGAAATACGAAGCGCATTGAAAGCAATTGCAAGTACACCAGGCCCTCTGTCGGCGCACTCCCACATCTAGGCTATAATAAATAAGACAGACCTCAAATATGGGGAATGATTGTGTCAAAGATGGCCTGAAAGAGATGATAGAAATGTAAGGAACATGAAGACCCCCATAATTCTCCAAACTTACCAGACCATGAAAACCTTACACGCGAGCGGCGAGCGAACTAACTAATAATTAATTTATAAGAATCACATTAATTATCACATCACATTCAAAGTCATTTTACGTAACATTTGTCAATTTGTACATATATGTAAACACAGTGTCAATGTTATTATGTACTTGTGTAAATAAACAAAATTCAAGTACAGTTTGTTCATGGAAAGATAGGTACCAAATGACCCTTCTAAGTTTTTAATAATGTGGTTTTCATTATTAACAATGTTATTGACGCTTGACACAATTTATGATAAACGAACATTTAAAAATATATTTAATGTTAGGTAATATGTCAAAAATCTACTATCAGAATAACTTATAAGACAAGTAACTCTCCTAGTCGAATGATGTTATTTAAACGGTATCCTGTCAGTTCACCAAAAAAATATTTCAAAACATTTTTTGACGAGCAACGATTGGCAAAAACATGATTTGTCATTTCATCAATAGTTTGGCAAATAATTCACTTTTGAAAATAATTATCCGATAAATTATTTTTACTAACAATTTTTTTTTTTTAATTTTATCTCATACGTTTGGAATAGAAACGTTTTATCGATTGACTTATTATTACGCAATTTCCTCAAAATTGAACTCACTAACCAATTCGGATGAATACTTTGACGCCATCTTTTGTTTTTGTATATATTTGTATAGTTAGTTAGTTAGTAATTTAATTTAGTACCTAGGGTAAATAATTAGTTGTGTTAAATATTGTAAAAGTTTATATTTTTTAATAAATGAATTGTTTTTTATTTATTTGTATTAATAATTAATTAACTGTATTAATTGTAATTGTATTAATTATTTTTAGTAGGCTAACCTGAACTAAATTAAGTTAATTATTGAAAAAAATGCTTAGGTTAGGTTAGGCTAAAAGCGTATGTATTCGAATGACTGCCTCGTTGGCCTAGGGTCGCAAGCGGTACACGGTGCGGCATACGCTGGCAGAGTGTGCCGCTTGGGAGGAGCCACGCCGTGCCCTCATCTCAGGAGTAGGCAGTGACCTATCGCTGACGGCCGTGGTCGAGTCGATGGTCGGCAGTGAGGAGTCCTGGGACGCGGTGGTGTCCTTCTGCGAAACAGTCGTGTCGCAGAAGGAGGCTGCGGAAAGGGAGCGAAAGATCTCATCCGCTCACGCGACCCCCCGCGACGTCTGAAAGGGACGTCCGCCGCCCCCTATCACACCGGACCCGAGGTGGCGGCGCGTAGTGTTCCACGCGCGCCCCTTTCAGACGGCGTGGGGGGGGGGGGCTTAGACCCCCCCCCAGACTTGAGGTGGCCGGGGATTGCGGAAGTAATAATAGATCCCAAGATCCCCGGTGCAAGTGTGGGAGGGGAACACTGGGGTGGTTTTTACTTAGTAAGAGTCTGACAGACCCCTCCGCCCGCCCCAGGGCGGAGGACATCCATGAGGATTTTCCACCCCGTGAGCAAAAAAAAAAAAGGTTAAAACTGTGAACCCTTACGCACGAGCCGAGCGATGGAAGCGAGCGGTGCCGCGATAGCGGCGCGCAAGTGCCAGAATCGACTAGAATATATAGCAAAAACCGGTCAACACCAAGGGTTCCGTACGTATATATGATGTTGATGATTTCTGAAAAACTATGTTATATAGAGACATCGTTTTATTTTTCCTGTAACTTTTACATATAATAATTTCAGATATTTATCTATGCAAACTTCGGAGATAAGAGGGGGAACGGTATTTTTTTTTAATTTTTCGTCAAGAGTCGGAAACTATTCTGCCTAAGAAAATTTTTTTTTAAAATGTGCAAACAGCGCTCTTTCATATGATATCCCACATGCCCTAGTAGCCCCACTTCAAATTTTGAAGACCCTATTGCAATTTTTTTTTTTAATTTCTGTCTTATTTGCAAAATAGTTGGGCAAACGTCATATAAAACTATTCTAAATTTCAAGTTAATAGCATCAGCGGTTCGGTGCAATATGTTAGCCCGCAGGTTTGCGTGCTGTAGTGGGGAAGTGAAGGTGCAATATGTTAGCCCGCAGGTTTGCGTGCTGTAGTGGGGAAGTGAAGGTGCAATATGTTAGCCCGCAGGTTTGCGTGCTGTAGTGGGGAAGTGAAGGTGCAATATGTTAGCCCGCAGGTTTGCGTGCTGTAGTGGGGAAGTGAAGGTGCAATATGTTAGCCCGCAGGTTTGCGTGCTGTAGTGGGGAAGTGAAGGTGCAATATGTTAGCCCGCAGGTTTGCGTGCTGTAGTGGGGAAGTGAAGGTGTATCTTTTTAAGGCTTACTGCCAAACCTTCTACACGTGCAGCTTGTGGGTGAAGTATACGCAGGGGGCCTATAACGCCCTACGCGTTCAGTATAATAATGGGTTTAGGATGTTGATGGGGCTTCCGCGCTTCTGCAGCGCTTCGCAGATGTTCGCGGAAGCCCGTGTCGATGATTTTCATGGTATAATGAGAAAGAGGGCAGCGTCAATTATGGGTATGGTGTGTGGTGTTATTATAAATAAAATTAAATAAATAAATAATAACATTAGTGAACCCCTTACATAATTATGGCAGATAGATACGTACCTATTAGCACTACATAAGCAATGTAAATAATTTGCTGAAAATCATAACCCATTATAGTATTTTCAAAGTGCTCAGAATTAGTCGTAGAGAATAAACGTAATATTATAGGCCCACGAAAAACTTCCTTTAAGAATACTTAGGAATTCATCATGTCTGTTTTTTTTTTAACATAATTATTTGCTTTATATCATCAGTTATCACGGAATTCAAGTACTCAACAAAGCACTTAATTCGTATTTTTGCTTAAAATAAATGACTTATACAAATAAATGCTACTTAATCATCTAATCTTCTACCAGGAAATCGAGCGTGAAGTTACAAAAATATGTTTTTGAAATAACTTTGAATAGGTAGAATGTTTGACGAAAAAAGTTTTTTTATTAAAATAACAAGTTGAAGATATTACTAAATGTCTGTAAATTCATGGTTGATGATGCGAGTGGTTATTACCGTAGTTAACCGATACTTATATTTTTTTCATAATTGTATTAGGTACTTATTTCATTCTGAGAAAACCATTGTGTCGATTAAAGAAGAATTGCTTTAGGATTTAATATTAAATCTCGGGTTTATCGTATTTTTAATGACCAATGAAAAAACAAGCTATCACATTTACAAAAAACCCAAAAAAAAACGAATGAAACGTTACATTTCGATAAAAATATTGACCACATCAATTAAAGTACCAACTCGATATATAGATAAACTCACAACTAATCGATAGAATCATCATCATCAGTATCAAAGTGACACGGTAAAAATACAAATAAGCCTCCAAAACTCCAAATAGATGTCATCATTCGGAATCGAGTAGTAAGAATAAAGTTAGATGCAAAGGTCACCGTCGCGACCTTTGCAGAAGCAAGGCCGTCTTTATTAGGCAAGGAATCCAACCAAATTATAGTCTAAGAGCAAGTCTACTGTTTGATTAGATCGATTCATATTTCAATGACTGTTGGACTTAAGTGAACCGAAGAATGTAATTCGTCAAGTATCATTGGCTGTTGAACTACTACGAATGGTAGGTTTTGAAGTATTGTGTTCTGTGTGGGTACACAGTGGCTCTTGATAGTTCACCTTCATTGATGCATAACTAAAGACTTTAATGAAGCTACGGCTTATAAAAGAAAAATAACATAAATAGTAAAGTACTCAGTTAACATAACAAAATATTATTACTTCTGCCATCGACTTGAAATTAAAATCTTGTATAAAACGCACACTATGCAGGCAGGCATATTATAAGTTGGGGGATTACATCGCTGATAAAAATGCTTGGCTCAGTGCTGGTCCTGCTCAATTACTAACATTTGAAAATACTGTTGGAGCTACTCCTTTGTATTATATAATTGCATAGGACAGGTGTGAGTGCTATGTACTGTAAAGCTATCATTTACCGGTTAATATGTCTTTCATTAACTTGAATGTGCCCTGGTGGCTGAGAATATGCCATGCTCACTCAGATGTCTCGCTGTTGGCGGCGCGTGTGTTGGATCATTTAGCTCCCTTCAAAATTTTTGAGCTGAATGGTGATGATCCATGCGTCATGTTTGTGAATGGGCGTCGTCAGTTTGGACTGGTCAAGTCTTAGCTGCCACGACTTATATTAATTATTTTATTATGAATTGTTTTATTTTTATTTTTATTTGCTGTAATCTGGACGCTTATAACGTGTACGTCGTTTTGTTTACATCGTTCTCACATGTAGTTATAATTCTTTTTGTAACATTATTTTTGTAACAAAATAATTTGATGGAGTGTCCATGGAATTTATTGCCCGTTGTTCTCCATAGGTATCTACTAAGAATTGGAATAGGCAAGCTTAAGATTTATAACTGACCGACTCTTTGAAAATTCAAAAGTGCATGTAAATGGTTTAATTGAAATAAATGCTTTGAGTATCCCAAGTACCTAGCATTATAAGCTGCCAAACGATATTATGAAGTTACAACGATAGTGGGCTATTTCATCTCGCGCTACGCTATGACCATGATATTTTGTTTAGTTGATAGCATATAGTACAGTAGTATTTCTTGGTGAGTGTGAACATAGGCACTAGGAACTTTCGCGCATGTTCTCTCGCTCACACTCATTTTATGACAATATTTAGTTCCTAAAAAATGTTACTGCGCAGCCTTCTGCGCGAAGTTCGGATTAGCCAAGATATTTCGGCCGTACACGCCGTACTGTACTGCAGTATAAATACTTAGTTGTTCGGTAACTCCTGGCAAACGCGCACGCATTTCGTTTTTTTAGGGTTCCATACCAAAATGCTAAAAAGGAACCCTTATGGTGAGACTAAGTCTGTCCGTCTGTCTGTCACACCTGGATATCTCAAAAACTACTAATCCTATCAACTTGAAATTTAGAATAGTTTTAGATGACGTTTGCCCAACTATTTTGCAAACAAGAAAGAATTTTTTTTTTTTTGCAGAATGGACTGAATATATAATTAATGACTGAATGAATAATTACGCCATACAAATAAGTTTGAGAACGGAGTTTTCATATACCATTGTACAGAAACAAGTATCAAGTGATACTATAATATAATAAAACTAAGTAATTCAAGTGATACTATAATAAAACTAAGTACTTGATTAAATGCAAAATACTGCTTGTATACAGTTTTAACGATAAAACCAGATTGAAGTGTCACAAAATACTTTCTTTTTTTTGAGTGGGAAATTATCAAATATCCAAAATCTTACACGCCCTTCCACTCTGGGCAGAGCGGGAGGGCGTGTCAGACTTTTACTGACTAAAACCCACCCATGTTCCTTCCGTTGCCTGTGTGCCAGGGCCACGATATCACTTTCAGACAAACTCGCAACCCTGGCAGGCATTTGTCCTAACAGACCCCGTGAGTAGATGCTGACATCTCTTTGAGGCGTGCGTGGAACACAGCGCGCCATCAACCCGGGCCTGGTCCTTGTCAAACGGTGAGCTACTCATCGCTCACCGTCCGCAAGCCCGTGCCTACGGTGGCCAAAAATCGGCTTGCGACTTCCGACGGGGCGTCTCCTGCGGTGAGTAGGGGCGCGAGAACGCGAACCTTGCCTCTCCCTCACGCATTCCGCCTCGTGATGGCCTTCCATGCACTCTCACTACGAACCATGGCCTGAACCAGGGCCGGACGCGAAAGATCGCCGCCGCCGATCATCTCCGTGAGGACACGGCGGTGCTCCGCACAAGCAGGGCAGACTTCCACCGTATACTCCACCGTGTCCTCCGAGCGATCCACACAGTGGTGACACCCGGGTGTTTAATCCCGCTTTATCCTGAACAGGAACCTCCCGAAACAACCGTGTCCGGTGAGGACCTGCGTCAGGCAGAAGGAGAGGACGCCGTGGCACCTCTCTAGCCACTCCTCAAAGAGGGTACTTATCACCTCAATCGTGGCGTGCCCAGCGCTGGGTTGCGACAATCGCACTCTCCATACGCCATGGTCACATAATAGTTGTATAGTAGAGATTTAATATTCTGTTTAGGCACCCTAAGCTTACGCGGATCCCTTAGCAAAGATTTTATACAGTTTGAGCTGTTAATAACTCATAAATCACTCTTACAAAGTCAAAATAATTTTTTGACACTCTTGTACGAATGTACGTCTCTAAAATAACTCTAAGTTCTAATTAGGCGGGTATATTGATGTTAAAAACGCTTGCGTGCTGCTTAGGTAGGTATGAGTTTTGAGTTTAAGTTTGAGAGGGTGTACATGGAATGTTAATGAAAAGAATGTAAGTATTCGATTGACATTCTGTTCAAGAGAAAACACTTTTTGGGAAATTGATTTAAAAAGATTAAAATCATGATGAGTAACTAGTAATTCAGGTAATTACAGTCAAGGTAAAAAAAGATATATATACTTATGCTTAAAGATAAGTGTTGTCTACGTTAAGATACTAAATAGGAGTTACAGTCATGTGTCTCTAAATTATTTATTTACCCGTTAATCATGACGTACAACATTTTACATGCAGCAAGAAATCGGTTTAACATGACCTATACCAATAAAAAAAAACTATTTAATAATTCAATTCCGCAACACTAATTAAAGACGATATCTTGAATCAGAACAGCGCATTATCTTAGATAAATAAAATACTACTTGTTATTTAATTACAAGAATCTTAATTTTATTAAAAGTCACTTGAACTATTTACAAGATCCACATAAAATATAAAACCGGACAGCTACATAATTAATATGGAACTTCTTCTTTATTAACACCGAAACACTGTCTTGCAGTATTTTTATTTTTTATACAAAACATTAATTCCTCGCGTTGAGCTTATGCAACTTTAGTAAATAATTAAGTACTACCAAACGTTGATGACTTTAATAGAAGTAAGAAGATCTATTACAAAATACACATTTACTTGAGCACAAAAACAAATGATTCGTAGTTCTAATCATGAGATATTTTGTAAGGAAACTTCCTCTCACATGTTGCAAAAGCACTTCCCTTTAAATATTCCTTTTTGTCAAATGCAATGTATGTAGCAATCCGTAGAAATAACAAGTCATGGTATAATGTTACAAATTCCGTAATTATCACTTGTTTAGTTAAGGTTCTCTCTCATGTTTAATAAGCGCCTATATTAATGCACAGTTGATAAGTTAGAGTGCAAGACACATTTAATACCATAGGCGCTGTTTTTTTTTTACTGTACCAAATACAACATAATTCCACTGACATTTAAAAAAGACAATTTAAATAAAATTAAAACATCTTCACCTTCAAACTGCGTATTGATATAGATCACAAACATCAAAGCTAAGTACCTACCTCAGCCCAAAGATAACAGAAACTTGTTCACCTTTATTATAATTTATACGTCTGCCCATCACCCAATTATAATGAAGCTATTAACTATTTCATATACAACACTACAAACAAAAATATTGTATCTACAACATTTCAAGCTTTTAAAATTATTATAGCTTTTAAGTCATTAATAACAAAAGAAGTAATTATAATAATAATGCAAGTTTTTGGTGTAAATACGTGCTAATATTTTGGCTTATTAACAGAATAACTGGACACCTTAATCGAGCCACCCTGCATATTTCTGTTTAAAGGTCTCTCTATATATTTTTAAATAATGGCAGTACAAAGAAAAAAAAATGTTTTAAAGCCAGTCACTCATTACCATTTCCGTTTTTCATCGTTCCACGTAATACTAACTAAAACAGTTTCAATTGCAATAAGTCGTCTTTTTGCGTTCCTCAGGGGCAAAAAAAGCGTAGATTTTTTTAAGAAATCAATGATTTACATAAAGAACACGTTGATTTAGTAACTTGTGTTATCTCCAAGAGCATTTACGAGGGCCGTCATGAGGTTCGGCATGGAATTATTTAATGCCACTATGACATGCTGTGGAATATTCTCCCATGCTTGCAGTTTGCCAAGATGGCAGTTTTCAGCTCCTGCAAAGTTTCTGGAGCTGGTTGGTTAGCCTGAACACACCTCTACAGCTTATCCCATAAGATCTCTATTAGGTTCATATCAAGGCTTCTTGCTGGCCATGCCATTACTGCGATACTAACGTCATGAAAGTATTCTCTAACAATTCTTGCAGTGCAGTGTGCACCCTTGCATTATCATGCATATAAAATAAAACTTGGCACAAACTCAGCATATGGAATCCCATAAGGCTCTAGGCATTGACGGATGTACGAGTATCGGTCGCTATTAAGTGGCAACCTTGGTCAACCTCAAAACCAGTTTTTCGTTCAGTAGAAATTCCGCCCCAGACTGTCCGTGACACACCGCCATAATTCACCTTCTCTTCAATGCAACATTGCGGAAAATATTCTTCCTATCGTTGTCAGGCTTTCCTACGTCTATCATTAACATACAGCATAATCTTGGTTTAATCCGTAAAAAGAACTTGGCTCCATTGACGTTTAGTCTAATGACAATGTTCGCGTGCAAACTATAGGCCCGCCATTCTGTGAGCTCATGTCAGTTTGGGACAATTGCCTGGCTTATGAGGTTTCAGGCCACGTTTTCGAGTGGCTTTCTAACAGATCGAGCGCAAACAGTCAGTCGTCCATGAAAGCCTCGTAGCTGTTCTTGGACGTGTCTGAGGTTAGGTGACGGTTATGCAGGCTAGTGGTAAAAATAAACCGATCTAGTCGTGCTGCAGTAACCTGGTTTCATGGTCCTTCTGGATGGCGCACGAAGCCGCCAGTTTCCAGGTATCGATGGTAAATTCTTTGAACGGCAGAACGGGTTACATGAAGTTGTGCACTTACGTTGCGTTGACTAAGGCCATACTGAAGAAGTTCCACAGCTTGCGCGGCTACTTTAGGTGCACTATCCATCATTTTAACGTCAGAATGGATTTAAAAATAATCAAAAACAATTTCCATACCATTTTTATGCAAAACAAAACAAATAACGAAATAACTATTGACTTATAGATGCTCTTATCAAAGCTTGTAGCGACCAAACCCCGATTTTCTTTTTTTTTTCAAATTCATGAATTGTAATTTGGAACAATGGTGATACCGAAATGATGACCATGTCAGCTTCAAAAATGCATAACAAATTTTAAAAAAAGTCTCTGACTTCTATTAATTTTGATGTTTTAGGCCTATACATATAAAAATGGACGGTGGCTCGATTTAAGAGTACAGGAGTGTATATTGTTGTATTGTAATAGTTTACAGTGAATATTTATGTTTAATAATACGTATCAGTCGCCGATACAGACAAGGTGTAAATGTTGTTAGTAGGTTGGAAGGTATGCCTGCCCCAATCACTTTGTTTTAACAAGGTAAGTGTAAAGTAAAGTAAGTTTGTTTAAGTTTTTTTGGAATGGCATCTAAAATTTACAATAAAATACCTGTGGACATTATAAAAACGAAAGAACTCCCACTATTCAAATATGACTTCTTTAGGCGCGTTGAGCACTTTTTGTGTGAACAAAAATCATGGAACTCGCGTCATCGTCACCGAACGCTTTCCATGAGCTATATGTATACTGTGTTCACTTCTATCGGCAGTCCCCAAAGACTGCCGCATGTTTTTTTTAATTAACAAAGCTTACTACAGGATCCAGGATTTTCTTAATAATTAGTACCTAGGTACTACAATCTGTCACCATATCTACAACATTCTTATTTTGTAAGATTTGCTTTATAACAATGAAATGTTTTCTACTGTATGTTGACATAATGTTGATAATAATGATGATGATGATGTTGTTAATGTTGTTGTTGTTGCAGCGGTTGCACTTGCACGTACCCGACCGTTATCATCATCATTATTTCAGTCGAAAGACGTCCACTGCTGGACATAAGCCTCCCCAATCACCGCCACTTCGACCGGTTCTGTGCTTCCTGCATCCAGCGGATACCTGCGGCCTTCACAAGGTCATCGGTCCACCTTGTAGGAGGCCTTCCAACGCTACGTCTTCCAGTACGCGGTCACCACTCCAGAACCTTTCGGCCCCATCGGCCATCAGTTCTGCGAGCAATGTGCCCTGCCCACTGCCACTTAAGCTTGGCAATTGTTCCCGACCGTTATGTGAGGAGGCGACGACCTCCGCCACTGATGGTTATACCATCAGACAGGACCAACCCGCTGGCCAAAACCACCCTGACTCGAACAATTCGCGCCATCAATTATATTCAGGTCGGAATTGATATATTTACATGTCACTGGGGTGAATTCACAAAAGTACTATTGTTTACAGTTTTACACTATG
The DNA here is from genome assembly GCA_948098905.1 of Tiliacea aurago. Classification (NCBI taxonomy): domain Eukaryota; kingdom Metazoa; phylum Arthropoda; class Insecta; order Lepidoptera; family Noctuidae; genus Tiliacea; species Tiliacea aurago. Next base: position 1,457,170 of record OX402580.1, on the reverse strand, counting down.
TTACAAACAGTATGATCTTTATGATCCTGAGATGTATTTTGGGCTTTCATTTTAATTTGTGTGTGTGACTTGGCCATCGCATTAGGTTAAGACCTATACTGATAGTTTTGAGGCATTTAAATAAATAAATAATAATGTATTATTGTATGCCTACTAGGCAGGACATAATGGATCTGTAATTTACCTAACATCTGTTTGTAAAATTTATGCTCACAATAAAACGATTTGATTTGATTTGGCAAGAAGCAAAATGAATAAAGCATGTTGTATTAAATAAAAACATTTGATAAACAAATCTTGAGTTATAAAAAAAATCCAGATAAATAGAATATGTGGAAGAATGCAGGTATATTAATTTAATAAACTCACGTTTCCCTGAAACATAAAATAAAACGTAAGCTAAAACCATATTTTTTTAAACTCATAACGCCCTCTATTACTTCACTCAACAATTTTTTAAGTTACAAGATCTCCGCGCACAAAATGAATTCATAAGTTCACGAAAGTAAATGGAGGTATTTATTTACGGCTAGCCAAGGTGCGTTCGCGTGCGAGTTTTAGTTCTAAACCTCATCGCTAGATGGCAGGAAAATCAATCGTATTTAAAGAATTTTCCGTTTTCGCTTTTTTCATAGAAAAGACTTCAACGAGTTAACAATTAGTGTGCTGTACGCTAACAAGATTACAAAGATGTTTCTAGATAATAATAATTAAGTTCGCATACGTAATTTATTTGATGTGTCTACATACTTTGGAAAAGTACACATTGTATGAGTGTATTCATTTTAAATAAATTCTATTGGCGAAATGAGTTATTTTGGAACTAGACGCTTTACTTCAATGTTTTGTTCTTTTGTTATTTTATGAATCAGGTTTTCATTTTAATCAAGAATAGCGTTTTTATGTCTCCTTACCTTGTTGGATGATGGGCCAGGATAAGCGTAGGGGTGTCCCTACGCTTATCCTGGCTCATCATCCAATAAGTTACCACTTTAGTTCTACTTGTGTGCTTCTCCTTTTACTATTAACCTATTATCTATTACGCTCAATTTCATAAACATAGACCAACACGAAACCTCCAGCCGTTCTACTCATTTTATTCACATAATAACGGCTGTCCAAATCCAGGGCGTTTTTTGACACCTTTATTTCAAATTACTAGTGACAATGACAGATTTATCATGACAGCTGATAAAATATGACGGAACGCTTTCCTAGTAAACCAAATAATTGCAGGATGGTATACTTATATAATAATAAAAAGTATTTATTCCACAAAAACATAGCACTTTGCACTGTATAGTGTATACATTGTATGAAAAAAAAAAATATTACAATTTTATGCAATAGTAGACTCTATCTTTTAAACTAGGACTAGCCTGTATCTTAGCTCTTATATTTAGTATTCATTCAGTTTAACATAATTATTATATATTGTAACCTCTATCATATTTTGTCTACTTTCGCCAGGAAATTGAATTTATATTATAATTTCCAACTATAAGAAAACGTAGGTTAAGGGAGTAGTTGAAAAAACATTTAATCTGTTTTTCCACTTTACGTTAGTTTGACGTGATTTGTTTTGGGAATTTAAGTTGCATTTACGGTGATGCTGTGATAATAATATTACGCACTTAATATACTAAAGGGGGGGGGCCTATGGCCAGCAGTGAACGTCTTTCGATGATGTTGATGATGAATATACTAAAGTGTTGTGGATATCCAATATTCAAGAAATGATGCGTAATAGAAAATGGGTTTATAGTAAAACGAAAAATAAACAAGTAGAACTAAAGTTTGAAACTAATCTGAGGACTATCAGCCTCCTATTAAAGAAGTAGTCCGAGGGCAGGAGATCGACATCAAAAGTATTTATTGCAAGGAATGACAAGGAAAAAAATCTGATGAGTACCGTTGAGACCAATCTAGAACTAATCCCTGGAACCACCCGCGCTCTGTAATGGCTTGGGGGTGCTGGGTCTAGGAACACAGGGAAAGTAGGTACAAACAGTCAACACTAGGCTAATTGTACCGCATGTTTCAATGTAGATCACCTCGTATTTCATTATCAATTCAGATTTCTTTCAACTTATTACTTTAACATCTTAGTATCCTAACAGCACACTCCTTAACTATGAACACCACTTTGACTACTACAAATTAAGTGTTGCTGAAGTCTAATTGTTTTCGTAGATGAGTATGAGATTTCACAAGGCTTTGCTATTAACTATTCACCATCTTTAATGTATGATTTGTTCAAGAGTGCTACTGCATTATTGCTATCCTGTGTTGAAAGGCCAAAGCTCACTAGGCGGCATGGCGCATGGCATGGCAAAGGTTTTTCGTAAGTGGTTATGATTTTGAATTTTATTTTCATACCTTTAGCACTCACATTTGGTCGATCACATCGCAGGAAGCTGTAGCCGCAGAAGTTTTCAACCATAAAAATGCTAATGGTTTGCCGTGCCATACCGCATCGTGCAGCCTAGTGAACCGCCTTTAAAACCTCTCGTCAAACTCAAACTCAAAGCATTTATTTCTATTAAACCATTTACAGGCACTTTTGAATTGTCAAGAAGTATCAGTTAGAAATATGAAGCTAGTTGCCCATTCCAAAGAGTAGTAGGTTTCTAAGGAGAAGAACGGGCAAGAAACTCCACGGACACTCTTTTAAATTAAAATATTGATACCAAGTATTTGTTACATCATTCATATTGAAATTTTATATGTGAGAACGATTCAAATCGTCCGTCTGTGATAGCGAGATTAAAAAAAACACTTCATAACCAAAATAATTAAAAATAAGCCGTGGCAGCTAAGAGATGACTCTAAACTACACTTGTGATTTTAAATGCTTAACCAAATTGCCTTTGGAGTGGTAAGTTGAAATATATCTAGTGTATTATTCACATGTCATCAAAAATCATCGCCTATCTATAGGAAAACCCATACATAAGTTTTCCAATAAATCGATAGAACGAACTAGCTTTGAACGGAACAATGACATCATCATATTCATCAAAATCACAATTGTGAACGTTAATCATTTGCATGCAAAACAGTGGCTGTTCAATTCTAATATAGTTTTCTTATTAGTTTCTTAATTTTTTGAGGCATTTTTGTATAATTTCATAAAAATAACCTGTAAAAAAACTACAAAAGTATTCATTCAATCATAATTTAATAAATATATTGTATATTTTATTGCTATTTATACATTACAATACATTTTACGGCTGTGATACAATACCCTTACAATAATTAACTCTAGGACACACTTGTAAATTTTACCTACGTAATATTAACAAAACGAATCTGTAGGGTTTTACAATCGATAGTTTCTTGTCTAAGACTGACAAAAATACATGTAATAATAAAAGTAGTCAAGTATAATTATGTATAAAAACAAAAAGACGTTAGCATTTGCAAAAAATATGTCATGCCCAAAATATAAAACGGTAAAAATCAAAACATTGTAGTTGCCATATCAAGAGTCCTTAAAACACCATCGGAATATCCAAATAAAGTAACTGTATATAAAAGTATATCTACGAAACGAATAATATGTAACTGTAGATTTATAAGTTAAGAAGCGTCACGCATTCGTAAGTACCGAATTCGCGAATTCCCTCCGCAAATCCGGGATGAATAAAATATTGAATTGAAAATGTAGATTCATTGGCTTTATAGGAAAATTAATCTTATTTATTGAAAATTAAGATTGGAAATTCATTGATTTCTTCACGGATTCCGTGGATGTAATAATAAACGGAAGTAAAGTTCACAAAATGTCGATAAAATCTACTGTAAAATAAGCTTAATATAATATTATACACATTTACCGGCAAGTAATGAGATTGCCCACACACAATAAATAACTAATATTTGAAGTTTTAAACCTAAAAAAGGTTTGATTAATAAAATTTACCCTCAAAATAAATATATTAAATATGGTGTCATGAAATATCGAGTGTGGATGATATTACAAACATATCATAAGTAAAATTATATTTCGTAAATCATTTTGAAATAAACATTTTTCTATCAACCTCTTAAATATTATTATTACTCGCATTCCGATTGGTAAACTTAAAATTAGTACTGGCATTAATATCGTTCCCTATAGAGTCCTACCACCATCCGCCGTATCCGCCATAGCCGCCGTATCCGTGGCCGTAATATCCGCCGTAAGGCCAGTAGCCGTAACTGTAGCTGGGGTAGCCCCATCCGTAGCCATAGCTTGGGTACCCCCAACCGCCTCCGTAGCCGTGGCCGCCGTAGTGGCCGCCATAGCCGCCCCAGTGGCCACCGCCCCAATGTGAGGCTGCAGTTTTGAGGTCATCCTTGTCAGCCGTTGCTAGGTCATCGTTCTCTGTTTCTGCTTTGAAGGTCTCTACTTGTTTTTCTTCGGCAGGTGCAGCGCGAGATAACGCTAGGAGCAGGAAGATGGCGACGGAGAAGAAGGCGATCTGGAGAATGAGCAAGTGACCTTAATATCTTATAGCAAAAACGTAATAACTTTACCGACGATATTGTTTAGAGGGATTTGAGACAATTTTGTTCCCTATTTTTATTATAAATCAACCACTTATTCGTATATAATGTATAAAGTATAAAATGGATGTTGGTATACAACATTATTTTTAGTATATGCGAAACCCGAAACACGTGTCTTGTATTTTTATGTAAAGATTCTATGTAAAAAATTTCAAAACTGTATCATGAAAAATCACAAAGTTATAAGGTCGTTATGTTACCGGGTTGTCCGTACAAAAACATGCTAACGTTGCCCCCGCGCCTCAAGGGTCGTCTTGCGCTCATTGATAATAATTTGGCAGTATGTACCTAATCTTACAGCGATTGTATTGTAGGTAATTAAATAAATGGTGATAACATTTTCCATCACACTTAAATAATTTTGGAAAAAAAATCATGGCTTAAAAATTATTGAAATCGATTCAGTTCCTTATTCTGAACAAACTATATTCAGGTTTCGCATATACTAAAAATAATGTTGTATATGAGAGTGATTGGCAATAAATTTATGTATGTATTTTATGGAGGTTTTCATGAAATAGTTTTTTTTTCGACCTCCACACGGGCGCAGTTACGGGCAAAAGCTAATGTTATCTTAGCCAAAACTTTTCGTCGTCAAAATCTAGGCGCATTTATACAATGAAACTACCTATTTGTAAGTGCTTCACTGCCAATTAGGGTTATATTACTATGTGCACCTTACTGCATTCAACAATACAATTGACCAAAGTAAATACGAACCATTATGTAACAATTGCTACCTATCTACTAACAGGTACATAACACACGTCCCTACGACAATGCACAAAACAGCCATATCTCACGATCTTTTCAATAGTACTTCCCACGGATATGTACTGGACAGCTAATTAAAGGCTTAAACTAATCGTTTCATTATGAAATACTTGATGCCAATTATTTTAGTGATAAGACTGATAAAATATCAAAACGATGCAAGTATTTCATGAATTCAGAATTTGTTATTGAAATAATTCAAAAATTGTTTAAATGCTTCCTGAATATTAAAATTATGATAACCACTTTGTGATGACTAAGTTATTTACATTAACAAGAAGCTGGTTTTGAAAATTTGATTTAGGGGTTTCTGTTAGCACAAAATTGTCACGGAAAATAAGCTACCAAATTAGGTAATTGTCAGGAACCAAGACAATATATTTAATCAAGACAATATATTTTATTAATTTGACTAACTCGCTTGATTCAATTGACTGATGTAAATGGTATTTTGGAAAAGATTAATCCAAATAAAATGATCAACCCTTACCAATAATTAATTAATAACTTATTTTTTTTTTTACTATTTTAATTAACCCTAGAAACCTAATCACAACACTCCCTAAACCTTAACACCAAATAAGTAAAACCCCACTTACTTTGCAAGCCATGATGCCTGGATGACGTTGGTACAACACTGACAGTGGACGCCCTACGCACCGTTTTATATCTCCACTCCGTCCTAGCTACACGGATGGCCGGCCACCATACGCCATTGTGCTGCCAATGACCTTAGCTTTGGGATTTGAGGTAACTGTCTGGGTAATTTGGCCTATATTTTTTGGGTTGGGGATGGAAAGGTGAGAAAAACTGTTGAAGAAAGGCGGGGAAAGTGAGGCGTTTTTGGGTAAGATTGGGCATGAAGTTCTGCAGTTGATAGTCGATAATCTAAAGTAAATAATACTATACAAATAAATAGTGACATTTTTATTTGCTAGCATCTGGTATTATTTTCTGTCTATGTTCGTTTGGGTTATCGATCTACATACCGATAGAACATATCATATTATTGATTGTATACTGAACGGAAAAACATCAGGAAATATAACCTATGCGTCGATACGTTTGATAAAATTGACTAACTTTTGTTCAGCTGGAAGCCAGCTTTTTGGTAACAGTAAAATCAACATTAAACATGCAACTGAGCACCAGAAATTCCAAGGACTCGAATTTAAATAGTATTGAGTGTTGCAGTGCGTATTGTGGTTGAACAACTAATTAGCGAGATAGGGCGAGTTCGCTCAATATAGCCAACAGGTCAAACCCGTTAATTTATCAAGATGTGCTTAAAAATAAATTTTATTTCTTTACCAAGCCGACTTGCAGTACCCATGATTACTCAGATTTAGATAATAGCCTTAATATAATTATTGTACCTACTAGAGTTTAAATATTATAATAAATACTAAATATTTTCTAGTTTACATCCTTTTGTTTGTAACACAAACAGAGGAAAGGCAGCTCCTTTCCTTTTCAGTGTTAAAACAATTAGCACCTCGGTTAAGTTGGTCAGACGTTTAGCTCAAATGATGTTATCTATAAGACATCGTCCACATAGACACACACATCATAGACACACACACCTTATCTGTATCGATTTCACTTGATTTCACTATACCTATGAGAGGGTTTAGGACCAGTGGTGGATTTACCAGCAGGCTGTATAGGCTAGAGCCTAGGGCGGCAGATTTTAGGGGCGGCAAAATTTAGGGCCATTTTTTTTATGTATTATGTACTGAAATTAATAAAAACATATTTATGGCACCTACATGTTATTAGTTTGTGAACAAACAATTCAACATGTAATAATGAATATGTTGCACCACGTGTATATAATTTTCTCTAAATGTGCCAACTGCGGCTGCTGAATCTTGCACAGAAGCTTGTCGCGTCTTCATTTTGCTTTAAGAAATCAACTAGACACAACTCTGGCAAAAATGAATAAATTGGGAAAAGGGAAAACGCTAAAGAGAGTAAATTGACACATTGCATTGGTCAGCTAGAGAGGACACCTGTAGAAGTATGAGAGATTTTGGAATCAATCAACGATGATTGTACCGATAAAGCTGTAACACGAAGCGAACTATTGCGTGCTCACAACATATCATTAATATAATATCATTGGGTGCAATTAAAATAATCGATAGTGCACAAATCATAAAGTTACAATTTCTATGACCATTTCTTTTTATTTGTTATTGTGAATTAGGTAGGGTATCAAATTGTAGAGGTCGGTAGGGGCAGCAAAATTTGAATAGCCTACTGGCGGCAAATGTGTAAATCCGCCACTGTTTAGGACTAAACGATTAACAGTTAATGTTGTTCTGATCATGCCACTTTTTTTACTAATCAAAACAAACGAACTAACCCGTGCTAACAAAATATCTGCCTGATACGTAATAGTTCAGTTTTTTTTTTTTTTTTTTAGTATTTTCTCTAATTGTAAACTGCAGTTAGAAAATTAAATACCTATCATCATTCAATGTTAGTAATCATTATAACAATTTCAGCAGATCCCTGGTAGTAAATTATTATGAAGCACATTATAATAATAATAATACTATTTATTTCAAGCGACACCGAATACCTTAACCTAAACATACATATTGTTTATAAACTCAAAATTTGTGTTAATAAAAAAACTTTTTATTAACACAATTTTTGGGCAAACAACTCAAATACAGATCCAAAGACACCGACTTCCAATATTAAAGTTATTTTTCACTTTGTAGTGTTATTTTTGGTAGTCGGTTATTATTTTTTTGTAAAAAGTTTTTATTTTTCACTTTTTAGTGGGTCAGTTTTCAATTTATCTAAGTTACAATAGCCTAATGTTAACTGCTCATCACCTTTTACAAAATATTGCTTTTCCCGATGATGGGACGTTGATTGTTGAGGAGTTCTCCTGGTAAGAACCAAGAGAACTGCCACTCACCATATGCATAATGAGCATAAATTACTTAATCGCAACCCGTTAAATAGGTACTCATTATTATATTGTTCCGGTGGCCATCTGTGGTCTCCATCATCAGTTCCACTTCACCAAATGGTGCTTTCCGGAAGCAAATGCACGAGTTACTATAAAAAATACCCATGTCGCTATAGGTCGCTATAGGTTTGCCTATAAAACTTGAGGGTTTCCCTCGACTTCCATGGGATCCCCTCACCAGATTCTGATTTGGGGACAATGGGACCACCTTGGAAGTCATCATCATCATCATCATTACAGCCGAAAGACGTCCACTGCTGGACATAGGCCTCCCCCAAAGGGAGGGGTTTGTCATAATCGCCACGCTTGGCAGGCGGGTTGGCGATCGCAGTATGGTGTTAAAATGCATAGAGAACGCTGCTGCCCATTCTCTAGTAAGTCCTTTAGTCGCCTTTTACGACACCCACGGGAAGAAATGGGGCGGTGCTATTCTTTACGTCCGGCAACACGCAGACCTAAGTAGGAGTGGGAGTATACCCTTTCAAAAAATAATTTTCAAAATCGGTCTATAATTGACGGAGTAATCGCGTAATGATTACTCCGTCAATTTCCAATATTAATTTTGGAAAATTATTTTTTTGTTTGAAAGGGTCCATTGCCACCAAATCAAAATCTGATATGGGGATCCAAATTGGTTTTTATACAAAAAAAAAAAAAACACCGCCGAATCGAGAAGCTCCTCCTTTTTGGAAGTCTGTTAAAAAGGCTTACATTAGACATTATGCTCTTTGTGTTATCACTTACATGTGAACATCATCATCATCTGCCCGCCTTTTACCAACAATGTCGGGGTCAGCTTCCAGTCTAACCGGATACTGCTGAATGATACTATATACTTATTTGAACATATAAGTATTTATTTACTTATCAATATTTATTATCACTATCACAGTCATTGACTCCACAGATTACTTGAGTGTAAAATAAAATGATGAGTGAACTTTAATTGTTACATCAATCAAGTTAATGATTATATTATATAACTTCACACATCGTTTCTGGAGTAACATTATCAGTAATCAAATCTCATCATCATACTGTTATTGTTTATGTTCCTAGTTTGCGCTTCCAGTCTACCCAGTAAGGGACTACCAGGTGACCTGACTTGAGTTTTTGTCTTTTTATACAAATTATAAATGAAAAAAAAAACCGGCCAGGTTCGTGTCAGACCACGCACAATGAAGGGTTCCGTAGTTAGGATTTTATCCCAAAAACAAACTTAACATTGTAGTTAAAAACATGTTCTCCCTTATATCGATATACGTCACGGTCGATTCTCCAACTGAAAATGTAAGTTGATCGACTATTACTCGTTAACTTGTAAAGCCTACTCAGCTGTCATAGTTTTCCTTTTAATTTTGTTATAATATATATTAACAAAAAATAGCACTTTAAAGCTTATACGCAAATGGATCCCTGAATCGAAAAATTATTTTCACAGGCCCGTAACGTTTTTTGCGTCTATCTCATAGTGTAGGGACACTATGGGATAGACGCAAAAAAAAAACATCCCTACCTACTTTACCTGCAAGGGAGGTGCCCTAAAAAAAATATTTTTCTATATTTTATTTTACCACTTTGTCGGCGTGATAAGTATGTACCCCCACGCCACATTACAGCTTTCTAGTACTAAGAGTCTCTGAGCTAAGCTGGGGACAGACAGACAAACATACAGACAGACAGATGGACATGGCAAAATTATAAGGGTTCCTTGTTGACTTGACACTTCTTTTTAGGGGTCCGTACCCCTAAAGAGAAGTGTCAATTCCGGGAATCACACAAGGGGTGGTATAATTGCAAGTCTTATGGCGTAAACGTAGCGCCATCGAAGACTTGCAATTTTCAGACCCTAATTCACAATAACTCATGTCTAGCTATCTATTATGCTAATATGTAACTCAAACTCAAACTCAAAGCATTTATTTCAATTAAACCAATTACAGGCACTTTTGAATTGTCAAAGAGTCGGTCAGTTAGTCAGAAAGTTGAAGCTATTTGCCCATTCCAAAACGTAGATCTCTATGGAGAAGAATAGGCAAGAAACTCCAAGGACACTCTTTTAAATCAAGATATTACAAAATCCTGGGTACATTATTCTTGTCGCTTCTATATGTGAGTACAATGTAAAAATATAAATTATTTAAAAAACAATATAAAATATTACAAATAAGCCCTGGCAGATAGGAGAAGACCAGTCACAACTGACGGCGCCCGTTCACGAGCATGACGCGTGGATCAGCACCATCCAGCTCAACCATTTTGTAAGGAACCGAATGATCCAACACACGCGCCACCATCAGCGAGACATTTAAGTGAGCATGACATACTCTTAACTGCCAAACTTTTTTAAGTCAACATACATCATAAATTCATAACATAATAAACGGCTCCATGGTACTCCCATTTACAAAAATTTAAAAAATGCTTTTAAATTATACAAAACTAAAGCTTGCAATGCATTTCAAAGATAAATAAAATTTTATTAGCAAAAGGATAAACATAATTACCTATTGAAGTATTCAACAACTAAAACTTGATTAAGTACATTTTATATAATAAATATGATTGTAATGTCAGAACATAAAAAAGGGGGGAAGCATCTGTTCCAAATATTATAATTTTAACAAGTGAGCCCAAGTGGTTGTGGAGCAGGACCAGCATTAAGCCAAGCATTTTTATCCACGATATAATCATCCAACCTATAATATGCTTGTATGTAGGTACATATCATAGTCATTTGTATAAAAGGAAATGTAAGGTTTGCTGACGAGTAATATCAGTAATTTTGTCGAAGGTAAATAAATGATAACTTATCCAGCGTCCTCTTTCGAAAGGGCTTCGGATATTACCAACATTTTGAAATGGCCCATTTTTTGTCATGAAGTTACAGACAAAGAAAATTATGTAAAAATGTTACGACTAATGACCGTAACTTGAAATCACTATAGCCCAACGGCTAAGTCGAAGACAAAACTGGTCGACTTTAAGAAGTTTTGCATTCGAAACCATGGCCTGAAAAATCATGTAAAATAATCACGAATAAGTATATAAAAAAAAAAATTTTTTTAGATACCTATCCGTATTTTTTTTCGATTCGTACTAACTTATGAATACGGTCAAAAAGTTTTAGGACCACTAAACAAAATAATAACTATTCGTCCAAGTATGAATGCACTGACACCCGTTGCGCTATTTATTAAACCAACTCAAATCATAAGCATATAAACCTAACCTAAAGGGATTAATAAGAACACAAACGATGCGCCCTTACGACTGCTGAAAAAAATAAAAAATCAGCAAGATGACAAATCACACACCTTATCGCATAAAAAGCGTATAATTTTAAAATGACGTGATCAATCGAATGAAACGCATAATTATGGCGTTAAATTACTATTTACTTGTGATACCTTTAAGTTCACAAAAAAATAGGAAATTAAATAACACGCTAATCAAATGACAGTAGCTTCAATCAGTCAATTAACTTTACCTACAGCTAAAAAATAATCCTTTCAGTATATCACTCGATTTAGTTCACCACAGTTACCTTCTTCAAGGCGTTTGGTGATTCACTGTCTTCTTTCACGAGAAACATATTATTCATTGCTATGAAACAGTGTCTAGAAAAACCGATAATCATCATAAATAAACTTTTTACTTCTGCATTGTTATTTGTTGGTTGATGGCATCAACCAAAATAACATTAGATACAGTTAATAAGGCTGCTCTCTCGAAAAAAGCTTGAAAAAAGCATTCAGATGAAGCAACTTTTCATCGACATTTACAGAGAAATTACACCTGAAAAAAATCGTTAGTAATCTACATGATATTATGATACATAATTTGGTTTAGCCATAATTTTTTTATCGGTATCACATAATAAAAAAAAAAACGGTCAAGAGCGAGTCGGACTCACGCACCGAGGGTTCCGTACGTATATATGATGTTAATGATTTCTGAAAAACTGTGCTATTTAGAGACATCGTTTTATTTTTCCAGTAATCTTTACATAAACTTCTATGACATAGAATAATTAAAGATTTTTATCTTCTTTCTTCTTTATATGTTCTCCAGACGAAACTACCTTTTGGAAGGGACTACTAGAATCACTGTTTACTGTACACCGTACACAATTTTTCTGCAAATTTTTACGTTCAAACGTGCCTTCTGTGCCTTTTGAAATAAATGATTTGACTTTGACCACAAAGGGATGAGGTTAGTTGGTTTTCACTAATGTTGACATGGTCACTAATTACAACCTTGGGACTGGGAAAAATCAAACAAAAGAAAATGAAAAACATTCCGGTTTCTAAACATGTTTGAATTCGGGAAAATTCTTTAGACATGATACGTAAATAAAAGTTAATGTTGTGAGTAGGTAAGTATTGCTTTTAGTTTCGATTTTAATGTTGGGCTTGCATACAGGGTTCCACATAATATATCTATGTTGCATCTATCACTGCAAGCCCATCGACGCCCTAATGAACCTTAAAGTGTATCGGGGAATCAGTCATGTAGCTCTAAAATATTATGTAATACAATTATATTTATCATTAATCATGTGTATCACCCCGTTTTCCAAAGAAGAATGTCCATGTGAAGCAGTTAATCGTCAATTTTCCTCAAAAACGTCCCTTCTTAAATGTAGATCACAACTTCACAGGATAAATGAAGACCTTGTTTAATACTATAAGTAATAATTTCCTCTAATATTCGCATTGTCGTGCCAGTAATGAGAAGGTAGGAAGTACAGCAATTAGTTTGAAGCAGGCCTGCTGACACAGTATTTCGACATGTGAGGAACTTCGTGGAAACAAGTCACAAGCGGTCGCAGCCTAGGTTACTTCTTCCTAATAAGCCAATTGGTGTCTTGGAGCAAGGTGACTGCCACCTGCACCCATGAGGATCTTGGAGCAAGGTGACTACCACCTGCACCCATGAGGATCTTGGAGCAAAGTGACTGCCACCTGCACCAATGAGGATCTTGGAGCAAGGTGACTGCCACCTGCACCCATGAGGATCTAATAGCTGCGTCAGCAAACACTCAAACAGTATTAGCGCTGCTGTATTTTGGATAAAACTAATTTGAAATATTTTTGTCATTGACACGTTTAAGCAAGGTATATTAGTATTTGCATCCAAAGTCTTTTGGTTCTTTCAAAAGAGTTTCAGCTTTTAGCTGTTTCAAACTTAAAAATAAAATAACACTCATAAAACACACTCACATAACACTCATATGGTTTGTGGTGGGTATCAAATCTTAAATATTCAATATAAGTAAATTCGATAATTTGCTTGTTACGGTTTTATTCACATATTTCTGATTTAACATCTTTCGAACAAAAGTTAATCCTAGTGAAATCCAATATTTTGATACAGTACCTGTATTCATTTGTCACAGATTGTAAGATTGCGTTCTTATTCCGATGTTTATTTCTCTTTTCGCTTCTGCCTATGTGTCAGGCCACTCTACCAAACGGACATTGTCACCATCAAATAGCCCCGTCCTTCCTTCCGCAGCCAGAGGTCACCGCCATCATTATACCTATCTATCATTGAAACCTTGACCACTTATATAAAGAGTAGGTACCTACTTATTTTGTAAATCTTTTGGTGGTAGGTGGCTTTATAGATAGGCTGGAGGAGACCGCCGGTACCGCAAGTTTGTAGGGGGTGTCGGATATTATTTATATTTCCAAAATTCCAGATCATAACAATAGTTCCTCTAGGAACCATGCTTTCTTAGGGCCTTCACCATGGGTTGGGGGATTACATCGCTGATAGAAATGCTTGGCTCAATGCTGGTCCAGCTCTACAACCACAACTAATTTATCAACATTTGAAAATACTGTTGGAGCTGATGAAGATTGGAAGACTATTTTTTCATTGTATAAACTCGAATCTCCTTTGTATTATACAGGGTGTTTGGTGCATCGTGTGCCAAATTAAAATGGTCGACTGAAGGGGTCATCCGCTAGCCTTTCAGACCCCTTAACACCCCTCATGCTCTGTGGATTTTTTTTTATCGACTTTTTATTGTTTTCCAAAAAAAAGACCCAAATTTTACATTCAAATACAGATTTAAAAAAAAATATAAGGCGTAGACTCTGAATTTTAATTTTATTTCGATGTGTATTGTTTAAGAATACTTTTAAATACAAAATTAGTGATATTAGTCACCTAGTTTTTTTTTTAATTCACTCGCAAAGGTAAAACTTAAATTAAAGCTGTACATGTTACAGCTATTTATAAGGCTACAAAAAAAAACCAAAAGCGACCGGGATCTTCCAACTCCCTCATTAATTCTCCAGTCTATCCTCTTTCTAATGATGTGCCACATGCCATAAAAGTATTTTAACAACTTTGTGAATTCGCTAGAATTGTGAATCAAGTCACATAAAACTACATTCCAAATTCTAATGAAAAAATATTTATTGCGGAACTGTTACTTGAGAAAGAGGTAAAATTTGTTTTCTCACTCTTTCACAGTAAAATCTATCTTCTATCTCTTTCTTGCATACCTTAAATCGGTTTGAACAAATCGCGCCGCCCGACCCGCCATTTTTTTAGTCGAGACATGACTGCCTCTGCTACCTAACGTGTGTGCTAGTTCACCATACTCCGCGATTCTTTTATTACTTTGTTATCGTTAAGTTTTGCTGGTTCTTGTTACATTTGTTTAATTTTTGTTGTTATTGTTAAACTTTGAGTTTTTTGTTATTGCAATGGCGACATTCTCTAACGAAGAATATGCGGACATCATGATGGCTTACGGAGCCGCTAATGGCGTCGCTCGTGCAGCGCAACGACTTTACCAGGAACGCTTTCCTGGTAGACGATTACCTGGCCGCAGAGTCTTCCAAGACACATACCGACGCATACGCGAGACTAGCAGTGTTACTTTTAATGAACCAAGGGGCCATATTGTGCGACATAATGTTGAAGTAGACGAGAGAATACTGGCACTTTTTGAGGAAGACCCTACAAGAAGCATTAGAAATGTGGCATCACATCTTGATATTTCAATATGGAAAGTGTGGAAAGTACTTCGTCAAAACAAAAAGCATCCATTCCACTACACTCCGGTGCAAGGTACGTAATTTTAAACTAACTTTAAACCCGTGCAAGCTTTGTTTGACCTTGCCTTTGTTTAGCAGGTAATGGGTATGGTATGGCGTCACTTCCAGGTAGTGAATCTATTAGCACGAACAGCGGGTCCTTTCTTGTGCAATTACTTATTGCCCAAGAGAAATTTAAAAGAGTTTTTTGTTTGTTGCAGGTCTTGAGGGTGGCGACTTTGAGAGACGAGTGGCTTTTTGTCGGTTTCTTTTACACACGGATGTGGATGATCCTGATTATTTAAAAAGAATACTGTGGACGGATGAATCCAAATTTACCAAGGATGGGATCCTCAATTTACACAATTTGCACCACTGGACAACGAAAACGCAAAACCCACGTGTTAAAAGACAGAAATCTTCTCAAAGAAGGTTTAGTGTAAACGTTTGGGCAGGAGTGATTGGGAATCAGGTAATTGGACCGCATTACCTGCCCGATAATCTCAATGGCGAAGACTACCTGGAATTCCTACAAAATGACCTGCCCGAATTAGTGACCGATGTGCCCGTATTTAATGAACGTGTGCACATTGTATTTCAAAATGACGGCTGTCCCGCGCATTGGCGATTGACTGTGAGGGAATATCTCGGCAATGTGTTCCCCAATGCATGGATTGGACGCGATGGCCCTATACCATGGCCACCACGTTCCCCAGATCTAACTCCGTTAGACTTTTATGTCTGGGGACGTGCCAAAGAGTTGGTATATGCCACGGAGGTTCCAACTAGGGAGGTATTAGTCCAACGCATAGAAGCGGCATTCAATACTATTAAGGAGGAAATACGACTTCGTACAACAACTGTTGAAATACAAAACAGGTGTCGGGCCTGCATTCGCAACAGAGGCCAACAATTTGAGCAAGATTTGTAACAATGATTAAATAAATGTTGAAAATGCAATTTTGTTTTTTTATTTCAAGTAAATCCCACGAAAGATACAGATATAAGACACGAATTTACCTAACCATAAGAATGAGATAGCAGATTTATAGGTTTGACAGGTATCATTTAAGAGATTTTTTTTTAAATCATAATTTTGAATATTAGCCTTAGGTGACTCGATTCACAATTCTAGCGAATTCACAAAGTTGTTAAAATACTTTTATGGCATGTGGCACATCATTAGAAAGAGGATAGACTGGAGAATTAATGAGGGAGTTGGAAGATCCCGGTCGCTTTTGATTTATTTTTTGTAGCCTTATAAACAGCTGTAACATGTATAGCTTTAATTTAAGTTTTACCTTTGCGAGTGAATTAAAAAAGAAATAGGTAACTAATATCACTAATTTTGTATTTAAAAGTATTCTTAAACAATACACATCGAAATAAAATTAAAATTCAGAGTCTACGCCTTATATTTTTTTTTTAATCTGTATTTGAATGTAAAATTTGGGTCTTTTTTTTGGAAAACAATAAAAAGTCGATAAAAAAAAATCCACAGAGCATGAGGGGTGTTAAAGGGTCTAAAAGGCTAGCGGTCGACTCCTTCAGTCCACCATTTCAATTTGGCACACGATGCACCAAACACCCTGTATAATTGCATATCACAGGTGTGAGTACTATGTACAATAGAGCTACCATTTACCGGGTAATTATGTCTTTCATTGACTTAAATGTGTCCGGGCGGCTGAGAGTATGTCATGCCCACTCAGATGTCTCGCTGATGGTGGCGTGTGTGTTGGATCATTTAGCTCCCTTCAAAATGGTTGAGCTGAATGGTACTGATCCATGCGTCATGTTCGTGAACGGGCGCTGTCAGTTGGGACTGGTCATCTCTTAGCTGCCACGGCTTATTTTTAATTATTTTAGTTTTTAATTGTTATCTTTTTATCACGGACGCTTTTGACGTATTGCATCGTTCTCACATGTTTAGCTTCAATATGAATGATATAACCAATATTTTGTATCAATATCTTAATTTAAAAGAGTGTCCGTGGAGTTTCTTGCCCGTTCTTCTCCATAGGAACTTACTATTAGGAATGGGCAACTAGCTTCATATTTGTAACTGACCGACTTCTTGACAATTCAAAAATGCCTTGCAATGTTTTAATTGAAATAAATGCTTTGAGTTTGAGTTTGTCTTTTTGCCAAATCGGTTCGGTTAAAATTAGACAGACTCACTTTCATGAAAGATATTTTTTTAGGGCTTATCATCATTAATCATCACCCATGTCATGATTAATTTAATATTGAAATAAGAGAGCAGCAACGTTTGTCCTCACATTTTTCCGGGACCTCCCCGTTTCCAGAAGGCCATTGACTTCTCCTATATTGCACCACATCATCCAGAATCGCGAAATCCCCTTATCAGTTACATGACATTCCTTATCTCAACTCTTAGTGATGCGATAATACCCGTACATGGTAACAGCTACATTAGGTCATATCCGTGTTCAAGTTCACTACTGTTACATACAATTCAAGTTCAACAAACGTATCGCCGCGTGCGCATCACAAAGATAAGCAGTGCCAATATCACGCTAGTTCTTTGAATATAAGATCACATGACGCACTTCGTTTATGGTAAATAACTAAAGATGGAGGAAAGTAAAGCCTGGAGGAAAGAAAGTACCTGCCATATGCATTTCAATTTCAATACAATTCTTTTAACATTTCATGTCTGTATTTACATATAGATGTTTAACAAAATACTCTGTTGCCCAGGTAGAATTTTGCATGAGACTAGGAATCGATATTTATAATGAGATAGAATCGAGATTTAAATGTAAATATTATTTTTAAAAGGGTTTTGCATCGATGTGCAACTTCAATGAGAACAATTTAAATGGGATGCTTGCATTAAAATGTAACCTACTATTTATTACTCTATCACAACACAATCCTTTAACGCATAGATTACCTTGAAAACTTTGATTTAATATTTAGATATACCGTTATCTGGCTACTTATATTGATTTTCTGTTATTAAATCCAGACAATCACAATTTAGCATTAATCCGTCATTTTAAAACCTAAAAACGTTTAAACAATAGATAACCTTTCCTCCAAATCTAGTTCGAATCAAAAACTCCTATTGTTTTGAAAATGTTACATAACGGGAACGAATTGAACTGCATCGATTCTATCCGTATTCTAAGCCAATTCTCAGAAACAAAGTTGTTTTATAAAACATTTGCCAAATACGTCACAGAGGCTCAAAATACCAAGTGGTGTGTTCATTGAATACACAATCAAGACGTTTTTAATTCAGTAAAAACCAGTGCTTTGATGTCTGCGAAGTGGGACGAAAAGGGGATATCGTGATGTCAAACGTGACACTGGACATCAGGACAAGTTATTGTTTGAATAAGGACGTGGAGCTTAATTTGAGCTAGAAATAGTTTCAGATAGTCCATGTATACAGCGATACTATTAAGACTGAGATATATGCCAGTGACCTTGAGTCGTTAGCTTGCGTGTTCTGTACTGAGCTCACGCAACGCGTCGTACGTTCAGCCAGTAATAGGACTCTCCCATCAAGGAGCGTTGTCCCCAATTTGACGCATTATTAATTTATTATACACAAAACAAAAGGTACTTTAATAAAACGCGTATACTGAAAGATCAATGATTAAATTATCTTTAAATTGATGAAGGTTTCAGAAAAATACGCTTAGTAGATTTTGCGCCATTCTCAGTTTTTTATTCGCGTTAGACATAACTTTACAAATTAATTTCACTATGTAATATAAACATAATCTAAAATATTCACATATTAAGTTATTGAGAAAATGCTCTAATTAAACATATATTTTTTTCAAATCATTAACACTACTCGTTTAAACGTGATCTTCAGTATAAATCATTAAAAGTCGGTTATCGTCGCCTTAATCTTTCAAAATAACGCTATATTGTATGGGATTGACCTAACACTACACATATTTCGCTCACCACCGTGTCCAGCAATCATCGTAATATTATCACTGATCGTTGATAATAATCGCCACAACACCCAATTTACTTATTCAAGTCACTGTCTTATCAAAACTCGTACCCAAGCACCTTACAATGCTCTGACGTCACATCAGTAAAGACATTCATTGATACATTACTACGTTAGCATTCGCATCAGGTGCAGTTCTTAATGGAATGCCATTTTTATTATTGTGAGAAGATAGTTTTTATGTCATCGTTCAGCGGATATGTGCTCTTTATAAGGACTTGGTATATCTGATGGGATCTTCTTTTGACACCTGTGTAAAAATAACGGGATTGGTTTATAAAATAATATACCTATAATAAATTGCATTTATGTCAACTTACCACTTTTTTGTTGACCTTGGTCTGTTGTCTTGTCATGGTATTTCTATATGAACAATTGAACTCGTGTTAATTGGGTATGTAAAGTAAAAATGAACCTATGCCGATTCCAAAACCATTTCGAGATTTTAAGCTTCTGAGACTTATTTTTCTATTAATAGGTCTTAAAATTATAAGATCGTATTTATTTTCACAAAAATATTTAAAATCACTTGACTTTTATTTGACCTCTAAATGCCGTCACAAAGCAGCCTGAATTGGAAACTTTCATTGCCTCTTGTAATTGAGTTGTTCTTTATGTGTCAAGTGTCATGTCAACGTCAAATTTACATGAAGCACATAATACTATTCGATAAATACGTAAATAGTGTAGTTTTTCACCAGCGGCGGACAGTACAAGTCGAATCACATCGATGTATCCCCTCAGGCAAACTTAACTTACGTTAAAATGATCTTCACAATAAAACAGACGCCGCCCAGACTTGTACTCAACATTTACTTCCTCGCACCATTTCCTTTTTTTAGTGTGATTTTCTTTTACTAACAATCAATTTGTGTCGGCTATTTGTTGTGGTGTTTCTTATACTTGACGGTATGAAGCACTTAGCAGAAGTAGTCTTTGAATCCATTCCTTTTATTAAGCCATATCTTTAAACTCAAGTACGGAAATCGCTAAAGTATGAAATGTAAACAAATTAATTGTCAAATTTGACAGTTTGACTTTACTGAATTTTGGTTTTAAATAAGTTTTAAACGTGGCAAAGATCCTTAGCTATTCAGTTCTACTAGTGACGTCAGTACGAACAATACTTTTAAAAAATATATAAAAATAACTACAGCTTGTAAAAACAAAAAGACGAAATTATGTGTTTCAAATACTCTTATCTTTAAAATAAAAATATAAAAAACGTACCTGAAAAATACTTTACATACCTAATTGCTTGCTCTGGCCAGTTTATATTGTAGGTATTGAAGTCATCGTGTCAGCTTGTCCAACTTTTTACTTAAACACAAACAAAAGCCTGCATGAACCATTTCTATAAAAAACCGGCCAAGTGCGAGTCGGACTCGCGCACGAAGGGTTCCGCACCATTATCTATAAAAACGCCAAAAAAAACACGTTTGTTGTATGCGAGCCCCCTTAAATATTTATTTTATTCTGTGTTGTTAAAGCGGCAACAGAAATACATCATCTGTGAAAATTTCAACTGTCTGTCTAACTATCACGGTTCATGAGATACAGCCTGGTGACAGACGGACAGACGGACGGACAGCGGAGCCTTAGTATTAGGGTTCCCGTTTTACCCTTTGGGTACGGAACCCTAAAAATGTATTTATATAAAATAAGATTTTTCTTTTCTGCCATCGTTTAAAGGCGGCAGACAGGCGCGACGCGACAGCGCAACTCAGCCGCCGCCGCGCTGCAGCGTCGCGCCCGAATTATCGCGCCGGTCTACATGAGTCTTTACGAAGTCTTAATGTTCATCGTTAACCCATTGACGATTAGGTACCGTGGATATAAATTTACCAAAAAAAGAAAGCGTATTCGTTCCAAAATCAAATAATGACTCCAACAAAAAATAAACCATTTCTGCATACGTACCTATACTTTAAACAGGCAGTTCCCGCGCACAGCTACGACTCTTCATAATGGCACAATTACTACGCTTAGCAGGTGACTCCATGATTACCGACCTAATCTGTACACAGACAGATGCTCTGCCTATCCGTCTTATTGTCAATTAGCGTCTTAAATGGTGCTAAAAACGAAGAACACCAGTGTGTCCTGCTTGGTTTGCGTTTGAGAATTAAGTTGTTTGCTCAAGTGAATGAAATACCAACATAGACCTCATTTCATTCTATGCTTCCTGCCCATGACCAAGGAACATGGGATAAGGGCAGGAAGAAATAAATCACGGAAACTATTTTCATTCATTCATAGGATCTATCTATAGATCCCCTATTTCTTCCCGTGGGTGTCGTAAAAGGCGATTAAGGGACTTACTAGAGAATGGGCAGCAGCGTTCTCTATGCATTTTAACACCATACTGCGATCGCCAACCCGCCTGCCAAGCGTGGCGATTAAGGCAACCTTTGGGGGAGGCCTATGTCCAGCAGTGGACGTCTTTCTGAAATGATGATGATGATAAAGAAAAGAAAATGTTTTCTGGACTAGGTTGATAATATTATTTTGATATTTTTGAGTTTGTTTAAGTATTTTTTACCTTGTTACATTATTTATTCAACTTCCCAGTTTATAAAAGCAAGTGATGATAAAAATCTTCCAATCTAATCATTTTAAATGAGATTTTTCAGAAAATTAGGCATTCATAAAACGAGAGCCTGCCATCTTTTTTTTTATTCAGAACATAAATTCCATATAAAATTGTTAGTAAAGTTTAAAACTATGTTAGTACTTATACCTACTTATTCAATTAAATTAATCTATTTATCTAACATTAAAAAGGACACCACCAGAGCTGTGTACCTTATTCCAGTGCCCCACAATAGGACACTCAACCCTTTCCGTTACAGTGTTTAGAAGGTTGTTGGAGCTGCCCCGCATACGACGCATCAAGGAGGCCACTGTCTTACGCACTATTGCTCTAAAGCAGTCGGTGTTGGCCTCCGCAAACATCCCTGATGCACTACAGTGTCGCGGCAACCCCATCAACATCCTAAACTCATTATTGTAGAGGATCCGTAAGGCATTGAAAGCCTTCTGCGTAAAGCGAACCCACAGGCTGCAGGTGTACAATGTCTGGCAGTATGCCTTAAACAGAGTAATTTTAAAAAAAATTGTGCACCTTGCAAACCTGCGCGCCAAGTTTTTATACCTACGAACATTTACTACTAAAGATCTCCTAATTACCGCATTACGGAGCACAATATATAAAAGATCTTTTGTAAACAGTAGACACAATCAATCGATGGCCATGTCGGATCGTGAATCAAAACCGTCCGTCATCGTCAATTGTTTTACGGCGGCCGCGAAATCTTATGTCACACTGACAGTCTGGGTTAGTAGTCAATTTTAGAGGTTTTCGGTTGATTGGTAATTATTGTAGTCTGTAGTATTCCTTTGATACCAGTTGATAAAATCAAAAATCAAATTCAAAATATTTTATTTCACATAGGCCTACATGGGCACTTATGAAACGTCAGAAGCTAGGTGCACGGTCCCAATTGGTCGTTTCCTATGGAGAAGAGCCAGCAAGAAACTCCACGGTTACTCTTTTAAAAATAATTGGATTTTACAATGTTTTCAAATTACAGTGTTAATATTATGACTAGAAAATGTTCTACAAATCTATAGTCTAGTAAACCTATAACGTTCTTACATTCACAAAATATTTAAAAAAAATACAATAAACGAATAAAAGTTAAAACGTTGTTCGTTCGTTGTGTGATTCAGCTTACATCAGGCGTGGTCCGATTCCGAAGGAGTTTGTTGGGGAGTTTGTTGCGCCACTTCTTCTTCCCAGCTAAAGCACTAGGAAGTGGTGAAGGGTGAGCGTTTTTGGGGGACTGTCTCATGTAATTTTGGACGTTCGAAAAGTGCTGATTCTCAGCCTAGTTTGAATAAATGACTTTTGATTTTGATTTTCCATTTTAATTGAAGTAAGCTAATATTATTATTCTCTATTACTATCCAAACCAAGTTTACACACAACCGACCTATCATTCACCGGATCATCAGTTTAATATTGAATAACTGCTGAGCACAAGCCTTTTGATGTTCGGCCAAAGAGGAACCACCATTCTGCAGATGTCTCGATAGTGCTGTTACCCGACAAGAGTAGGAGAATTTTAATGAATTTGCTTTGATAAAAACTCTATAGCTTAAAGGTAAGATAAATAATTATAATTTAGAGGAAAATCCTACAAGATTATGTCAAGGAAGTATGTAAAAAACTAAAATAAAAATAAACATCGTAATTTGGGAGCAGTTAATAGACATTTACATAGTTTGCCGTTAATCAGAGAAGCCACATGAGTAGAAGGGACTTGGCCAGGTGCTCTCGTCATCGCTTTCGTGGTTTCCTTGTGTGATCCAGGTTACATTAGGCGTGGTCCGATTCCATTTTAATTGAAGTAAGCTAATATTATAATTCTCTCAAACCTGCACCTTCAACCTTCTTCTTTTAATCCAAACCAAGTTTACACACAACCGACCTATCATTCACCGGATCATCAGTTTAATATTGAATAACTGCTGAGCACAAGCCTTTTGATGTTCGGCCAAAGAGGAACCACCATTCTGCAGATGTCTCGATAGTGCTGTTACGAGTACCAGACAAGAGTAGGAACATTTTAATGAATGTGCTTTGAAAAAAACTCAAGCCGTCTTATTACAAAACAAGATTTATATTTTGACATGGTTAAACCATGGAGCCAGTTTTTGTAATAAGAACGTAACTGTGATTGAAATACCGTTCTTTATACAAAACTGAAAACTTAGTTCGGTACTAAGTTGTCAGTTTTGTGTTAGGAACTTTACCATATACGGAATGAAGTTCGAAATTCAATAATGGCTCCATGGTATAATGACTGGGTCTGAAGATAAACCTTGTTTTGCAATAAGACGCTTTAAGGTAAGATAAATATAATTTAGAGGAAAATCCTACAAAGTTGTTTCTCAGTATTGATTCTATAAATACACTGGAGTAGTGCCAGGATTGGTTTCCCACTATTGTGGTCTTAGTGAATATGCTGCCACCGTAATATTGGATGTAAATTATACAACGTTTATAATATGGCCATAAAAATTTGAATTGCACTTACTTTTATGCTCATCCACCTGATACGCATATTGATTTGAAAAACAGTCATGGATGTGAATGATTGGTGGTCAAAACGGAGATCCATATTTTTTACTTTGCCAATGTTTATGTAAGCTACAGAAATCATTAGTACCTGTGCGCTAGAGGTAAATCATTTAAACAATCAAAGTAGTTTACGCGCGCAATTCGTCACATTATTTTCGTTCGAGAGACTAGCCCAGATTGTTGTATGTTGGCGTGATATTAATGTGAACTTTTATAATTTCTAAAGTGCCGACATTATCGTGGACGTCCACGACATCACGATAACACAGGGATGGAAAATGTATAGAAATATATGACCTCGTTTTTAAATTTCCGTACACGTTATCGTTACGAGTATAACGTGCACGTATTTCCATACATATTATGGACAAGACAAGGAAAAGAAAAAGGGCTTCCCCTAATCTGAGTTTATATGTCTGTCTGCCCAGAAAAGTGACTGACTTTAGCAATATCCCTTTGGCTGTTGAAGCATTGCACTTCACAATCTAGCTAATAGTTTGTCTTAGCCTAGTTTCTACTCCATCGCTCATGACAAAAAACATGATGGAGTCTATGCCGACATTCCGTTATTAAAACTATGTGGAGGTACAAGGTTTCTGTTATATCGTCTTATAAGGTAATCAATTACCACTATCAGACTATAAATAATTATTAATTTATTAAATACAACGTGCTTACAGTATTACTGTCTATTGATTCTCTCACAATCCTCTCTCAACATGGCGGCGATAGTGCTGCCCCAGTTCGATACTAGTGCTGGGCACATATCCAAGACTATGACAGTTTCCTCTACCAAAACTAAACAACGTACTGTCTAAGTCTGTCCGCCTTTACGCCACCATTGCACTCACCTTCGTAGCTAACCCAATTTTAGTAATAATACGCACGCTAACTAATAACCGCATGTAGATATACGAGACTAATCTAATGCCATAGTGTGACGCTGTGACGCGTGGCGGCTGACCCAGTGGGCGTTATGTCATGCGTGTGTTGACATACAGACCTTGGGGTAAGGGGATGCGTAGAAAATTCGTGCTTAAAACCAACTTGTAGTGGTTTTACTAAAAGGCAAAGTCATCTTAAATGCATGAGTTTTGAACATTGATTGCGCGCTTACTCACTTGCAACAAACATTTTTGAAGCGAAAAACTTCTTTAGGCGCGTTGAGCACTTTCTGGGTGAACAAAATTCATGGAACTCGCGTCATCGTCACCGAACGCTTTCCATGAGCTAAATGTATACTGTTTTCACTTCTATCGGCAGTCCCCAAAGACTGCCCCACATGTTTTTTTTGTTTTCGTTACTTAGTATGGTTTTTCCAATAATAGTGGATGATTTGATAGGAAAAATATATTATAATGGCACTGATTTAAAGCGGCAGTTGTTATTGGAGGTTTGGTAAATAAAAATTACAAAAGGCATGTTTATTTAATAAACAGGTTCGGTAGTAAAAACTGAGCAGCCAAATAAAAATAAAAATGAGTCATAACAAATATTTAAATGGGTAATTAAATAAATAATTAACCAGTAAAATGACTGAGTACCGACTAACTTTGTGAACTGCCCGAATCAGAATTAGTCGGTAAGAAACCTAACATGGAAGTAGCGCTCGCCAGCCGTTGCAGAGGCACCGCTCGCTTCGCTCGCTCGGCTCGCGAGTGGTTGGTCACAGTTCTCACCTAACCTAACCCATTTAATCAGGGTGCCCCGACTTAGTTACTGCGACCAATTCGGCGCACGTGTGGTTGGTCATAGTTGCAACCAAACCTATGAACTGCCGAACTATTTATCAAACTGTTCTAATCTTTTTACTGGCCATTCATTTATTATGTGTATCAACATCGCCACATGCGAACTACACGTCACACTGACGTCACGCAAAATCCTGCATCGCGCAAGCAAAGTTTATCGCGCTTTTTTTTTATGTGTGGTATCTCTTAGGTGGCCTTGAGAGGCCGTGACTACTTAACCGGATTTGCCTGTGTCTGCCTTAAGGTGTGAGCTTAAAGCGTCCAGCCAGGGCGTAAAATATATATTACATTAAAACTAAACGACTGAGTTTACCGCGCGAACAACATTCCGACATCCTCCCCGGCAGTTGCCCACCAGACACGACACCCGTCTGCAAGGAGAATCCTCCCTTTTCTATGGAGGATGAGTGAACTTTACACCCTGTTCCTCATGCCTCTATAATTACACTACTTGAGAAATTTTTGTTCTGACATTGTAAGATGAAATAACCGACCAATTTTCTTTTTAATACTGTTCATGTCTTACAGTCACATTCATTTATCAACCGCCGAAAAATTAAATTACTGCCCGTAAATTTTTTCAACCGATCATCATATTATTGTTGTATAAATAACAGTTGTAAAAATGATTACTCAACTATATGAATGGGTCAGTAAATAAATGTCTACCGAGAAAACGATTTCTATTGTTTCTTTCTGATGGAAAAAAGCTGTGACTTTTCAGGGACCATAATTATAATTATGTACACACGGCTACACATCAAGTTATACATTTCCAGCATCAGCTGACCTCTCATTGCACGGAAATCTTATACAATGCGAGCTCAGCTTATACTGGAAATTTATTGCTTGATGTGTAGCCGTCTGTACACCTTGTTCCAAATGTAGCTGATGAAAATGTAAACAAGTGCCCCCTTATTACAAAACAAGATTTATCTTCAGACCCGGGTTTAAAACATGGAGCCATTATTGAAATTCGAACGTTATTCCGACTATGGTAAAGTTCCTAAACACAAAACTGACAACTTAGTACCGAACTAAGTTTTCAGTTTTGTAAAAAGAACGGTATTTCATCACCGTTAGGTTCTTATTACAAAAACTAGCTCCATGGTTTAAGCCATGTCAAATATAAATCTTGTTTTGTAATAAGGCGGGTGGAGTTTGATAATTTGAATACTTAAACACGAAATACTCATTTAAAATCACTTTAAAGAGGTTTTTCATAAGAAAATTGGGGTTAATTTTATAACCTCAATTTTCGTCGATAATTTTTCAATTACAATAATATAATTGTTGGAAAAATGGTGACATAAAAGTTAAAGCTTTTCTAAGTATTTACAGATAAATGTGTTATTTAATATTTTAGTGTTTCCCTCTAGTGAGTGCATGATTGCGTAAGATTTTAACCTGAACAACGTTTGTTTACAGTTTCATTAGATACATTTGGAGTAGACCATAGACACTCATTATTAGCACTTACGTTATCAACAAAATCTACGAAAGACTTAGGAAATATCAGCTGTTGACAAAAACAGTAACTTTTAACAGACAATAGTCATTATTCGTGGGAAGTAAGTTGATACAACAATAATGTCCAGTAATTTACTTGAACGTATGTAATGAGACAGTGTTGTTGTCATACGAGATTATAATTATGTCATTTGTATTCAGTTTATATTTACGACTTCAGTGAAAGAAAACATCGCGAGGGCCAATAAGGGTGCTGTTTTTAGGGTTCCGTAGTAAACAAGGAACCCTTATAGTTTCGCCATGTCCGTCTGTCTGTCTGTCTGTCCGTCCGTCCGTCTGTCCCCAGCTTAGCTCAGAGACGCTTAGTCCTAGAAAGCTGTAATTTGGCATGGGTATACATATTAATCATGCCGAAAAAGTCGTAAAATAAAACCATGAAAAACATTTTTTTTTAGGGTACCTGCCTTACACGTGAAATGGGGATGATATTTTTTTTTCTCGTCTATTCCATGGTATGGGGTATCGTTGGATAGGCCGTTCAAAAATATTGTGGGTTTGTCAGAACTACTTTTTAATTAAGGGATCCGTTTGCGTAATATTAAGCTTTAAAGTGCTATTTTTGTTAGAGTCAAGTGTCCCCCCCCCCCTGCCAGCTAAATGGTTGGATTTGGATATGTGAAAAAAATCATGGCAATAGTATATATAACGAAATTAAAAGGAAAACTATCACAGCTAAGTAGGCTTCACAAGTTAACGAGTAATAGTCGACCAACTTAAATTTGCAGTTGGAGAATTGACCGTAACGTATATCGATGTATGGGAGAGCATGTTTTTCAACTACAATGTTAAGTTTGTTTTTGGAATAGATTCATCCCAACTACGGTACCCTTCATTGTGCGTGGTCCGACATGCACTTGTCCGGTTTTTTTTTTATCTAGAGGATCCACAATGGATTTGTAATACGAAGGATGTGTGATTTTTTTCTTTAGCTGTGGGGTACGGAAATAAAACTCTGGTGTAATATTATAAAATAAATTAATGGCATTTACTTAATAAACTAATAGAACTGACTTTAATATTGGAAAACTTAGGTAGTATCGTTGTAGACTTAATAGAGTACGTATGAGGTATTATAAAAAAATATAATTATGAAGGCGCTTCATGGCTTTTGGCAACTTAATTGTAAAAAAAAACTTGTCTTCTTGAACTAGTGCCGGCAATGAAAGAGTAGGCTCATTTTCAAATTGTACTGGGATCATTGGACCCCATTTAGAAATTGAACACAAATGGTCGCATAGACTCATTCTCTGATATAAAGACCACAATCAATCACATCTCTAAAAAATCTTAATATCCTATCCTAGATATATTTTGTACAAAACCTTCTAAAATACAATTAAACCTATAACTAATGCCATCTATCTTAAGAACTGTTCAATCGGCGCATAGTCAACGCTGTTGCCGCGTGGACCGGAGAGGTACAGCGACCGGCCGCCAGATGTCGCTTGTCGTCTGAAGAACTCCGCTACGTTGCCGCTCATACTGCCGTACGGAATGCCTCCTGAAAAAAAATTGTGGATACAATAATATAATTATTTATTGAGAATTGAGATATCATTTAGTAGCTCATGGAACATTATAACTGAAGAACTCATTATTCGTTAATATAAAAGAAAATAATAAATAAAAAAATCGATTTAATAGTCTTCAAAAGAGTGTTTCTTCTGCTAATTTGGTTAGTTCTGTGTCTCGTAAATTCGTAATGTTAATTACTTTGCATACCTACTATTGTATTGAATCAAGTCTTTCTAACTGAACAGACAGTTGTGCTGAGCTGGAGATTTCGTTGCGCAACTTCTTCTTCCCAGCTAAATCATTAGGGAGTGGTGAAGGGCGGGCGTTTTAAGGGAATGTAATTGTGACGTTCAAAAAGTGCTGAGCGTAACTTGATTAAATAAATAATGTTCTAACATCAACTTCAAATTTTTTAATTGACAACGATGCGGTATTTTAGATCTGCAGATAAACAATAAATTGGTTTGCTACAAAATCTAAGTAGGTATTGAAAAATTGGGAAAACGAATCATACTGATATTAGCTATTGGTTCTTATAAATTTTACGTTCTGTTCAAGGCTTAAAATTAAAAATATTTTCTTGGTTTTGAAACCAAACATTTGCTTATGATCACCGGATCAACCACGTGGCATTGTGTAAGTTAAACCGAAAGGAAACTAAATGTTCACTGCACTTGCACAATGTAAGAATATATAAATTGAAATTATGACAAAAAGTAACTAAGCACCAACGTATAATTATTATCTTTATAAAAAACTCTGTAAAAGTTTTGTTACTACATTATTGGTGGATGCAAAGAAATCAGTGACGTAGATTGTAGACATCAGTTTTTATTTATGAAATAAACTGTTACTAAAGAGATCACTTGGAATATTTGAATTCCATATTCACGGGGGGATTTCTACAGAACAGACCAGCTTGTATTCAAATCATGTGAGGTCACTAAAGTAAGGTTTGGACTGATCTTGGCTAAGGAAATGCAACCTCAATCTCGCAAGATCTCGAGTCTTGCGACATCTCGAGCTTGTTTTCGAGATTCAATGTAGATTGCAAGACAATCTCGTTCGAGATTGCATTCCCTAATTTTGACAGAAAAGTGGTTCCGATCATTTTAGGGTCATCTTTTCTACGCCTCTTAACGCAAACACAGCAATATTAAAATCGTATAAAGAATTGAATACCAACCGTATGATAACCCAGGTCCAGGAACAGTAACAGTTTCCCCATCATCTGGTTTCGCCGCAGACAGCACCACCAACGCGAATATAGCGCACAACAGAAAAGATACCTGGAAAAATATAAAGAAGTGTCATTAATTTATTGAATAGATTAACCATAAATATTAGTAGAACGATTAATTACTAGCTGGAGATAACGCTTTAATTCTGGTTCTGCCAAAACCCGTGTCTGAAGGATCGTTAAGAATAATTTTGTTTCGCTCTACTTCCTATAGTTATTAAGTTGGTACTATGTTCTTTACACTCTTAGGTATTGGCACAGTGTGCAGTTGAGTGGCGTCCTCCGAACGGCGGCGGCGAGTCCCAGTCAATCGTTTAAAATTTATATGTTCAATATTTTCGAACAAAGATTGTAGACAGTTAAGAGGCCGGCGATGGATGCGTAGTTCATACAAACGTAATACCAAAATAATTTGTAAATCAAGCATATTCTTAAGGTAGTGTGTCATTATTCCGATTGGAATACAGAATATCTAGGTTCCCAAATGTATATTTTGAATGGACACTGATTTAAACAAGAGTTATGACAAAAATAAGTTTTCTATAGAAATTTTAAATTCCTCATAATTATCTCGTCTTTTTAGCATTTTCCTTTCAAAATATATATTTGGGAACATAGATATTCTGTAATCCAATCGAAGTAAATACACACTACCTTAAGAATATGTTTGATTTACAAATTATTTTGGTATTACGTTTGTATGAACTACGCATGCTACGCCGGCCCCTTAAATGAATTCTTGTTGGTGTACACATCTTTTTAGGACTGGCTGTACAACCTGTGCAAAACTATCAAAAAGTTTGAATGGTTGTCACCATTCAAATTTTTCCATGATAGAAAAAAGAAATTTCTGGCCATGAAAGTCAAAGAACCTTCCACTGTGCCAAGCCCCTAATTATTTTGCATGTTAGTCATTAGTTACGTACAGGAAGTAGTAAATAATATCCGCATTGTTGAAATACATACATTTTACGATTTCCTATTATGTAGAGAATTATTTTGAAGATATTTTGTGGAGGTCAAAAAACCCGGTACTAATAAAAATAGTTTTTGCATCTATGATCAATTTAAAAACAATAATCGTTAATCGTCATCAGACTGCGCCAGTCAATCGATCATAATAAACTTGAACTCTATTGCAGTCAGTTATACAGTCACAAGTTTATTTTAAAACAAAACGTTTGTCTATTCCTAGAACAATTTTAAACTTATGTTTTTCGGTTAATTAACATAGATTTTGATATTTTTTAAGGTTCCGTACCTCAAAAGGAAAAAAACGGAACCCTTACAGGATCACTCGTGTGTCTGTCTGTCAGCCCCTCTGTCACAGCCGATTTGCTCCGAATCTACTGGACCGATTAAATTGAAATTTGGTACACATGTGGACTTCTGTGACCCAAACACGGACGTGTAACGTAAATAAATGAATTTTGAACATGGGGGTCCCTTGTGGCGGCAAATTAAATAAAAAAAAAATAAAATTGTAAACTGTACCGTGCGACATATCAAATGAAAGGGCTTGTGGTAAGGATTTCAGATATTTTTTTTATATAATTTTAAAATAAATACTTTTAAAATTATTTATCTTCCCCCCCCCCCTTATCTCTGAAACTACGGATCCAGAAATTTTGAAAAAAATATAGAAAATAGTTCTTTACTTACAGATTACAGGAAAACCTATGAGAAGTCTATGATCTTAAAATAACATGGTAAATCTCTTAATAATGTGCGTACAAACTTACATTTGCAGTTGGAATGTATGACGGAACATATTTTTCAACTACAATGTTAAGTTTGTTCTTAGGATAATGAATCCCTTCTACGGAACCCTTCATTGTGCGTGGTCCGACACGCACTTGGCCGGTTTTTTTTTTTCTTTGAAACCAAATCGAAAGTCATTTATAATAATGGTATACACACTAGCTCAGTCGGTACATTTCAAACGTGATTCAAGTTATGGACTGTTCTCCTAAAATGTACGTATCTAACCTGTACCTATCTAACCAGGTAACCAGATTGCCATGAAGTTTTTCCTCTCCTCATAATTAAATCTATGTGTTGGATCTAAAGCTATGTTTTAAATCTTCTTTTCCGTATTCTCTTCGTAAAATAAGGTCTGTTTTATCATGAGCCCACGACGATCGGACGAAGTAGCCCGACTGCATTGATATAATGCAACTGGCATTTAACACTAAAAGCCTTGGGACATTATTATTACATTATGCATGCTTTCCATTTGTTTTTTGAAAGATATGTTTTTGCTTCCGCAATTGTGGAATCAAGTTGCAGAAGAGAAATTCAATATATTTTATAATGTGTTTTTACTGCGCAAATTGCTTTGAAATTCGGTTGACCAAGGAGATTGAATTACATGGTTATTATTTCAAGATGTAACAATAACAATATGTTATTAAGAGGACCTGCAAATGATACTAGTTAGCGGTTTAGTAGTATTGTCTAAAATCAATTGTAAATTGGATACTAAAGGCCAACCACCATAACTATCTGAGAAGGAGTCGTGACTGGTGCAAATTAAATTATGTTATTTATTATACTTATGTAAACTAAAAGATGCACTACCTATCCTAGGCTGGAACTGTACAGCTATATTATGTAGGTATAGCTCAAAAGCTGCATACATTCTTGAGTATTTCTGATCAGATTACACGGTTTTACTAAAAGTGTGCTTTCACTAAAGGTATACAATTATTTCGTTGAATGAAACTATCAGACATTTTTCTTTAAATCAAATTATCATTTCAAAGTCGTGGGAAAATCAAGACTTTGTTAAAACAGACTGGAACTGCGAATTGCAACCTGCAGATCAATGCTTGTTCTTTCATTTACTTTTAAGAAAAGGCTTTTGCCTCTTTGTAAAAGTTTACAGGCATATCCTATAAATAACATCATTACATTTTTATTTAAAAATGGAGAAAGGTACTACAACCGCTCAGCAACAAATAACAATTTACCAAAAAGCCTCCAACGCATACACGATAAGACATAACATGTACACAACATGTCAGGTATATTACGTTAGCAATCAGTTTGAACTTGATCTTGATAAGTACATATGAGTAAGTATGTCGTTTCACCTTCATGAGAGGTCTCAGCGGTGAGGTGAGTAACTATGTGGGCTAGATATTAGATTAGCAGGAAGTAAAGTAGAAACATAGACATCGGGATTTTAGAGGTTGAATTGATAGTAGATAATTAAATATTTTACAAGTAGAGAAGGTTACTTGTCATTCTGTCTATATTATGAAAAACAAAGACAAAGTCTTTGTTTTTCGAAGCTCTAAAAAAATGATTTTAATTAAATTAATACTACTTTTTTTAGTAGTAACCAAACTTCTTTAAAGAGAAAAATCCCCTTAGAGTTAGTCCTGAAAAGAATGAGTTCTGAAAGAAAACTAGGCAGGACAGTGCCCTTTTCCTTAAAAATGTTCACCTACTTTACATATTCGTACCAACTTACCATAACATTAAACTAGTTTGAATTGAAAAGTTCTGAATAGGTAGGTAATTACGTTACATAAACTCATACATAACATGTGTATTTCTCCAAAAAATTAAAACATACTTGGTTCATTAAATGTTATATCACTTTCATATTTCGAGTATTAGCGAAAGCAGTACTATAAAACAACTTCACTTAATTCCCATCCGCTTTCGTAAGCTTCAAGACTCAAAGCTATGATGATAACATACTCGATATTGTGTGGGTTCTTGAAATATCTATGAAATGTGAACATTAACTATTTGAATGCATACAGTGTAGAGCCCAACCCAGTGCCCGTTTTGGTGTCCAGACACTATTTACTAGATAAGTTGACCGGAACTTATCAGGAAGTAGTTAAACGGACCAACAATTAATCAATAACATCATTAAATTCAGGATATACTTAACAGTCCATTATTATCTGTATGTAGGTAGGTTTGATTTTTTTTTTTGGAAAAGGGACCATGAAACTCAACTGGACCAACTGAGGTTTGAGTACTAGAAAAGTCAGAAATCGCAAAAAATCTCTTCCATACATTTCAAAAGTGCCTGTCTTGGTTTAATTGAAATAAATGATTTGAGTTTGAGTTTGATTTCGAAGGAAATAAGATTGAGATGTGATAGACCACAATATACTTGCGTATATTGTGCAACAGTCGAATTATTCCTTTACTTCACGGGGCTGAATAGGGAACGAGTATATCAGATAGTGATAGAAGCTTAAGTGGCAGTGGGCAGGGCACATTGCTCGCAGAAATGATGGCCGATGGGGCCGAAAGGTTCTGGAGTGGTGACCGCGTACTGGAAGACGTAGCGTTGGAAGGCCTCCTACAAGGTGGACCGATGACCTTGTGAAGGCCGCAGGTATCCGCTGGATGCGGGAAGCACAGAACCGGTCGAAGTGGCGGTGCTTGGTGCCTATGTCCAGCAGTGGAAGTCTTTTGGCTGAAATAATGATGATGATGATAGCAGATAATGATGATGATGATGATGATAGCAGATAGTTACAGATTTAACCTTTAAGGCCCACTTGCACGTTTAGTCGGGTTAAATGAATAAATGAAGAGTTTGTAAACTCGGAGTAATTAACATTTTAACTCTTATTACGCGTTGCGCCACTATAAGTAAAACACCGTGTTAGTTAACTCGATATTAGTGTTTTTTTGAGTTGTGAACATTGCAGTTCAATCGACGAAACATAAAATAGAATTGCACTGTCTGTGGCCTGATAATTCCGACCAAACCGTTTGAACTGACATATCTATGGTTAGGTGACTCTTAATGAGAAATCCTGTGTGTTTATACATAATCTACTGTTACATTATTTTAGTGATAGCAGATTGTCAGGAATACTCTGTAATAATGCATCAGTCAGTATATCAGCGAGGTGCCATTAGGTAAGCAATGTATGCAGGCACGCAGGAGTTCACTAATTCACTAAAAACGAAAAACTTCGCAAGGAATGGGAAATTGCTACTGAAGGCTGCTAGTGTCGAGCTCCGTACCCCGAGTGTAAGTCTGCAAGTGAGTAAACGTAACTAGCGCGTTAGCGTTAAGATTTTTATTCTCACTCTTATACTCTTAGCATTATGATCTATCGGCCAAATTTTAACGCAAATGAAATAGTTACGTTCACTCTCTTGCAAACTTACACTTGGGGTACAGGACGAGCTGCGTCTCACACGAACAAGTGTACATCGCTTGGTCGGCATCACCAGTCCTGATTCTCTTTATTTCTTAGCTGTCGAGAACATAACATAAAAAAAACAAAATTCTACGTTTGTAACGTAGTATTTTGTTATTTTTGTAACTGACGACTTCCACGCGAAGGAAGTCGCGGGCAGAAGCTATTTAGTAAATAATAACTAATTATGTAAACAAACTCAACTCACCCGTAAATAAATCATGATGGCCACAGACAACACTCGTGCACTCTAGTGAGGCGCGCGGCGATACCACCGCCATTTATATATGCAGGCAGTGACCGTCAAAATACAAGTGTGTGAGCTTTGTGTCTGATTAATAACTACGTAATTATATGTATTACTGAGGTTTAATGTATCAGCAAACAAGGTAAGGAACCGACAGATGATTCATATGTATCTCCTCACGTTTCTTGTGGGCTTATATTTCCACTATCATATTCCTATCTGTGTCCCATGTTACTTGGGGTTGGCTCAACAAGTTTTAATTTTCCATTCTCCTCTGTCAGCCGTCACTCTAATTCTATCCTTTGCTTCTTTTTAAGGTTCCGTACCTCAAAAGAAAAAACGGAACTCTTATAGAATCATTTCGTGGTCCGTCTGTCTGTCTGTCAGTCTGTTAAGACTCTTTTTCTCAGGAACTCGTGGAGGTATCAAGTTAAAATTATTATCAAGTACGTAGATCTACGGTCCCTTGCAGCTCTAAAAAAATCAAGCTTCTAAATTTAAATCAACGCAATAAAAATAAACTTTAATTGTTGCGGCATATTTTGATAATCGCAAATAAATCAAAACCTATTGGGTATTTCCTGTTGACCTAGAATCATAAAATTTGGCATGAAGCAAGATCTCACAGCAAAAGTAAAGGAAAAAGTCCGAACATTGTTAATTTGTAGTTTAATAAAATAAAATAAAAATATTTTTGGGATTACACACTTACATTTGCAGTTCGAAAATTAACCGTTGCGTATATCGATGTATGGGAGATTTTCTCCTATACATCTGCCCAAATGCGTGTCGGATCACGCACAATGAAGGGTTCCCTAGTTGGGATGAATTTATCCCAAAAAAAACAACATTGTAGTTGAAAAACATGTTCTCCCATACATCGTACGACACAATCAATTTTCAAAAAAATCAAGTTTCTAAGCTTGATTTTTTTCGAGCTCCAAAAGACCGTTGATCTACATATTTGAGATTAATTTGACTGTTCACAACTGCTCAGCAGAATAAACTTTAACGTCCCACTCAGACGTGCCACTTTATTATCAGTAGGTACCATCGGCCTCTACTAATTTCCTCAAGATGTCACCATTCTTGCGTCTACCTGCATTATATAACTATAAATTCGCAACATTGGACCCCTTCAATAACACACAGAACAGATTTAAAAAAGAGATTATCCAAATCCTTCGTCAAACCCCGGAAACTCAGCTAACTTAGCAGTGCCAGTTTTAGTTCTACTAACAAAAACATACACACATGATCACACACATTTACAGCACCTACACTACACAGTTACACGCACACAGACACTTTAAATATTAAT
Source organism: Tiliacea aurago (assembly GCA_948098905.1). Lineage (NCBI taxonomy): Eukaryota > Metazoa > Arthropoda > Insecta > Lepidoptera > Noctuidae > Tiliacea > Tiliacea aurago. The sequence goes on along the minus strand of OX402580.1, from coordinate 1,419,853 downwards.
AATTATGTCACTCTCTGTATTTCTTATTTTTTGTATACTTCATAATTGGCGTAATGTTTCGAATAATCATAATGATACTTACTGTCAGCTGTGACCTTTTATTAAATAAATAAAATAAAAATAAATAAATAAATATCCATCACGTGTGCGGAGTTTCCCTAGCTAATTTAATTTGACCCTGTATGCACATGGATCAATGAACTTTCATTGAAGGCAGAAGTGCATTAAGATTCAATACTACGCTTATCAATGTCAAACTCATTTAAGAAAATTGTTTGAACTAAGTATTCATAAATTAAAACGACATTTTCATAGATAAACACCATTGAAGTATTAAATAGGAAGATAGGGCACTCTCTAAAATCACGTACATATTAAATGGACTAGAAACACTGACATGTAAACACACTCACGCAACTACATATCCCGATGTCGTGCGTCATGTACTCGACAACCGAAATAGAGAGACATATTACGCGGGCTATAGCAGGAACGAGATAACAATAATTGTCACTGTTACGTACCCATAACTGTTGTGCAAGCGAAATCGCGTTAGCAGCCGAATGTTGGCCGAATGTTTACGATTATGAACAACATAAGACGGAGCAAACATTAACTATTATTATAATTTTCAACAAATTAGCATTTTTGGCTGTACTTACGAGTGAAAACTAATCCCGTGGGACTTGATTTGGTTTTTTGCACTATTTGTGCATATTTTATAAACACAGGAAGGCATTGTTGCTGCTTATTTAGAGGATTACTGTAATTTTACTTAACGTGCTACACAAACGCCAGTTCGATTGTGACTAAGGTCGATTGTGTTCTTGCACCTAATTTATGCGGTCCACGTCGAGCGCGTACCGTATCTTCCCTTATTTTACATCAATGATAAACACTTTAAAATTAACACAAGTTTCCTACGTCCAACATAAATCTGTTTCGAAAAATAACTTCATCAATCATTCCTCACGTTAACTTTTGGATATGAATCTCGTCTTGTCATTTTATCAGTAGGATTTATCTTGTCCCAAGCATATCATCAGCCCTTGAACGAATAAGGCATGTTAATTAATTTTGTAAAGGTCACAACTATTAAGCAAAAGTATTTATATAGGGCCCGCCCAATATTTGGTAATGAGTTGATAACATCTTAACAAATTAACTGCTTGATAAAAATGTTAAGATAAAAGTAGTAAGTAGATGCATATTTTGTAAGTTAACTGATCAGTTTTTTACTTCGCCTTATATTATAATACATTACTGTAGCGGCCTGCAAAATGTGAATTGATGGACGAACAAGAAAATGTGGACCGAGGCGAAGCCGAGGCATTCGTGAATCAATCAATGCCTGGTTGCGGCCAAGGCTTGTATAGTGCTTTTCTCAAATAATGCGTGGAAATTCAAACTTAGTAATATATTTATAAATAATTCCAGATTCAATGACGAACAATGATAATTTTTCACGCGCCAATATGTTAATTTGTTACTTTATACAACTCTTTTTGCAAGCCAGTTCTAAATTTAAATAAAATCTTTGATAAGCTACCTTCTTGGTTGCCATGTGTCGACGTAAAAAGTTCGTTCCATTTTTAAATTACACGACAGTTATGTATGTGAGCAGACGGTCCTGTTCCAGAAGTATTCACGGAGGCTGCAATGCGGATGCGAGTTTACAATAGTGCAGTCACAAACTTGCACCCACCTGCTACTAAGAGTTTTCATAGTAATTTATTCTGCTCGCAGGTATTTGACCAGTACAGCATTTTCGATCTCGAAAAAGGTTGTCAAAATAATGCTCAAATTTCCAAGCATGTTTGAGAAAAACAAATATACTCAATTAAATTTAAAAGAACACTGCTTAAAGGTTAGCTACAAAATATTTTCAAGAACTCGGAGATCCTGTGCAGAGAGAGCTTGTGTGATTTACACATTTGCCATTAACCAGATTCCGGGCTGCTACTGAGAAAACCTCCTAAATGATGGACAAAGTCTCATAACACTTTGCCAGACCTGGAAATCGAACCCAGGACGTCATGTTCAGTAGTAGCGCTTGCGACTACTACTTACCACTATTTATCGCGGTGAAAACCTGAATTGTGCACCGCACAATGCGCATGCTCAAACCAAATCCCTCACTCAAGCTTTCATGTTGTACTCGTATATACTCGTACTCGTAAAAGTTCCAAACAATTGGGATAGATGGCGTTGAAACATAAAGTACCAACGCTCTTGCGAATAAGGTAGGTATGTGTTTTCTTCAGTGGCTGTAACACGGACGTGACGATACTACACTTAGGACCTAGTCTTAGCCCTAACTCCAATATTTCACATTTACCCTAAACTACAGAAATCCAAGAAATCTTTTAGTTTCAGGTCACCGGGACTCACAACAGAGGGCCTAAAATGGACGCTTTGGCAGAATCATACGTACAATTCATATCCCGCAATTCATCTGTTTTACAGTTTTGTATGGATTTTCGTAAAATGGTCCACAAACTATGAATTGCTATAGTGAAGTCTAATGTCAAATTGCAGCTGTCAAACAGATGAATTGCGGGATGTATGAATTGTACGCAGATCATATTATGATTCTGCCAAAGCGTCCATTTTAGGCCTCCAGTACCATAGCAGGAAAACATTATTTTATTTCACGTTCGCTATTACAATAAGTAGCCAGATCTATGGTCATGTACAGCATAATCAGCTTATGTGTTCCCACTGCTGGGACACAGGCTTCCTCTCTTCGAGAGGGAGTGGGCTGTAATCCACCACGCTGGCCCAGTGCTGGTTGGTAGATGTCACATTTCTTCAAATTTTTGATTCTAGGACATGCCTGTTTCCTGACGGTCATGTATCTAAACGAAATTAATCAACAATTGTATGAAAACATTATCTAGAAGTTGGTTATTTTATAAAAATCTAAACCTTTAGGTTAATTTCAGTTCATTTTCAAATTAGACACGTTTTACAAAACGGAGCATATAAAAAACGATTTCCTTGACTCGATAGTTTCCAATCTTGGTCAACAGTCATCTAAAGTTACTAAATGCAAATCAAGCCATATTGTTTGGGTGCAAAAAATAACTGACTTACTTGGCCTAAGTTCTATAACATCAGACACGGATTGCACAAGATACAAGCAAAATTAAATATCTTGATCTAATTGCGAAATTAATAGTTATTGAAAGAAGGTACAGATTGATATCAGATTCGCACGCTATGTTTATGTTAGGAAGTAGTAGATACCTAAATGGCGACCCACTTGATGGAAATTGGAAAGCAGTGTTCGATGTGGAGTCTCTACACAATGTGTATTAATGGACATTATGGAATTAGTTTGTTCAGAATCGTTGTGAATCGATTTCTGTCATTTTTAATATAGGTAAGTAATGTTTTATCCAAAAATAATTAAAACTACGTAAATTACAGTCACACCTCGCCTGTACAGTCAGTGTACCTATCATCATCATTATTTCAGCCGAAAAACGTCCACTGCTGGACATAGGCCTCCCCCAAGCACCGCCACTTCGACCGGTTCTGTGCTTCCCGCATCCAGCGGATACCTGCGGCCTTCACAAGGTCATCGGTCCACGTTGTAGGAGGCCATCCAACACTACGTCTTAAAGTAATAAATGTAAAGTAAAAAATAGGAAATGTTAGGTGTGAAAAATTCAGAAGTCGGAGCAAATTTTTTTTAGGCCCCATCTTTTTAAGAGTGTTTGGCGGCTTATCTAGTTTTTTCAGGCAGCAAGCAACGGACCAGTGCAGTGGCATGACATGATTTTTTTGCAAAGAGATAGTGTTTTTTGTCCGAAGATTCTCATAGGCTATATTTTCATCCCGGAAACATGCAAGTCTCTTCTGGGATAGACCACGGACGCGAAGCCAGGTAACAGCAAATTTGCCACAAACTTACTACCGCTTTTCCACCCACCCAGATTTAATTATTTTCGCTCCATAGCTAGACAACAAACGGAGCACAGCCGTGACGAATCGTTACGAGGAACACCGTAACTATGACCGAACAAACACCATCGCTTTCATTGATTTCTTTTTTCGTCACTCTAAATCTAAAGTAAATAATGGTCGCATTGCTAAAGAAGTCAGTGGCCACTAACAGCACAAATATGGGGCAAATTGGAGTTTGAACGTTGAAAGCTTATAAATTAGTAGCTATAGCGGCATCTTATTCTTTTAATATCAAAAATTTATAGAACATTTAGGCAGGTACTGTAAAGGCTATATGCAAAAGGCAACCTTATGTCGTACAGGCTGTTAGGAAAATAATAATAACTATGGTTGTATTCGACCATTCAAGCGAATTTGGAATTACTTTTAAATAAAAAGGATTAGGTTTTGTTTCAAAATAGGTCAGTGAACAAATTATTTTATTATATTATTAATTTTGTACTGCACTATATAAAATATAGAAAATATTAAAAAAAATATAAATGTTGAAATTTTACATAGGGTGACAAAATGGTCTTATCTTTTCCAGACAACCTTTGGAGGCATTAAAAGGAGAAGGAGAGACAATACTCCAGGTAGTCAATGTTGTAACATAGATAGCGCACGTTTCTCTGAGATAAACTGATAAACATAATGTCATGATTTCCAAATATTAATAAGACTTGTAGTAATTTTAAATACTAAATATTAAATTACCCTAATACAAAAATCATTTGAGACAAATCACATACTTTCTGTGATTTATCTCAAATGATTTTTGTATTAGGGTAGTCATGAAGTTTAAAAGTATCAATTTGTCAGATGCACACATACAAACTCAGTATAGAGATAGAAGATAAAAATATTCAAACTGAAAAGGTGTTTAATTACACGTAAAATAAATATAATTCAAGTTTATCATCCGTTATTCTACGCCCACACACATTACATAATAGCTAGCGCTCTTCAAGCACTACAGTACTTAATAGTTACTGGACATTTGTGATGAGGGGAGGCGCTCAAAGCCCATTTACAAATTATTAACAGGGAGTATGCATTTTTCTCCTTATTATTCAGAATACAATCAATGCAATCCTTATTATTATATTATTAATCCGTATATTAATAAGTTATAAACATTGGTATTGTTTAATTCTCATTACAAAACATTCTATACAATTATGACATATCATTAAGATGATACTTTAAAAAAATAGATAAAAATATAGGTAAGGGATTTATTTTTCAGAGTTCATGTAAATGCCTGTAATCGTGGAGTGTCTGAGTCGTTATTAAACCTGTTATAATAATAATATTTCTTACATTCACATAAACAACTTTTACAAAGTATATTTTCGTAATCTACAAATCGGCAAAATACAATTATAACTCTGTTGCCACAAAAAATGATATTTACAATAGCAAAAAATATAAATAATCATTACAGTTTACCAATGTTTTACCAATCAAATGTCAGGCCTAAGAGACCTGACCTAGACACTAGGTGACTGACACTGAGAGTCAGATCAATCGACTGAACCATTGACCAATAGCAAACTGTTAGGAAATGCCTAGATCTAAGTGGTACTTCCTCGTACAAGCAAATTCGATTTCCATTACGAGTTTTATTGTTAATCAATCATTCTGTATCTTATTCGATTTTGTGCATTATTCATTGTTAAAAAGCACAGTAACAAAGAGTTAAAGAATCTGCTTTGTAACAAAAATAGTCTTCCATGTTTGTACTATTTGTACTGACTGTTATTAAGTATTTACTGTCAATGTTTTGTTTTTTGTTTTCAGTAAAAACAACAAAAGAAATAAAAATATCACAATATTAAAAAAATACTAATAAGGTACTTACCTATTCAAAACTAAAAGATGGCATCGAAATATTCAACCAAACAAACCGGCCAAGTGCGTGTCGGACCACGCACAAAGAAGAGTTCCGTATTTGGGATGAATTTATCCCAAAAACAAACTTAACATTGTATTTGAAAAACATGTTCTCCCATACATCGATATACGTCACGATCAATTCTCCAACTACAAACGTAAGTTGGTCGACTATTACTCGTTAACTTGTAAAGCCTACTTAGCTGTGATAGTTTTTCTTTTAATTTCGTTACATGTCTGCCATGATTTTTTTCACATGTTCAGAACCTGGGTGCATTTGACTAACAAAAATTTGCACTTTATAGCTTTTAATATAACGCAAACGGATCCTGGCAAATGGATTCGAAAAATTTTGACCCTCGATATTTTTAAACGGCCTATCTAACGATAATCACATAATTATCATATTGATCTTTTACTTTTCTATACCATCTATTAATACATATGGAATGCAATGAAGAATTGAGAATTGAATTGAATCCACACCATGGTATAGACGGGAAAAAAAATATAATTTCCACTTATTTGTAAAGGAGGACCCTGAAAAAATAACTTTTCAATGATTTTATTTTACCACCGCGTGATTAATATGTATACCCATGCCAAATTACAGCTTAGAATTAAAAGTCTCTCAGCTTATCCGGGCACATACAGACAGACAGACGGATATGGTTAAAATTATAAGGGTTCCTTGTTAACTACGGAACCCTAAAATGAAAAAATCAAAGCACCTCTAGATTTCTTCAAAAACAGTTTCAAGTTTACCTCAAATCACTAAAAACTTAAACGCGAACATTACATCAACTCTAAGCAAATGCTCCATTTACCGATTGCAGACGTCATTACATAAATGAGTTCCCCTCGAGACGTTTCACAAACTTACCATTGAATTGTTACAGGCGTTGCGTTGTTCACAAACCACTCCAATTTCCACCAATTAGATACGATTGAGAGTTGTTAATCGTTATCAGGGTTGCTTCATTAGTGGGTCCGGTGGGACGTGGTGCACGAATTTGAAAATTGCGTTTTATTTGTAAGAATGCTGTTAAGGGTTTTTTTTTTAATTTTAGGTCGTTGCTGTTATTACAATTGTTAGCTTGTTGTCAATTTTTTACTAAAAATTATGGGAAATGTGTATAGGTTCTGGCTTGAGCCAATTGCAAGTGCACTATTTCAACAAAAAAACCCAAAAAAAAAAACAAATAAACTTAACACTACAACCACAACTTTACTTTACTTACTTTTCTATTGCAAATAAATAAACTTTACTTTACTTAACAAAAAAACACAAAATTGTTAATTGATTAAGGGTCACGTCATCATAATAAAGAACAAGTCTCATCGGTAGGTACTTTAAAAAGAACTTGTTCAATGAACGAATCTAACTAGAACATTAAATAAAATTGTTTTAGTTTAGAATTGTTTTAGTTTAGAATAATTAGTTTAGAAATTTTAAAATAATAGCTCTATCGACCTACTCTAATATAAGTCTATTCCTTTACCTAAATAATAATAGTGTCTACTTTAATCTTTAATATTATTTGTTAATTTATTTAAACATAATAGTATCTAGTTTTAAAAATAATATTCCCAAAGAGTTACTCTTTATGTCATTGAAAATATTATGTCTTCTTGCTTAGTAATAAACCTATTGTTGTCTTCATTTTAAATGTTTGATGTAAATTGATGGCCTGAAACACAGGTTTTTCATAAACCTAGTTCAGGCAGGTCTACTTTACAGTTAGAATAAAAAAAATCCCCGATTGTAATTAATCTAAATCATAATTTTACTTTATTTTATACTTGAATATTTTTATTTTATAGTAAAAAAATTTGGCTGTTTTGATTTAATACTTTGTACATTTTTGATAAACTGATTTCTTGGAAGAGCCAGTTAATTATAGTTTAATTAAATACAACTTCACTTTGTCGACTATACCCAATCTTCATACGTTTATTCTATCTCAGCCCTTCCCAACTTGCATAATAAAACAACATTTAGAACCCAAACATTACTGGAAACTGAGTACCGAATGAATGCAGTCTTAACGGTTGTTACAATATTTCACTGTACTGGACAGGACAGCCTTTCGCCTGCTACCGGCTGTAGGCAAGGCTGGTGCAAGAGAGCCGCTCCCTTCTGTCGACATTGTGGATTCAAAGGCAACAGGTAGCTTAATGTAAGTTATAGGAATGTAGATTCGTTATTAAAACTAATAATTCGGCAAAGAATTTGGTACAGTCAACCACGCAGTGAATTAAGAAAACAGGCCTTACTCTACGAAAAAAAGGCGCTGACTGAGTCGAACTCTGTCCATAGACATACGGTTGGCTCTATATGGGGTTGCTTTGTGCAGTCTGCGACGTACCTCAAAGTAAGTGATTTCTGACAAAGGGGTTTCTCCAAAACAGAGATTGGTCATAGTCACTTCTTTGTCCAAGCAAGTGGTTGACCGATGACTTTTATATTAGCGTTATTCTTTAATTAATTTATTTATTTTAACTTTAATTAACACGGTTAAACCAATTACGTTAATTAAAGGCAGAGACACATACACATAGAAACGAAAATATAAAATTTTAAAATTCTGTTATAAACGTAAAAAAAGTATTGTTTTTTTTTTTTTTTTTAATTGTTAAAAAAAAAAAAACAATACTTTCATGAATCCCTTTCGCAGTATCTCAGGCATACCAATAAAATCTTCGTCCATTCATCCGCAAACAGATCGTTTGTTGGATTAGAATCCAAGAGATCATTAAGTGCGACCAGAGTGCGAGGTACTGGGGACTTAGCACGCGCAACGGTGCGACATGGAGGCACAGCAAACAGCCTGTGGTTGCTGCTGGTTTTAATGTTCTTTGGCATTCTGTATTCCATCATTTTGAAATAATAATCTACATTTGCACCACATAATTATTAGCCATAACGAAACGTAAAAGTATTATACTCACAACAGTCTCATACTTTCGGTCAACATTTCTGTCTCAGCTCAAACCAATAATTTTGCCGCACGCACCGAGAATATTTCACCATATGCAAGCTAAAATAATAAGTAGTTGGACTGATTTCGGCAAGGCCGAAGCAAATGGGGAATGAGGAGGTGCCAAACTATCTATTTCAAATACCATTCACTGGCAAAGAAAAAAAAAATTCAACTGCTATTTACTTTATATTTCATTCAAAAGAATAAATTCATGTTTTTTATTAAGCGACTTAGAATATATAAAATTATCTGTTCCCAAAATCATTAAATATACGAGTACTAACACTAAAAATGTAGCCAAATGTAGCGTTTTTATGGTATCAATGTGTATATTAAATGAAAGATATCAATAATCCCAAAGATTTTCATTCAGCGAGCATTGCAATGAACAACAATTACATTTAACCGAATCTAATAGACCTCCTACTGATACCAATCATTGCTCTTAACTATAACCTAGCTAGTAATCTATGGTTATGTAAGTGCACTCCAAAATAATCAGTAATGCAATTAAATAGGAATAAAGAAAAAATTGGAAGGTATCAATGACGGTCGCACGTTCGATACCGGCCCGGATTATATCATGTGTGGCCTTCAGGTAGGTATCCAACACAGAGACAGACTCTGAGACAGACAGACAAAAAAGTGATGTTAAGTTTCCTTTTAAGGTTGGAACCTTAAAAATTATCACACTCCTGATAAGAATTGTCACATTATGTACGCATAGACGTACGTACCGTACAAAGGCATATATATAAAACCTAAGCCTTAATTATTTATGACTAGAGGCATCACGTCTCTGGTTTATTGTGCATCAACAATATACCAGAGTATAACTAAAATCATCTAGAGCCTACAGCTGTCCGTGCTCCAGAGTATACTTTGGAGCATGGACAACTGTAGGCTGAAGCTTATTCACTGTATAAGTTTTATTAAACTTCATGTAACAAAAAGGTAATGAGGCAGACTTAATGCCATAGGCATTCTCTGCCAGTCAACCAAGGGTACTGGAGAGATAACATTGTCTGGTGCAGTTCGCATTATAAAGGCAATCGAATCAGCCCTTTATGAACTCTGACCTACTTCTACGGTGTAACAAACAAATCATACAAGAATAGTGTTATGATATGATACTCTCACAGAACCAATGAAGTAATCAAGGGGAAATTTCAGAAAGTGCGTCATGTTGGACCGAACATAAACAAGCATGTTCTTAAAACATCCTTTGAACCGTAAGATCGCAATAATATTTATTATTTATTTATGATATCATAGGTACTGAATTTTTCAAACAATGAATAATGGAGGTACTAAGATATTATTCAGCATTCTTATAAAATATTACCTTATAGAATAAATGTAAGGAAGAAACCGCGGATGTAAGAGAGAAAATGTCAACAAGTAGCTGTCTCACAGCAGAGCAGAGGTCCCTTTCCATAGAAAAACAAGTATTAATCATCGCGCTGCCCACAGCTTGTCGGCGATTTCAGATAATTTCGTCACTTTATCCTTTATCGTTAAAGTCCCTTCATATTCCGCATTGCAAAGCTTACGCAAGTCACCAAAATTCTGGGAGATAGATTTTCAATGTATCGCTTAATGCTTGACCGTTACTGAGTTGAAAAGAGGGGGTGGTCTGTTCTGACCCTTTCTACTCCTACTAATAGGTACTACACTTCTTTACACAATATAATTATACAACATTCGAGACGTGGTCCAAAGTACTAACTAAGTAGTCTAAATTGCAAACAAATAATAATTCATATGTTTTCACGTAACACTTTGTAAGGCAACTACATCCGGCTGTCTTTATCCAGATGTTAGCCATTTATCTGTTTCGTTATCTTTCATGTACCTTTTTTTCTTAATTTCTCCATTGAACAGATATTTTTGGTGCAAGTTATGTGAGGCTGCGGTTAATCCATTCTAAACATGTCTCACAATGACGGACGTCTGTTTAATAGCATAGGGTCTACAATAACTCTTGAAAATTTTTTAGAACACAAAAGTTTATAAAGCCGATCCATGTACTTAAAAGTACAAATTCAAAGGTATTTTCTTATCTGTTTTAAAATAAATAAATCGTTTTTTGAATCCCACATTAATTTCAAATGAAAAAGTTGAGGGATTCATGTACTACGAGTACATGAATCAAAATAATCAAAAGAAATTAAACAAATACGTATTGTTATTATAAGATCCGCTCCTGTCGATATCTTATGCCATACGCAATAAACAAAGCGACCGGCCGACAAGCAATCGGTCCGCGACGAACGACCGAGGAGATAAAAACCGTTCGGTTACCCATCGACCTGGTTCAGTCCACCGCCAACCACCGTCGCGATCCGTGATGTGAACAATGCACATGACCAAAGTCCCCAGTTTACTCCTAGTGCTATTGTGTTGTGAACTGTGTTCATCTATCAAGGTCCCGGTCACATGGGATGACAGTGCTCGTAGTGAAGTGAAAAATGAACACAACACGGAATTACCAGTGGAGATCATCCAGCCACAAAATGTACACATCAGGCTACCTAATCAACAGCCAGTCCCAATCGAGTACTTTGGATACACCGCGCAGAAACCTAAGTTTGCCGCCGATATAGCAGCGTATCATGGAGTTCAAAATCCCCAACAACATTATAAAGCGCACCCTGTGAAGCCGTATACGGGCAAACAGAAACCCACCTTGGGCATTCATCACATGCTAGAAGATAATAAAAAGACTTATCTACCTTTTCAAAAGTATGTACAACAAAATGCTGAATTAAACAGCTATGTGAATCCGACGGCGAGTAACTATGAAATATTTCACCCATACAAAGCAGAACAGCCGTCATTGCATGAGATTTATAAGGATCCAGTGCTTACAAAAATAAGAAACGATTTGCAAGATAGTAAACATAGGTTGCAGGCGTATGAAGAAGAAGCTGGTGAACCTAATATTGCTAAAGATGAGTATTTAGAGAGTCCAGAGAAAACTGACGACAAATTGTTTCCGCATAAAAATATACCTGCACGATACGAGATTCACAAGCCTGAAGGACGACCAGTATATTACAAAGCTCCAACTAGAGACTTCAGCAGGGATAACGTACTAAATAAAAAATTCAGACATCCTTGGAATCAATACGCGAAAGTTAGACCAGTGCATTACCGCCCAGTACAGCATCACATTCATAATTTAAGACAACAACATGCTATGAAATACGATGATGAGCGTAATGAGTATCCTCAAGTACCAATTTCCGGGAACAATGCGGAACCACCAGAGGGGTATGATATATACGAAAAAGGTAAGGAAAAATACTTAAATCTAAGAAATAATCTTGACGAGTCCGTGAACGCTGTTATACAACAAAATCGACCAGCAACCTTTCAGAAACTAGAACTTCAAAAACAAGAACCCAAATATGAAGATGACAAAGATGAGTTCATCCCTGTTAAAAATTATGCTCAAGTCAGGAAAACGGAGACGTATAAGCATTTGCCCAAAAAAGCTGCCTTTGATGATGCAGAAACCTACGAAGAAATAAAAAACGCACCTCGACTAAGAGAAGCAGTTAAAAGTACCAAAGCGCAAACAGTGTACAGCGAAGAAGGCTATGAAGATTCTGCATACGATCATGCTGGAGAACAAAAACACGCTTCAGATCACGAAGGTCATGGTGGTTTCCTCAAGGAGCATGAAAATAGTGGCGGATTGTATAAAATCCCTACGGTCACTGGAAACTATCAAGACGGTAGAGGATTAGAGTACAGAGACAATGTAGAACACGGAGAAAAATGGAAAAATAATAATAAAGATGACGAAGAAGAAACAGAAAACGAGGAATATTCTGAAGACGAACAAGAAGAGAATTTCGATGCCAATTTTAATAAAACCAATCGTCCAGAAATTAGTAACATAAATAGTAAAAAAGATTTGTCTAGTGAATATGATGATGATGATAGTGACAATGGTGATGACAACAACAATACTAACAAAGATGATGGCAAAACCTATAGTGACAATAATGAAGAAGGAGAGATAAAGAGAAATAAAGAAGACAAAAAAACGAACGCCCAACATGAAGTTGGTAAGAGAGAAATAAATTTTAAAGTACCAGAAATAGATATAAATTCAACTTTTTCATTTAAAACTGAAGATCCCAAACCAGCAATACAAAAATCAGAACCAAATAATAAAGGGGATATACAAGAAAAATATCCATATTACTATAAACATTTGAAGGGTATAAACAAAAATTCACCCCTTAAGTATGCCGAAAATCTCAAATTGATGCCTAAAAAATCAAACGGTGGAACCGAATTCTATGACTCTCGGTCTCGTCTTGAATGCTCTGAAGTGGATGAAGAAGTAGATCCGATACCAGAAAAATTAAAGAATGGCGAAAACCCAACAGAAGATGAAGACTATGAAAATGACGATGAATCTCAAAGTAAAGCAAATAAAAGTTTCGGAACTGCGAAGAAACAACCTCGTCTCAAAGGCCTTGGGGATAAAATTGACTGTTTCAAGGCCAAATATTTTGGTGAAAATCCTTTAGATAGCCCATTTTTTAAAGAAGAACTAATTTCAAATCCGGAACCTATACTCCCGACATATAAGCTTAAAAAAATGAAAGGAGACATTGCTCAAGAATCTAAAATAAACAATGTCATAGATTCAACTAAACTCAATAAATTGCAAGAAGCTGCCAAAACGAATATCTTTGTTCTTTTAGATAAATTAAGGAGTGATCAGCGTGATTTGCAAGAGTCTTTAAATACAACGAATAAAGAATTAAAAACCCTTTTGTATACGCCACAGGGTACACTAGTAGTTAATGATAGCCAACAAGCTAATGTGTACACAGATATTTTGAAAAATATTAAAGCCACGGTAAATCCAGCAGTTAACACCGATGTACCAGCAAGTTTATTATACACTGACATAGACAATTCCAATACAACATACAACTTTTTCCAAAACAAGGATGAAGTTACAAAGCTGCCACCTAAATTAAGAAAGAAAAGAGCAACACCATTTGTTTATGAACCGTACAAAATTATAAGGGATAGCCAAGTTCAAGACTCAAAGAAAACTACAACGACCAGTAATATTAGCCCACTGATAAAGCAGTTGCAATCAAGCAGAGTGGCAGAAAGAGTTTCAAGATCAAATAAAGATGATAAGCAAAAGACCATCAGCCGTACATATGTTGATATTGGCAGAAATGAGAGAACCAAACCTACTAGAAGTAAAAATGAGAATTCTGATGCAACTTTTGTTGACGTCAGTGTAGATCATCGTAGAGGTGAACCCAGGTATGAAATCAGACCGACAAATCACAAATCAGAATATACTCCTGTCGAAAATAAACGAGCAATGTCAGTTGACGCATACCAATCGCACATACCTACTGAAAAAAAAATTGAAAGTTCTACTCAACAATCTCTGCGAGGTAGGCAACGTTTTAGGCCGACTCAAGTTACCACGAGACCGTTTCATGATTTAACTCAGTTTATTCCTAAAACTGCCGATATTCAGAATGTGGCTGCTTCGAATTCTGTTAAAAAAGCCGTTACAAGTGCTGCTTCTGAAAATACAACCGAAGAACAGGAAACGCCTGAAAAAAATTCTTATGATGGGAGTAGCGAAGATAGTAGCGAAGATTATGAGGAAGAAGAAGAAGAAAAAGATGATGATGAAATAACAACTTCATCATCAACAACCACCACGACAACTCCCAAACCATCATTTAGAAGAAGAATGAGAGCACAAAGAACTAATCTGAAGACAACAGCAGAAAAAGGACCTGACCATACCGCAGAAAAGCCCCTATTAAAATTTGTAACTAGATTTCGTGATTATAAACCTGATGAAAGTACTGAAACCAAAGAGGAAGTATCACTGCGGCCTCTAAAAAATAAACATGTCGAAGAACTTGATATAGTGGTTCCTAAATATAGAGAAAAGAAAAAGAAATCGCATACAACCACTGTAGTGACAGATACTAAGAAATATGGTGAACATGACGAAGATGATATGAGGAAAGAAGAAGTTGATGCTTTGATTGGAGTTAAAACTAACATGGACGATTACATGCCAATGTATGAAAGAAAGGAGGACAATCACCGATCAAAGAAAAATGAACAGAAAGATAACGAAAGTGGTGAGGCTGATGATGACGGCGATGATGATGATGATGATGATGATGATGACGACGACGATGAAGATGATGATGATGACGATGATGATGATGGTGAGGAAGAAATAGAGAGCGAACATGAAGATTCCATGGAAATACCTGAACTTGAAATACCTGATTCTGAAGTGACCACCCCTGAACCGACTAAACGTACGCTGGCTAGAACAACCGATGCTCCTCCAACTACTGTAGCAACTCGCATTCGCACTACCACCCCTATCCCCTCTCGTAACAATAAGCCAATTGTCACTAGAAAAAGAATTGAAATACACAAAGAGTTACCTGCAAATAAATCGTCTCCACACGTAACATTATTTAAGCAAGATATTAAGGAAGTTGAAATAATTAAAGAAATACCTTCAGTGCCTAAAAAGAAGCAGCAGAAAAATGTTGCAGCTTTAGATTTATATAAAGATGATGAGTTAGCAAAAGCAATTAATAATTTAGGGGACGTTGAAATATTCAGAGAACAAGAAGATCTTGATAAGGGTCCAAAACATGGTGGAAACTATCGACAAGCCACAAAAGAAGACCTAAGACTAATTAAACCTCCAGATAGCAGCACAAAACCTCCTAAAGACGCAGAAACCTCGCAGAGTAAGAGCACAAAGCATATTGAACTAGATGAGTACACTCCTAAAAGATTGCATGGAGGTAACTTAAAATTATTGAGTGATGTAAATCGCTCACCAAATAATGGCCGAAGTTCAAAACTAATTGAACTTAGTGATTCTCCAGCGCGTGGAATGCATGGTGGTAATCTTAAATATGACAATAAAAGACGTAGCGGCAGAAGAAATGAGAAACTGATTGAACTCGATGACAACCATGAAGACGACCGACCGTCACGACAGGATGATGATTACAAATTTCAAAGTTCAGGACATGAAAGAATGCATGGTGGAAATTATAGAAGCGCTAAATTAGTAGCATCCGCACCACAGGAAGATAATGATAGAGAAGATGATGATATTCAAGTTAAAAGTTTATCAAAAAACACTAGAAGAAGTGCCGCCGTTCTCCTAAACAGTTTTGCTCAAGCCGTGCCCATATTGACCAGTACGCCAGGTTATATTGTAGACCCTAGCAAACGAATGTACTATTACGTCGACTGAACATTTAAAATATAGAAATTAGCAGTCTGTCCATAATCTTAGCAAAGATGACAGGTTTCCATTTTGTCGCGAAACTATTTCGTAGCATGACTAAATTTTAGGTGAAACCTAGTATTTAAGTTGCTCAGGCAATAGCAGTGCCAATATTTAATTGTTTGACTTAAAAGCTGCTTACTCTTGATTTGAAAATTGTAGTAATATTACTCTATATTTACTAATAGTTGGTAAAGATAGACGTATGATGCAATTTTTTATGTAACTTCAATTACATGGGTTCGAAGAAAATGAATTGTCGTATAATCAAATTCTAATGATCGTGTTACGAGCTGCCAATCACTGATTGATCGCAATAGTCCAACATAAATAGTATCCATTAATTTTGCGCTCATTATTTTTTACAAGATAAATAAAATTGCTCTATTGTTACATATTAGGTACACATTGCAACATTGGTATTGCTTGCAGTCAGTTGATCGCTACCAGTTTATGGTTGTTGTTGGATTCTTGCTTCAATGTATTCAGTTTTTTCGATTGATTTCTATTTGGTACAATGTTCTATTCCACACAAAATTCGCATTAATGTATTGTATAAATAGATTATATTTTAAAAGTTAGGCCACAATCGCGGGTAAAATGTAAGTAAAACTAAATTATTGTTATAGTTTCGTAAGTTGGCGATGGATTTTCGAAAGTAATTAGTCTATTGTAATAGAAAGTGCCACATTACGTATCGCGGGACTAGAGTCGAAAGCGATCGATCGAGTTATCAAAATCTATAATTATTCACTATTGTTAACGGTACTGTGATAGAGGTAAAAAAAAAAAACGAAAAGTTGTTATGTTTATAGATAAAGTGAGCTCTATATTGTAATTATATTATGATTTGTATTGTAAGAAATTGTTTATTTTATACATTAATCAAACACACCGACATTAACTGCTTGTACTTCGTTAAAAATAATTAGATAATTCCGAACGGTTGCACTAAAAACTAGTTCAGTTTGTTACTAAACCGAGTCTATTTTCAAATATAAACCAGTTACAACTATTGCTAAACTCACGGAACAGATTTCCGCGACCATTTTAGAACATTTGTAACAACTACTACCACTACATCAATCTGACCAATGAACTACATGAAACAGTCGAGTGTACGCGACTAATTTTTGAACATGACAAATTGCACAATAACCAATAATACATTGCTAAAGATTGTATTAAATTGTGCTATCACACAATGAGTTGTTTCAGTGCACATCTGGGTTACGTTACTAGTGTCCCAACACACTTTTTGTTAAGCTGTTACAGTATCTGTTGAGCTTGAACGAATGAGAGATATCTTCACGCAGTGCGTTCAACTTTGGCGCTGCGGCTTTCACTTTTGATGATAGTTAACTGGATCGGCTGTATTTTGTTTAACAATTTGTGAACTTTTATATAAATCAAAGACATAATAAAAAGTGTTGATCAATGTGTGCGAAAAAGGTTTTATCTTTTGAAGTGTTATGGTGCGATGCGTTTCGTTAGCGCAAATATTAAACACAAACACAACATTAACTAAAAGAAGTAAAGGCAATTAAGTTTATTTATTTTTATTTCAGTGGCAAGTCTTTGAAATCTTATAATCGACATGAAACTTAAACCAAAAAAAAACTTAAAATTAACATAATTTAAATAAATTACAAAATAAATTTTAACAAATAAATAAATATCAATAATTTACATTGCAACTTTGTTTTGGTGTCGTTCGATAATGAAAGTTGACAATATTGCGGAACTTAAAGCTAGGTCTACGACTATTATGGGAGAATATAGACAAGCAATCAAGACAGATAACGTACAGAATGGCTGATGCAATCTTAATACCCGTTTTGCCATAGGGACTGCGAAGAATAGTAAGCGGTAGCAGAATTTTATAGATAGGCACGAGTCGAATTCACATAGATAAGACTGGACAAAACAAGTTGCAGCATAGAAAGTCCTTGATTATTATCAATATGATAATCATTCGTTCAAGTTACAAGGAAAAGTATTCATCGCAAAAATTGACATGCGTACAGCATCAAATATTACATCAACAGAAACATCGTCTCAATCGCTCGTTCTAACAATTTTAATTAATTCAAATGATACTATACATAACTCATTAATTAAAACATGAATAATTGCATAATTGACACTTCATTCAACTATTCACTATACTGATAACATCACCGTAATTAATATTTTATATCTATTGTTTTATATTACTTATGTTTCCTTCTACCAACACTGTTTGTTTGGCTGTCTCTTGAAGAAGGATGATTAATTGGTTTCCATTCTGATTCTAAACTTGGTACGTAACTTGGTTCAACGTCCTCTCTATCTATAGATTCATCTGTTTCTATTTCTTTGTCTTCATCAAAGAAGTCTATAATGGGGTGATAGTTGTAATTAACACGTTTTCCATTGGAAATATAATGTTCATTGTTATTACTAGGTTCTCTTGATTTATGTGCTGGTGTCAGTTTTTCCGTTGATAATGCAGTCAGTTTTGGAGCAATGGTCACTCTTGGCCTTGGCGTGTTTATAGAAGTTGCTTGGCCGATATCAGGCTCCTCGTAATCATTAACTTCTTCTAATGTGTCTCCACTGCTGTTTGGGAAAGATTCAACAGCTTGTGATCCTGATGAAACTAGGTCATCTGGTCCACCAGATATTTTCTTTCTAATTGGTCGACGTCCTGGTGGGCTTGGTCTTGTGGTTCTCTTGAACTGGCTTCCAGGCAATTTATATTTAGGTGGACTGTCTTTGATGAAGTTAAATGATTGACCAGCTGCAGGCGTTGGTGGTTCCAGGTAACTTGGCAAAGTGACTTCATCAAAGTTTGATGATGGAGGAGGGTTTCTGGCTGAAGGTGGCCGTTTAACATGCCTTATTGAGCTTGCCTGGTTGAACGAGTCTGGGAAATATGAGTTTCCATAAGAATCTATGGGATTTTGTGGCAGAGAGTCATCGTTATCATTATGTTTGCTGAAAGGACTGCCAGGTATTACGTTCTGATTATCTGTAAATGGTGGAAATGATTCTATAGGTTTCTTATGAGTAAACGGTGGTGATTTAACTTTTGGCTTTTGTATAGTAGATTGCACGTTTTCAAAAGCATGGTTTCCTGTTTCTGATGATAAATCTTCTCCGGGAAAGTGTTCTGAAGAGGTTTCTTGGAGTCTGTGGCCTAGTGGCGGGAAAGACACGCTGTAACCTTCAATGTGACAGGAGCAGCATGTTGGAACCTAGAAGAGATAGTTGTACTGGCTATATTATCTTGGTGATTATTTGTTTCAAAATGTTCATTTTCAAGTCCTAGATTGATAAGATACTTTTTTTCAATTGCTTCCCATTGATTTCGTTAAAAAGAAAGGGAATATATTTTTTTTGTATAATGTACCTTGAATATATCCATGTGAAGGCCGTTTTGTTGATCCCAAGTCAACAGCCGATGGTAGTTATAAACTTGAACGCATTTTGATTTGAAGTTATCCGTCAGGTAGGTGCACGATTCTTTTGGTTTTCTGTAAAAATAAATATTGTATTTAATTAATGTACTTACTAATACATACGTTAGAAATCACATTGTAACTTTAATATAAATAAGACAATGTGATTTCTAACTACGGGGATAGTTTCGACATGCACACAACTCATGTTCCACTACCACTAATAAATTCACGTATTTCCAAGACAAGTAGCACTGCGGTCACACTTTTGAAAATAAAACAATGGAAACAATTCTTTTCGCTCTAAATAATAAAACAAAATTAAATAAGTTATCAATCGGCTCTTACAAAACCGACAGCTTTGTGAACATTAATTGCATTTAAAAATAGTTATTCTCCAAATGATTTCAATCTTGCAATCTAGAGGAATCATTATATTTTAGTAAGACGTTGACATGTTGCTGAAATAACAGACATCCGGCCATTTTAATGTATACTTGTGTAAGTGTAATTTAATAATAATTTTTAATCATGGCATTGTGTTACGAGATACTCGATTTCCAAATATAAAATTGCAGTATAAATATACAATACGGTGATAATTGAATTAAATTGCAATTTTATGACTTGCTACAGAGTAAAGATTTTTTCTATTAAGAATGACTTCTATTTACTTTGCAGCTTTTAAGCACTTTAAGCGCTCAACATCTCATCTAAACATACTCTCCTTCTATTAGGTCAAAGATTTAGAACTCCTAACCTTCAACTATTGTATTGTAGTTTAGATTAACTCGTCGGATTCAACCTTGCAATCTTCTTCAACATCATCTATACTTTCCCTATCTAGTTTTACGTCTTCTTTTTCAGCGACACTATTGAAAACATCAATACTTATACTAACAAACACTGCTCCAGCCTCAGGGTCTGCGTATGTTCTCCAGTGGTCACGATGTACTTCCACTGTCCAGATGTTACTCTTGCTCACTGTGGTCTGGCGCACTTCACTAGAAATTACGTCATTACTTACAAGCACTTCTCCAGTCTCAGCGTCTGCGTGTGTTCTCCAGTGTTCACGATGTACTTCCACTGTCCCGACGTTGCTCTTGCTCTCTGTGGTCTCGCGTACTTCACTGTGCTTGGACACATGAAGCCTGCTTCACCAGCTCCAGCAAAGTCACGGTTTGCTGTGTCTCCTCGCCTGGATATGCAATAAGCGTTGTTTGAATTGACATCAACAGCTACATGATAATTTTAGTTCTAGGCAAGAGATTCAGTGGCTACTGCCGTCTTAAAA
The DNA here is from genome assembly GCA_948098905.1 of Tiliacea aurago. NCBI lineage: Eukaryota > Metazoa > Arthropoda > Insecta > Lepidoptera > Noctuidae > Tiliacea > Tiliacea aurago. The sequence continues at coordinate 1,398,943 of OX402580.1, read as the reverse complement.
CATTTTAAAAGTCGCTTGCAAACTCTCGTATTACCTCGAAGAAAAAGGTTTTTTCAGATGTTTACGGAGGGCAGTTTCAACGCTCAGAGACGTTGCACATACGTTGATTAGTAATAATCAGCCGGCCAAAAGTCAAATGAAAAAGGGTTGGTAAAAACAATCGCAGTGCTAAAGTACAATGCCAGTTTCAATTAAGTACCCTCCACGAACCCGAACCTGTCAACATGCGCGTGCGCAGGTAGTTTGAAACTTGATCGTCTCATAAAGTGTAAGTAAGCATTTAAACAAAGTGTGTTGTCCACGTAATCTTTTAACGTGCTTGTAATGGATTCGAATAATTCAGGTAAGAATCAACGTTTCTTGATTATGTTTAAATGTTGTTTAATGTTTTTTTATTCTACTCGTAGAACTTTAGGTTTGCCACGGTCGGTTCGTGGATGGGTGACCATCAATTACATATCGAGACCCCTCCTGGCCGCGGAAAGCACGTTAAGCCGTTGGTCCCGATGTCATTCGTAGATCTATGGCAGTCGTTACGGGTAGTCAGAAGCCCAAAAAGTCTGACAACCATTCTTACCAAGGGGTATCGTGTTACCCAGTAACTAGGTCGTAGAGGTCAGATAAGCAGTCGCTCCATGTAAAATACTGGTATTCAGCTGCGTTTGGTTAGTCTGGAATCTGACCCGAACCTAGTTGGGAAAAGGCTGGGCAGATTGACCGTAAAACTTTTGACTAAATTTGAAACAACTATTCATTGGACATTTTGTTATAATGTATTATCGCCTCCGATCAGGAAAAGTTTTTTTATTGTATTGTATACTTCATTTATTAGGCTAAATAATGACGTACAATTAATATGCAGATAACGGCGTATCAAAAAGTTATAGGGTATTTAGTGGATAAGGTCACAAAAAGAAAAATAATTAACTTGGGTTTCAAACGTTATAAAGTGTGATTTTATTTGTTTTAGATGCCCTAGTATCTTGATTATAACAACAGTGGTCCGAACATAACACTGCAGGCTCGAGGCAAAAGGTCTGCTCCAAAAATATTAAAATAAATCAACTCAAACCCTCCAACTCGTGCAGTGAAATACAGATACGCATCACACAGCAAGTCTGATCAAGAAGAATAACCTTATAAATCTCCTAAATTACGTTTGTGTTTTTGTTCCTAAAAATAGTAACTGGAAATAAATTGTGATATTTTTTTTATTGGTTTTTTTGTTTCTTATTTTTCGCCTTTTGGCGGAAAATACATGCTATGATATATGATTTAAAGTCTAAATACACTGTAACACAATTTTGGCCACCTAAATCCTTTAAATCGACCTATGTGCGTCTGTGTGGTGCCGGACGTAAAGAATAGCACCGCCCCATTTCTTCTCGTGGGTGTCGTAAAAGGCGACTAAGGGACTTACTAGAGAATGGGCAGCAGCGTTCTCTATGCATTTTAACACCATACTGCGATCGCCAACCCGCCTGCCAAGCGTGGCGATTATGGCACCCCCCCCCCCCTTTAGAGGAGGCCTAAGTCCTGCAGTGGACGTCTTTCGGCTGTAAAGATGATGAATGATGTGCGTCGTATGTCATAGAATAAAATTTAATCTAAAATAGGATGGACTACAAACTGCATGTCAAGCTTATTTCTGTTTCGCACCTTATCGTCAATAGCTTAAACAACTGACCTATTAGACACAAGATAATGCTGTTCATTGTATTTAGCCTCTTGGGCAGCAGTGACTCCATCAATGATGCCTTCTCCCGGGTCCTTGTAGTCAGCTAGCAGAGCGGCCGCGGCTGCCTTATTGCGTCTTATTGACTGCACGATGGCTTCACTGGAATTCCAAACAAATGATCTAATGTATTTGATATTTAAACGCTATATGGATGGTTTATAATCTATTACTAACGCTTTATTGGAGCAGATTTTGGTTTTTACAAACAAACTTCATCACCTTTAAGATGATGATGTTAAAAGGGAAACGATCAATTGCAGTTGTCAATTTTTACGCGATTGATACATATTGATGCGCAAATTGATCGTTTACCAAGTGCAATTAAAGCGATTGACAATATTACTACAATAGAAATTGATGGCAATTGATCAATTGCGAATGATCTTTTGATTTTTTTTTATCGTTTCGGGGATTTTCTTCAGGACTATAGATATCTCTATAACAAAAATCACAATCAGTTCACATTTTTGCCGTGAAAACCTTACAAGCGGACTGAAAGACATAATATTAGCATGGAAATAAGATTTGAAAACAAAGCAACGCCCACGTTGATTACACAACTTAATAAAATAATATTTAGAGCTTCCTAGGTTTTTTAAAGAGAGAACTTTTGACTATGCCAGTCGTAAATTAAAGGATATTTAAAATTAAAGCAGTATTTAGAAAGTGGTTCGCGATTTTGCAAATTACAAAATAGTTTAACGATCAAAAATTATACCTATATTTGTGTTTTTAGTCCTTACGAAATAGAAATAAAATGCTGTAACTTATTAGCTCTTGACATGTTCTTATTCGTAAAATATTTTATTTGTATGGCAAATACTCGTACCTACCGTTTTTGTAGTATCCAAACAAATCAAAAATTCAAGATTCACCATAAAACTCTTGTAACTTTCTATCTGCGCTAAAAGTAAAGGTTCGTCGCTCGAATTAAAAGGTGAATTGAATCCTAATAATCCTCTCTGACTTCTTTAAGCCTAAAAATATCAATAAATGAACAGTTTTGAATTGTGTTTTTTGAGTTTTAAGTTATCAAAGTTTGATGGACATTAATCGACTGAATATTGCAAATTTACAACGAATTATTAATCTTATAGCAGATTAGCATTTTCAAAGATATTTTTATAACAAAATAAAAATTTACTAAATTAAATGTTAATACAACGATGCCCATAGTAATCAATCAATGGGTGGCTCCTCTAGAAATCTGCATAACAGATTCGTCTTGATGGTTAATTAGTTACGTTTCGATGGGTAACGACTTGTGACTGTAGACATAATTGGATGTCGACGAAAAACAAAAGACATCACCATTACTATTATATAAGATGTTCTCATTATGAATTAACGTAAACATTTATCTTAATAGCATACACAAATAACATTGTGTATCATTATTTCAGTGGAGACAATGAAGACATTAAATTGACATAAGAATCGTACTCAAAAAGTAAGCTAAGTCAATTGGAACATCAATTTGAATTGCTCTACACAACAGTTCATATTTCAAATATCTTTATTTACTACCGGCAAAATTGACAAAATGCACTAAACTACAATAACTCATTATAATTAAGGCACATTTCCATAACGATTCGCCTTTTAAACCATGACACATATGTATGCAGTTTTAACTGTTAATAACATAAACCTAACACACTAATCATGGGTACATGATCACAACTACGTAAATTATTATGTTTGTTATAACTTTACTATTTGCATGAAAGTCTAACAAAAATTATTATATAAGTAATTTTCTGATCGCGTGGTGTACGTATGTAAATACTAGCAACCGTGCAACTACTCTTACGTACTCTTAGATATCAAAATGATTACAGCTGCAAAATAGTGGAAAATCTTATAGCAATCGTAACAACAATGCTCATAAATTACCCAACGACAAGCGAGTAAAAGTCATAAAGATAATGCAAGGTAATGAAGTGCCCATAAGAACAATAAAAGAGGTAAACCTCACATTCTCGAACTCACACCTCGTTCATGATGATAACGGTCACGCAGATCGTTCCGCGAAAATCACATGACATTCGCAAACCACACGACACCAAGAGAATCACTTTCGCTAACACATTGCTCTTGCTTTCTACATAATCCTGGTTATGCAATGAAATATCAATGCATAAAAACCCGTTTCAGACATTTTTGGGAAACCATTAATAATGATATAGAAGTTGCTAGACTGGTTGAGAATATTGCTAATGCATGTAACAGTATTCAATTCGATGATTATATAGTATTACAAGTTATGAAATCGATGCTGTTTTAATTAAATTATTATGCGGATTTTTCCAAGCATAGGCTTTAATTGTTTTCATAATGTAGAACATGCCACCTACAGCGAATACAATTTAAATAATTAAGGTTAATTAACATAATGCCATATGAATTTTATTTCTAAATCGTATGTCAATAGGAATTCTTGGCATGGATTAAGATGTAATTTTAATTTGTGCAAAAGAGCTTGTTGTATGCAGTCAAAATAATCCATTTATGAGGCTTATTTTTCTCGTAACTCTTGTTTAAATCAGTGTCCATTCAAAATATATATTTGGGAACCTAGATATTCTGTATTCCAATCGGAATAAAGACACACTACCTTAAGAAAATGTTTGATTTACAAATTATTTTGGTATTACGTTTGTATGAACTACGCATGCTACGCCGGCCCCTTAACAAAGAGTTTACACTCAGCCTATTGTAGCTCACTGCTGAACAGAGGTATCAAAGAGTGTAAGCGAGAAAGAGAAACTAACGAAAGAGATGTATGAATGTAAGCGAAGCAAAAGGAGTATGTAAGGATCGTAGTAATCGTTCGGTAGTTTCTGCCTACCCCCATGGGAAGAAGGCATCAGTTTATGAACATGTATGTTTGTATAAAGGAAGAAAGCTTTATTTTATTATTATAATATGAATCCCTAATCATTATATAATTTTATCAATAAATAAATAAACTTACGTAGGATAATCGTCAGAATGTAGACACAGTGTATTCGTGAACAGTTCACACTTGTTCGGGTCTGCTGCTGACGTGGGAAGCTTCCTGGCAGGAGTAGGTCTTCTCTTGGTTGGTGGTGATGGGGCAGCCGGCTCAGGAGTGGTGCGGCGAATCAAAGAAGGCGGCTTCGGTTGGTAGGCACCACGACGGAACGAAGATCCTGGAATGTTTAGATAAAATTAAATTACTCAATATACAAATGGGCTCTTTTCTTTTTATAGTGACAAAACTTTATGTCAATACAATGAGTGTTTACATAAGTACAACTCTGCGTGCTGATGTAACGAAGGGTTAAAAGATCAGACATTTTTTCTTGCAACTCACGACTTGTGCAATAACACTTTAGCGTTGTTCAAAAGGTTTGTTTTCGTTTTAATTTAATTTCACTTTGACAACACGTCATGCACTGTTAGTTAAATCAACAGCAACTTTTAATGTACCATCTGACTCATGAGCTACATTAAAGCTGTTGAAAATGAATTGAAATTTGCATGCTACAAGGCCTCAATATTTGCTGATAAATGCGCTTGGTAATTGTTAGTACAAGAAGCATGGCTAAATATTATTACTTCCAAGTTTTGATAGACTAAAGATAAATTATTTATTTATTATTTATTTATTTAATACTTTAAGCACACAAATGTACAGAGGCGGACTATCAACGTACCTTTCCTGCCGGTATATCTATTCAAAGCTCTCAGCTTCTCTGCTACTGGTAAGTCTTGTGCTATGGTCTGGTTCGTAGACTCTGCCATCAGGTCCAACGTCCCGTTGTCCATACGGGATACACTTGATGTTCTGCTGACGGTTACTGACACTGTCATAGGAGTTGTTGGCTCTGGTGTTATTGTTGATAGAGTTGTTGAGTTGTGCTGTAACAGTGATTAAGAACAGTTTTAAAACTAAATTCTGATGTAGTCCCAACAATAAGTTGGAAACTAAAAACACACGATTTGTGAACACATAATCAAGTAGTGGGTTTCTAGTTTCATTTATAGAAACAATTGTATTCAAAGTGATATTCATTCTACAACTTATTGCACTAAATTATTTGTGTCGTCTATGACCAGTTTGGTCAGTTGATTCGATGATTATTGATTACCGTGGGAAAATGGTCTTTGGTTTACGTCTATTACCTACTATGTGCCGTGTGGTGCCGGACGTTAAGAATAGCACCATCCTATTTCTTCCCGTGGGTGTGGTAAAATGCGACTAAGGGACTTACTCGTACTACAGAATGGGCAGCGGCGTTTTCTATGCATTTTAACACCATACTGCGATCGCCAACCCGCCTTCGAAGCGTGGCGATTATGGCAAATCCCCCTTGGGGGTGGCTTATGTCCAGCAGTGGACGTCTTTCAGCTGAAATGATGACCTACTATATATATTCTGCCATAATGAGAAACATCGTTGTCTGATTGCGAGACATCTATAACTGTATTAGAATCATCATCTTATTTACTTACATCATGTTTAATGTTCGTAACGTTATTTATTTCTTTATGTATCGTGTTCTGTACTCTGGCTCCAGTGTAAGTCTTGTTAGTGTAATTCCTTGGAAATATTCTACGTGTGATTGGAGGCAGGGGTTCGACACCCATGTCAAACGGTTCGTCATCTAATTCTGTGTCCTCCGTAAAGGACCGTCTGAGTAACTGTGGTGGTGCAGGTTCATATGGCTGTTTGACTTCCCTTGGTTCCTTCCCTGACCTGACGGCTCTTCGTACCAAATTGGCCATATCTAACAGTATTGGTAGCATTAGGTCTGTTGTGTTGTCACTGTTACTAAACATTGATCTCACCTGGAATCAGCAAAATGTTTTATGTATTCTTTGTGGTTGTTCGTTATTGATATTGAATGAAAGTTATGGAAAATAAAGTGAGAAACAATGATGACAACATGATTTAGGAATGTAAAGAAAGAAATTTAATAGCAGACCAAAACCAAGGAAGGAACCAAGTGAGAAGATAGACTGAAAATGGCTGAGGTTGAAATAATGATAATTGTTTCAACTCTTTAATAAGTAGTCACCGTGATGATGGTGAATGTTTTAACAAGTGCCATGGTAAAGATTTTTCAAGTAGTGATGTTAACAGTGTCGGCAATGCATGTGAAAATGATAATAGTTAGATAATAAACAGTCTTAAAATTAATAGAAGTGTTCCCACATTAACATAACAATAAACGATTCGACGTTGCAGCTGTTTATTTTTATGACTAATTGTTTAGGTCTCGTTCAAGTTGTCAGTTACAATATGAACCATACAATGACCATTTCACGGCCATGAGAAGACCTAGTTCCAGTTAGAAGGTAACCATTCTTTTGAGATTCGTATCGTGTGCACTACTGGCTCTGAGATTGTTTGATTATGTTATTGCAGCGTGTGTGTAGTTAACCTTATTTTTGGACACGATTGTTGAAGCAGTAGTTGAGGAATTTTATTTTGTTGTTGTCTTGTTACAGACATATTTTTCTTAGTGGCTTATTCTATATAAGTACAGTCAGCCTCAAAAAGATGTATACAATCAATGTCAATAATTTAGGTTGTATAATATTGTATCACTGTGTAGCAACAATTAAGTACACATTGTTTTGTGGCTACACATTGATGCCATATTATGGAACAAAGACTACACAATTAAATGCATGCTTGTCGATGTATTCACCTTTTTGAGGCAGACTGTAAAGATTGGGCCCTTTTGGTGTTTCTTTCAGTGTACACATACACTAAATAACATAATCATTTTTTTCAAGTTTTCTATAACTAAAATATTTCCTATTAGGTATTGTTCTCAAAAATCTAATATTAACCTGAATTTCTTAAAAGAAAGCGTTTTGATAGACCTATGTATTAGGTACTGTTTCGTTTCAATGATTGACAATGATTGTATTAAGGCGAATAACTGACTTTTAATGATTTTATACTGAAGATCACGTCTAAACGAGTAGTGTTAATGATTTGATAAAAATATATGTTAAATAAGAGCATTTTCTCAATAATTTAATATGTGAATATTTTAAGGTTATGTCTAACGCGGATAAAAATCTGAGAATGGCGCAAAATCTACTAAGCGTATTTTTCTGAAACCTTCACCAATTTAAAGATAATGTAATTATTGATCTTTTAGTATACGCGTTTTATTAAAATATCTTTTGTTTTGTGTATAATAAATTAAGAATGAGTCAAATTGGGGACAGCGCTTCTTGATGGGCGAGTCCTATTACTGGCTGAAAGTACGACGTGTTGCGTGAGCTCAGTACAGAACATGCAAGCTAATCACTCAAGGTCACTGGCATATATCTGCGTCTTAAGAAAACACTCGATTAAAACTTACAATGTTTAACTTATGTAAATGTTAAAGATTCAGTTACTCCGGACGCACACAGAATGTAAACGAAACCTTTTATCGCCAACTAAAGCCACTTTCCCCAGAAATAACGAAAAAAAAATAACCACAAATTAACCACCTTAACTTACTCATGGCACGGAAATCAGTTAATGAACAAATTAATGAACTAAATAATTTACGGTGCACATTAATTTATGCTCATTGTTTTGATCTCAAAACAATGAGCATACATTAATATGCACCTTTACAACTATATCAATAAAGCTTATTGGTTGATTCGCACGAATTTACTCGCCAGAAACGGGCTAATCGTCACTTTTAAATAATATGATTTATTCTGTAGGCGATTCGCACGAAGTTCATATATTAAACCAGAAATACGTATTACACAATTGGCACATTTTGAATTGTATACAACTATGTTATGAAAAAAGTACACTAGAACAAATTATTCTTAGAAAATGTTTATGAAAAAAAAATATATATATAAATATATATTATTTAAAAGTGTCGATTCGCCCGTTTTAGGCGAGTATATTCGTGCGAATCGAAAAATAAGCCATCAATAAAGTTCAGTTAGTAATTAAGCTATGAATATGTCGTGAAATGCAACTAACTTAACCTCCTGACTGTTTACTACCTACAAATCAGCGTCATGGGAAGCCCATGCTGAGCAATATTCGTTCAAATATTAAGTCTGCATTGGATAATAAAAGGTAATATGGTCCCAGAAATTACCCAGCTATCCATGGTTCTGTAAATTAATCATTTAAAAATGTTATTTAATTAAAAATGTACAACGGTACATCCGACCAATTCTTATGCAAAATCTCGTAAACCATTAAACAATAAATCAGCCGTCTTAAATCAATATAAACCAGCGTTGCCTGCTTTATTCAATAAATTATCTTTGCCCTAAAGTCATTGACGTAATGATCGGTAAGCTGCCCGAGATAACACCATAGACTATGGAGCGAAAGTTTTGACGTAAGGTGAACGAAAACGAAAGTAATCGGAAACTGTATGGATAGCTTGATGTGTCAGAGGCAGTAGTCAGAGGATTAAGTGTGTTATTCAATTAATAGAATGTTGTGTTTTCTATGTCATGTGATTTGGCCTTGTGTGTTTAGAATTGCAGTGCTAATTAATTAGGCTTTATCCATCCCGGGACTCTTCATATTATTCTTTAGAATACAAAGCAGCTACCTGCTTTATTTTTTTGTCATGCCATCCTTTTTAAAAAAGAGTCCGAATGTTACGAAAATTGGATTAAGTTTAAAGTAGCTACCTACTATCTAATTTAAATAGACTCAAGTGCGTTACGTACCGACAAAACAGAAGATTAAAATCAAAGATACGAGAGACCTGCCTACAGTATTAATAATAATAGAACTCTATACTAATACGCTCAACACACAATTTACCAGCAGGTATCAATAACCTTGACATAGAGAGATATACATGAGTACATATACATAGTTTCCGACAGGAACACCACCAGACATGCCAACAAACAGACACACGATTTCCTGACAATATGGCGCACGCGACCGTGGTTCCGTCACGCATGTTCATATGATAATCATGATCAGTATGTATACAAGTGTTTAATTTAAACATGCAAATGTATTGGGTCAAAGACATTTTCATAACTAGTGAATGTAACCGATTGATTTTTTCTTGATAAAATAAATATTAAGACCGTTTGTCCACCGCCACCATCAACTGGACGTCAACGAGAACGAGATGAAGGGTCTGAAGTTGCGATACATACATCTATGGCCGTGTGTGTCACACATCCCCGTCACCCGAGCACCGATATCCTGGCCCCCGGATTAACGAGTAGACCGGCGTGAGATTGTGATGGGCCGATGTGCCGGCAATATAAAACACGTTTAATCTTGTCCACATACTGCCGTACTGGGGCCGCCGTTCGCCTGACTTTTGTTTTGCCTATTATAACCAGAGATCGGATATTCGGATACATATTCACATAAAGTTGACATGTTGGCTAATATGGAATGCGCTTTTGTATCGAAAATATCCCGCGGTCCCGGGATCGACAAATTTAGGTTTCTGATTATTGATTATAGAATTGAATGTATATTTACTTACTTTAAAATTTTGGCTTATATGGAATACACTTTGTATCGATCGTAAAAATCCCACGATTCCGGAACGAAAAATTTAGTGTTTTTTTCTGTCTATAGAATCGGATTGCATATCTACCTACCTAATGTTGTAAAGTAGGTAGGTAGATACCAAACTGCCATTGCAAACAACCTCAAGATAATGGACTACATATATTTAGAACCTATTGAAACAAATTGAAAAAAAAATGTGCTTAGTGAAATTCAATTAATTTTCCTTCTTTTCTCCATATTTGAATTTCGCGGGCTACATTGACGGAACCAACTCACACTAAGGCCACAGATAGAGAAATGTTAACGTCAGATTTCAGTGACCAAACTGGACCAAACCATAGCAATCGAAAGGTATTGATTAAAGTTTTTGTACCCGTAATAATAATAACAATAAATAATGCCAACAAATAATTGGCAACACCAACGTCAACAAACGTCTCCAAACTGGATCTTATAATTTTCATATGTTTAAGCAGTTTTAATAATTTTCGACTCAATACAGTGTGAGTCTTCATAATGTGCACATATCGAAATGAGGGAAACTTAGCTTAATTTTATCGACGGAAAAAATAGTTTAAAAAAATCTAAAAAGTTAATTTAATTTTTATAGCATTTTTTTAATTTTGTTCGCTGCTGTGACCCCTGTGTAAACAAATCGGTATAACTTTTAAACTAAACGATCTGTCACGATGAAACAAACTCAGTAATGACTGGAAATAATAGGGCGTCTTCATAAAATAAAAACTAACGAAAAACTCGCCCTCAATTGAGTATTAGGGTGATTTTATAACAAACATCTGATATTTTTTCATAATTTTTTATAATAATTGTAAAATTTCTCAGTAAAAGTCCTGATTACCTACCCTTTTTTATTACTTTAAATTATTTTCCATCGTATCAGCTTTCCAAAAGTATAAATACCATGTTTATAACTCAATCACAACGTTTCCTATCAACTGTTAAAGAAAGGCCTTGCACTCGACTACGTACTTTACTTTAGCAGGTAGAGACCCTTTTTTGTAAAAAAAAAATTGTTTAATATTTTTTTTTATTTTTTTTCCGTCGATAAAATTAAGCTTAGTTTCACTCTTTTCGATATGTGCACATTATGAAGACTCACACTGTATTATAGTTTATATGTGCTTTAAAAAAAAACCCGAAAGAAGTCTGAAACCAATTTATCCCAAAAAAACACCATATTTTATTTAAGACATGAATAAAAAACTGCCGATTAAGAGATGACATCTGTCATACCATGCCACTGAAAAACAGAAAATAATAATGAAAAGTTTATCGAGATGTTGACGAGATCAGCCGTAAGAAGTGCACGCCCACCACCTCCGGACTCTTCGCTCAGCTCCGCCTTGCCGCCCCCGGTACCCAGCCCCACTGTGACGACACCGGCCGCGGTAGTTGCGTCGAGCTCGAGCGACGAGTATTTCTCCCCGCCCACGACGCCACCACCTGCTCGTCGACGGGGAGGACGCCGGCCGCCGGATGGTTTAGGACCTCGAGGCCCACCGGCCTCTGATAGGGTCCCAGCTCCCGGCGGAAGTGTGCAGCGCATGAGATGGACACGAACCATCAATGAGAACGTCATGCGCTCATACTATGGGGCTACAGAGGGGGGAAACAATCTGACCGCGTACCGTGTTCGGATGCTCTCTCTTTTTCAGGTGCTTGAACCAGCTGTCAACGTTTCGGCACAACGACTATCGGATCAGGTGCGGGTTATCCAACGTAATCATATGTTGGATGACACTGTACTTGATCGCCTGCGAACTGAAATGCGAAATAGCCATGTCATCGCCCCCCTGTCGCAGACTGTTGTGGTACCACCGCAGTCCCACACAGTCCAAGCTGACGAGGGGAATGATGACAGGGCTACAAACGTAAGTACCCAGTGCAATGAGAAATTGAGGAGTGCTTTGGAGGGTGCGATTCGGGAATATCGGTTTATGTCACCCGAACTTAGACCACGCTTACCTCGTTTGCCCATGCATAACAAAAATAGGGCGCTGGTGGCAGCTCTGGATTCGCAGTTGTCAAACTATTTTGATGACTGCGAAGACCTCACTGATACTCATTCGATTCTGTACTGCGCGGGTGTAGTGGCATGTCGTGTAGCTCACGTAAAATTTCAAAATGACTTTATAGCTACACTACCGAAACCAGCCGTACCAGCCTGGCAGTGCAGAATTGAGCGTCGTATTGGTGGGGCCAGAGCGCTCATCGGTAAACTAATCTGCTTCAGGGAGGGCAATACTCGCCCAAGAGTTATGCGCTTTGTGAGGCGGGCGTTCTCAGGGACTGATACCAGCCCTGAGGACTATTTATCTCGTGTCACAGAGCGCATAGACTTCCTGAAGCAGAAAGTGTATGCTTGGGCAAACCGTATTCGTAGGTATAAGCGGCGTGTGGACCGATACACTCAGAATCGCACCTTCCAGAGTAATGAAAGGTGGGTTTATAGGGCTTGGGAGCGACCGAATCAAGGTGTGACTGACACGCACCTGCCGGATAATGATGCCATGTATTCTTTCTGGCACAGTATCTGGTCGGTGCCTGTCGGTCACACTGAAGGTGATTGGACTCGAAAAGTTGAGCGAGCCTGCAATCCAATACCAGAAATGGGGGCTATTACCATCTGCCCCCAAGATGTAGCTCGTGCGGTCCGTCCGTTGCCTAACTGGAAGTCTCCAGGACCGGACGGACTGCACAACTTCTGGATCAAATGGTTTGTTGGGTCGCACGCTCGCTTGGCGGCTCAGTACCAGACTTCTTTGGAGTCTGGTTCGCTACCCCAGTTCCTAACGACAGGAATAACCCACCTGCTCCATAAATCAGGTAGCACCGCGGAACCCAAAAATTATAGACCGATCACGTGTTTACCGACGGTCTATAAAGTTCTTACATCCATTTTGAGAGCTAAAATTAACAAACATATAGACACTAACTCCATCATGTCTGCCTCTCAAAATGGATGTAGGAACGGGTCTCGCGGTACTAAGGAGTTACTCCTCATTGATATGGCCATTAGCCAACAGGTTCGACGTTCCCGAAAGGATCTGTCGACATGTTGGATAGATTATAAGAAGGCCTATGACTCGGTGCCACATACATGGCTCATGAGGGTGCTGGAGCTGTATAAAGTAGATCCAACTCTGCGCACCTTCCTGATGTCATGTATGAGGCAATGGAGGACAGTCCTTCGCTATCCAGGATGTCGAAATATCCAGAGGAATAGCGAACCGATAAGGATCGAGCGAGGCATATTTCAGGGCGATAGTTTGAGTCCGCTTTGGTTCTGCTTAGCCTTGAATCCTCTAAGCACACTGCTAGAGGATTCAGGTCTAGGCTATCGGTTGAGGAGAGGTGGTCAGGTTATATCTCACCTCCTCTACATGGATGACCTAAAACTCTTTGCCCCCAACAATTTGCATCTGATGGAGCTACTGAAAGTAACTGAAACTTTCAGTAGTGCCATCAGGATGGAATTTGGTGTGGACAAATGTGCGGTCATGCATGTAAAGCGAGGGAAGATTGTGGAATCCGTGGGAACCCAACTTTCGGATTCCATAAACCTTAGAGCCCTCTCCGCATCCGAAACCTATAAGTATTTGGGTATGTCGGAAGCGTTGGGCATCAATGTTACTGACATGAAGCAATCGTTGAAGGAGCGCTTCTTTGCCCGCCTGAAGAAAGTATTTAATAGTCTTCTATCAGGCGGGAACAAAGTGCGCGCCTTCAACGGTTGGGTCATGCCGGTTTTGATGTACTCTTTCGGCATACTCAAATGGACTCAGACCGAACTTGACGCCCTGGATAGGAGGGTTCGTACGCTGCTGACTGCATATCGAATGCATCACCCACGGTCCTCGGTAATGAGACTGTATATCCCGCGAAAGTGTGGAGGTCGTGGCTTTTTAAACGCTAAGACACTCCACAATCGCGAGATATGCAGTCTCAGGGAATATTTCCTAGAAGCCGACGTGGGGATGCATCGAGATGTGGTCGTGGTGGACAAGGGCCTCACCCCGCTCTCCTTGGCTACAGAGAACTGGCGCAAACCTGTAGTGCTTGACACTAATGATCGCAGGGAGGTATGGCAAAGTAAGGAGCTTCACGGACGCTTTTTCCGGGCCCTACATGAACCCGAAGTAGACTTTTTAGCGTCCGTAGCCTGGCTGCGTTTCGGTGATCTCTTTGGGGAAACCGAAGGCTTTGTCTGTGCAATTATGGACGAAGTTATCATGACTAAGAATTATCGGAGATTTATTGTGAAGGACGGCACGGTTGACGTGTGTCGGGCATGCCACCGTCCGGGAGAATCAATCCGACACATTATCTCCGGGTGTTCTCGTCTAGCTAACGAAGAGTACTTGCATAGACACAACCTTGTAGCCAGGATTATCCATCAGCAACTTGCTCTGAAATACAACCTTGTGGAATCGGAGGTGCCGTACTTCAGGTATGTGCCCGGCCCAGTTCTCGAGAGTGGAAATATCACATTGTACTGGGACCGATCCATCATCACTGACAGGACTATTGTTGCCAATAAACCTGATATAGTGGTGGTGGATCGAATAGAGCGGCGCACAATGATTATTGACATAACGGTCCCTCATGACGGGAACCTCGTGAAAGCCGAGAAAGATAAAGAAATCAAGTATCTTGACTTGGCTCGCGAGGTTGTCGACATGTGGGATGTGGACTCAGCAATCATTGTGCCGATAGTTGTATCAGCCAATGGCTTAATTGCCAAGAGCCTCGACTAACACCTAAAGAGGCTCTCGTTGGGCAGCTGGATTAAGGGCCTGATTCAGAGAGCGGTACTTCTGGACACGGCTCGCATTGTTAGGAGGTTCCTCTCTCTGGAGCCCTGACCGCCGGTAGCTTGGACCTTGTTCCCGATACCGGTGGGCTACTATTTTTTATATTTTTAAATGTTTTTATATTTTGTTTATATTCTAATATTTAAAAATATAATTTATATGTATATTTAATTAAATAAAGGAATAACAATAATATTATTAATGGTAATGTTTACGCCCAATCAGGATATAGTACTTAATTTAATAAAAATAATTATTTTAATTTGTTTTTTTTTTTTATTTAACTTACACACACCACCCCTCCTCTTACACCCTACATACACATATTTTTTGCATCCGGGGTTAAACATTAATCCTTACATATTATAAAACAAAGTCCCCCGCCGCGTCTGTCTGTCTGTCTGATCACGATGAACTCAAAAACAACTAAACCGATTTTCGAACGGTTTCCACCAATGAACAGAATTATTCATAAGGAAGGTTTAAGTGTATTATTCATTCAGGTTTTGTGTAAATTGGCTGAAATACGACAATTATTATTGAAGATTTCGGAAAAAATCATATCGACTGGGAGCTTTACTGGCGTGAGCGGCGTAAACCGTATGAGATACATAAAATGTATGTTCTACATTATTATACATCTTAAAATGTTCAACAAAAAAGTCCACGATTGCATATTATGTCTATCTTCTAAAGATGACGCACAGTAACCATTTCCATCTTTCAGAATTTGATAAAAATTTAATTGTTATTTTGGCCGGTATTATATTAATTAATCTTTATCCGATAAAATATTTTATTTAAATTGGGCATTTAATTAAGATTAAAATATGTATTTACACCAATCATTTAAATGAATACTTTACAAGATATCACAGATTACAAATTACTCGTGGCAAAATAATTATGGTTGACGGTGGCCCGGGAGTCCTTTTGTTCTGCTTTTTTATTACTACGACAGAAAAAAGGGCTGAACGGATTTGGGTGAAATTCGGCACACAAATAGTTAATAACCTGGCTAACACAAAGGAACCATTTATCCCAGCAGTAGGTACCTACATTTCCGTTGGATATTTTCCGACCTCCACGCGGGCGAAGCCGCGAGCAAATAGAGCTGGTTTTAAATAAATATGCATGTGAATAGTTATGCAATCCAAGAATTCCAGGGTTCTTTTTGAAATAAATATTTTTTTCTTCCGCTTCCATACTATACACCTGACTCGTTATGTATTCCGGTGTTCTTGGCATCCCAAGATAAAAAAAAAATAAGAAGCCGCTGCCATACTTTCAGAGCTCAAAATTAACTTTAGGTAAATATGCATCCGAATATCCGATATCTGATCATAACATACTGAACCGCTGAGTTCGATCGCGGTGGACAAACGGTCGCCGTCACCGGGACGTGACATTCGGTTCGAATAATCTCATTTTTCGATAACGTCCCGTTGACGGTGGCGGTGAACTAACGGCCTCAAGAAGAACAAAATATTTAACAAATAGAATTTGGCCCGATGCGCCAAATCACATCAAACACACTGGTAATCTTCTTTCACTATGAAATATCTATTTATTTACATTAAAGCTTACCAACTAAATAGCAACATTAACCCAAAGATTTTGTTATAATTAAAGACCTTGTATGTATCTAAATTATAGGAAAACACGGCACTATTAATGGCACTAAAAAGATCGATATAGCATTTATATAAAGAACCATACAGCATAAATATATATCCAGTCAAGCTAAGCAGGTTTCAGAAATTCTCCAAAATATAAGTACTTAATATGTATTTGTGTTCTACAAGAATACTCAGCAAGTCAACTCGTGAAGTCGATCACTTTTCCTCGAACAGAGGTCGCTCGACCCACCGAATTATAAAATATTGATTCGTCTAGAAATTGTAGTTGCGTCACTACCTAACCGTAAGGTCGATAAACAAACAGAGAGGTGTGACGAATAAAGGCTTCTACATACCGGGGCGACTTGTCGCGCGACGCGACACGACACAAAGGCACCGCTCGTCCCGCAACACGCGGGGCCTTTGTGCCGTGTCGCGTCGCGCGACAAGTCGCGCTGGTATGTAGAAGCCTTAATGCAACAGGTCTTGACAGTATTATGCTTCGGGCCGATTAACCAATCGTCAGATAACTTTTATCTGAAGAATAATTATGGCAAATTTTTATCTGAAGAATAAATAATAATAATAAATAATACTTTTACATAATTTTTAGGGTTCCATACCAAAATGGTAAAAAGGAACCCTTATGGTGAGACTAAGCTGTCTGTCTGTCTGTCACACCTCGATATCACAAGAACTACTAATGCTATCGACTTGAAATTTAGAATGGTTTTAGATGACGTTTTTTGCAAACAAGAAAGAAATTTAAAAAAATATAACTTTTTTGCAAAAGGGACTGAAAGGGGGTCTTAAAAAATTAAAGTGGGGCTACTAAGGCATATGGGGTATCATATGAAAGAACGCTGTTTGCACATTTCCAACATTTTTTATTTTTATTTTAGGCAGCATAGTATCCGACTTTTGATGAAAATTAAAAAAAAAATACCATTCCCCCCCCCCCTCCTTATTTCCGAAGTTTGCATTGATAAAAATCTGAAATTATTCTATGTGATAGAAGTGTATGTAAAGATTACAGGAAAATAAAACAATGTCTCTAAATAGCACAGTTCTTCAGAAATCATCAACATCATATATACGTACCGGAACCCTCGGTGCGCGATTCCGACTCGCTCTTGACCGGTTTTTTTTATACAAAAGCTGACAATTCAAAATTTTTGTTCCTCAGATTAATGTTATCTGAAGATTGAAAAAGGGCCCTTACTTATTGAACTCAACAGTTAAGAAGGGTGGTATTTTTCTTTCTCTAACAATAATATGTTTGCTTGTGTTCACTAAATGATTATATTTTAGAGCCATTGATTAGTGCTACAGTTTTAAGACCACATAAAATTGTTTATTGTAATGTGCATCAATTGTATTATTACTAATGTAGGTAACTTACGTTACATTACCTTTGTACGTAATTTTTAACACGCTTTTATTAGCTTCATACGTATGTTAGTATTTATGTTTGTACATAAATGGTTAAATTAAAAAACCGGACAAGTGTGAGTTGAACTCGCGTGGTGAGGATTCCGTACAATGAATATGTTAGGTATCTACCAAGTTTTTTATCCCAAGAAGAAACATAACATTGTAGTTGAAAAACATGTTCTCCCATACATTTCAACTGAAAATGTAAGTTTTTACGCACAATATTGAGAAATTTACCACGTTATTTTAACACCATAGACTTCTTATAAATTTTCCTGTTCATTACTTATAGTTCATCTATAAGTAATGAACTATTTCCTGTATGTTTTTCACAATTTTAAGCTAAGTGGTTTCGGAGATCACAGAAATTGATATGTGTACCAAATTTCACCTTAATCGGTCCAGCAGATTTGGAGCAAATTGGCTGTGACAGATAGACAGCAAGACAGACCGACAGACACACGGGTGTTTCTTCCTTTTGAGGTACGGAATCCAAAAAACAAGTTTTCTTTTTTATTTTGCCGAAGTACCGTACTTTATAGAGTTACAAACTAAATATGAGGGTTGATTGACATTGATTGAGTTTGTTAATAGTTTTAGTTAAGTTAGGATACTATATTGTTACTTTTTTATATTATTTGAATTGTTTGTTCGTTAATTTAGTACAAGGAGTTTTACAGTGTATATGTTATGTACCAATAATAAATAGGGGCATTTTTCATAACGCCCGTGCATTATGAATAATGACAAGCTATTTAGGACGAAATAATTAATTATAATTTGAACTTCCTTATTTATCATATTGCCTCGTCATTATAAATATTGCCATGTGGTCTTTGGGCACAGTTATCTTGCTGAATTTACCAACAATAGAGGGGATCTGGCCCTCGGCGGTCACTTTTCTAACCTAACCCAAAAAAACCTGGTTTTAATTGTGCTGCCCCATTATACATTCATTTTACATTATATATTCATTCATACATTAGACTAGCATTATAAAAAATGCCCGGTCGATTTGATTATTTCAATAGTTGTTATCACACTGTCCTCTCATATTGGGAATATTTCAAACTGACCGGGCATTTTTTATAATGTCCAAATAATCACTTGGTCCATGACATTTATAACTTTATCGTATAGATATGGGATATTTAAAGATGCCTCCACAGTGTCTATAACTGTCTTCATAGAAGTGCAATGTAATCGGGTATGGCAGCTTAATGCCTCATGTGAAATCATGCGGGAGAATCTGCAAGCGTGACATTTACAAAATGCTACACATACTAGTATTGATACTGCGATTTCTTCAGAATCGTAGATGCACTTGTAGACGCAAAACAAACAAAAACTTTATTATCTGTTTGGAAACCTCACAGTAAACAATTGCTACTTAACGGTACAAAAATCGTTCCATCATTGTTTTAATAAGTGTTTAGAGGTATGAGGAACAGGGTGAAAGTTCACTCATCCTCTATAGAAAAGGGAGGATCCTCCGACCAGACGGGTGTCGTGTCTGGTGGGCAAGTGCCCAACGGTTGATGTCGGGATGTTGTATATATGCTAGTCGCGCGGTAAACTCTGCTTGCGCGATGCAGGATTTGCTTGACGTCAGTGTGACGCGTAGTTCGCATGTTGCACCAAATTACAAAAAGGTACGCTAGTCTCAAAGAGACCTAAACTGAAATAGGTAATTATCACGTAGACGTTGATTCTACTGTTTAGCAAATAAAAGTCGAAGCCAATACAAATTTAAAAAATGCGGTCGATAACTACATCAAAATCGTTTTAGCCGCAAAAGTGAAAACTGTAATTAGTACCCGCATGCCTCATCACATATTCATCGCAAGAGTTCATGTACGAATGTTTGATTACGCCAGTAGGCTGCGGAATTTCCTTTATTTAAATATTTTACATAATGTTTGAGTTAACAGAAAGGAAATTAAATCAGCCAGATATATATGCTTGATTCGTAAGTCCTTGGTGGCACTCGTTTAGATTTTACTCATCTTCTTACCATATTTTTCGGAACCTACAGGCTACAGCTAAGACTCACATTGATACAAGAAAATGCCTAGAGGACAGTTCCATGCTACGAACAGTATCAACGTACTCACCCATACTTATCATTATCATTTCATGTTATCATCTATTATTCGTTTTCATATTTCAGGATCCAAGGGAAAGAGATTGCTGATTCGCATGCTAATAGTATCTTTGAAGACGGTCACGAAAACCCTTGTTCGTTTAGAAGCATTAACAGATGACATAAAAATGAATGCTGGTGAGTTGCGATCTATATTTTAGAATTTATAAAAATACTCCATGTCCTCAATATTGTCTACATCTGCCCCACAAAGATGCGGTTTCTGCTACATATTCATAGCATAATGTTGGCATAGTTGTGAGCCACTGAAGTGCATCGGATCGGATGCCGCTGCGCCGACGGCGATATGAAAGCGGGTGCTGAATTATTTTTTATAAATTAAACAGCTCTTGAGAGAGGGATGTGACTTGGGAATTTTCGTTGATGATATATCTTTTGCATTAGCGCGATATTGTAAGATATGTGGTCTTATTCTCTTTATTTATTTATTTGATTATTTTTATACTCAGAGCAAAATTCAAAGAGATACGACTAATTATAATTTTAGTATAAAGGTTAGGCTTATTTTTTTAAG
Organism: Tiliacea aurago; assembly: GCA_948098905.1. Taxonomy (NCBI): domain Eukaryota; kingdom Metazoa; phylum Arthropoda; class Insecta; order Lepidoptera; family Noctuidae; genus Tiliacea; species Tiliacea aurago. Next base: position 1,378,127 of record OX402580.1, on the reverse strand, counting down.
AAATTTCTTCCAGCAGTCCTGCAAAAGGAGAAATGAAAAAGAAATGTAGACAATAGTGTGTGAAAACAAGAAGAGAAGCATATGAATATGCGAAGTCTTTAAACTAAAATGTTATTAATCAACGCATTACACGAACTGATCGTGTAATGCGTTGATTTATAAATGTATGTCCCATATTGATGGATTTAAGCCATAGTATACCTACATTTGTGATGATCATAGTGACCTATCATGAATACTGATTATTATATATATACTACTGATATTATTTGTTCCGTGCAGTGACGGACGTAAAGAATATCACAATCCCATTTCCTCCCGTGGGTGTCGTAAAAGGCGACTAAGGGATTTACTAGAGAATGGGCAGCAACGTTCTCTCTATATTCTCTATGCATTTTTAAAACAATACTGCGATCGCCAACCCGCCTGCCAAGCGTGGCGATTATGGCAAATCCCCACTTTTTTGGGAGAGGCCTATGTCCAGCAGTGGACGTCTTTCGGCTGAAATGATGGTATGATGATTATTGTATAGATGATAATTATGTATTCATTATTTATTTGACCGGAACTGCTTATAGTTTTTGTATGCTGCACCGGTTGACGTCATCACACCAGCGCCGGCTGTCGCTGAAAACAGCGCTGGGGCTCCTCTGTCGCAGTATTATGCTGGGCGATGGTCGTTTTGCGTGGATGTGACGCATATTTTCCCCCAACTTGTTCTTTTCGTGTTTGTGTTCTTTCTTTGCGTCATGTTTACCGCAAATAAACGCATTTTTCTTTTCTTTTGAACCAAATACAATTTTTATCGACAAAACAGTTAACAATGTGAAATAAATACCAATACATATAAAAAATAAACTCTCACATGGTTTATTTCATAGGGATACATTATTCAAAAACTTTTTTGGATTAAATATACTAGAAATTTTAATAGTGGAATAATAAGTCGAATCTAGAGTTAGTAATGTTGATGCAACATTAGTCTCGGTGAAAGTCGGAAATTAGTGTACTCATGGAATTAGTAACGACCCCCTCTACTTACGTACTATACAGGGTGGTAAATTAACTGCGTGCCATAGCTTAGGGGTAGGTTCAGTATCGATAAAGGATCCCAGGAAAAAAAAAAACAAATAATAAAATAAATTAAACATAAAAAATAAATAAAAATAAGTCTCTTCGTACTTTAACGGGCTAAGGACCGTCAAATAAAATAATTTTAATTCAAAACGATTGCTAGTTTAAGTTAGTAGGTACTAAATTAGGTTGTTGTAATTTTTGACGTTCGAAAAGTGCTGATTCTCAGCCTAGTTTGAATAGACTTTAGATTTTGATTTTGATCTTGCAATATTTTTATTGTGTTTTCATTTTTGTTTTTTTAATTTATTTCCTCTAACGATACTGAACCTACCCTTAGCTATGGCACGCAGTTACTTTAACACCCTGTATAGATTGTAAGTAGAGGGGTCGAATTTCAACCAGTGGGCGACCACTAGTAATGAATAAATTATTCGAATAAATATTTCAGTATTTAGCTTTTTTAAATGTTGAGGTTAATTTCTCTCGTTGCTCAGTTGATTATTACCAAGGTGCTCAAGTACATATTACAGAAAAATCACAACAAAACCATAAAATTAGAATACACTTAATCAGAAATTGGCATTGACATACTCTCGTTTAGATGACAAACAAATAGTAACTGAATAAGTTTCACAAAGCAATCAATAGGGACAAGGGCAGCGTCGTAACTGTAAGCAGATAGTTTGAGTTTCATATTATTATATCGACCTTTTATGTCCATATATCTTTGTTGTAGCATTGGCAAATATCTACCAGAGTTGGTAAAAGAAATCATTGGAAGAAATAAGAATAGAATGAAATTTAATCATTTAGTTCATTTTGCTATATTTAATTGGCTGTTGTCAATCATTGACACTGACGACACGGTTGGCGCAGTTAGTTAAGCGATTGACTGCTGCGCTGCGTGTCGTGGGTTCGATTCCCGCACGGAACAGATATTTGTATGACCTACAAGTAGTTGTTCTGGGTCTGGCTGTTTATGTATGTGAATTTAAATGTTTGTAAACGCACCCACAATACAGGAGAAATTCCTAGTGTGGGGAAACGTTTTTTAAAAAAAATAAAAAATAAAGATTAGTACGCTACAAAAAAACAACCGAGTAATTAAATGTATTTGTTTCATAATTATTTTAAGTCCAAACTTATTATTTTAAGTTAGGTATAACTTCTTCCGACTGAAGAATTTGCAATGAAACTGATTATCAAATTCTCATAGATAAGCTACATGGGGTGCTTAATTAATAATAATAAATTATAAAAAAAAACTTATTGTCAATTTTATCATTACAGATATGTACTGTTAGTAGACTTTAATCCTGTCAAAGTCAAAGTCAAATAGTTTATTTCAAATAGGCACATAAAAGGCACTTTTGAACGTCAATATTTACAAAAAAAAATAGAATTGATTCTAGTCGCCTGTTAATAAGAGTTACTGTACGTACTGCATTTTATTTGTGTTTTATTTTATGTTGTATTTTTGTAATATAAATACCAATTTTTTAGATGTACTCGACATCTAAGAAACTTAAAATTTACTTTAAGTAATTGAATGTTGAATTATTATTGTGTTCATTTGTGTAAAGAGTTGCTTATTGAAACTAGCATCTTGCTACTTTAATATTTGCTTACCAGTTTATGGTGAAATGTGTCATCGCACTAACAATTTATATACCTACCATATTTGTACCGCATTTACTGCAAATAAATGATTTAGACTTTGAATTTGACTAATTATTGCAAAAGGGTCAGGCTGTACAACTGTGCTCGATATGCTTCATAACCTTATCAGCAGTAATTAATTACCTAATTAAAGTGATGATTTGATCTTCCGCGAGGGGCAGCTGCACGGGTCGATCGAAGGTTAAGCTACGGTCGGTTCGTGGATGGGTGACCATCCATTACATATCGAGACCCCTCCGTGCCTCGAAAAGCTCGTTAAGTTGTTGGTTACAACTGGCTGTCAGCAGAGCTCAGAACCCGGTTAATTTTCTATGTAACCTTAACCGTTATTATAAAGGTTTTTGAACATATTTCATTTTTGTTTTTTTACAAAATCTTCAAAACTTAATGTGATGAAGCAATCTTTAAAGCTAATATCAATTGTATCAAAAATAATTTGTATCTTCGGAAATAAAAATTAACCGGATTCAACATTGATGAATTAATTAGGAAGATATGGTACGCGCTCCTTGATGTGGACCGCATAAATTAGGGGAAAGAACACAATCAACCTACATTACTCTCAGTTTGCGGGGAATACCCGAATCGTAGTTTGTTTCCGAGTTGTTATGGGTACGTAACAGTGACAATTATTGCTATCTCGTTCCCGCTATAGCCCGCGTAATACGTCTCTCTATTTCGGTTGTCGAGCATATGACGCACGACATCGGGTCCATTTAATATTTACGTGATGTTAGAGAGTGGCCTATCTTCCTATTTAATACATCAATGGGTTTCAAGCCCTGCCAGCTGTCATTTGTAGATCTTTGACAGTCGTTACGGGTAGTCAGAAGCCCAAAAGTCTGACAACCAGTCTTACCAAGGGGTATCGTATCGTGTTATACAGTAACTGGGTTGAGGAGATAGGCAGTCGCTCCATGTAAAATACTGGTATTCAGCTGCATCCGATTACGGAAGGCGACCCTAAAATAGTTGTGGAAAATGCAGGCAGATTGTAGATTGAGTGAGGGTTAAAGTCACCAGTCATAAAGATAACGTAGCAAGTCTTGCGTACAATGAAGTGCTTCATAGTTTTGATGCGACAGTTAAACTATAACGACATCGTGTAATATAAAAGAACGTGATAGTCTCAATCCACAACAACTGCAATAATACAACTCTTTATCTAACAAAAACGTCAATTTTATAGCAACGGTATAGATTTCTTACAAAGGGTTAATAGTTCATTTCGACCACGACTCTTTACGGTACAATTATATTTATGAAAAGCTATGTTTACAACACCTGCCGTTTGATAATTGTGTGGACAATCGATTTTAAAATTAGATTAAGTAGATTGAAAAAGAGGTTGTTTTGTTAGTGAAATAGTGTTTAGTACGTGACCTAGGCGGGTTAACAAAATACAGATTCTGGTGAATGTTTCAAAATCCAATTGTCATCTTTTCAAGAATTTAATTAGTTAATAAGAATAAGACAGCCACCTCTTACAATTTAGATTCAATTAAATAAGTTCCAATTCTTTATTATTAATTTTGTAAGATCAGCTTTTGACAGTATTATAATGTAGTTCTCAAGCCACCAGAAGCTAAATAAAGGTCCTTTCATAATTTTCTCTAGCCACAGATTATATGATGGAAAATAAATATGTTTATAGATGAAAATTAAACAATACATTCAAGTACCTCTCGCACCTTCGTGTCTAAATTAATAATTAAGACAAAGAAAGTATTGTACAAACAAAAGATACTACAAATCTCATACAATGAAGAAGCGTGAAAATTACACTGAAGGACAAAAAAATTGACCCAGTTCCGAGATATTGGAGATCGAATGAAATCTCTTTATCGACGATTACGATACTTTAGAGAGAACAATGAGTGAGATGGAATGTTTGTCGGTATAATAGTAACTAACAAATCAATAAAAAGTTAACAAGAGAAATGTGTGGTTCTTTTCGTGTTTTCTTTACTGTCATTCTTGCGGTGTAAGTTGTGTTCTAATTGTATGCCTGTCATTGAAATGATTGATTGACGTAGATAGTTAAAGTTTATATTGTTGAATATAGCTTTTTGATTCAAAAGGTTGAAATGGTAAGTAAATAATAATAGTAATTCGATATATTATACAATTTGCAATGCCCTTACAGGGTGCATGTCATATTACTGTCATGAAATTTAAATGCATGCCTACTAAGCAGTGTTTTACATGTTAGCAAATAAATAAATAAATAGTTTACTATTTACATAATTTTATTTTAGATTACATAATGAATATGACATTATGACATTTGAAAAAACCTGTTAGCAACGGAAGTTTAGTAGGACATTTAAATAAATCCATATTAAGGATATATTTACGTAATTTGTTTATTCGGTGTTTACAAAAACTAAATCGCAATAGGCCCATGAGTTTATAAAAGTAAGACAGAAAAAAAAATATATTCCAAAACAATGAGACTTCCGCAACCCTGACAAATTGGAAATAACTTGGGCCACAAAAACCACATATTTATTTACTTTCGTTAAGTTTTTGAAACATAGTTTTGTGGAATTCCTGATTAGTTTGACAATATAAAGAGATACAGTTTCGACCGCATGTTTTTGAAATGTTAAAATCATAATAATCGGTGTACTAACAACTTCTGAAATTTGTATGTCTTTCATGACAAGCGAATTGATAGTTCCTGCTATAATAAGGTAATTTCAGATATCCTGCAGTCCTGTACTATCAGCACGATACTGTGGTACTGATACATAATTATAAGTATTCGTATTACTTAGAAACATGATTAACTCATGAGAAAAAATCAATCATGAACCATAGATACGCATTTCCGCAAAGAAACAGCTATTTAACGGAATACTTCTATACAGTTTGTTTAGACATTACGTTGGTTCACATGAGTAATTACAACACGCTTGCACCAGAGAAACGGAAAAGTAAAAACTCGATAATAATTGTGCGAACCAATTCTCTCACTCTATTGTGTCGTAAAATAATAATGTGGAGCATTTTTGCTGGCCGCAAGTGTATTGTCGAGGAAATGGCGCGGCGTATGAATAGATTTTAAATAACAAGCCTATGTTAAACAATGGTGTAACGTTGGTTACAAAAAGTTGCTATTTAATTATGTACAGTACTGCTTCCATACATTGCATATCGTGTTCATCTTTATGATCAACAGATCATGGTGTTCTCGTGAGAGCTAGTAGTTTCCTAGTCTAGCAAGTTCCTGGTCTACAGCTTACGGGCTGGGCTACTGTCGGGCTACAGCGTAACATCTCTACCATGAAACTTCTATCGGTAAATCGGAATGCCTGAAACCTGAAATTCGTGTTGAGACACGAAAGTAACCTCTGCCTAACACTTTAGGGAAAACATGCATGATGTATATGTTAGCTGCCCTTCACCGTTTTCATAACAACATATTTCTAAACAAAAAATACCTTCAGGGAAAGACAGTACAAAATACTAAAGCAGTGACAATGCTAGAACAAGCGATAAACAAACTAAATGAGCTACAGCGTGTCAACACAAATTATATGGGCACTTTCTTTTAAGCAGGTGTGCAGTGTTAGTTAAAGTAGCTACTTCATGCAATGCCAGTCTTGTTGATTTTTGATTCATAGCTATTTCCGAGGTTCTAGTTTAAAAAGTAGGTCAAACAATTATTGTTTAAAAATGGCTCAAAAAAAAAGGGAAATTTAATTATCCTGAAATCATATCAAACTAGGTACTGACTATCATAAAGACCAACTTTCATCAATAGCACCGAAAAATATTTTTTCACTGATACCAGAAAAAAGTAAAAAAATACCAGAACGATAATTTTAAATCGATTACTCACATGATAATCATATTTTATTGAATAATCAATTGATGAAGAGATCTTGTATAGAAAACATGATTCGTTTTGGTTGCGTTTTAGAAAACCCAATAAGACATCGATAAAAAATATAATAGCCATCTTATTTATTGTTTATTGAAAGCCTGATGGTGGAATATAAGAAACTTGATCGAACATAGGAGAATTGTGTAGACAGTGAGTTGTGATCACATGTTGGTGACCGTATCTATAGGATGATTTTTAAGATGGAAATTCAATCAAGAACCGAAACTATGATAAATAGAGGATAGTAGTCAAATGAACCATAACCTCGATTTTGGTGAAAACTTTGGAATAGCTCCTTGTTTGGCCTTGAATCAAACCCGATCTTTTTTACAAAAAAAAAAATATCTGGTGTAGTATTCACTGACACTGTAGGTAGTTAGTAGTTAAGCTTACGAGGTGTTTTAATAGAATTTGATACGAATCTAATTCATTCTGTTTTAATTTACGGTTTTTGTTCGTGGGATCCCATTTATTGTTTTAAACAACATAATAATGGAAAGATTTTCTCAAACGATAGATTTGTATTGCGATTTGGTCAATGACATGAAACAAAGGACTTCACCTCAAAAATTACGGTTAGATAATAATTACGATTGTTACGTTATGATTTAAATAATATTCTGGTTAGAGTTTTGTTAAACTACATGATTGTTTAGTACTTAATGGATATTATTTGATGATTAATAATTAGAATAAAAAGGGCATAAGATTTTTCATAAACCTTAGTACACACATCAAATGTGTCTAGGGATCAAGTACGTTTTAGAGTATCGCCGTAATTGAGGATTAATAATTTAACTTTTTTGGATCGTATATACAACGGTATTCTTTTTAGTGAACTTCGCTATTTGAATAAAGAACTTTCTTTAAATTTTGATTAAAAAAATAGAAAATCAACTGTCAATCAGGATTCCCATAAAGGTGTGTAATAGCGTTTCTACAAAACCATTATAATTTCTGCATCAGAACTGAAAAAATTGCATTGATATGAAGCGACGACATCATTTACCACGAGAAGAGATGATGAGATCCGTCGGAATGTTGCAAGCTAGTCAAGGGTCAGGCAACGGTCTGTGGCTGTCGCTCTTGCCACTACACAGAGCGTCATATGCCACCTCTGGACACGCTATGGTATCACGGACAGCGTGGCCGAGCGACATAGACGACGATCTCGCATTACCACTCGCAGACAGGACCGGTACATCCAAAATACTACTAGACGTAATCGTACCATGACTGCCATGAATTTGGCTACGAGGCTCCACAGCTCTTCAGGCTTGCTGATAAGCGACCAAACCATCCGAAATCATTTACGTGAGGTGGGTCTGCGTTCCCGAAGGCCGCTGAGAGTTCCACTTATAGCACCCCACAATTGTAGGGCCTGTTTACAATGGGCTCGTGAACACAGAAATTGGGAGGAAGAATACTGGAGTTGTGTTTGCTTTTCCGATGAATCTCGTTTCGGTATGAGGCCGCATACAAAACGTACTCGAGTTTGGAAGACCTCTGAACGTCAAGAACGTTTGAAATTTTGTCAGGAAGTTCATTCATATGGAGTACGTTACAATAATGGTTTGGGCCAGTGGAAGAACCGATCTCATTTGGATCAGGGGGATCAAACTCAATGCTCAGATTTATACGGAGAGAATTTTTTCAGACGTGATCATCCCTTTGCAAAGCCGGTTGGGTTATTTGTTTCGACTAATGCACGACAATGCACGTCGACACATGGCTAGAGTCGTAACACGCATTCTTGCCGATACTAGCATCAACATTCTGCCATGGCCTGCTACATCGCCAGACCTCAACCCAATTGAGCACGCATGCAAAGAAAGAAGAACGCTCCAAAAAAGAACTCTGCCGAGTATGGATGCTGTGCATACCCCACAACAACTTTTTGACTTGTTAGAAAGAACGAGGGTGGCCATTCCTCAATGTGATTTTGATGAACTGATTTTAATGTGTGTGTGTTGTGTGTGTAAAAAATGTGATTGTGTGATTTGTGTCAATGCATGCAATGGGGAAAACCCAGATTATTACATTTTTTATCTTTACCATAAAAATTTAAAAAATCCTCATTTTTTCCTTTTAATTGACGACATTAACTTAAGTTAATTTCCCACAATTTGCAAACAATTCAATTTTTTATAATTTTTACTAAATATAAATATAATAAATAAGTTGTTAACTTATACTTAGAAATTAAAGTATGAAGCCAGTCTGGAAGATTAGATTATAATAGGGAAGGTAAATATTAATTGGACTTTTGATGTGTATAGCTTAGACCATCTGAAGGCTTTTTTTCAATCAGATAAATGAAAATGTATCTTAGAACCGGCTTGACTGATTTCCAATAGCCAGAAAAGTTCAAAAAGAAAAAACTGTGTAGTAGACAAAATTATTTTCTTGTAAAAGTTTTCTGAAAGCGGAAAAGACGTCCAACATTATAAAAATAAATTCTAACCTGTGCAAGATTCAGAGGTGGCCGTCCCGGCGGGGTGCTCACTTGGCTGGACACCAGCGATGCTAGCGCCACCCTCTGGTTGCCCGACATCGCCCTGATGATAGGCAGAATCTGCGCAAACTTGCCCACGTGGTCTTTCCTCTCCAACGCCCTCAGCACAGCATCCTTTATCATCCCCTCCTTAGCCCTTATCTTATGAGACGACTTATAGTTCTTAACCAACGTCCGTCGTGGCAAAGGATCAAAATCTTCCAACGTATCATGTCTGTCTTCAAAAGAATCCAAATTGTACTGAGGTCTATGTGAATTCGTAACTCCAGTCGGCTTCACTATCCTAACAGGAGGTTTGACTACAGTCTGATAGTGTCGAGACTCCTGCGCAATCATCACCTCGTCAGGGTCACTGAATTCAAAGTCTTTTAAATCATCTTCCGCTTTCAGGAGCGCTACGAAAGCCACGACGAGAAAAACTCTCGATAGACGTGCCATTTTATTTTAATGAATTGTTTATTTTTGAATTATCTTTCTGTATTAAGATACAGTTTAATCATATTAACACTTTGCACGAACACATTTTAGTTGAAAAAATAATAGTTGTAAAAGTTTTGTGAGCGCGCGTTGATGTCTTTTCTGCAGCGATGCGCGCACGCAGAGCTCCGCACTTCAACGTCAAATGGACGCGTGCGCTCCCCCACACACGCACACAAACATACTCTCTCATCTTGTATACAGGTGTCGGGTAATACCGGAACTGACGACTTTCACCGTGATGCTGAGGTCAGCTCTGGTCATCTGATAAGTTCTGTTATCACTGACAATAGATCCTTAGATTGTAAGTATTAAAGTTAATACTGCTGTCAAAATTTACACCTATTCATTGATGGTATATTATGTAAGTGGAAAAAAAATACGTATGGGCTCAATGTTATTAGTAATGATGATAACGCAATTATTTTTGTCTTGTATGGAAAGAAGCTTTCACAGTTCGGAAGTTATTGTTACGAAAGACATCGATCGACGTATTGTTATCAACAGATTTGGCTACGCCTGTCAATATTTCCTACCAGTGTAATTAGAACCCTGTTTCAATGACAGAAGGGTTGGATTTTGCATGAACGGTGGCTGCCAAATAAAGTTGGTCATAATTAGATAATAGTTTAATATTCATCAAGAGATATTTGATACACGTAAAACTATAGTAATAGGAATGATGTCAAGTTATTGTATTACGTTATTTGAGTAACATTATCTTATAAAACGGTGAAAGCGCTTTTATTTATGTAATTTAAAGTTGAATGTATGAAAGATTGGGTTAGCGTATATGGAGTAGAATTTGGCTAAGATATTCTTAATTGTTGTTGTTATCTATAGACATATAATAAAATAGTAACGAAGAATCTGGAACATACATCCAGACAAACGGGCAAAAGTCCGTTTGTCTGGATGTATGTTCTAGATTGGTGCAAAAATGGATTTACACTGATAGTACCTGGATAGGGTAACACATAGGGTACTTTTTATTCCGGTAGTACGTTCTCGTGGAATATTTTTCGAAATCCACGCAGCAGAAGCCGCGGGCGAAAGCTAGTAACAACATAATATTGAAAATGTTTTATTATAACACAATCCTGACCTTTCCTAACATGGCCTTTCTTGTTAATTTTGTATCCATGAGTGCAAATGGTTATAATGTGCATCGGTCCTTTGCTGAGATCAATCACATTACAGCTTACATGAAAACTTTTCCAGATTATGAATTATGAAAAGATGTTTTTGGTAGTACCTACTTAATTATTGACTGATTTACTACAGTAAGTAGGTAAATAGTACATAATTATAAATAAATAATAATACATTTGTTATTATTATTAATATTTAAATTTTTAAATAAAAATAATTCCGTGTGGTGCCGGACGTAAAGAATAGCACCATCCTATTTCTTCCTGTGGGTGTCGTATAAGGCGACTAAGGGACTTACTATAGAATGGGCAGCAGCGCTCTCTATGCATTTTAACACCATACTGTGATCGCCAACCCGCCTGCCACGCGTGGCGATTATGGCAACCCCCCCTCCTTTTGGGGGTGGCCTATGTCAAACAGTGGACGTCTTTCGGCTGAAATGATGATGATGAATAATAAATAAATCAGCCTGAGTTGTCCCACAGCACAGCAAATGCCTCTCTGTCCTATCTCCACTCAACACGATCCTTCGCCAACATGGACTAATCCCGCCTTTAGGTGTCAAGCTCGTCCCAATTACAGTATCCTCATTATTTTCTTTACCTCCGTTACTTAATTTATGGAGCTGAATATTACGAACATGCTTTTCATAGATAAAATAGGCTGCGATAATTATATGATATATCACCGTTATGATAAATATGAACTGAACAAAAGATAAGTTACGTACAAAAAAGGGAGTAATGCGAATTGTCTCGCTCTGGTTGTTTGTGCATAAAACATAAACATCGTATTATTGTGAGACAGTTATCATTGCCTAGTAACACAGCTATATATCGAGATAAAACTGCACAACTTTTAGAATTGGTTATGTGTGAAGAAAGATTTAATAAAAAACATGCGGGGACTGCCGATAGAAGTGAAAACATGTAGCTCATGGAAAGCGTTCGGTGACGACGACGCGGGTTCCATGATTTTTGTTCACCAGGAAGTGCTGCTCAACGCGCCTAAAGAAGTTATCACTTCAAAAATATATAAGCTGGGTTTTTATTTCTTCCCACATTATGTAATTTTGCTATATCTATACACTTGTTACTGTTCGCAGACCGCCCAAATGCTGTTGTATAACTGAATAAGATTAAAAGTATGTCTAAAAAAATACTACGGTAAAAGGGTAAAGTACAATTAATTATGGTAAAGCAATAAGATATTGAGTATTGAGGGTTATTAATCCAAGGAAATTAATTTAAAATATTTTTTTTTAATATTTCTGAAATTAGTAGAACAAAATTAAATAAAACAGAATTATTTGAAACTAGAAATAATTTCTATGAATACGTTCCGACCTTAACATCATTCTCCTTATCCTTATTTATTTGAGGTCGGCGCCACATGTCCTTTCTTCCATACTTCTATTTATAATCTTATCTAATTTGTCGTCATCTCGATAGTCACTCCCTTTCTAGCCATATCATCTTTAACATAGTCCATCCAAAAAGCTTTCATAGCGCAAAAAAAATGTTTGAGAGCAATAACTGGGGCGCCTCCTTATGAGAGCTGTAGACCAATTTTTAAAAAGCTAAAGGTTACCTAGCTTCTATTTATATCTTCGAAATAGGCATATTTGTTAGTAAAAATTCACACTTCTTCTCCACAGTAGCTGAGAACAATAGATTTACAAAAAGGGACCCCACCAAATTAAAAAACCAATTTTGTAACAGCACTCTTCACTACAGAAACAGCTACCTTATGTCCATAAAAATGTACAACCATATTCCAAAACGAATAAGAGAACTACCATTTAATTTCTACAAAAATAGTCTAAAAACGTGGCTTCTTCAAAATAATTTTTACACAATAAAAAATTCCTAGATTATAAGAGTAATAAAAAATAGATTTATTTAGTTTTTGTAATACAAATGTTGTTGTTTTTGTTCTGATTTTATATTGTTTAATAGAGTTTTTAAGTATTTATATGTCTAGTCTCAAGTGTTTTGTATTGTAAAATAGAGTAAAAGTAGTATATGTTAGGTTTTATGCCTATGCGCAATATTTATTATTCGTATGCCGCTTGTAGCGGTGGATGTTTCCTGAACATAACCCAAATTATCCAACTCTGTACCTACCAAATCCGACGAATAAATGTCTTTGTCTTTGTCATCCATCGTTTCTTTGGTCTTTCTCTACTCGTATAGCCATCCACATGCATACCCAAAACTTTCCTGGCGACATTCTTCCGCATCCCATACCATGACAACCTTTTTCCACACAACTTTTCAGTCACCGGTGTCATTTTCCGACTTCCTCTTAAACATATATCTCATCATTTCTGCCGAAAGTCGTCCACAGCTGGGCATAGGCCTCCCCCAAAAGGGGGGATTTGCCATAACCACCACGCTTGGTAGGCGATCGCAGTATGGTGTTAAAATGAATAGAGAACGCTGCTGCCCATTCTATAGTAAGTCCCTTAGTCGCCTTTTACGACACCCACGAGAAGAAATAGGGGAGTGCTATTCTTTACGTCCGGCACCACACGGAACATATATCTACTCATTTCCTATTCTATCCATTCAGGTAACACCACACATTCCTCTTAACATTGCATTCTCATCTCAGCTCCATGCAATTGCCTGTCAGTCATCTCTTTTGTGGCCCAACATTCTGATCCATACATGTCAGCGAACGTAAATACGTTCCTTTTTTAATTTTTCTTTTAATCGGTAAAAGTTTACCAAAATCCCACTTAGTATAATTTGTAAGCAGTAAATAATTACAAACATAGTTTTTCTTTACAACAACATTGTCTCGGCAGCTTATAAACGAAAGAAGGAAACAATTTAAATATTAGAAGCGTGCGGTTTGTCGATACTTGTTACTTTCTTTGTGATTGAAGCTTTGTTGTGCCGGTTGTGCGTAACACTGTCAAGAGAGAGTATACAGGGTGGGTTGCTGCTTACGATGTTTATTTTGAGAAAATTATTATTTAAGAATATTTTATAACATAAGTGTTGAATGTTGTATATCTCGTATCAGTCATTGAATAATATTTTATTGGTTTTTATTAATTATACATTTAATGTGTGTACCTATGTTAGTTATTTAATTAAATATAAGTAGCAATATAGTGTAAATATTTTTTTTAATCAATAGTAAGTGTTATGAAATGGTCTAGGTACTGATAGCATATTTGATAAGATAAACCCTATTTTCATATTTAGAAGATAGAAAAAGAATTGAGGGTCAGCTTGGAGACTTGACAAAGGGCATCATGATGAAAAATATGTAGATTGAACTATAGAAATGATCATGCAAATTATAATATAAAAATACGCCTTTCATTTGATAATCCCGGTAGAACCGATGCGATTGAAAGAACATAAATGACAACAAACTTAAGCCATGCATTTGCTTTTTCATGATCATAACATTAAATCTACTGTAAGATTGGCTGGAGAAATTGTGAAAAGTAACAAAGACAAAAGGTGCAAGCTGGTGACGAATGCAATTTGTATGTTCAAGACTACCAATGCTTCTAAACTTGAATGATATTTGCGCACTTACTTATGTAATTGTTTCCCGAATTGTTTGCAGGATGTTTTTCTTTTGATATAAAGTATGTATAGTAAAAAGAGGAATAGATGCCTAAACTTCAAACACTATCTAAAACACGAAGTACTGAGTAGTGCTCGTTAAATAATGTAGGCGTTTTTGGAATTGCAGCTTGCACAGTCAACCGCAAGGTCTAGCTTTGTATGGCGTTTCAATAAAATACTAGGCCAGCTTATACATATATTTTATTTAAAGAAAGTCTACAGACTAATAAAAAACTTAAATGTCATGCTTAAGTAGGGAAACTTTGCTTATTACTAGCTTCTACATGTATACAAATAGGTAAATAATATTGCGTTAAGGCTCCTACAGACTGGTGCAATATCGCGGGCGTGACAAGCAACGCGACCCTAGTCGCACCCGCGATATCGCACCAGTCTGTATGAGCCCTTAACCGGTTACAGTCATACCTGCAGCAACCGAGTGTATATTGGGTTTGTTACCACTGATGTGCGGTCGAGCGTACTTACGTTTATTTTAATAAAACCGTTTAGTTTTTTTTGGAATCTTGCTAATTTATTCTGATGTTTTAAACAGAGTTTCAATAAACAGGCCTGTTGGCAGCAGTCTACTTCCTTGCTGGATAAGCGTGGTATAACACCCGACGAAGGTGCCAACTATTCATTATTAGAATATCAACAACACAAAAGAGGACTGTGTTGAATACTTAGTTTATTACCTAGGCACCCGATTGCGTCAGCATTTTATATATTTTTATTATCATATTCTTCACTTTAATCTGTCACTTTCACTTCTATACGAAAAAGTTATTATAGCACCAAGTCGATTCGACGTTTGATTTTGAAATTCGATGCCTAGTAGGCCCAAAATTTGCGTCATAATCCAAAAAGAAACAAACAAAAAAAGTTCGGATACGCATTTCTCCTTATAATTCCAAATCATCTGTTAAGGTTTTAAATGTTATTATTATATTTTAACTTTTAATTTTTTGACGTTGTTGTTTAATTTGTTTCGTTGACCGCAGTGTATAATGTATTTTATTACCCTTAGGTAATACCTATGTTCTCGCTGCTGAAGTGAAAAGTTGTAATTGTTACACGAGACCAAATTTATTTGCATTTCGTGTCTTTGAATCCCTCGCTTACTCGGGATTCCAAAACAAGCTAAAACCAATTTTGCTCTCTTGTTGCACAAATAAATATTTCAAACATCCTGTATATCAAAGGACATCAAGCAAACGCGTTAAGCAACGGCGCACAGGCTGTGGTTGAACGAAAGTACGCTGCGATTACACTGGCGTGCACTATCAT
This sequence comes from Tiliacea aurago, assembly GCA_948098905.1. Lineage (NCBI taxonomy): Eukaryota > Metazoa > Arthropoda > Insecta > Lepidoptera > Noctuidae > Tiliacea > Tiliacea aurago. The sequence goes on along the minus strand of OX402580.1, from coordinate 1,362,454 downwards.
TACTGCAGTATAGACAAACGTTCAGCTATCTGTGTTGCACGATGATGGCACCAAATGTAAACTTGCGGTATTTCACTATTGGGTAAGGTGGGTCTGTTCAATGTGCAGGTATGTACTTTCCCTTTTGGATTGATTTAGGATGGTGAAGTTGTATTTTTTTTGCAGTCAATTATTGTGTTCTATAATCTTACCTGACTTTCAAGTACCATTATCATCTATCCCTGTAATTTTTGTTCCCAGGATGGTCAGTTGGTTCTGTACTTTTACTGTTTACTGCTTTAAAACGTAAATATATATTGAAGTTTTTGCCTTTTTAAAACCTCGATAGGTATAAACTTAATCTTATAATAAATCCACCTCAAAGGACTAATTTTGAGCAGCTTTTTTTTTCTCAAAGGAAGAGCTAATAAAGAATTAGCATGTTGCTAATTCTCTAGTAAGCAGAGCAGTGGTGGCCCAGTGTTATCGGCCCTGACTTACGATGTATATAGGTCGTAGGTTTGAACCTCGGCAGGTGCGTAATTAACTTTGTGAAATTAATGATTAAGGAAACATCGTGAGGAAACCGGTATGTCCTAGAACCGAAGACACGTGAAATCTACCAACCAGAACTGGGCCCGCGTGGTGGATTACAGCCCACTCCCTCTCACAGAGAGCAGTGGGGACACTGTAGGCTGGTCAATTCAGTTCTGTCTAATCAGCAAGTCCTTTGAGTAACACCAAATTACGTTTCAGATAACTGATTTGACCAGCTGAGTATATAATGGATTGTTCTTATCTTTATCTGAATGAAATGACCATATAATTTTTCAATACATTTTAATATTTATTTATAATAAAATAATTATTTTTAACTTAAAATATAATCAGATCTTACTATAACCAATACTATCATACAATCATACAATTTTTGAGACTAGACAGCGATATCTGGAATAGAGAAACAATAGGTAAAACTGTGAGTAAATAACACAAAACATAAAATGTTATGTAACACTCAGAATAAAATAACATCTGATATTTACAGTACGCTCATATAATGTATAGCACCATTATGATCCAACTTTTATACATTTGATACTTTAAAGATTTTTAAAGTGAAGCGTAAACTTGAACTTTTTAACTGGAGATATCATTTTAAATTTCTGAAGATTTAAACGAACATTAATAAACTTGTAATCATTATTATTTATTTGAGTATAAACAAAAATACTTACTGCGCCCGGGCGCGCACCAATTTTGTTGTCTCGATACGAAATAATTTCGTACGTGAGTGAAAACTTGTGTCAAAAAGTGTCACTTTTATTCTTATTTCTCCAGTTTCAATAATTTTCTACAATACTTAATAGAACGAATGTTTAATACTATCGAAGTACAGTGTTACGTAAAACAAAGTCAAGTTTTAATATTTATCAGGCCTGTATCAAATGCGGGGTATAAACCTATCCACCTATAACACATATACATAATCAACATACTTACATAACAGTTCTTTATTTACAAAATATTCTTATGAAAACCACGGCATACATTAATATAAAAATACTGTTATAAATTAACAAATTATTTACAATTATAAACATAGTTGCCAAGTTATTGAAATTTCAGTAAGTATGAAATTCAAACTTGTAATGTCATGTTTCCGCACACTCGTGCAAAATTATAGTGTTTTGTCAAATCAGTGCTAGTGTTTGGCGGATTAAGCCTAAATAACACTAATTAATAACATTTCAGTCGAGTTTCACTGAATTAGTGGGAATGTGACATATTCATTAGGCATAACTTAGTCTTTTCCTCAAATATAAAGTTTTGAAGATTGCACGATATCAAGTATCAAAACATGCTACGTTTCAACCAAGATTTCATAAAAAAAATACAGCTAAGATCATCTTCTAACTCCAAATTCTACCGACTTAACATTCAACCGCATTTCGTATACCGTATCCATATACATAATCAGGCGATTATTGTCTCTCACTTGAACTTCATTACCAACTAAATAACTAGGCTAAGTTATGCCCATGTCTTCACCAAAGTGCGTTAAATTCACATGGCAGTGTCAGCACTGCTGTGGAGCGTTCCACATTTGAACCAACTCCGCCATCTTTGTGACACGCTTAAATGTCACATTCAAATTCTGATACCCTCTTATTCCTGCCGTCGGGTGCCATTTGAAAATGATTGTCCCTATCTCTAGTCCCTACTCTAGGGAACCCATTAAAGCTGTTTCTACTGACCAAAGGATTCTCCCTTTCTCTTTCCCTCTCTCGATGAAAACTGGAAGTCGACAGTTTCCCATCTTTGCGTTCGGTAAAATTCGTGTCACTGAAATTTTCTTTCGGGAAATTCCGTTCGTTAAATTCGCCGTCGGAGAAGTTTCTGTCGTTGAAGGGGACGTCCCGGATACCGAAGCCTCCCATCCGTGGAGTGCCGATACCGAACTGGTTTCTTAGTTCCTCGTCGCGGAAGTTGAACGCTCGGTTCTCGAATTTGGCAGGACCGGTGGTGAGTCTAGAAAACAAATCACATAAATATTGTGCAGATGTTCTGCTTACAAAATAGAAGGACGGGAGTTTTTTTTTTATCGTGGCTTATTAGATTTCAATAAAGCAGCATCGACGTGAAAAATAATTGAGGAATACTTCTAATTGAAAAAAAACCAGCCATACATAAGTGACTTAACATTGTAGTTGAAAAACATGTTCCCCGATATATTCCAACTGCAAATGTAAGTTTGTACGCACAATATTGAGAGATTTACTATGTTATTTTAAGACCACAGACTTCTTGTAGGTTTCCTGTAATCTATAAGTAAACAACTATTTTCTGTATTAAATTGTTGGCTCAGTAGTTTCGGAGACAAGGGAGAATGGTAAGTTTTCATCTATTTTCTTAAATAACTTGACAAGTATTGATTTTAAAGCTATGAAAAACCAATCTGAAATTTTTACAACAAGCCCTTTCATTTGATACGTCACACGGTTTGGATTGCAAAACTGTTTTTTTTATTCTTTGCCCCCTAAAAGTGACCCCTATATTAAAAATTCATTTGTTTACGTTACACGGTTGTGTTTGGGACAAATTCATATTTGTACCAAATTTCAACTTAAACGGTTCAGTAGATTCGGAGCGAATTGGCTGTGACAGACAGACAGACACGAGTGATCCTATAAGTATAAGGGTTCCGTTTTTTCCTTTTCAGGTACGGAACCCTAAAAACGACACATTTTATTAAAATATTTTAAAGTTATATTCTAAAATTATATTCAGACAGATTTACAGATCTATATCATTCAGGTGGAGTACTCACTCTCTAAAGCACCGCCTCTCTCGGTCATACTCCGCCGAAAGCCCTTCATCATCATTAATAATAGCCGACGGGTCGCTATACACCGAGGATTCCTGATAAAAAGAGTCCAGGTCCACGTAGTTTCCTTCAGAAGGCTCATTATCTAAGAGTTCGGCCAGCTGAGACTTCAGGGCTGCGAAGGAGGGGCGCTGGGACGGGTCGGCGTGCCAGCACGCGTGCATGGCGCGGTACAGCTGCGGCGCGCAGTGCGGCGGCCGCTCCAGGCGGTACCCCTCCGCCACGGCCGCCAGCACCTCGCGCCCCGACATGGCCGCGTATGGCGTTGAACCTGCAATTATGAGGTAAGGTGGGGTAAGTGCCTAATAAGATTAAGTTATCAAAGCAGAAATTTCGGAAAATAGTACTCTCTTATAATAGTTCTTGTACACGGCTACGCATCAAGCTATATATTTTTAATATAAGCTGATCTCGCATTGTGTGGGTTTTCCGTACAATGAGAGGTCAGCGTATACTGGAAATTTATAGCTTGATGTGTAGCCGTGTGTACAGTTTGGTTAAGTTTATCCATGATAAAATATTCTTTTAATATATTTTCTTACTAGCTTATATAGCCCCGCGTGTGTAAATGTAAGTTCTTTTTGTACTGAACTAAACACCTATTAATTATTTTATTTTCAGGATGAGACACTTTCAGATGAAGACTTTTCAATGACATCCTTTACAAGTACTTCTGAGACGCCTACTACTGGCAATAACATGGAGATGCCAGGCCCAATAAATGATGATGAACAGCACCACAATTATAGTGAAGCATTGATGGATGAAATTGGCAGTGGCCCGTCAGGCCCCTTACCTTAAAATTCGTACCTGCAGATCTATTTAAATAACAGAGTACAGTCCTAGCAGATGATTATTCTGTAGTTCAAATTAGCATACCAGAAAAATAACCAGATAAAGAACTTAAAAACATAGAGGTTGAATTGACTATACCGGAAACGTCCACTGCAAGTAACGCCCAAGGAAAACCAGTTAAAAACACTGAAGGTGGATTGACTACACCAGAAATGTATACTGCAAGCAACACCCAAGTATGTGCCAATTCTAGAAATTCTACCATTGTGGGATGCTCTCAATCTGGCGAATCAAAAACTATAAAGCTCCAGACCGGTCATAAACGTAAATGAAAAATTGATAAAATGCACATTGTTTATTTATCAAATGAAGATTACTAAACCTTTATTGATTGTGAAGATGCTGCAATTTCAGATGAATGGTTAGGATCTACTCCATCTTCTAATGACGATGAAATAGTTTCTAAACAGTAAAAAATCTAAAAAGACAAAATATAAAAAGCAAAATACAAGTTTTGATGACAATGAAGAAATAGTTCGAGCAAAAGGCTTGAAAAACAAAAGAATAAACTTGAGAAAGGAACGGTCACAAAAAAGAAATGCTGGACAAATATACTATGTACGAAGTGATGGCACAATCATCGAATCTAAATCTATTCAACCTATCCCGTTCAACCCGAGCATACTAGTTTTTAAAAGTTGATACCAATTTTCTTCTTGATTGAAATTGTGTTTTACCTACCTGTACGGGTTTTAAAATACCTACTAGTAAATATCTATAAAAATAAAATCTTTCTTTCTTTCTTATTTTTTTTTTTAAAACGTTACCCCACAATAAGAATTTCTCCTGTATTGTGGGTGCGTTTACAAACATTTAAACTCACGTACAAACAGCCAGACCCGGAACAACTACTTGTAGGTCATAGAAGTAAAATGCCTTATTTATTTTAGTTTATTTTTACAAACAGTTGATTTAAGCTATCCTTAGTATTTAACGACAGCCCACATTCTGTAAAAGATCAGCTATCCACTTTGCGAGTGATTTGACTGCAATATTCGTATGTTAGAGCTATATACAAAACTGGCCTAAAACCTCCACCAACCCGCACTAGAGCAGCGCGGTGGAGTATTCTCTAATTCGTTCCTTATCAGATGGAGACCCATACTCAGTAATAAGTGATTGTAGATTACTACAAGGGCTGTAATGATGATGATGATGATGATGGCAATATCCGCAGAAAACTTTTATCTGAAAATCTTTGATTTTGTGTAATAAAACCAAAATTCATTGTAACTTGTTTAAAAAAATCCTACACTAACCTTATTTAATTTGTACTATTACTAATATTGGCTGGCCTATAAGTTTTTTTGTTGTCTATTTAGATCATTTCACCTATGTGTCAAACATGCGTTACTTCTGGATGCGTAATTATTCTACAAACACAATTATAAAATAATGGGGTTTAGTTAATTTTACTTGTTTTATAATAAAATTTTGTCGTCGGTAAGTAACGTTTACCTGTTTGTGATTTTAATGAAATTATTACTAACCGACACTATTTCATAAAATATTGAGAAAATTCATTATATTATTTAGATGCCATTTTATTATGGCCGCGTCACTCACTTCATTTCCACACCATCAGTTTATTCAGCTCATTTTACCTTTAAGTACCTTTGAGACAATACAGTAGTGTTTTAGTACTTACCTTTTTTTATTACATTCATCCCTCATCTAAAAGTAATGCATGATCTAGCAAGGGACCATACAAAGCCTTAAAACTACATTTAAAATTCGTTGAAATCCAGTAGTTATGACTAATAGGCGATATTTTATGATTTTCTTTAAAAAAAAAACTTTTAAGTGCTCTAGTGTAAAGTTCCGAACATGTCGCTTGGCAATTATTGCCTTTCAAGCGTCATTTGGTTATTGTGTTTTTATTTTGATTTAGTCCCTGTAACCCTGTTTTTATTAACCTAGTGGGATTTATACAGGAAAAGTTTTTATCCACTGCGCAAATTTTGACAAGTTAAACTTAAACGAGTTGTATTAAACATATATTTTTTATTTTGATACGTCTTAGTACAAAAAACAAAAAATATCGTTAACGAAAGATGTTTATTTTAAAAGTGGTTGTATGGCTACCCGGCGGCGCGCGGCGATGCGGAACGCGCGAAAGTACCTACCTATCAGCTGTGCGCTAGCTCGATTCGCCGGCGTAGGTATTTACGTGGGTTACAATGTACTGATCGCTAATTTTATCAGGTTCTAACTAGACTTTTTTATGTTTAGGCCATGACCTGTAGTATTTGAAGAGTAATTCCAATTTTTCCTTCATACTTTAATGGGCTTAGGATGGCTTCTTCGATTTCGATCGCCAGTCGGGGTCTGCCAGACCTTCGTGCATGATTCGCGGTTCTGAACTGTCCGTGATCAAGCAGCTTTTGAGTGGCCGCTAAAATGGTCCTTTCATTAGGGACCGCGGGGTTAAGAATTCCATGGCCTCGCATTCGAGGTATGCTCTCCGTCGCTTACATTCTGCGAGCTCCTCGCAAACTTTTATCACTCAGTACATACACTCGCACCATCTCGTAAAACTCGCGGTTACTGAAGTCCAACATCGTGACCGGTAGCACGGCACACGTGCGGCGCGGCGCTTGCGCGGGAATCGATTAGACGCGACGTCACACGACAGCGCGTGCGATGAGCGAAATGTCAGTCCATGGCATCACAGCGGGCCCTATTAGAATACCAGGGCTACGGTCGTCATTTTTTAATTATTGCAGCATTCTGATGAGATAGGAGAAGCCTTTTATGCATCACACAAACGTTGTTTTTTTTTTGTATATTGTTAGTTTTAAATGCTATTTTTGTAATTCTTGTGCGTGTCTCAAATAAAATATTTTTCATCATGGCACTACTCAGTAGCGTTATTGATTCATTTCATAATCGACATGTTGAGTTTTTATACCCAGGTAGATTTTTTGATAAATTATTTTGGGGTATCTTGAACTCAATGTCTAACCCCTTGAATATTACAGTTCCCACTGACCGAGCGTCACGATCTCCCACAGCAGGATGCCGAAGGCCCACACGTCGGAGTGCTGGCTGCAGGCGTGGTACAGCAGCGCCTCGGGCGCCATCCAGCGCACCGGCAGCGCGCCCCGCGCCGCGCGCGCGCCCGCGCCGCCCGCGCCGCGCGACATGCCGAAGTCCGCGATCTTGCACAGCTTGTTGTGGTCCACCAGCACGTTGCGGGCTGCGAGGTCGCGGTGGACGATCTGGAGAAAAATAGCACTAATTAGTCCGTTTTAATCCTCACTGTTTTATCGTTGTTACTTCAGTCGAACACGTTTAGTACTCTATACACTATTGCCACACTAACTGGCAATCAGGAACCCTGTAGCAACCTCCAACACCTTATCACCACTACTAAAATGTTTTCACGGGGCCGAAGAGTTTATATTATACATTTCATTCTACATTTAGGCCGGCTTACACCACAAATCACTAAATGCGTTTAACGCTTAACGTATATGACAGCGGCATAATGATGTTTGAAATTTCCTTAACGCTAAACGCATTTATTGATTAGTGCTATTAGTGGACCTTAATAACTGTAATCTATATTATTTTAATTTTTTTCTATAATTTTAATAAAAACTCCGCTGTTGAGTAAACATTTGTGCAATAATTGTTTTGTGAATTGCATCAAAAAATAAGATGGTGGCGTTAGTTCCAATTCTGGTCACACGCCAAAATAACCTTGTAGCGCTATATCTCGTTTTTAAGGTTCCGTAGTCAACTAGGAACCCTTATAATTTCGCCATGTCCATCTGTCTGTCTGTCTGTCTGTGACCGGCTTAGCTCAGAGACTCTTGATACTAGAAAGCTGTAATTTGGCATGGGTATATATTATATTAATCATTGACAGAGAATCAGAGATATTATTATAAGTACCACAATTTACATTATTATAAGTATTACAATTTTAATTTCAACAAGGTTCTAACTTTTATTATTTGAATCATATTTTATATTGTTTTTTTGTTAATGTGAGGACGTTGTAGACTGACAGAACTTAATAGACTGTAGATCTGTAGACCATTTTCTATTTTGTTAAGTACCTGGTACTTTTGACGGGCCTACGCTGTCCTCTCATACCTATTAACACTGTAATTTGAAAACATTGTAAAAGCCAATTTTTTTCAAAAGAGTAACCGTGGAGTTTCTTGCCGGCTCTTCTCCATAGAAAACGACCAATAAATTGGAACCGTGCACCTAGCTTTTGACGTATCATAAGTGCCCATGTAGGCTTATGTGAAATAAAAATATTTTTGATTTTGATTTTGAATCTCGCCGAAAAACTGGTAATAAATAATAAATCTTGATACATATATTTTTTTAGGATACCTCCCTTGCACGTAAAGTGGGGATGATATTTTTTTTCTCCTGTATCCCATGGTGTGGGGTATCGGATAGGCCGTTCAATAATATTGCGGGTCTCCAAAACCATTTTTCGAGTCAGGGATCCGTTTGCGTAATATTAAGCTTTAAAGCTACGCTGAAGTTACGCTGGCACTAGATGTAAAAATGATTTTCTTTCAAGTACATTTTTCTTAGATAAACAAGTAACTTACCCCTTTAGACGCAATATAGTCCATCCCCCTAGCCACACAATACGCGAAAACGGTGAGGTCTCTAGACGTGAGCGCGCCACTGCCGCTGAACCGATCGGGTCGAGACCGCCGCTCGCGCAGGTATGTGAGCAGCTTGCCGCACATCACGTACTCCATTATGAGGAGATAGGGTTCTGAAAACGAAAGAAATAACAGTCAGTTACGAAAGAACGACATTAAATTCATAAGTAAAATTCATGGCTATTGAGTAATTGTTTCAAAATATTAATGCCTTGTGTAAAAAACTGACAGTCTATTCCATCTTGTCAACTGAAAACTATGTTTCAATAATGTTTAGTGATCTTTTCTTCAAAATATCAAAACTGAAAATGTGGTTGTAATTTAAAGTGTCATCTTCTCAAACTTTTATGACGCTTTAAAATAAAACTAGTAGCTGATTTATCTCTAGAATAATTATACACATTTACCCTGTTTTTTCATTGAAGCCGACTGCTTCGTTTCTTAATGTATAATAATTATATCATTGTAAAACAAACGTACCTAGTTCAGTGCAACAGGCAAGCAACGTGACAACGTTGGGATGTGTCCCTATCTTCTGCATGATGTAGATCTCATGGAGCAGTTCCTGTTTCTCCTTCTGCGAGGCTGTCTCCTTGATGCTCTTGACTGCCACCAGCCGCGTCAGGCCATCGTGACCGTTCAGGTCATCTGCTTCTGCTTTCCATACCTGGAATGTCAATAATTCTGGTTAAGTGATTGTGTGTAGTATTGACAGCCTTTTATAGCCATTTGTGATTCTATATTCAATCATTTAATTTTATTTTTTATGTAATATGAACCATTTATAATAATGTGATGATTGAGGTAATCAAAGTTACATTAATGTTAAGTATGAGTTGATTATAAGAAATCAAGTAGACTCACCTGTCCAAAGTTCCCCTGTCCCAATAACGTCTGTAGCCTCAATTTATTTCTCGGAAACTCCCATTTCTGGTCAGGTTTCGTCGGCGTCGGCAGTGGAGGCCTTGCTACCGGCGTTATAGGAGACTCCTTCTTTATATCTCCATCTTCGAAGTATCCCTCGTACCCCGTGTCAATTTCTTTGGTTTTCTTATTTAATATACTCCTTAAAACAAAAGCTACGATCGCTGCAACTGGCAAGAATCCCAATCCAGCCAATACGTATGATGCTGTATAAGTTTTCTCAGCTTCTATGACTACTTCTTCGTTTTGAGACGCAGGGTCCTCAATTTCTTCACCGTCAGTTCTATTGACAGTTTTGTCGGTTTTGGATGTAGAACTTGCAACAAAAACTGGTTTAGAACTTGATTCTGATGATGTTCGGGAAGTCACCACAAATGGCTTGAAAGCTGCTGTCGTGACTGGAGGTAACGATGTTGTGAGAAAACTGGAAAAGGCTGTTGTAGCCTGAGTACTTGATATTAGGGATTCTGTAGCTTTGTCAGTAGGTGGCAAAGTAGGTACTGGAGTCGTAGTAGTTGAAGTAGTCGTTGGTCGTCTTCTTCTGTGCTTATTGGATCTAGTCGAATTTGTCGCATTTTCGATTTTTCTCTGTCGGAATATATTCGCTAATCTATCTGATATCTTCGATTCAGTTTCATTTTTGACGAGCGCTGTATTCCTTGTTGACAATTCACTGGCTATAGGAGATGCCGTATTAGGGCTAGAATTTGGATTCTCTGTTGTTGTTGTTCTTATTCGAATTATGTGTTTAGGTTTGAAACTTGATGGTGGAATCATCGTAGACTCTGTTTCATTAATAATAATTATTGCTTTCGGTATTGTACTATTATTAGTTTCTAAATTTTCAGATAGGTTACTGTCATCATCTTCTTTTAGACCACCATCTGTTTTATTATTTCCCTTCATAGACGAAGTTATAGATACTGATGTGACTACCGCTGTATAAACTGATGTAGCTGCCTTTTCAGTTGTAGTTGCATTTATTAGCAGAGCGTTTAGCACTGGAGTATTTTCAGTACTTGCAGCTGTCACTCTCAATGGTCGTCTTCTTATATTTGAGTAGTTGCGAGTAAAATTTCTAGGCGAAGCGGAAGTCACATTTGTTTTGTTTAAAGGATTTTCTCTTGTTGCATTACTAAAATTGGGTTTAGGCGCTATCTCTTTATTATTTGCGGTACTGTTACTTTTGTTGCTTTCTTTACTTTTATCGAAAATGCTGGGCATAGAATGTGGAACTATTGGTTCAGTAATATTTAGCTGAGCAACGTTTTGTGGTTTTGTAGTGGGTGGTGGGTTGGTTGAAAATTTTCTATATTGATTGACTAATCCCACGTGTCGTGCTGGGGCAGGCCCTTTTACTGTATTTCTGATTTTATTTTTCTCAATAACGTTCTTAACAACTGATACATCCATATCTTCATTAATTTCTTCTTCATCTACGCTAGTGTTTTTATATTTTTCTGTGGCTGAGTATCTTGAATTGAATTTCCTCTTTTCTAATGGTGCTACAATAAAATTAACTGATTTGGTAGACGCTGATAATGTTGGAGAGTTGGTGAGGTTATCACTTATAGCTTGCCCACCTATTTTCTGACCGAAGTATTTGAAAGGTGCCATTTCTTCTACTGGTAATTCAGTTTCAAGAGGTCTAAAATGATTGTAAATTTCATCAGTCATGAAAAGGGTGCGGTTTTCTTTTTCAGTTTCGACTTTTATAAGCTTCGTGTTCTTACTGTCAGTACTATTGGCTATAATGTTCGATTCTGATTTTTCTTCTGATTCCTTAGTGACTGTTTTTTCAGATGTTTCTTCTTTGGAAATATTGATAGATTGTGTTGTGCTTTCGATCGTAGTACTATTGTCTTTGGTTTCACTTACTGTGCCGTTTATTTTCGTGTTCTGTGTAACATTTTCAGTGTCAGAGTAGTTGAGTAAATATAAGCCATGGTTCGATTCATCTACTTGGAATTCTTCTTCGGGGTCTAACTCAACATCCTTATCTAGATTTTCAAACTTTTCAGGTGGGACATAAACAATGCTACTTTCAGTTACTTCACTGCGTTCAGGTATCGTTACAGCCTTGATGATTGCCTCTCTTCTTCTGTTATTCATAAACCCTGCTCTGCTTTTGTTATCCTGGTACACTCTAGGGACAAAAAGGTGTCTTATTTCGTGTGGCTTCACATCTTGTCGGATTTCCTTTGATCCGTCGGAGGTTATAAGTCTAAGAGTGGACCCTAGATCATTGCTTGACTTGTTAAACGTTATCCTCTTCACTGTAGAATTATTTGAGTCTCGTATTTCTAACTGGGCGAATGTTATGTTGTTTCTGAAAATGAGATAATCAACGCATTAGATCCTTTCATGGTTAACACAAGCTTAAATATAATTGAATGCTAAATACTTTACATAGTTCGAATTTCTCGTCAAAATATTCTTATCAATTCAAGATTTATGGAGAATGATTTCAATCTAATAAAGTGATATATTATTTAATTATAAGTAAGTAAGAGTACTTTTTTTTACAGTTATAGTCTACTGTACCCATAATTATTAGGTTAGCATTTATATTTTGTCGTTTAAATATTGGTTTATACGATTATAGAATTTTCTTATTAAAAACTGTTTTAGTTTTTTTTTATAAATATATCAATTTTGTCTTCTTTTTTTATATATTTTTATGGACATTACATGGGGACTTGTAGAGTGTATTTTTAGCCAAGAAGTTGGAATGTTGGAATGTAAAGTACTTATGCTACCATCAAAAAGTACCATATCACTCTGAAAATTACCTTAACCTCTGTAAGAAATATCATTTATTGCCTCTAATTAATCGTCGTGATATCTCCGACTGCGTTTTGTTACTAAAGACCTTTAATCATAATATTAATAGTTCCGAAATACTATCCAAATTTTACTTCAACATCCCCGGGAGGTCGAAGCGGTCCAATCCCCCGCTTCGTGTGCCATTTGCTCCGACTAATTACAGACAGAACTCATTTCTTGTGCGTGCAAGCAGAAACTTTAATAGGGTGTGTGAACAGCATGACATCGATCCTTTTACAACAAGTGTGTCCGTAGCCAGAAAGTGTTTGAGCCTTAACTTTTTCACCTGATGTTTGATGCTGCTTAGGTTATGTAAGACAGAGAAGCCTAGTTTTATCAACTATACTGTTGTTTGAATAGAATATTAATATTATATGTATAGCTTTGGCGGTTTATTATTTATGTTGGCAGTACTATGTTGTTCACAGATTTTTTATATTATTGTTATGTTATTTATATGTGAAGACTTGTAATTGGCTGTTAGTCACATTTTCAATTTCTTAGTCTGTTTTGTTTAGCTGTAAGTCTTCCAAAGGAAATAAATAAGGACCAATAAGGACGGAAGGAGGAGGAGGAATAATAAGTGACCTGGATTTGATTAGCGAGTGGTCGCGGTCCTTTGGACTGCAGCAGGCTAATTGCGTAACACACTATCAGTAGGAATCGGTTTCAATTTGACAATTCAACAACATTCATTGCGTTATTTACGTTGTTGAGCAGACATTTTTTCTAACATATGAAGCAATGGATTAGCAATATACTTCAAAATCATTCCGATTCCGATTCAAACTGTGTTACGCAATTAGGGGGCGGATCAACCCTAAGAAATCCCAGGCCATAGTTATAGGCGGAAGGTATATGCGGAATAGGCTCGATGTTGCGTCGCTGTCTCCACTCTGTCTGAATGGAGTTCAGATTGAATACGCTAATACGGTTAAAAACCTGGGGGTGACCATGGACTCTTACCTATCGTGGACTGCCCATGTTGCTCAAGTCAGTCGCAAGGTACACTACACGTTCCATTCGTTAAATTGCCTCCAGAGCTTCTTACCCTTGAATTCAAAAATCTCCCTTGCTCAAACTCTCATACAGCCCATCATAGACTACGCTGATGCCTGTTATTTGGATGCCACCGAGGAGCTTTTAAATAAACTTGAGCGTTTGCAAAATATCTGTATTCGTTTTGTTTTTAACCTTAAAAAGTATGATCATGTTTCTAACTTCCGCAAGTTACTCAAGTGGCTCCCTATTCGACTTCGCAGGAACTCTCGGATATTGTGTTTGCTATTTAACATCCTTCACAACCCTAGAACGCCATCCTATCTGCGGGAACGCTTTTCCTACGCTCGTCCTTCTGATGCGCCTTGCAGGTCCCATCTTAGAAATCTCCTTAAATCACCTCCCCACTCTACCGACTTTTACTCCTACTCCTTCACTGTGCACGCGGTTCGGTTGTGGAATTCACTTCCGCCTGAAATTAGGGACTGCCAAACCGTTTCAGTTTTTAAAAGAAGAGTCAAAGAACACTATCTTTCCACTTCCTCATAGTTGCATATTATGTATTTATTATTTTATACTTATATATATTTTAGTGATATTTATTTTAGAAGTATGTATGTAAGTATATTCTCTTATTGTGTGTTTATTTTTAAATTAGTGATTAGTATAGTAATAATATTAGTAAGTTTTTTATTTTGATTTTATGTATTATGTTTTCTCTTTTAATCTTACACACGTTGTCTACATCTCTTCGTCTACTTTCCTTGTCGCAGGTATGCTGGAAGAGATTTCTTTACAAATAAGCATCACCTTTGTACGTATTTTTCTGTTACTTTTTTTTCTTGTCTGTTTATATGTGTGTACATAAACTGTTAAATAAATAAATAAATGTTTAATCTTGATTTATGTCGGAGTGTGTAACGGGACTGTATGTCGTCGTGTTTTGTATAAAGTTCTTGACAACAATACTCTATTGCTAACTGTGGAGGCTTGTAAATAGCTTGTCATAAATGACCTCACTATTACTTCTATATTGATAGCCAAGTATAGTAAGCCACCCAAACACAATAAAATAAAATAAATAGGTAGCCTTTACAGCTAACAAAACTAACCATTTTAAGTACAAAACTCACATTACTAACAAATAAATAAATAAATACACAACACAAAACGGTAGATAAGACCTATATGTAAGGCATAAAATAAAGCTTTTATATAAATAAACCCGTTCTATTTCTCTGCTCCACAAACATTAATCAATATACCATTCTGATTCTAGCCTTATACAGGCTAAACTAACCCACTTCACAATCCCTTCACCTAGAGACAATACATACTTGTTAGCCTTATGTGCTAATGACGCTAGCGTATTGATATGCGTCGCCAGACTTTCGTTGAGAAACTGTCGCCTCCGCGCGGCGAGCAAGGAGAGGAGTTGCGAGTCCCTTGTCGCGTTTGCACTGCTCTGCGTCGTTGTCCGCCTTCCCCCGCCTGCAATGTATAGAAAATATTGCGTTAGAGTCGTGTAAAATTTTGTGGTAGTGTTAAGATAGATAAGTAGTTTTATAATACTGATATACTAATTAGTTTTCTTGTTAAAGCTATGTTTGATATTAAAGACGTCATTTAAACGGAAAAAAATATACATAAAGAGGGCATAAAATAGATTAAAAGAGACCGATGACAATCCGATTGATTCCTTTTTCGGCACATTCCTTTTTGGACATAATCCGTTTTCGGCATATTCTTGTTTCGGCACATTTTAGTAAATAAATTATACTATGAAATACTTGTGACTTTGCTTGCGTAATAAAATAAAATAATATTTATTAGTAAAATATTAAATTTCAGAATAATGATGCTTTGTTGTATATAATGATTTATGCCGAAAACAGAATGTGCCGAAACAAGGATATGCCGAAAACGAAATATGTCCAAAAAGGAATTTGCCGACAAAGGAATCAATCGACAATCCTCTCTATCAGAGAGGAATTGACGGCACGGTTAGCGCAGTGGTTAACCGATTGACTGCTGCGCTGCGTGTCACGGGTTCGATTCCCGCACGGATCTAATATTTGTATGACCTACAAGTAGTTGTTCCGGGTCTGGCTGCTTGTGTATGTGAGTTTAAATGTTTGTAAACGCACCCACAATACAGGAGCAATAACTAGTGTGGGAATCGTTTTTCTTAAAAAAAAAATATATATATATATAAAGTCAAGATCATAACTCTGCTATAACGAACATAAGACACATTATCTTTTTCACAAATTAAAGTTAAAAGATAGAAATCCAACTAATAAATATTTAAATTACTTTTCAACATCACAATCGTAGTCACCAACAATATCCTAAAACCTTCAAAGCTGTATGATTACATCAACAGAGACATCCGACCACAATTACGGGTGACCATAAACGACAGATCGCATGATGACCACAATAGAAATAATTGCACGTTATCTAGGACTTTGATCAGAAACCTTCACCTACAATGAACGTGCAATGTGGAGGAAGATGACGATTTGATGGTTTTGTGAATAATATGTCGATATGTTATGGACGGAAACTAAGTCCTTGTAGAAATGATAAAGATTACATACATTATATTTCTAAGGGATGTACAGGTTTCCGGCTTCGATGGAAAAGGAATAGCACAATTACATATAATGGGATTGCCAGCAAATAATGTGAAATACCTTTACCTCCACATCTGAAAACTTAATAGCCAACTAAGTTTCCAAACAATTTAATTAATTAATATACTTAATTATAACTTACATAGAATATTATTATAAAGAAGATGTCATAATATTACATCAAATATAAGCTACAAGGCTACAATAATAAGTACGTCAATGGATACATTACAAGCATGTCACTTTAAATAAGTAAAAATAAGAAAGTAAATAATTTATTTTATCAAAAAATCAAATAACCAATTACATTTTAAATTTAAATATTATGGCAAAAGAGCATGTTAGGAATATTAAAACTTAAAACAAAATGCGTACCAACTAAAATTGCAACAACATCGACACTGGTCCCACAGATTTTTTCCGATAAGAACTCCGAGATATTATAATACGATTTACTTATGAGAAAGTTTTTTAATTGCCTTTGCGTTGCTGCAACTCTCAATAAAAAATCTCTACCAATTCAAAGGCGTGTATGGACTCTTATTCAAAAAGCCTCACATTGTACCATTCGCTAAGTACACATACGCCTCAATGTCATCACCGACATTAAAGCCTACTCTCACGGTTCAGCGATTAAAACAATAAGTGTAACTTAACACATTAGACCTTGACACGACGATGCAGAGAAAGTGTCGTGTGTAATCCGCTTTAAGCGTGATTCGGTTGTTTGTATTTGTGTACACGTACTTAAGTATTTTGCGGAGTCTAAATAACTAATAATCGCGTTTATTTTAATATTTTTAGTTACCTTCACATTAATTGGCTATGTTTATTTTCTAAATGTTTTATAATTATCTAACTTCGAATATTTAACGATCGAATCCGAAGAACTTCTATTTGATCAAGCAATTTGTCTAGCCTTTTCTATTTGATAAAGAAGGAGAACCCTTAAAATCTTATAAAAATGAGAATATTAATTGAGATGTGATTTGTTTTTTGTGTATATTGTGGCTTAACCTGGGTCAAATTTTATTTTATTCCTTTGGTACTCATTTTTGATACTACCTGAGTTTTCGTCACTTCTAACACACATAGGATTACTGACCAAATCAAACTTGCCTGAAGTAAATTGTCTGAAGTAATACTGCTTTTCAGTGCCTTTTCTAATCGACCAACAACAGCTGTGCATACGACCGATTACGTATAGTTAATATTAAAAAAAACATCACTTCGGTCATCTTTCCTAACTTTTTCATCAAATATGAATTTCTAATCTCATTTTTATTGACAGATAATATAAAAAGTTGCACATGAGTCGCGGACGAGTTTCACCGACGACACGCTAGAGAAACTGAATGTCGGACGAGTAATTAAGTAGCGGTTATTATTGATAACCAATCATATAAGTTCATTATTATGATAAAAATAGTTTTTGTATTCAGTAGCTGATATTTGTATCTATTATTTTGATACTGTTATTCAAATCTGATTAAGATAGTTGGATTTTTATTAGGTCCAATCAGAAACTCATCACATTTGAAGTCATCCGAAAGATATGAAATCCTACCTATCCTATCCTGATATGATACCTAACTGATTAATAATGTAATGAATTCCAAGCTAATGAGAATAGCATTGCCCTCCCTAACATGAAACTCACTAGCAAAACATGGGTGTGCTTACCCCTTTGGAGGATACCGGCGGCGGCGTGTTGTTATGTTATTTTAATAGCTCTTCCTTCATACTCAGCTCGCGTGCTCACAGGTACTGGACTTCCTAAATTATATCAATCTCGGGAGCAGTGGGTTGGATTATAAAGTTTTCATATTTAAAATTAATGTCAAAAATCTAAATCTAAATATTTTATTTCACATAATTATGCCTACATGGGCACTTATGAAAGGTCGAAGCTAAGTGTACAGTTCCAATTGGTCGTTTCCTATAGAGAAGAGCCAGCAAGAAACTCCACGGTCTCTTTTAAAAATAATTGTGAAAAGAAAGAAAGAAAAATAGTTTATTCTGCACAAACAAAACGCACATTTCAACAAATCTACACAATTATAATACACACATACAAAGTAGCCAAAACCCTCGTATCCAATACACAAAAAAAATCGTGTCTTTCGCAATGTTTTCAAATTACAGTGTTAATAGGTATGGGAGGACAGTGTAGGCCCGTCAAAAGTACCAGGTACTTAACAAAATAGAAAATGGTCTACAAATCTACAGTCTACTAAGCCTACAATGTTCTCACATTCACAATATATTTCAAGTGATAGTCGGACTCGCGCACGAAGGGTTCCGTACCATTATCTATAAAAATGGCAAAAAAACATAAATATTAAATATTTATTTTATTCTATTTTTTAGTATTTTTTGTTATAGCGGCAACAGAAATACATCATCTGTGAAAATTTCAACTGTCTAGCTATCACGGTTCATGAGATACAGCCTGGTGACAGACGGACAGACAGACGGACAGACAGACAGACAGACGGCGGAGCCTTAGCAATAGGGTTCCCGTTTTACCCTTTGGGTACGGAACCCTAAAAAACGATATAAAATATTATTAAAATAATAAAAGTTAAAACCTGGTTGAAATTTATATTTCTGATATACAGGGTGTTTGGTGCATCGTGTGCCAAATTGAAATGGTCGACTGAAGGAGTCATCCGCTAGCCTTTTAGACCCTTTAACACCCCTCATGCTCTGTGGATTTTTTTTTATCGACTTTTTATTGTTTTCCAAAAAAAAGACCCAAATTTTACATTCAAATACAGATTTTAAAAAAAATATAAGGCGTAGACTCTGAATTTTAATTTTATTTCGATGTGTATTGTTTAAGAATACTTTTAAATACAAAATTAGTGATATTAGTCACCTAGTTCTTTTTTTAATTGACTCGCAAAGGTAAAACTTAAATTAAAGCTGTACATGTTACAGCTATTTATAACGCTACAAAAAAAAACCAAAAGCGACCGGGATCTTCCAACTCCCTCATTAATTCTCCAGTCTATCCTATTTCTAATGATGTGCCACATGCCATAAAAGTATTTTAACAACTTTGTGAATTCGCTAGAATTGTGAATCAAGTCACATAAAACTACATTCCAAATTCTAATGAAAAAATATTTATTGCGGAACTGTTACTTGAGAAAGAGGTAAAATTTGTTTTCTCACTCTTTCACAGTAAAATCTATCTTCTATCTCTTTCTTGCATACCTTAAATCGGTTTGAACAAATCGCGCCGCCCGACCCGCCATTTTTTTATTCGAGACATGACTGCCTCTGCTACCTAACGTGTGTTAGGTAGCAGAGGCAGTCATTTACATTACTAGTTCACCATACTCCGCGATTCTTTTATTACTTTGTTATCGTTAAGTTTTGCTGGTTCTTGTTACATTTTTTTAATTTTTGTTGTTATTGTTAAACTTTGAGTTTTTTGTTATTGCAATGGCGACATTCTCTAACGAAGAATATGCGGACATCATGATGGCTTACGGAGCCGCTAATGGCGTCGCTCGTGCAGCGCAACGACTTTACCAGGAACGCTTTCCTGGTAGACGATTACCTGGCCGCAGAGTCTTCCAAGACACATACCGACGCATACGCGAGACTGGCAGTGTTACTTTTAATGAACCAAGGGGCCATATTGTGCGACATAATGTTGAAGTAGACGAGAGAATACTGGCACTTTTTGAGGAAGACCCTACAAGAAGCATTAGAAATGTGGCATCACATCTTGATATTTCAATATGGAAAGTGTGGAAAGTACTTCGTCAAAACAAAAAGCATCCATTCCACTACACTCCGGTGCAAGGTACGTAATTTTAAACTAACTTTAAACCCGTGCAAGCTTTGTTTGACCTTGCCTTTGATTAGCAGGTAATGGGTATGGTATGGCGTCACTTCCAGGTAGTGAATCTATTAGCACGAACAGCGGGTCCTTTCTTGTGCAATTACTTATTGCCCTAGAGAAATTTAAAAGAGTTTTTTGTTTGTTGCAGGTCTTGAGGGTGGCGACTTTGAGAGACGAGTGGCTTTTTGTCGGTTTCTTTTACACACGGATGTGGATGATCCTGATTTTTTTAAAAGAATTCTGTGGACGGATGAATCCAAATTTACCAAGGATGGGATCCTCAATTTACACAATTTGCACCACTGGACAACGAAAACGCAAAACCCACGTGTTAAAAGACAGAAATCTTCTCAAAGAAGGTTTAGTGTAAATGTTTGGGCAGGAGTGATTGGGAATCAGGTAATTGGACCGCATTACCTGCCCGATAATCTCAATGGCGAAGACTACCTGGAATTCCTACAAAATGAC
This sequence comes from Tiliacea aurago, assembly GCA_948098905.1. Classification (NCBI taxonomy): domain Eukaryota; kingdom Metazoa; phylum Arthropoda; class Insecta; order Lepidoptera; family Noctuidae; genus Tiliacea; species Tiliacea aurago. Next base: position 1,341,877 of record OX402580.1, on the reverse strand, counting down.
CTGCCCGAATTAGTGACCGATGTGCCCGTATTTAATGAACGTGTGCCCATTGTATTTCAAAATGACGGCTGTCCCGCGCATTGGCGATTGACTGTGAGGGAATATCTCGACAATATGTTCCCCAATGCATGGATTGGACGCGATGGCCCTATTCCATGGCCGCCACGTTCCCCAGATCTAACTCCGTTAGACTTTTATGTCTGGGGACGTGCCAAAGAGTTGGTATATGCCACGGAGGTTCCAACTAGGGAGGTATTAGTCCAACGCATAGAAGCGGCATTCAATACTATTAAGGAGGAAATACGACTTCGTACAACAACTGTTGAAATACGAAACAGGTGTCGGGCCTGCATTCGCAACAGAGGCCAACAATTTGAGCAAGATTTGTAACAATGATTAAATAAATGTTAAAAATGCAATTTTGTTTTTTTATTTCAAGTAAATCCCACGAAAGATACAGATATGAGACACGAATTTATCTAACCATAAGAATGAGATAGCAGATTTATAGGTTTGACAGGTATCATTTAAGAGATTTTTTTTAAAATCATAATTTTGAGTATTAGCCTTAGGTGACTCGATTCACAATTCTAGCGAATTCACAAAGTTGTTAAAATACTTTTATGGCATGTGGCACATCATTAGAAAGAGGATAGACTGGAAAATTAATGAGGGAGTTGGAAGATCCCGGTCGCTATTGATTTTTTTTTTGTAGCCTTATAAACAGCTGTAACATGTACAGCTTTAATTTAAGTTTTACCTTTGCGAGTGAATTAAAAAAGAACTAGGTGACTAATATCACTAATTTTGTATTTAAAAGTAGTCTTAAACAATACACATCGAAATAAAAATAAAATTCAGAGTCTACGCCTTATATTTTTTTTTAAATCTGTATTTGAATGTAAAATTTGGGCCTTTTTTTTGGAAAACAATAAAAAGTCAAAAAAAAAAATCCACAGAGCATGAGGGGTGTTAAAGGGTCTAAAAGGCTAGCGGATGACTCCTTCAGTCGACCATTTCAATTTGGCACACGATGCACCAAACACCCTGTATAATGTCAAATAATGAAAAGATGTAATTTAATTTTATAGACTTCTATCCATGTTAATTATTAAGTTATTTATTTATTTAGGTTAGCCAACAATTGTTTACACAATACATTAACAATATTTTACATAATAAATACATTTATAAGTGCAACAATCACTTACAGGCTAACACAACATGCACCATTTTATGGTTTTACATAATAATACAAAGCCAAAAAGGATATAATATACAATTAAAGTTATTCAATAATTTTGGTGATTCGCGAGTAAAAATAAAAATATCAAAAATTTAATTCAAAATAATATAACAATAAGATTAAAACATTAACATTAATTTAACAAAAAAAAAAAATATATAAAAATCTAAAATAATAAAAATTTAAATTAAAAATTAACATTCGCTAAGGAGATCATTGGTTATTATTGGAATGGTAGTTAATAATTATTTTATAAAAAATGACCTATGCTGTCATGATGTATATCAGTGAGATCACTGCAACTGTTCAAATTTTTACACAGGCGAGAAATCGGTGAGTTAGCACCCAGAACCGTTCTGCGCAAAGGTGGGTAAAGTGGTGTGATAGGATTTCGCGGATATCGGGCTGGGGCACGAAACTTCAGGAGACTCAGTAAATTTGGGCAGTCAATTATATTATAAGTTAAGTATTAAGTTATAAGTAAATAATAAAGGAAACAATTTCACTTTGGACGGTACAGTCGTTATAGCAGTTAGCAGACCGTGATTTAGGACTTTTTTTCACGTCTACTAAACATTTCTGGATCTCGATTTACCTGTTATGTATGTATTACGTCTTGTAGTTACGTGTTTACCGTAAAACTGATAGCACACTGATTACACTTCACACTCCATAAAGCAAAGAGACCGTAAAATATATAAACATTTGAACACAATTTATTAAATTGCTCAATGTACAATAAAATGCCGCACATTCGGTTTATTTACATGTAACTTGCATAAGGTTATGTAAACAGTGTTCGTGTGAAATACTTGGATTTGTTCGTAATCTCACGGTTTTTCAGGTACACGTTCTTTACTAGTTGATGTCACGATTCTGTGTAGTCCAAGTTAAGAGCATTTAGCGGCGATCTTGAGTTTCAAATTAAAATAGTTCTTGCCACATTTATGCACCATCTATTATGTCACATGCCGCAAGTGTTCTAAGTTCATTTTTGTTAATGTGAGTACCATGGAGCCGTTTATTATGTTGACTTAAAAAAGCGTGGCAGTTGAGAGTATGTCATGCTCACTTAAATGGCTCGCTGATGGTGGCGCGTCTGTTGGATCATTCGGTTCCATACAAAATGGTTGAGTTGGATGGTGCTGATCCACGCGTCATGTTCGTGAACGGGTGCCGTCAATTGAGACTAGTCTTCTCCTAACTGCCAGGGCTTATTTGTAATCTTTTATTTTGTATTGTTTTTAAAATAAGCAATTTAATTTTTTACATTGTTCTCACATATAGAAGCAACAAGAATAATGTACCCAGGATTTTGTAATATCTTGATTTAAAAGAGTGTCCTTGGAGTTTCTTGCCTGTTCTTCTCCATAGAGATCTACGTTTTGGAATGGGCAAATAGCTTCAACTTTCTGACTAACTGACCGACTCTTTGACAATTCAAAAGTGCCTGTAATAGGTTTAATTGAAATAAATGTTTTGAGTTTGAGTTTTAAGTATAGGTAGGTATACTATGTTAATTAAACAAATCTTATCTCTCATTTTAATTTATTGTTGTAAACTTTACTCTTCGGAGAATCTTTAAATCCAGAAACAAAAGTAATTCCACTTTGAGGTGTTGTTATCGTTTCGCTATTGCATATTCGTTCATAAATTACGAGAACGATATTGAATTTATTATCATGAAATCTCATTTAAGGCGCAGATATATGATTTTTGTGACTTTTAAATATGTTATTACACCTTCATATAATACAAGTAATTTATGCAAAAAAATATATGTTAAACTAGAACGCATACACATCAATTCTATATGTGAATATTTAAGTATTGTATTAAAATACTTTATGAAATAAATTCAGGAAGTAATGTCTACCCAAAGCATAAAAAACGATATTACTTTCAAAATACTTAACATATTTTCATGTTTTTTTTCGTTTGAATAGACTGTTTTATTATCTATAATTCTATCTGTGTTTTTTTTTAAATATTCATATTTTCGTTACTAAAAATAAATATTCCCTATGAAAGTTAATGGTGGCGCGGCGTGAGCGCGACGCGCATTTGTATGGCCAAGGTCACCGCCGATTATCTGACCCTTAACGACAATTAACTGCTGACTACCAAGACGAAATACAATAAAACATGCTTTTATCTCTTCGTGATCCAGCTCGGCTGATGCCCCATTTCTCCTGTCTTACGCCACAATCCATAGGATAACGATGCGGGCCTTCGATCCGTTGTATCAACCGGTTGCCTGCGGTAGTGCGGTCACAACAACCGTACGACTAGTCGTTGTCGGTTGCGCAAGCGTCGCGTAGCCGCGAAGGATGTGCCGCCATGAAAATACCAGAGAAAAGGCGATAGATATTATATTTATTTCGTAGAGGAAAATCTAACTGGATAGTATCGAGAGCTAAAGTATCTACCTACACGTAGCTACCGAAGTCGGTAAGAAAATGATTCAGTAAATACGAAATTCGGGGTATAAAGGCCTTTGATAAGACCTCGTAAAATAATCCAACAAATAGGTTACCTAATCCTGAAGATTTCTGCCAGTACTGCCGAAAAATATCGAATTATTACCAGGATACGTAAATAATTAGTATTTTATTCCCAGTTAAGAAGAATTTTCTCAGTTATGTTGGGAAAGCACCTTGAGTCTTTGCTAACATACATGAGAAAAAGCTTTTCATATACCTTGGTATTTATAGACATGCTACTGTATCTAGTATAATTTAATTTAATCTACAATACCAAATTCGGGGTATAAAGGCATTTGATAAAATCTCGTAAAATAACCCAAAAAATAGGTCACCTAATTCTGAAGATTTCTGCCAGTATTGCCGAAAAGTATCGAATTATTACCAGGATATGTAAATAATTAGTATTTTATTCCCAGTTAAGAAGACTTTTCTCAGTTATATTTGTAAAGCATCTTGAGTCTTTGCCAACATACATGAGATAAAGCTTTTCATATACCTTGGTATTTATAGACATGCTACTGTATCTACTATAATTTAATTTGTGTAACAATAGACGAGCACATGGCAATGACTTGTCACACAGAATTATTACACACTCAGCAATTCTAAAATAATACCATACATTTAATATCATTTAATACCAAAGAAAGTCATATCAATTTTAAATAATTACGCGTTCCTTTAGACAGCAGTTGACTACAATATTGTATTTATATTCAATGTAAAACCTATTAATTCCAATACCTACTTAAAGTAATCAAATAATTAGTTAATAATTAACATTTAACACGCGATGTCATGATGTTTCTGTGCCAAGGCTAATAAACAGAAACAATTGATAACAGCTGTTTTAATTTTAAGTAGTTTTGAATACAAAGACGTGTTTAATTAAGTTGGTAATTAATAGCTGTAACAATTGATAGTTAATTATTTTTCTTTTTTTAGGGTTCCGTAACTCAAAAGGAAAATATCAGTAGGTACCCTTATAGGATCACTCGTGTGTCTTTCTGTCCGTCTGTCACAGCCAATTTGCTCCGAATCTATTAGACCGCTTACGTTGGTACACATATGAACTTCTGTGACCCAAACACGGACGTGTAACGGAAATAAATGAATTTTGAATATGGGGACACTCTTGGCGGACAAATTAGAAATTAAAAAAAAAAGTTTTGCATACCGTACCATGTGACATATCAAATGAAAAGGCGTGTTGTAATGATTTCAACTCATATTTTTTATAATTTTAAAATTACTTAAGAAAATAAACGAAACTTGACCATCCCTCCCCCAGCAAAGAAAAAAGAATATTGTATACAATTTTACATGAATGTTTACTTTGAAAAGTATTTATATTTACTGCTTTAATTTATTGTGAATGTGAGCACTATGTGGGTAATTTTTTTTTTCTTTAAATGTTTTCCTTTCTTTTCATTTCTCAGTTAAGTTTTAATGATGGTCTGACATTTTGAGCGCTTTATGCGGCCTACCCAAATGTCCTTTTTTTGGTACTGTTCGTCGAGTCGTTGAGCTCCTTAAGTTTTGAGTTGAGCTGCACGATTACTGACAAATGCTTACACTGATTGGACAGGTCCGCTCAAATTTGTGTGGTTCTTTCCTCAAAAGACCATTTCAGACACGGATCTACATGGTCCTCACATGATCTGACCAAGATTATGTCTGGACTTTAAAAGAGACTTTGACCCCTGAGTTTGTTTCGCCATTTCTTCTCAGGGGTAGTCAGATAGGAAATGTCGGCTACATCTAGATTTTTTTTTTATATGACGTGTAAAAGTGATTTTAATATCCTATTTACAGAATAAACGATTTCATTTCATTTCATTTCATTTCCGCCTTATCTCCGAAACTACTGACCCTAAAATTTTGAAAAAATACTCCTTTACATATCAGGAAAACCTAAAAGGAGTCTAAGCTCTAAAAACAACATGGTATATCTCTCAATATTGTGCGTACAAACTTACATTTGCAGTTGGAATGTATGAGGGATCATGTTTTCCAACTACAGTGTTAAGTTTATTCATCCCGACTACGGAACCTTTCATTGTGCGTGGTCCAACACGCACTTGGCCTGTTTTTTTTTTCTACTTCATTCAGCAGTTCCAGTTGCTCTATTACTACCTCTTGAGTTGTAATTAATTAATTAAAGGATATTCTAACTGAATAAATGTAAAACTAAAAATGTCGTCTTCATTGAATGAAAATCACGATGCTGAGGCTTTCTCAGTCAAATTATCCACCAGTAAGATAACCAACATTTCTTTCGCTAAATAAACCTATATTTCAAACTGTCAGTATTTCCGGAGCGATAACGCCCACAACTGTTACTGCTGACCACTAAGGTCTTTTCAAATAGCAGGCTATCACGGCATCTCTTAACATAACCCAAGGAACAGGAACTATTACTATTCTATGAATTCATCTGCGCTCCCTTCAAGAACCTTTAAGTCCTTTATCTAAGAACAAAATGCCAAAGACCAGTTACTACAACAACTACCAAGTATTGGCTAAATCCCATTCCAAGATCTAACAGTTTCACAATGCTAAGAGTTCACAGCCAGTACCTACGTATCTACTCGTAGGGTCCGAAGGCTGGGAAAATTTACCTTTCGTAACGAAACACTAAAATGTTTCTCTGTGTAAAAAATGTGCTGAAATGCACGTGTAACGGGTAGGAACATATTATATGTAGGAAATCTCGTGTGTATGTTTTTGATAAAAAGAAGGACAGGTTGTCTTGATTGAGGTTGATAAGCACGTGAAATCACGCAAATAAAGAAACTTTGTGCTCGTTAGCAACTCAACAAGCACTAGTAGGTAGTGATTTTTTCTTCTATGAACTTTTTACACTCACCAATAGTGAGTGTAAAAAGTCACTTACCTAATAGCCAAATAAAGACATTTAATTAATCATTAATGCAAATACTGCCATCCAATACCATTTAATATTAAACCAAGCAATGAGAGAACTACACTAAAATTACTCCCAATAAGTTGTTTAAAATGAAACAAACACTAACCTCCCCCCTCAACATACAAAATGCAGCATCAAAATAAGCAAAGCAACATTTTAGCGCTCCAAATTAGGTGGTCAGTTAGATCGTCTAAGGTAGAATCCGAGCTATGTGCCTTTCGCCAGTCACTGGCCACTCTAGTTTACCTACATTAAATGGCTAAGCTGAGCCTAGCCTAGGTCCTGTTTTGGCTTTTTTGAGCGAGGATTTCGATGTAGTGTTGTAATTTGATATGGATGTGAACGGTTTACAATTTAAACTACACGAGTATTCCGCTGGTAAACTTAATCGAATTAGTATAATGTAATACATAAAGCCCAATGTTCCTTCAATATTTTCTACATTTTTATTGTAAATACAAAAATGAAGATATAAATAAAGAAAATAGCTACACCTATACCTCGTATGTTTATTAAAAAAATCCCGCTTAATCATTTTCTAGATTTCCACAAAAAGCCTTTAAGGAGCTTATGTAACTACAAAAATGAAGATATAAATAAAGAAAATAGGTACTCCTCTACCTCATCTAATGTTATGTTTATTAAAAAAATATCGCTTAATCTATTTCTAGATTTCCACAAAAAGCCTTTGAGGAGCTTACCCTTTATCTTTAAAATTGCTTTATCAATAAAAAGAAACAAATCATGAGAACTACGTAATGAAAAATGTACAAAAAATCCAGAAAAACTAGTAAGTAGATCTACATGCAGAGTAAATGTTACATAAATAAATTATAACAAATTTGCATCCAGAAAAACCAGTTGGTCTCCAAAGTTACCGAGAGTACTTAACTTATGGTTGAAAATGTTAATTAATTTTAAATCCGTCTGTTTTTATTTCCCTTACATCCTTCCTTAGATTTCTCTGAACACTTAAGCCATGAGAAACAATTTCCCTTCAGTTAATGTGAAAAATATATATGATGAGAAACTAGCAGCGGAAGCAATGAATTTCAGGTTTTATTGATATTTTAATGTTTTGTTGTAAACTTTAATGGCATTTGATTTAAGGGCACAAGAGGGTGTTTTAATTAGACAAGGTATAATGAGGATTTATGTGAAAAGGACGAAAGTTTATGAATATGGTCACGTGAAGAAATAAATTGAACTTTTCTAAGTTTTATTAAAATAAAAAATATTAAATATAAAAAAAATATTAATATAAAGATTTGAACAATCTATCAATATATTTTTTTTTAAACCACGGCGCATGATTATTTTATTTTCTTAAAGGTACGATATATTTTTATTTGTGGAAAATATAGTTGCAATTGTAGGTATAAGTGGGTTTCTTTTGGTAACTTAATGGGACCAAATACGCAATATTGGTTCAACAGTTGGCTCCAACATTGCACCTGCCAACTGACATATTCCCAGCATAATTGTTCGCCAGTTCTCACAGACACATTCGTAACACTAGATTGCATTCCTTTTTCCGCAATTTGGCAAAAAACTTCGCAATACCATTGCACATAATACGCATTGTTTATACAACGAAACGTATTACAATTAAGTTTGGTAATGTCTGGTATGCCTTAATTGTAATCATTGTGATTGAATTAATTCATTAGTGTTTGTTTTTGTGAGATAATTTTAAATCTGTTCGGAGAAATTGTAGGGTCAATGCGAGAAAAAGTAACTTTTAAGCAGAAAGTGACATGTTCAGAATTACGAAATTATTCACAGCTATGTAGTTGGGCAAGAATAACAAAAATGTTTTAACAGTAGGTAATATGCCAGGGTTGCGAGTTTGTCCGAAAGTGATATCGTGGCCCTGGCGCACAGGCAAATGAAGGAATACGGGTGGGTTTTAGTCAGTAAAAGTCTGACACGCCCTCCCGCTCAGCCCAGAGCGGGAGAAGTTATTTGATAATTTCCCACCCAAAAAAAAAAACAGATTTTAGAGAAACTGCAACGAAACTCTGGCAATAGGTGACACCTAAATGAACGCCCAAGTTAAATCCAACAGTGCAATAATATTTAGACATTAATTAAGATGTTTCCTAGTGTTAGTAAAAACAGGCATCAGTAGCCCACCCTTAGGTCGATATCAAACGGCAATCAACAGACATTAAATTGAACACTCTCCATAAGAGAGAAACAAATTGCACGAAAGTCCAGTTTCATAAAACAAGCACCTAGCAAAATGCGCGCGCCCTAGCCAACGCAGGTCATAAGATAGACAACGCACATAAAGACACTAACACATTTCACTGGAAGTGTATAGTGCGTCTATTCGACGTAGTGAGTAGAACGCACTATAATAGAGAGGTACTTCAGCTCACAACCGCACAGTAGTAGGTGGCCTGTTCGCACCGTTACTGTAGGGTTGGGAAAGCGTTAGAAAATATCGATGTTGTAGATAATAAACAATAAACATTAAAACAAAAAAAGTGTGCGGTCGGGGAACCCCCGTCAGGAACGAAGTTTCTTGTCACGTATGATTTAAACTTGAAACTTGAGACAGACTTTTTTTTTCTCATATATTGTTATACCCACCCACAGACGCGTCATTAATACGCGTTTTTTAAAAGCGTATTTGACACTTTGTCTCTCTCTGTCTTTTTCTATTATATATAACAGAGAGAGAAAGTCGCATGGAATATAACGATTTTTCCTTACGTGACGATTTCTATCAGGCAACTCCTACCACAAGTCGCGTTAAAGTACTTTTTCCAAAAAATTACGACACTTTCGAAATCAGGCAATACAATAATTAAATCTGACTGACCCTGAAATTAATGAGGAATGTAATATGATATGAGTGATTAGAGATAGTAATCTGATCTTTGAAGATGCGCAAGATCAATCAAAACTGAATTAATAATTAAAGAAAAGATCAAAATATCTGAGCTAGAATTAAGCAAAACATTAATTGGTATTTCATTTATTTATAAACACAATATCAGTAGAATGGAACAAATAAATGCAACACATATAAATACAGCTGGAAGTGTGAAATATCCAATTTTATCCACTTCCTTATGTATCATTTCATTACTTATAATTTGTATACAAAAGTCATAAGTTAAGTACTTCCCATTTATTGATATAATAAGGCTACATCCCTAGCAGCACCTGCATCTACTACCCGCGTGCAGTGACCGGCAATGGGGTCGCCTATGCACCGCATCGCGTCGAGTAGCGCCTGCGCGCACGCATATGTGCAAACATTACTGTCACTAATAGCTGGCTGTCATAGATTCAGTTCACTGTTTTATACTTATTTATTGTCTCTTTGTTAGATTTTTATACATATGACGAATACTACACAATGGCTTTAATTTTGAAGTTTTAACAACGTTCATTACAAATATTTAAGTTACATTTCTGTTGAAAATACATCTTCTCCAAAACTAGGTCAACGAAATTATTATTATTGTGCTGTCAACATGGACAACATTGCATCTGCAAGATTATTGCATCAGTATCTTAATAAATAAATTGTGTAGGATCTGTGATAAACCTGAAGGTATCAAGATGGTGAAAGGTGATGTTAGAGATGATGACTATCTTGTTCTAAACAAGATAGTCATCATCACTAACATCACCTTTTCCAAACCATCGATCACTTAGCTCCACTTATCTCACGAGATTTAAGATGGCGTTTTATATATTATAAATAATATTCCTAATCTACCATCACACAAACTAGTCGCTAATCATTTAGTTCTCTGTGAACAGGACGCCATTACTCGTTGCAACACAAATCTTAGACAAACCAGACAGCATGAAATTAAAAATGTACAAGAGGCCAGTCGGACTGGGCTGGATTGGCAGGTGGAAACGCAGTCTGATTGCTAAGCCTAATTCACAATGGTATTGCGACATTTATTTATAAAGGAATGGCGGATTATAATTTCCTGGCATGTTTACGAAATCTATAAAGAGCATTCTGAAAAGTTGCGAGATTTTGTGTCGTTTGGCGGGCCAAAAAAGCTAAGATCTTCAACGAGCTCGTCATTCTTATGAGCTTAGCTGTTGAGCTTTTTTTATGCTCTTCATGTAGTATGTATAATAAACAAATAATATCACGCCTGGTTTCTCCTAAGGGTTAGGCAGATGTTTTTTTAGCTTAGACTTTTCCCAAATATGTACAGCTTAAATATGTAAGTATTGTGATTAATAATAACATCAGTCGCCACGCATTAAAAAAAAACTTTTATGTACAAAACTCCCAAATCGAAATGTCACACAATTTTTCACAAAAGACCCTTTTTAAATTGCTTTTAAATTTTCATTTAAAAACTACTTACTAGTAGGTACGACTTGCATTATTTTCAACGTATAGTTCGGTCTTAGATAATCCCCTATTAGCCTCATTTCAACTGAGTTGAATAAAGCAATGTGATTGAATTCAACTGACCATTATTGTTATGTAGTTCGCTACCACAATGGTTGTTATATTAGCCTTTGTATAGTTCACAAAGGTTTTGTAATTACTGTTGAGTAATAGAAAGTCTAGCCTAGTTTCTTTTTAGCCTAGGTATGTAAAGAAATTGTAAAGTACAGGAATCATGTTATAACAACTGCATATATATCAAACTGACTGATTTATTCACTTACTAACAAAAAACCCGGAGTTAAGTTGAGTTGAGTTAAGTTAATAATGCCATTATTAAACCACGAACATTTAAGGTTAAACTGAACAGCTTGTAACTTCAATAATGAAGTGAAAAGATTACTCTTCAGTTTAACCGAAGTTGAACAAGGTTTTCAAAACTTGTTCATTGGTCATTTGATAAACTGATTTATGTCACAGATATATTCAGGACATATGTATTGAATGCATTCCAAGGAGACCTGCCAAGAAACCACATAAATCTTGACCCAATTACTGCAATAATGGTTGTGCAGTTCTCGACCACAAAATGTATAATGTTGTGTCATCCATACTTAGTATTCTAAATGCGAAAGTAAGTATGTCTGTCTGTCTGTTGCCTTTTCACGCTTTAATACCTCATTCCACCGGCCCCTTCTATTGTCGGACATCTAGACGCACTGCAGGTTACCATGCCTTCCTGGTTGCTATTCCACCAATTCGCACTAAGCGTTTTCAAATGTCTTTTATAATGCGCACAGCCAAAGAGTGAAACTCTCTGCCTGCGTCTGAGTTTCCGAACGCATACAACCCTAATCTATTCAAAGTTAGAGTGAACAGGCTTCTTCTGGGTAAGCTCACTCCATCGTCGACTTTGACTCTGTCACCTCTGCCCTAGACGAAGGTCAAGAGCAAACACACCCTAAATAAAAAAAACAGATTTATATGTTTGTCACACAGGTAGACCATGACCAGAGTTAGGACAGAGTATACTTTTGATCCCAGTAGTGAGTTCCCGTGCCACGTTACGTGCGGGCGCGTCTCTGCTCACCCCTTTACGATGCAAAGTAAAATAATTACAATAAAGTTAGACTGGTCACGAGTCTGAGTTAATTGGCGTAAAGCGCACTGAGGCGATCAGCGGCGAAAGTTGAATAATTAATCATTGTTGTAGATTTTATCCACATTAATTGGGCTAAGTTTAGTGAGGCTATCATAGTGTACTGTGTTAGTAGTTGTGATACATTACGCAATCACTTACAATATATATGAAGATGTAAGGTAAAAAAGTCCAGTATTAAAGTCTAAAACATTTCGAGACAGTGAAAACAAGTAGTTCAAGAAACAATCGTTTAAAGAGTTCAGTATGAAGATGTTTACATTTTATCTTTAGAATTTTTGCAATTCCTAGTTGACGTTCCAAGTTACGGGGAGGAAAACTTCAAGCTATCAAAATAAAGTTTAAAACTGGCTGAGGAAAGTGCAAACGGAAATCGTTATAAAGATGTTTGACAGCTCTGGGTAATAATAACAACCCTTATATCCTTTTGATACAACCGAGCCAACATTTAACAAATAAGTTAATTCATAAATAACATAATAACATAGCGTTCCATGTTGTAACAGATAATTTATGTAAATTGTATACCACAGGGCTCATTCTCAAGCTTACAAACAGCCTATTGATCCTTCGCGTGCGACGCATGACAATTGAAGTCACATTATAATCTAGTGTAAAGAAAAATGGACGGTTCGCAGAAATGCAGGATTACATTCATAAAATGTTTGTTGTTTTCCTTAACTGAGGTAAATATGGAGCTTTGTATTAGACGGAAAGCATCCAGTGAACATGAACTCTCCATGACTGCTACAAACGAAATTACCAAAAGATATGGAAAGCTAGACAGACTGGTCTATTTATAACATTTTTTTTAATATTACAGGTCATGAAAGATTAAATTCACAAATACAATGTGAAACATGAAGTGAAGGCCTTTGACAGCGAGAGCTGAAAGAAGCCGCATTGACAAAAGCGTAACTCTGAAGTTTGTTTTCCTCGAAGGGTTAGGCAGATTATAGTACCTAGCTATAGTATCCCCCCACATTTCGCCCTCAATAACTAAATATGTGAATATTTTAGATTATGTTTATATTACTTAGCGAAATTAATTTGTAAAGTTATGTCTAACGCGGATAAAATAGTGAGAACGGCGCAAAATCTACCAAGCGTATTTTTCTGAAACCTTTACCAATTTAAAGATAATCTAATTATTGATATTTTAGTATACGCGTTTTATTAAAATACCTTTTGTTTTGTGTATAATAAATTAATAATGCCACAAATTGGGGACAGCGCTCCTTGATGGGCGAGTCCTATTACTGGCTGAACGTACGACGCGTTGCGTGAGCTCAGTACAGAACACGCAAACTAACCACTGAGTCTTAAGTTAGCACGTTCAACTATGTCCACGTATATCAGTTACGATCAGCGCATACAATAACGCAGTGACCTCAACTAATAGATATTTATTGATAGTGTTCGACCGGCCGAGCACGATCTGCAGTAAATACAGGGGAAGGAATTCAAAGAAACAGTTTGAGATATGACAAAATTGTTTGTTAGGTTCATGATGTCAGATTTCAAATATGAGAATACTTTAATTCTGATGTCATTTGATTGAATATTTTATATAATACATAGGAGGTAAAACAAGAGGTACACATAAGGCAAAGGGTTGGGTCAAGCATGGTTCAGAATAAAGAGGCCTAAACTACACCCTACATTTGAATAAAATAAAGACTCTATAGGGTAAGTAACAATTTTACTTATACTCTAGTGTTAGTACAGAGTGTACATACACAGATTAACAAACAATTAAAATTCAGCGTGGAGCTGCATCCACTTCCGCAACATCGGGGAATCCCAGCTATCTGCTAACACACTGAGAATACTGTTGGTATTCCTGCGATCACGCGACATCAGGGGATGCACACTTTTTTCTAATAATGGCGGCAAAACCATCAATGTTGTTATCCGCGAACATCCCTGACGCACTACAACGCCACGGCAGCCACAGCAGTACCTACTCTCAGTACATTATTATTATTATATTGAACGCTTAGGTCGTTGTATACCCGCTGAGTGAAGTTGACCTACAGGCTGCATATGTAAAAGGACTGACAATAAGCTTTGAAAAGCGTTACTTTAACTGACTTCCTAGGTCGTGCAAACCTGCGGGCCAGCATTTTACAACAGACAGCCAGCGACCTTCATGCCCTTTCAATGTCACGGTGTTATCTTCAAGGTCTTAAAGTAGTTCCATACTTACTTACAATTTGTAAGAACTATGACAATTTATGAGCGTTCAAAAAGTGCTGAATCTCAGCCTAATTTGAATAAATGACTTTTGATTTTGTTTTTTTAGTTTGAAAATCTTATTCTTTTCAAACACGAAATTTTAAAGCAAGCGATGTTAACAACAATGCTGAACTGTTAAAAGAGAACCATCTCAAGCAATTGTTACAGGTGTCACGAACTCACGAGTGCTGGAAAAATCTTTATCCTACATCTAAATCCATAATGATAGTACCTGCTTTGATAAGCAACGAGCAAGATTTTATAATTTATTCAAACTAAGAGTACCTACATGGTCATTATTTATCACTCTGAGCAAGACGTGAAAGTCCAGTGCGTGAAAGGGTAACTAGCTCTAGTATTGAGTCGATAAAACAGCTACGTAACTAGGCACAACATTATCAACCTCTGACCGATAACCCCACCCCAATAGTAATTCCGAACAGTTTCCTACAATTTAAACGCCGACGATGAGCCGCATAAAGTTTACAACATAAATTAAGTTGAAGGTGTAACTAGACTCCGGTCATTCGACGTCGACCTGTCGATATTGATCGCCTCAAAAAATATTGGACATTCCATGTCAATAAATTTAGACTTTTTGTTTTTTTTTCATTTTGATTTGATTTTTGTTTTTTTTGAGGTAGGATAGCAGTTGTCGCTTCCTACTAGCTTATTTTGTTTCAAACATTGCGTGTAAAAGTGATTCCGATATTCTAAGAATAAATAATTTTGTTTCATTCCTTTACATTTCGATCGACGAACGGCCGACCACCACCGTAATGCGGCTGCCATGTACAGTTAGCCTCAAAAATATATATGCATCGAGAAGAATTCATTTGATTGTCTAAAATTTGTGTTCTACTATACTGTCAATGGGCTGCTACAATTAGTTACCTGATGAAATATGTGTTGTGGCTACACATTGATAAAATAAAGAACAAAAACTGTATACAATTAAATTAATTCTTGTCGATGATCTTTTTGAGACTGACATACTGGATCGACCTGAATCGTCGAACATCGATCGACTGCAGTCTGGTGGCACCTTTGTATAACAAACTAGCTTCTCGCGACTTCGGTTGCGTGATATTTCTTAACATAAAATATATCCTACGACACTCGGCAATACTGTAGCTTCTCATTTAGTGAAAGAATTTTCAAGATCGGATCAGTAGTTCCGAAGATTACAACCTCACAAAATATACCTCTTTATAATATTAGTATAGCAGTATAGATAAATTAGGAGCTAGACAATTAAATTGCTTCCACACAATCGCTACTTGGATCCGTGCCGTATCGGTATTTCGTTCACCTGTTGGCCCATGTTGGTCGGTCGCCCACAAACGTATCCGATGGAATTTATATTATCATTGTGTAAAAGGTTATTTTAGTTGTCTATTTTATTGGTGGGTCTTTTAACGAAATAAGATATAAAAACTAATTGATACAGCTAATAATTACTATAGTAATTTGGCATTTATTATTAATTTGTAACATAACAACTTCGAGTATTGCAAACAGGTCACCTTAACACAGGTTGTTGTAAATAAGAACCAAAAAGAGCGCAAAAAATCGTGTAGAAATATTGCGCAAAAGACAAAGCCTACTCTAGTGGTAAATAGTACCAGTCTATAGAAACAGTTCATGAAAGAGTAAAACCGTCGCACATTCAGGACAAGACTACTGTACAAATACGTCAACAAGAAGGTCAACACCGTCTTCTAATAACAACAAAGTGCGATCAACAAAATCCAGTCAATCATTCGTCAGGTGATTGTACAACGTTCCTAGTTTATTTAACCGTTCATTGCGACAGCAATAAAACTGTACGATCAATTATGATGATGTAGACTAAGTAACTGCAACACCTGACACGTTACCTGAAACAAGAGAAATTTTCATAAATATACAGAACACAGCAAAACTAGCAGCCGGTGAAAGTTCCTAACATTAGCTAATAATACCTTAAAAGTCATAACATGACACTGAAGAGGCTTCTCGTATGAATGAGTAAGCAACGACGTACTTTCCAGAGGAAAGTTGTCACATAGAACATTCACTAAAAATAGCCATGTTGTAACCGAGGAGTAATATTTATACATATAACGAGGTATATTTGGTAATGTCGTTATGAGATTCTGCTTTGTAAGTGTAGTGGTTCGTTTACATTAATTACCATTTGTAAGTAACGTGTATAATCCTATTAGTGACTTGGCTAGACGCAAGTCAGAGTCTATTTTGGAAAATGTATGATAATTATTTTGGCTGTTCATAATCATGAATTTCTAAAGCTGATACTGTTTCCTCATCATCTATCCAGATAGGTGTGCACTATCATACTTGTAAGGATCTGTGCAAGGCCAAAGGACCATTGGCCAGATCTTGACCACATCATCATCATCATCATTTCAGTCGAAAGACGTCCACTGCTGGACATAGGCTTCCCCTAAGGGGGGGTTTGCCATAATCGCCACGCTTGGCCGGCGGGTTGGCGATCGCAGTATGGTGTTAAAATGCATAGAGAACGCTGCTGCCCATTCTCTAGTAAGTCCCTGAGTCGCCTATTACGACACCCGCGGGAAGAAATGGGATGGTGCTATTCTTTACGCCCGGCACCAAACGGACAAGATCTTGACCACGCCAGCAATAATTAAAATGATGGTAATCAACCCAAAAGAAACTTTCTCAAATTAGAAAATCATTAATTCGACCAAACAAGAAGAACAGTCGAACCGATCGATGTGGCGCTGCTTGGGGGAGGCCTATGTCCAGCCTCAACGACCTCAAAGAACCTGCTGCTGAAAAAATAACCGCTGAACAGTGGAAGCCACTGAAAGTGTTAACCCCATTAATAAAACCAAAGAAGTTATTACTTTTACCAAACTTATTATTAATTTTGCCCTCGCCCTCAAAACACCTTCACTAACACACAATCTATTTATCAAATTTTACCAACAGTGCAGTGGTAGGAAGTGACATTTAGCTCCCAGGCCAGGCACGCCTCCATAATAATTAACGATTACTAATATTGATATTGCACGTACAATAATTATTTAATTTCTGATTTCGGAGAAGATATAACTAAATGTTAAACAATGAAAGGCGTCCTTGGCAAATGCCATGTTTAGATTAGTTAACATTTGTATGGGTTTAATAGTTTGGTGTTGTGTTTTTGATAATTTGACCTCTATTGACCTCTATTAAGAATAAACATTGCTTAAAAGAGATGGTAGGTCTAACAAAAGCATGTTCTGAGTTCGTTTTACAAGATTCATCATATCTACAATAAACAGTTCTTATCGAACACTATCTAGTTTTTCTCATCTGTCTTCTCTAAAAGTTGTATTATTATTTGAAACAAAACACTTTTTATTTATTTTTTAATGGCATCTCGCAGATCAACCTGAGAGGTTGTGCAATAAATTAAGGCTTCAGCCAGGGCATAAACCTATAAACTCATACATAACACTTTTAAGTTTTACTTGATTTTTAAGTGCTTCTACTGTAGAAGCCGATATTAAAACCTAGAAATATCTACTGTTTACTAAGTTTTGATTCAGCTTATACCTTGACTGCAGTGTATCAATATTTCAATTAATACTTAAGTCTCGTCTTTGATTGACCGATAAAACGTTATTCAAACATGTTAATATTTCTTAAAGATATAGATCTATCAGTTTAAGGCTTATGAATCAGTTTAACTTACTAATACACGTCTACATGGGCAGTTAAGAAATTATAGAAGACTAGACAGACAGGCAAATGTAATCAAAATGAGCGCTTCGGTTGCATTTCTATTTCATGAGTAATAATTACCAAACAATTATACGCGCAAGTTCATAAAACAACGCATACCTTTAAGGCAACTTTACCTTCCATTTATAGGCGTAAAACTTCTCATTAAGCCTTCCGTTTATTAACATTTTGGCTTCACGTCCTCATCCTAGTTACAAAAGTCAATTGCAGGAAACAAAACATTTGTATCCCGCCTTTTCTGATTTGTACTCATAATAACTCCGTTTCCACTTATAAGATAAAGTTCAATCAGCGCTTTCGTCCTCAAATCTGAGATTATTTTAGACAGTGTAAATAATTTATTCGCTTTAATTAACATAAAACATACTTTACATTTCCTCATTCCACCTATAATGACGTTAAACATAACACATACATGTTGTTAATGTTAATACTTAAATGACATGCTCATTAGATCGCAGTTATATTCAAGGCATAAGTCATTTATAGATCAGAATGACCAGAGATAATTGAGGACTAACAGAATATAATGATTATGACTTATGTGCAATGTGTGTGGGAGGAATCGGAAATGCAGGAATTAAAATACAAATTGATAATGATGATGATAATAGACATACTGGATAATTGACGCATTGTTGGGAAAAAATTGACGCATGATGATCAAGATAATTACGTCAGTAAATACACATTTGAGATCTTCGCGAAACCATTGACACAGGCTACTTCTTTGCTCCAAACACAAATAATTGATAAAGTGTACCCTTTTTGGGTGTTTTCAGCATCAGCATTTTCCTTGCTTGCTGTGGACTTCCATTCAACGATAAGACCATTTCATTTTCATAAAACCTATCTACTCAACCTTCTAAATCAAGGTGATCAGAACCCAATAAATAGCATCTAAAACCGCTGTAACTACATCGCCCGAAGGTACGTCTCCAAACGCTACTACTTACATTCTCCTAAATATAGAGCAGCATTGGTTTGTCAAATTCTCTACGGAATTGATCTATTAACTGAGCAATAATTGATTCCAAACAAGACATTAGCAATGGACTTATCGTTACATGATCTACAAACATAAGAACATTGAATTAAGGTCGAGTTAATCTTTTCACACGAGTACTCGTAATGATAGATGAAGAAACTGGTAGTGCCCTTGTTGTTGGAAGCATTAAAGTGGATAGCGGCTATAATGGTGGTCTTATGAATAAAGGCTTCTACAGGCCGGCGCGAGCCGCGACGCGACACAAAGGTACCGCTCGTCGCGCGACACGCGAGGCCTTTGTGTCGCGCCGGTATATAGAAGCCTTTATGATAAAGAAGAAAGTAGATGGAAGTAGAACTCAATAACTGGGAAAGTATCAGTTATTGAGTAAGCATTCCTATTCACATTTTCTCAAAAGGTTCGCTTCCCTGGTGCGCAGGGTGTGGGCGGCTCCAACAGTGTCGTCGCGTGGACTGTGTATACGTGAGTCATTGTTGTGCCATCTCTCACACGAGTAGGATGTTGCAAGTTCGCAGCGGTGACTAACCGTTAATCTTGTTACTCTAATAAAGAAAAAATATATTTTATTATTCTATTAGTAAAATAAAAAGTAAAATAATATTCAAGAAGCATACTATACAGTGTGAGTTTTGATAATGTGCACATATCGAAATTAGGGAATCTAAGCCGAATTTTATCGTCGGAAAAAATATTTGAAAGGAATTCGCAATCTCATAATTTTCATTCCCACATATGATCAACATTTTTTCTCTTCTGTAGTGTGTAATAAAAAATCCATTACACGATTTCAATTTGCAATGACAAATTAATATTGAAAATAATTAATTGAAATGCTTTCATTTTCACGATTTACAAGTTGCTGTCATTATAAATTACCGCATGCCCGCTTTAAAGACACGCCCAGAACTTAATTTGTAAACTTTTTCTTCTCACGAATGTCACAATCAATTACATCCTTGTTCTGCACACATTATCTTCCATAATAGGTGTGGAGGCATTACTTACAGCCTACTATGGCATAACGGAATCCCATCTACGCTATGGTGTCGTCTTTTGGGGCAATTCAACAGAAAGAGAAACGGTGTTCAAGGCTCAAAAGAGATGCGTCCGTTCAATGTTTAAAATTAAACCTACCGATAGTTGCGTGCCGTACTTTAAAAAATATAAAATACTTACGTTGCCATGTCTTTACATTTTAGAGGTAGCTGTATTTGTAAAAACGAATCCACACCGATTTAAACAATTAAATGAAGTTGTACCACGTAACAGGCGTGACAACAGTAGGATATGCTCTCATGCTGCGAGAACATCACTCATGCGCAAAAGTATTTTCTGTATGGCTCCGATGATATTTAATAAATTGCCTAAAAGTTGGAGAGAACTGCCCTTGTCACCTTTCAAAAATAAGCTGAGAATTTTTTTAATTAATAAAGCATATTACACTATTTTACATTTTTTGGAGGAAAAGGACTTTTCTATTCCGACCTCTAATGTAGATGGTTAAAAATACAATTTTATAATGTGAACACAGTTAATTATAGTGGACATAGTTAATTTAATTTATTTTGGACTTTAAAATCGAGACATCTATTTTTATTGTTTATTTCTTACGTATTTTCTAATGAATTTAAAATACTATTTGATATTATATATACTGGACATAATTTAATTTATTTTTGACCATAATATACTTTAAATCTTGACATAAATTATTAATGAAATGATTATGAATGTTAATCCAATTAAATGAAATTGTTAACTAATTACTTACAACTTATACAATTTGTACGCCGCTATTGGCAAAACATGGACGCTCACAACAAAATATTAACTCAATACCTTGCATGTCTGCCTTGTCAGTTTATGTATACGCATGTTTGACAAATAAATTATCTTTCTTTCTTTCTTTCTTTCTTGTTTTTTATGTGAAAAAAACTTGTTACTTGAATTGCACAAAAAATGTGTTGTTAAGTAATTTGAGCACTGTCAGTAGTCGGAATTTGAGATCAATAAATCATTTAGAGCCAATTAACAATGCAATTAAATCCCTCACACGTCCTTATTATGATACGAATCGTTTATCTTGGTCCGAAGCGTATCGTGCCCTCAGGCGACGTCCGATACGTAACGATATAAATCTTACATCGCCGCATTCCGGCAGTTCATGAACATTGGCAAAATACAAGCAATAAACTTGAACTCAATTGGTAATCTTTAAAGTTATAATAACTCTTAAGTGATATATGTAACCTTGCTGTGAAGCTTAGCTCTTTGAACTGACTTCATTCCAACATAATATACCTACCAACTTCACCGACAAAAGTGTGAACCAAGACCAAGTGGTTATCACTCCAACAACCCTTGGCTTAACAATTATGGAAACATTATCTCAGACTTGTATGAATAAGTATTATAAACATTGATTAGGGGCGACTCATTATGTCGACGCAGCACAGACGTTTACAGTTTGTTTGGTTCTCGTAGGCATTATTATTAGAAGACTATTGCTATAAATCAGGTGTATTATACCTACATTTGACAATTTTGGAATACTTTAACAATTATCATCAATCACAACATTTCAAACATCTGTTTATTCTAATCATAAGAACCAACAAAAGGTTATAATTAAAACGCCATTGAACTACAGTTGATGCGCCATGAGGATGAGACTCAATACAATAGTTTAATTACTATGAAATGATTGTATTAAAATTCATTACATTTTTAATACCTAGGCCTTTAGCTATAAAAAAAAGATTTGTTAATTTAAATAATTGCACTCGTAGAAGTCAGCGCAGCAACTTATATTTCTCTTGTTTTATAGTTTCTTATTATCTGTCACTATTATTAGCTGACTAGACGATACGTTCGACAATGTATATTCTTTAACACAGCAGAAAAAGACTTATACGAAACAAACTTATATGACGTAGGTTCCTTATATTCTTCAAATACAACAAAGATTTGTATATTACTAGAACATCTTCTAACAATTGAGTTCTAAATTAGGCACACAAAGCTGGTAACATAGCGTGTTTAGTCATTCACTTCCAGTATATTAATGCTATACGGTGGTCGTATAAAATGATGATCATGATAATTGTCACGCCATGCCAAGGTTGTAGCAATTTTAATACCACGACGGCTGCTGTTTTGTTGTTGTTGCAAATTATATGGTATTGTGGTTATTCAAAGAGTTGTTGACAGCGGTTATTTATAGTGCTATTCTTCTGTATTACTTTGGTTCCATTTATGTCAATTTGACCGTATTATCGTTGATTTGGATGAACCGTAGCACTTCATTCAAGTTGCATTTATTTGTATCATTGCCAATCGCTTTTGTCATGGCTGACATTTAATTAGACGTACACATAGTATTTACTGATACTGATATTTATTTATTGAACTCAAGCCAATGCTTTTCACTAGTAAAAGAATATTTTTTATCTTATTTTTTTTTATAAACCTACCATGTCTAATCAATAATCTCTTGAAAGTTCTAGCCATCAAGCTTTCAATCACACAGGATTTTTTTTTTTTTTATTGGAACAAGAAGAGTAAACATGTTACACAATTTGACTTAGCTCTTATAATTATGCCTAAAAGTAAATCAATTACAAATGTGTAAATTATTAGCATCTGCTGCCGAACTAGGTTTATAGCCTGTGTTTCAGCATGCAGCGCCTCAAGCCCTCGAACTGGGTATGCAAGTATGAGCTTACCAACAAAAGCGAACAGCTTAGATTACTAAATACAAACTTACTCATAGAAACAATGAAAGGGTTGCTGTCCTCTGGGTGTGTAAGGTGAAGGAGGTGTGTGTGTGTGTGAGAGGGTGTGTGGAAAATTAAATAAATTGAGCTAGTAGATTCTTATATGATAAGCCTTACAAATTCGACAGTAAGTTGTCTCACTACTTTAAGATGGTAAGTAAATTTTCAGTTTCATCGTATGTTAACCTCCAAAGCCACAGTGATAATGATTTCTTCATAGTTATTTTATTCATAGAGTACATTTCAATAATCTTATTAATTTTGTCATATAAATAGGGACCCAAAAAGGGGTGAAATCTACGAATAAAAGCCGTTTTTAAGTTTAATAATCTCTTGCATACAGGTAAACCTTTCCGCCTTGTTAACAGGGTTGGATTATACTCCAAGATAGTATGCTGTTTTGAAACGATACTTAAGACAAACAGTTGGCGTACAGTCAGCACCTCACAGTATCCGTAAAGAAGTGTGGTTGAGTAACGGAAAGGCTTAAAGGTACAGAGTTTCAGTATGGTTCTTTGTGAAACCTCAAGTTGCTTTATCGTAGTCTTCGGTGCACCGCCCCAAGACGATATACAATATGTAATCAGTGACTGACAAACCGCATAATAGATTTGCTTTAGGATTACAGGGGTGACAACATGTCTTAATGTTTTAAAAATGTAAGTAAGTTTACGAATCCTTTTACTCAGCAGTTGAATGTGTGCTTTGAAGCTAAAATTGTCATCAATTACAACGCCCAAATATTTAATTGTCTTTGTACGTTCCAAAGGATCGCATGAGCATTTAAAAAGACCCGAACCGTCACGGGAGCAATTATGTGCGATTAAATTTAGACTCGCATGTGAAGAAGTACGGATCGAAAAGGTCAGGTACTTCGTTTTTTTAACATTTAACGTAAGTACATTATCATAAAGCCAACTCTTTACCAAATCTAAACCCTCCTGGGCCAGCTGATAAGTCTCATTCCAAGTTTTAGCAGCGAAAATGAGGGCAGTGTCATCTGCGTATGAGATAATTTTTCCATGAAATGAGTTTAGACAAAGGAGGTCGTTTAAATAAACCAGAAAAAGGGTCGGCCCAAGAATGCTACCTTGCGGAACGCCATAAGTCACTGGAAGATCAGTACTAGTGTAGGGACCCACTTTAACACATTGAGTTCGGTCGGATAGATAATCGGTCAGAAGGCTAAGCTGTTTATCTCTAATGCCAATGTTTTCCAATTTTTGGACAAGGATAGGAACAGAAACCGTATCGAAAGCCTTTGCTAAATCTAAAAATATTGATATACATTTATTACCTTTATCTAAATTTGTGCTTATAAAGTCCGTTAAATTGTTACGTGCTTGATCAGTAGATTTACCACGACGAAAACCAAACTGATGATCAGATAAAATGTGTTTACTTTCAAGATAGTTTACTAAGCGTCGATTAATATTTTTTTCTAGGATTTTAGAAAGTGAAGGTAATATTGAAATAGGCCTATAATTCTCAATACGGTCTCTGGCCCCACCCTTGTGAATGGGTCGGATCTGAGATTTTTTAAAGTCTTTGGGAAAGCTACCATTTTCTAGACACATATTAAAAATGTAGGTTATGTGTGGCACAAGAATAGCTGAATGATCTTTCAATAACTGGTTGACAAATTATCCCAACCTACAGAACAATCATTTTTGAGTGTAGCTATCAGGCTCATAACTTCATCTTCATCAGTGTCAAAAAGTACAAGAGAATCAAGACTTTGATCAAGTGATTTTTTTAAATTTGGGTTCGTGGCTTGCAGTTGCGCTATTTGTTCAGCCAGTGATTTGCCAACATTGGAAAAATAGTAATTGATATCATTCACAGAGCGCTGAGGAGTGTCCGATATTGTAAGTAATTCCTTTGGATAGTTTACATTTTTTGCTGAATTTGTTATATTTTTTAATGAATCCCACAATTTCTTGCTATCTTTACCAGCTTTTTGAACAAGTTCTCTATCATAATTACGTTTAACTTTCTTTAAGATTGAGCCACAAACATTTCTGTATCGAATATAGGTTTTTTTTAGTATTTCGTCATCTGGAAACGATTTCGATTTTTTATGAAGTTTATCCCTGTTGCGCATGCAGCGCGAATTATATGAATACAATGTGGGGAAAACAATCACAAGTAGTATTTTATTTTTTATTGTATCTTTCTCTGTTTAACAATAAAATTAATCAAATTAAAATTAATCAGTTCCGTTGTTTCCAGTTATTACAATTATCACAGCTATCTATCACAGAGGTATTACTGTCATATTGTCAACGTCACAATAAACAGTGGAAATAATAATCATAATTATTATTTATTATTGCATTATTCTTCCCACACTATTGTGATCTCCGGAAGCGGACAGTTTGGTCACGCGATACTCATTCTGTTACATTTCCGATGTTTTGTCGTGTTCAACTAATAGAAACTTCATGTGTGGTATGATTTTGCCAAGGTTAGACTGAGGTCAATTTATTTTTAACTTTAAAGGTTTTTTGTAACATTTTTTACAAAAAAAAGAGAAGCATGATCATCTGCCCAGCCTTTTCCCAACTTTGTTGGGGTCGGCTTCTAGTGTTACCAGATGCACATTTCTAAATGAAACAATTGCCTATTTGGTCACATGGATAACTTTTGGTAAGACTAGCAACGACTAATGCAATGCGGTCGAAAACATCGATGTTAAAATAATATTTGCGTAAGTATTTAGTAACTTTTCGACCACCTATGAAATAATTTAAAAACATCAATAATTATTGCATTGCTTTGTATTTAAAAAAACACTGGTAGACACAAAAATAAACAAAAATAATCGCTTTCAGAATTGAAAGTAGCAACCAAAATTACATAGTAAACGCAAAAACTGATGCATAGCAGTTGCACTCAAATATAATAAACAAATTACAGTATACGTATGACTGCCTGATCATTGTATGTACTTGTGTAGAACTGTTATTATGTACCGAAGTGTTAAATTATATACTATAGCAGTTACTTCGACCTTTCGATTATGGTTTGGTAAAAGTTAACTGGCGTATGATAATAGTTAATTTAACGTTGTGATGTGAAGTTACCGGTTTTTAGATCCATACATGAGAGCCGGTTGGCATCCACTGCTAAAAGTAAGCTAGCCTAGACATTCGCACGAGGTTTGATAATCATGGTGGGCTGATTGCAACTATCCGTCATTTTAGGCACCCGTCATGACGACCACTTTTATGCTCCCTATTATTTTCTAAAGTTAAGGCTCCTGCATACACGCGCGACGCGATTTTGTTGGAACAATATCAATAACGTTTTATAGAAATATTGTTCTACTAGAGTCGTGTCGCGGTGTCGTGTCGCGCCTGTCTGCAGGAGCCTTTACGTTGCTTATTATACAGTGTGTCTGTTTATGGTGTGGCGAAAATTAAGGGTGTGGTACTGGCCACCAAACTGAATAACTTTCTCCCGGAGATCAACATCGTAATCGTGAAAAAAAAATCTGTACATAACTTCAATACCTCCTCGACCAAATGTATCGGACGACTGATATTTTTTTCATGATTACGATGTTGGTCCCCGGAAGAAAGTTGTTCAGTTTGATGGTCTGTACCTCGCCCATAATTTTCGCCATCCCGTAAAGAAACACGTTGTATATTATGGTTGAACCAACTCATCGTTAATGTTCCTCACAAATTCTTCCTAAAGTTGTCATGCTTTAGTTTAGCGTCTCCATTCTAACTTATGTAAACATTATCACAGCAGCACGTCAAAGAGAACCACTTGACACCTCTGAATATTATATTGTAAAGTAAATCTAAATCGTAAGTGTTCTTTAAAGTAGGTATGTATTCGTATTCAAATTCAAATTATTCAAATTCCAATTTATTTATTTATATAAGAATATAGGTACAAATCAAGAACTTAAAAATATCGTGGCCTAATGACATCCTACCATTACATATTATGGTGTGCAAATATGTCATAATAACCTTTAATTTATTATTAAAGGTAATTTAACAATGCGATAAAAATTATGGAGATTCAGGAACATACATTAATTAACGACAGAATAGAAAAAAGAAAAAAAAATCAAATAAAAGAAATGTATATAAAATGTCAAATTACAATTATAATGCAAAGTCCATACTCCTTGTAAGTCACGATTCAATAATATTAAACATTAAATTAATTATTATAAGGGGTGTACTTTATCACCGTGGTCCGCGATTTATCTCATTCATTGGGAATTTTGATACTGTCACTTTCAATTTGAACCTATCACAAAACGAAGACCTATGTCCATCCATAGCCGTCTAATAGGTGGTACCTACATATAATAAAGTATTTCTCACACACAAATACATTTCGTATCAGGCATCTATTTCCATACACCCCACAATAGCGGACTGGACTTAATGACTCCGTTGTTGTATGGGAACTGATTGAGAGGATAAAGCTGTTCTGTCCATTGTGTGACTGTTGCTGAAGGTGGAGTGGAGCTCAAGAATTTATGTTATACATAATAATTGTCTTATGAGAGTGTTAACTAATGTACGCACGGCTACAGATCAAGCTATACATTTCCAGTATAAGCTGATCTCGCATTGTATAGGATTTCCTTACAATGAGAAGTCAGCGTAAACTGGAAACGTATAGCTTGATGTGTAGCCGTGTGTACAGAGAGCTACTTAAAAGTTGTTTTCGTTTCTGATTAAGAATATTCATTCTGTCAATTTTCTCATCGTGGATACAACTTTCAAGATACCTGTACCAACTCCGTATTGTCATAGGTACTCTTACTAATTGGTCATTCTCATCAGTACTGGAATAGTCCATCATTGAGCTACTCTCATTTTACTTCAAGCGACTGGTGGCTATTGCCATTTAGAAAAAACATTATTAGAACATTTGTAAACATCTAAATGGTCATGGTGTCGTAATTATTGATGATTTATTCTGCGAAATTGATTTTGTCACCTTTCACAATGTCTTTACGATGCTTGAAACAGTATGGTCGTTTTCCAAATCCCCTTGAGACTTGAGTTTAACGGAGTAGCGATCAAAATCTTCAATAACAGAGCGTTAGTTACTCAACAGTTACAAAAACAATACAATTCTAATCTTTATATCATACAACATTTAGAACAAAACATTGGTGACCTCACCTCGACCTGGTCTAACAATACTAAGTGAAGCTGAGCCAGTGTCGCCGTCACAGAGGTGTTAACCAAATTGTATAAGCTATTATACAAGAGTTAACATAATAGATATAATCAGATGAATGTCAAATGTTGGACCTTCTTCAAAGATCAGTTCAAGTAACTTGAACTGACAATGACTTGACTGAGCTGTGGCGATTATGACTAATTGCTTTGAACGTTAACATTAGAATAGACATTCTGTTTTTAATCGATTTCGCTAAATGAAATGACATGAACAGTTCTTGCAAATAAAATTTCATTTCATTTCAAAATTTTCATTTCATTTCGAAAATAAACTTACAAAACGTTAGTTTTGTACGTTATGACATAATATATTTTTTTAAAGTATAACCATAAAGTTTGGAATTCCTAAGTGCTTCCGATCCCTTAAAGAGAAACACAACAACACTGCTTATGGCTCTTTTCTCGTAACCTGTGCGGTACCGCACCGAGTGGACCCAACATGCTGCTGCGCCCTGCAGTGCCTACGACGCAGCTGTACATTTCACGTCTGCACCACTCCACGACGATCGAGGAAGTCGTGCAGTATGTGAAAGTGAAGACCAACTGGATTCTGAGGGTCGAAAGGTTGGAATCGCGCCACAACATCAACTTTAAGTCATTTGTGGTACGAATCCCAACCAACCACCTACAGACCTGCTTGAAGGAGGACTTTTGGCCGAAAGGTGTCGTATATCGACGTTTCCGAGGACGGTGACGCGACACCACGCAGCGGAACACGACGCTGACAACGTGTGTTTAGTTATAGTTTAATTTGGTTAAAAATATGTATGTTTAGGTTAAGGTGGGGGGGGGGGGGTATCGGGCGATCCACACAGTGGTGACACCCGGGCGTTTCCTCCCGCTTTCTATGGGCCTGCGTAGCCTGAAATAAATGGATTATATATATATATATAAACATGAAATAAGTAATTTTATTTTTTTAAGTAACATGGGAGACTTACAGCTAAAACAAACAGGGCAGTAATAGGTGGTAAGGACAGTGCATTAGTCTGAAAGCCAATTACAGGTCTCCACTTATATAATACCTACAGAGAAAAAAAAAGAAGTAAGGACATTCACATCAAGTTAGTAAGTACTACAGCATCATCATTTCAGCCGAAAGAAGTCCACTGCTGGACATAGGCCTCTCCCAAAGAGGGGTAGGGATTTGCCATAATCGCCACGCTTGGCAGGCGGGTTGGCGATCGCAGAATGGTTTTAAAAATGCATAGAGAACGCTGCTGCCCATTCTCTAGTCCTTCCTCAGTCGCCTTTTTCGACACCCACGGGAAGAAATGGGATGGTGCTATTCTTTACGTCCGGCAGCAAACGGAACACTTATGTACTACAGCATAATTAGTATGTGTCTCGCACTGCATAACAACCATCATAACAACATGAACTACATGAAAAATTTAGGGCTTAAGCACTTCCTGGTCGACGACACACTAGTTAGGAACGGATCTATATCGTACTGTTTACAAAACTTGTTTAAATTTCTGCTTGCACGCACAATGTACGAATTCTGCGTACAATTGGTTAAAGCAAATGGCACGCACAAAGGTGGATTGTATCGCTTAGACTTCATGGGAATGTTGAAATAAAATTTTGTCAAAATATCGGAACAGTTTATATTATTGTTAAAGATTTTCGACAAACACACACAATCAGAAATCTCGCGGCGGTTGAATAAAGGTAATACATGAAATTTTTTACATAGGTTATGGTAGTTTTCCTAAAGATATGGTACTTTTTGATGATAACATAGACCTTATGCACCTTTTTTGAGTGCTCTCAATGCTGTTAATATATTTGTGGTTCCATATTTCAGACGCGTACTCCAAGTGGCTTCTAACAAAAGTACAGTATAGTAGATTTTTTTAAGTTTTGGCTTGAGTGAAGCACTTGGATAACCGCATTATGAAATCCAATGATTTTGAGGCCTTAGCGACTATTGCATCAACGTGTATTTTGAAACTGAACTTGGAATCGTGATGAACCCCCAGATCACGGCTGGAGTTTGATCTAGGTAGAACTTGATCACCTAGGGTATAAGATGTAGCAATCATTGAGCGCTTCCGAGAATAACCGAGCATTTAGCGGGATTAAAATCCAGCTTGTTACTTTGGCAGTAGTCCTTTAGGCGACGCAAATCAATCTGGAGCCGTTACGTCCATCTGCGATAATATTGTGCCATCAATTTTCATATCATCAGCAAAACACAAAAGTTTGGATGAAGTCAAGCAAGAGTCGATGTCGTTACCTAATGTAGATTATAAATATCAATGCACCACGCAATGGAACCTGCGGGACTCCACTAGGAACAAGGCCCCAGCTAGAGATATAATTATTTAGTACTACTGCTTGGGACCTGTTGACAAGGAAGGAGGAAAACCATCTGAGTAGATCGCCACGAACTTCCATGCCATTTAGCTTAGATATCAGATTGCTATGATCAATTCGATCAAAGGTTAATCATAATATTATTCCATAAAACTTATATAACTAATACAATGGCGTAGTAAAGTACTATTTCAAATCAAACGAAACATATGATGTGTTTAAGATAATAAGCGTAATCTCAGTTTAACCCAATATCGGACAAAGAAGTAACTTGTGACCTCGCGTTACTAACAAACAAAGCTATGAATATAAATAAACATGTTAAACATGCAACCACCAGCAAATAGAGGCTCATTTACATACAGTGCAGGCCAAATGAAAGGGTACAGCAGTGTTTAGTTAAGGCTTCTACATACCGGGGCGACTTGTCGCGCGACGCTACGCGACACAAAGGCACAGAGTTGAATGTGCCATGGCGGCTGAGAGTGTCATGCTCACTAAAATGTCTAGCTGATGGTGGCGTATGTGTTGGATCATTAAGTTCCCTTCAAAATGGTTGAGCTAAATGGTGCTGATCCATGCGTCATGTTCGTGAACGGGCGCCGTCAGTAGGGACTGGTCATTTCTTAGCTGCCACGGCTTATTTTAACTTAGTATTTTAGTTGTTTTTTTATATTTTTATTACGGACGCTTTTAACGTGCACGTCTTTCTACATTGTTCTCACATGTATAATTTCAACATAAATTATGTAACCAATACTATGTAACAATATTTTGATTTAAAAGAGTGTCCGTGGAGTTTCTTGCCCGTTCTTCTCCATAGGAACCTACTACGCTTTGGAATGGGCAACTAGCTTCATCTGACTGACTGACCCCTTGACAATTCAAAAGTGCCTATAATAGGTTTATTTGAAATAAATGCTTTGAGTTTGAGTTTGAGTTTGAGCTCTTCCCGCGACACGCAGGGCCTTTGTGCCGTGTCGCGTCGCGCGACAAGTCGCGCTGGTATGTAGAAGCCTTTAGGAGATCACTTGCGAGAGATCAATGGGCACGCATGTACAAGTTGATCATTTAAATGGCACAAGGGCAAAAAGAGGGTCTAGCTATTTTGCTTTCACGAGAAAATGAATTTTTGAAGATTTGCTGCAGCCTTATAAACGATCAAGTAATGAATTATGTTAAGCACCTTAAGGTTACTTTTTACTTGCAGGTACCTTATTATTTTTCCGACTATGTTATTGCCAACTTGATGAATGAAAACGACAATTAAAAAAAAATACCATGAGTCATGAGTGGGAAAAGGATTTTCTTTGGAAATTCCTTAATATTATCGCTCCTTGGCCGTACATACTGGCAACACATGAATAAATGCAATAGAATCTGAAAGTGAAATGTTGTAACTTGAACGTCTGAAATAACAAAGTAAAACGCTGTTGCTAATCCGTAGCGTTTGCCAAGACTCGTGTGCAACCTCCTCAAGTATAGAGAGGCTTAGTGAATATGCAAATCCAGTGTCACACAGATTGAAATGTCGATTACAGCCCAGCAGCGGTCGACATTGAGCGTGAACCTAGGATTGATACAACCACTTGCGAGAACAGTGGACAGCCATTGTAAGCTAATTGAAGATACGATTTTATTACAGGAGGCGTCATATCTCATAATTATCATGATAGTGACTTCACTTAACTGAAGAAATGATCAATTGTGTAAATATGTGTTGCCTTAAAGTAGGTACAATTTGCCAGTCATCAGAGAGCTCATAGAAGGAAAGAAAGTGGACTGCATCGCTGTGTGATACGGTGAAGAGGACTATGATTTACAATTTACAATAAAGATAATGTTTATACGACACGTTTGTACCTTTTTGCCGGGAATTTGGTCAAATCCGTCATTAAGAGTAATCCGTTAAAGTGTAAGAAAAAATCCAATCGGTTAGGAAACAACCAAGATAATAAGATGAAAGGATCTGGAAGAAAACATTATACTATAACTGTAACCAATCATTTTACTTTCAGTTAGATGATCCTATTACCAACCGTATAATTCCGTAAAGCCTGTTCATTACGTAGCTCTCTTTGAAGGTCCACATTCATTAAAAGTGGACATATTATATACGAGCTTATAATAACATGATTAATAGATAAAGATAATTGAAATCGCTTAACCCGTAAATGGTAAGCATAATATTATGTAAGTTGTGGCAATAGTTGAGGATTACGATATTCATAAAATATGTAAATAGTTGGACAACTTGTGAACAGTATTATATGGTAAGTGAAGCTGTAGTTGCAAAAGGAAACACAAAGGTGTGATACGTTTAGGAGGAGTTATTTGAGAGGCTGATGACATGACATGAAA
Organism: Tiliacea aurago; assembly: GCA_948098905.1. Classification (NCBI taxonomy): domain Eukaryota; kingdom Metazoa; phylum Arthropoda; class Insecta; order Lepidoptera; family Noctuidae; genus Tiliacea; species Tiliacea aurago. The sequence continues at coordinate 1,308,992 of OX402580.1, read as the reverse complement.
CTATAAGCACATTTATAGAGATATGGTACTCTCTGTGATCACAACATGGTATATGATAGGCTTACCCATCCGCAACAAGAAAGGAGAGTGTTCTTTTGTGTTTACATTTACAGGGAATGAAGGCAAGACAGGTTTTGTATTAGCTTTCGCCCGCGTCGTGGTCGGAAATTATCCCACGGAAACGCGCACGCCAGTAAATCTCCCAGTCGGCATGACTTTTTCCGACATCTTCAACAATCATTGTCATTCTTCAGTCAATTTACGCAAAACCCTAATGAATTATATACTTAAACCTTTCTCATAAATCACTCCGTTCATTGGTTTTTGAGTTTATCGTGTTCAGACAGACAGACGCGGCGGGGGGACTGTGATTTATAATAAGTAGTGAAGACATATTATGAGAGAGATATAATAACTATGTATAAGTCAAATTAGATATCAGCCAATATAATTTGCAACTTTCCCCAATTTCATGATTATCAAAAACATTATGTACATTTTAACTATATCTCTAGTTTTATAGGTTCTGCTATACTTCATTGCAAATTCAGACTTTTATTATCCCTATAGTATCTTGACTATAACTGTTTTTGTAAATTGGCATGTCCTATCTAAGAGAGCCGGGTGATCTGTAACTCAGGACCCTCCTACCTCAGACACCTTTCTCTATTTAAGATGGTACATTCTATTAACCAGTGCCTGTAATATGATGTTGAGATAAATAAAGATTTATGATAATTATGACTGATTTTTATTATTATTTTTATTTTTAAAAACGTTGCCCCACACTAGGAATTCTCCTGTATTGTGGGTGCGTTTACAAACATATAAACTCACATACACAAACAGCGAGGCCCGGAACAACTACTTTTAGGTCATACAAATATTTGTTCCGTGCGGTAATCGAACCCGCGACACGCAGCGCAGCAGTCAATCGCTTAACCACTGCGCCAACCGTGTCGTCAAAAACCGTGTCGATTAGAGACGATGTGAAAACTAAGGCTGTAACAAAAGCTGATGTTATAGATATAATATCAGTCATTCTATTATGAAAGCCGTACATGGGCCTTTACACAGACCACTTTGTATGACCAGCCAGTAGCAAGTATTTATTATAAGCATTCTGTTTTCCAACGAATTGGCGGCTTCATGTATGTTATTGATATAGCACAATCCAAACAAGCTGACTATCTCTCGTGCTTGAAATGATCCCATAAGATATAAGCTTTAGTGATAGTCTATGTATTGGTCATTATTTCAAACCCAAAATAACTGACTCATATCTGTAGTACAGTTAACCGCATATCAGTGGTAACACTATGAAAATTGCCATTAACATACCTACTACATTTACATACTTCGACTTATAGGCGGTGTCAATGTCAAATTGTCACCACTGATGTGCGTTCGCCTGTACCTACCTACAAAGTATATACAACATTAGTTTTTGTTTATACTAACCCTGAAAACGGGTCATTGTACTCATTATTTTGAAAAAAAATTTCTATGGGACCAACCTTGAAATCGCGTAAAAAAAATCAGTTGTTCCCTACATTTTTGTGTTCATTTAAATCGACAAAATGTATGGAACAGCTGATTTTTATTTCGCTATTTCAAGGTTGGTCCTATAGAAAAAATTGTTCAAAATGATGAGTACAATGACCCCTTTTCGGGTTTAGTGTAAACAAAAATTACGCTTATACATAATATGACGCCTGTAATCCCCGAAGGGTTACGCAGAGGCGTACCTATAAGTACAGTAACGTTTCGCCAGTTATGTTTAAGTTCCATGTAATAGGGGGCGAGCCTATTACCATCAACCGAGCTCAAGCTCAGACTCCGGGTTGCTATTGAGAATGACTGGTGTAAAAACCCAATAACACTTTGCTCGACCTGGGAATCGAACCCCGGACCTAGTGCTCAGCAGTAGCGCTTGCTAAAACTTTTTTTTTTTGTTCACGGGGTGGAAAATCCTCATGGATGTCCTCCGCCCTGGGGCGGGCGGAGGGGTCTGTCAGACTCTTACTGACTAAAAACCACCCCAGTGTTCCCCTCCCACACTTGCACCGGGGATCTTGGGATCTGTTATTCCTTCCGCAATCCCCGGCTAGTGCCGGCCCGCCTCTGCGGGCCACCTCAAGTCTGGGGGGGGGGGTGAGGTGTCTGACCCCCCCCGCGACGTCTGATAGGGGCGCGCGTGGAACACTACGCGCCGCCACCTCAGGTCCAATGTGATAGGGGGCGGCGGACGTCCCCAAGTCCGCCGTCCCTGGACCCATTTATGGGGGCTGGAAGAGGGCGTTATCGGCCCTCCGCCGACGCCCGGTGCGCCTGCTGCGAGCCGGGTGAGCGGACGAGATCTCCCGCTCCCTTTCCGCAGCCTCCTTCTGCGACACGACTGTTTCGCAGAAGGACACCACCGCATCCCAGGACTCCTCGCTGCCGGCCATCGACTCGACCACGGCCGGCAAGCGCTTGCTACCACTAGACCAACGAGGCCAGCGAGGTCATCAGTCATGTAGTTTACAGCGTACATTTTTCAAGTGTGGGTGGATGGGCAAATCTGATAGAAATAGCAAAATTACTAAGTACCAATTTCACTAATGAAACTGAACGCGATCAGCACTTAAACCACGCTTAAGAGCTGTCAGTGTCATTATTTTCTTTGGAATAATGACACTGACAGCTCTTGAACTTGGTTTCGATGTGCTGAACGCGTTCAGTTTCATTGGTGAAATTCGCCCTAAAAGGAGTCACGGCGGGGCGGATTTTGGTAAAGGCTGTTATTAGATTTTTAATTAGTATATTATACATACCTACCTAATTATTACAATAACAAAATATTATAAAGAATTAATTATCAGCGTTTGTTATTGCGTGCTAGTGCTTGCTATTTCCTTACATTTTACGTAGGTGCAACAAAAAGTTGGAAGAGAAATCCTGAAAATGCAGGTGTATTGTTTTCCGCCACCAACTGTTAAAAACTTCCGCGATTGATAAAGAGTTGTCATAAAAACAGAAACTGATGTCTGCCCCACACTTATACAACATATTTTTAGTCTAAGCGAAACCCGAAACACGTGTCTAGTATTTTTATGTACTTACATCTTTTATGTACTTGTATCATGAAAAATCACAAAGTTAAAAGGTTCTTATGTTACCGGGTTGTCCGTACAAAAACATGCCAACGGCATCCCCGCGCCTCCAGGTTCGTCTTGCGCTCATTGATAATAATTTTGGCAGTAGGTACGTAACCGTACGGCTATTGTATTGTAAGCAATTAAATGGTGATAACATTTTCCATCACACTAAATATTTTTTGGACAAAATAAAACATGGTGTAAAAATGATTGAAATCGATTCAGTTCCTTATTCAGGTTTCGCATATACTAAAAATAATGTTGTATAATTAACTTGACTAACATTTTCTTTAACTTTGTTCAGATGTAGACTTATAAAATAAAACACAGGCATAACACAAACAAAGAATGCATCGTAAAAATACCTGCAATGAATAGTTTGAAATCGTCAAACACTGAACTGAGTAAACATGGTGAACATGATCAGTGCTAGTATTTTTGTATGAGAGATGCAGAGCTTTGCGTATAATTAATAAATCGATTTATATTACCCTCATGTTGCACACGTGTCGCCAATAACATATTAGTTCTAATTAAACCCTTTCATCAAAACGATATCTGTCAATACGTCATACAAACAAAGAATTCATAGCCCTAAGACATTGGAATACATGTTCACATTTACCAATACCCAATAATGTAATACACAATAAAAAATACAAATAACTTGTCTTAGATCTGGGTCATCATATTTCGTATCGTGTTCGTTGTGTCCAAGCTAAGGCCAGACTAATGAGTGCGCCAACTAATTAACATACTCACTGAACTTTATGTCTCGTTTATTTGATTGTGGGCAATAAACGGTATTAATAACTAGTCTAGATTAGTCTATACACATAAATAGTCAGAATATTTGGTGATTTTATAGATCAGGATTTGAGGAATTTGGTGTCAGTCGGCTGTTATGGGGCAATAATAATAATTCTTCCGACCGATTTAGGTCACGGTGGCCCATCTCAACGGAGACTAGCCAGGGGCCCAAGAGATAGTGTGTGTGCAAACTCAGGTGCACTTTCTGTTTCTTCGTGTGGGGTGGCAATCCAACACGACCGGAGACAGATCAGGCGCAGGACCAACGGCTTCACGTGCTTTCCGAGGCACGGGGGTGTCACACCAACAACTTCCAAATTCCTGGCTGCTACTGAGAAATTCCAATAACACTTTGCCCGATCAGGGAATCGAACCCAGTACCCCACTCTCAGCAGTCGAAATTGCGACCACGAGACCAATTACGCAGTCAAAACGGGGGCAATTAAAGGGGGTGTTTGAAGTATCACTTACACAGAATCATTGTTAGGCAAATAAAAACAAAATTATCTTTACCACGTTGTTATAATCCCACCCAGTAATGAAACATTAATCATTATAATGTTTTACGACAAGATTAGCTGTTACTTTACTGTAGAAATAGTTCATAATAACGTCTTCTACAGCGTGCTAAACGCAGTAGAAGACGTTATGCTGAACTACATATGTCTGGCTAACCTTGACAATGGAGGGGCACGATAAGAAGAATGAAGACCACTACCCAGATATTTCCTGTAACAGCCCTGACACATGGTCACATTATCGTGGAATCCCCCTGTGTCTGTATTGACAGATTTACTTACATCCAAAAGTGGGCACGGACAAAAATTAAGATAGTAAAATAAAAATTAAATATTGCTGCAACTTGATACTGCAATAACATCAAGTCGACAGGTTCTTATCTGTCAGTAGCAAGTCAAAAAGATCCGAATACAAACAGGTTAGTATTGTATTAAAATCTAGTCACTCTTCAGGTATGCACTTTTGAAATATTAAGACCTATTGATCAATGAAACTGATTCTTAATGGCGAAGTCTTAACAGGTTTCAAATGTAGTCGTCCGTCACAGTAATCCCCGAAATACTTGATGGCGATAACAAAGAGATAAGTCAAAGAACGACACATAACTGCAGAGAGGAAAAAGATGCAATTCGTATCTTTGAACCAAAATAACTCCATGTTTTGAACTGTTCAGTAAATCAGCTATCAAGGAGTTGTCAAATAAACCGCTACGTACTCGTATAAACAATCATATAGAGGTCCCCATTTTGCTATGCTATGGTGAAAAGTCAAATCATTTATTTTAATTGTACCATTTGTGGGATCTTTTGAAAGTATTCTAAAAAGAAAATTACCAATACAATACTCATAGAATAACAGACACAAAATTGACCAATCCTAACACTTACAATATTACAATCACTTACAATAAAACCCATAATAGCATGCAGTAGCAATATTGAATAATAACAATCGATTGGAAGGTTGCAACACTCGATGCGGCCCGCGATCAATGTAACGATGTAATCGATATCCCCTTGAACCGAGTTCTACTCGTAGTCGAAATAATGGCTCACATCCTTAGCGTCTGTATTGTATGGGGTAATGTGCGTGTTTTATTGCTTTTCTAGCCAAGATTAAGTTATCAGTAAGATTATTGAAAGTTTAGTAATGATCTATAATAGGGATACTAATTCAGATTTTTTCAGTTGTAATGGCAATCATGTCATTTGGCGTAAATAGGTTTTTATTTTTATTATTTAATTTATCTTTTGTACAGATTCTTTTATATGTATTTTGTGAATGTGAGAACATTGGAGTAAATCTAGATAATCATAGACTGTAGATTTGTAGACCATTTGTTTCTATTTTGTTCAGTACTGGTACTTTTTGACAAGCCTACACTGACTTCCCATACCTATTAACACTGTAATTAGTAAAAGCAAATTATCTTTAAAAGAGTAACCGTGGAGTTTCTTGCTGGCTCTTCTCCATAGAAAACGACCAATTGTAAGTGCCCATGTAGGTTTATGTGACATTAAATATTTTGAATACGACTTTCTGTAAACTTTTTAGTTTTTATTTAGGTCCGCACCGGATATACAATTGCATTTTTGAATAACTTACTGATTAGATCCAGTATTTTATGTTTAAATAATTGTAAAAGTGAGAAGAGAAACATAATTGAAATTCCAGATCTATAAAGTTAAAATTTACGATTCGCAGTAATTAGTTTTATGTACGTATTAACACAACTGAAACCATAATCCAAGTTTATAGTTCATAAAAAAGTCGTGAGAAAAGCATTAAATTTTAGTTCTTTAAGAAAACTGTTAAAAGTAACAGCTAAATAATGCTGTGATATTTAGGTTCATAATTAGTCCATTACCTACGCGGTGATTTGAGAACGCAACGATCACATAATTACTGACTAATATTCCGAAATTAGCTCGCCAATTAAACAAAATATCAAACTAAACCAAACCAATATTCATATCAAATACCCATAACATATTACTAATAGGTCACGGTTCATTTACATAAACCGATCACTGCCATGGATAGTAACTTATAAAATACTTATAATTTTGTAGAGGAAACACATTGTTTTAAATATTTATTTAATGGAGAATCAGCAGCTGTGAATTTGTAAGAATCATTGAATAAACGTCTTGAATGTTTCGTGTGGGAGCTTCATATTATGTTTTTTTATGATAGAGACATTAGCATTGTATTTCGAAAATAACAAGTTAAAAGGATTTATTTTTTCGTGGACTTCACAGGATAGTAGATGTTTATTTTCCACCAAAATAGTAAGAAATCAAAAATCCTTTAAAATACTCGAGGTACCTACTCGATAGCCTCGATAGGTGACTTTCTTTCAATATTAAAATGGTAATGTCCGGTTAGGGCCTGGCATGCATAACCCTCCGCTGACCCTAGCTTAGGCAGGATATGGCGGGCAATGATTCTGCACAGCAAGGCGGCAAAGTATTAGATTTGGCCGCCTGACTGTGCCGAATCATGCCCGACCCAAACAAGTGTGTAGATCCCCTAACATAATAGTACTTCCCAAATGACCTTTTTCTTTTTCTGTACCTCCCTTGTCTCGTCTCCATCCTTTATCTCTCTTGCTATTGACGCTGTTGTTGTGCTGAACTGTTGTTCGTGTGGGTTTCACATTATTCAATAAAGATAAAGATGCGATCCATCAGGTCAATATGACGCAACTTAACAGACTCTTTGACCCGTGTGCAAAGTATAATGATTCAGATACCCATGTTACCACACAGCTATAAAACTAGCCACCTTATATGGTTCGGTTCGACACTAAATATAACTTCTAATCGTTAGTTTTAGTTACATCACTGGTTTGGCATGAGCGATAGTTTTCTGATAGATCTGGTTTAAATATCATTCCAAAAATTATTTAAGAAATATTATGGAAGACCTAAAATTGGCTACTAAGCCCACGCAATCTGCAGATGCGCATATTTTTAATGTCCATTCATTTCACAAGTCGATGGGGTCAGAACACTGAACACATTCTTTGACTCACTCTAGTATCAAAGAATAATTTCTTCTGAGGTCGCCTACCCGCCGGCAAAGCGCGTGAAGAATGACCTTCCATAATATGAGAACCCATCCATATCCAGTAGTGCAATGCGATACCTATATTTAGAAAATGCAAACACAAAACTTAAAACATTTATTTCAAATAAACAGGCACTTTTGAATTGTCAAGGGGTTGGTGAGTCAGAAACATGAAGCTAGTTGAAAAGATGCAATAGATGCAAAGCAGCTGACCCCACAACCACCATCATCGCTCCAATTTATTTTATCATACCTATAACAAGCAACCCGGTCCTGCGTGTTGTGATGGCGAGATGTCAAGACTTCTGTGCTATTTTCAAAGTACAATATGAATGTATTATCATCGCTATTGGCCACTTATATTAGTAATAATAATAATGTATTTATTAACTCAGACAACAATGATCCATTTGTTAGTTAGTTAGGTACAACCTTAAAAGCTCTATTAGTGTGTTAGTATAACAAAATACAGAAAAAATACAAATGTTTACCGGAAAAATATTATATAAATATTTACACATTACATTCACGGATATAGTGAATCACTCCTGCCTAACCAACACCTGCATAAAGTGATTCATCATCAGCGAAATAAATTTGTCCACTAACATCTTCAGAATGCCATTAGGGCTAGACCGCGTTCTCTCTAATAGCGACGCCGTTTTTCTCCTCACCTTCCATGGAAGTCGTGCACACGCGCCTGAGCGAACATGCCAGAGGCACTACAAAAGCGCGGCAGCCCCAAAAGCATTCTGAAGCTGTTATTGTATTGGACCCTCAGAGCATCCATTGTTTTCCGTGTGTAGCTGGCCCACAGGCTGCTCGTGTAGAAGGTCTGGCAGTATGCCTTAAACAACGTTATCTTAACTTCCTTACTACAACAAGCAAACCTGCGAACCAGCATATTGCTTCTCACAGCAAGAGCCCGGCGCTCCTGTTCGATATCTTCATAATCTCTAAGGTCCTCCGTTACGTAATGCCCTAGGTACTTTGTAAGTTTCACCCTTTGTAAGGGCTGGAATTAGTGTGCACACGCACCGATTATTTTGTTATTCAATTCGGTTTTCTTTTCGACACCTTTTGAAAGAGAAGCCTAGGTCTATTCCCCAACAAAAAACCCTGTATTAAAACCACAATTTTCCTCATATTACAATAATGTTCCATATTCCAGCATTCTTGGAAACTTGCCCGGCAAGTCGCAGATGATCGACAAACGCATAAATCTGATCGTTGTTCAGTCGGTGCGTGCGCATCGTTCTCACACAGCGATAGATTGGCAGCGTGTGGTCGTCTGTCACGCATGCGCGGTGCCCATGCCGGTGGTTGGTGAATGGAATTGTTGTCAATGAGATGTGGGAATAAAGAACCCGATTATATAGCGATGTATCTGAATACTGCTGTGCCATTGGCAGATATATACTGTAGCAGAGATCATTTAATTTAAAACTGCACGCCCCTCCACTGCTTTTTTCATACACGTTTCTAATGTTTGTATAGACATTTTAGTGGAGGGGGGTGCATTTTTCATTAAACGATCTCTATCGTAGTACAAGATTAAAGATAGACAAGCAGATAAGTTGGTTGCGTGGTAATTGCCCAGACAGGCGTGTGAGGAAATCATCAGCAATGCTGTTATATTATGTAACTTTTCTAACACTACTTACGATGCATGAATAAAGCGCTTTCATTGATTTGGCACAAGTACTGATAGATAAGTAAGGAATACGGAAACTTCACCATAACGCTTAGTGACACTGGCTGTAAAAAAACGTGTATTCAAAGTAAACTAGGATGTAAAATTATTAATGCATGTATCAGAGCTCAACCAGTAACAAAAACCCCTCATACCAGTAATCAAAGCCAGTCGAGTGCTCATAAAGGCCGGGCTCACGACACGGACGCGCCAGTACTGGGTCGAGCGAGTTAGTGGAGCGACAAACTGGTTCAGCAATCATGAGGGAAAGCTTTCCAACAACGTTGATACAGGGGACTTGTACGAAATTAATTTAAGAAATGACCACCGAATAACGAAAAAGCGCGATTGGTGAAGACTTTTCTTCAAGCTACCTAATTTAACGATTCTTATTCATATCTTTCATGGTATTTATTATCACCTTCGACCCGGGCCTGGTCCTTATCGGACGGCGAGCTACCCATCGCTCACCGTCCGCAGGACCGCGCCTACGGTGGCCGGAAATCGGCTTGCGACTCCCGACACCCGGGGCGTCTCCGGCGGCGACTAGGGGCGCGTGGGCGCGAACCTTGCCTCTCCCTCACACGTTCCGCCTCCTCCTTCGCGAGCATTACTGCCATTAATCCATCCTTTATAGTAGTAGCTCTGAGAGTTTCTGGAAACGTGTTTTTATTACCTATACCTAGTCAAACATAAAATGGAGTGTGATATATTATAAGTTTCAACTAAGCTATCAACGTAGTAAACAATGCAACGAGTTCTAAATCTTCTTGTTTTTAAATCTACTTACATGTATTGCTGATAATGAGAAAAATCGTACACATTGCAAAGTACCATTATTATTTGCTGAAGTCCGCAATTGACGTAGTCGTTGTAGTACATGTGTCTGATTTCATGGTCCAAATAAAAGCCGCGTTGGAACCGGATGAATCACACACGTATAATCAAACAAATAACACTTTTTTTTATTCACGTTTTATGTCCACAGTAACATTTAGCTAAGTTCAGTTACAGCCAAAAAAAAATTAAATAAGCGAGATTTTCACTACACCTATACACTTACAATAGGTACTCAATATAATTAGGTCTTTGCCTATGAGATTGCCATTTTTAGGATTCCGTAGCAAAGGGTAAAACGGGAACCCTATTACTAAGGCTCCGTTGTCCATCCGTCTGTCTGTCTGTCTGTCCGTCTGTCACCAGGCTGTATCTCATGAACCGTCATAGTTAGACAGTTGAAATGTTCACATATGATGTATTTCTGTTGCCGCTATAACAACAAATACAAAAAAACGGAATTAAATAAATATTTAAGGGGGCTCCCATACAACAAACGTGATTTTTTTGCCGTTTTTATAGATAATGGTACGGAACCCTTCGTGCGGGTTTTTTTTATTAAGTAAGTTAACGTAATTATTTTTCTATATTTTTTATTTATATTAATCAAAGTAATCACCCATGCAATCGATGCATCTTTGCCAACGCAGGGGTAGTTTATTGATGCCTTTCTTCAAGAAATCAGCTGGACTCCCAGGTAACAAATTGTTTAAAGGCATTTTGTACTGCCTCTCGGGTATTGAATTTTTTTTCCGCCAAGAAGTTATCCAAATTCTGTAAAAAGTAGAAGTCTGTAGGCGCAAGGTCTGGTGAGTATGGCGGATGACGGGGAGCTTCCAAACGCAGCTCTTGTAACTTGGAGTCCATCTGCTGTGCAGTATGAGGTCGCGCGTTGTCGTGCAGGAGCAGCGGAGACGAGCGATTGACCAAAGCTGGTTGAAGACGTGCGAGCTTATTCATCATTGTGTTCAGTTCTTCACAGTACACGTCTACAGTAATGCTCATCCCGTTTGGTAAGAAGCTGTGATGAAGCACACCGGCCCTAGACCACCAAACAGTGACCATCACTTTCTAAAGGGAAGTTTTCGTTTAGGCCATTGTTTAGGTGATGAACCAGGATCCAACCAACTTGCTGAGCGCATGCGATTGTCAAACAGAATCCATTTTTCATCGCAGCTGGTAACAATGCAGTTCAATATTCCTTCGTTTGTGTGCCTGTTGAGCAGTGCAAGGCAAGTCTCGACTTCTTCTACTACTTCACGCTGGCGATCATTGAGTTCGTGCAGCACCCATTTGTCAAGTTTTGTTACGTTGCCAATTTGACACAAATGGACCAATATTGTTTTGATGCTAACGTCAAAAACTGCTGCTAACTCAGCCGTAGATTGAGTATTTCGTCGTCGTATTAGTCGTATTAGTCGACCAAAGTTTTCGGACCACAACGGGTAATTTTTCAGCTCGAAATTTCCAAAACAGAAGCGGGCAAAAGGTGGTGCGTTCGTTCGTAGATGTTGCGTGCCGCGTGTGCCGCGTTGCTGACGGTACTCATATTCCACTATTACTCGATTTTTTAAAGTATCCATGATGACGTAAAAGATTAAAATGCGATGAAAACATAACGCCAATCAATAAACAAATGACTAATTTTGAAAAAAGAATTCCATGTTCCATGTTTTTTGTTTTTGTTTTTGTTGTTTTTTGTGTTTGTTTTTGTGTGTGTTTTGTTTTTGTTGTTTGTTTTTGTTGTTTTTTTATTTGTTATTGTTTTAAGTAATTCTAATTTGACTTCATGATAAAATTCTAAAATAATTAGGTATGGGTCAAGTACAGGTACTTTAAATAATATTAGCAAAATCTGACTGAAGCAATTTTTTTGACATAGATTTTTAGATATTTTATGTTTTTGTGAATTATTTTTTATTAACTGTTGACATTTTTATGCTGAATTCACTTTAATTTATTGATATTGACTTGTAATCAATTATTAATAATCTTAACTATTATATTTGTACGCCTTAATAATTGGCAAACATGTCTGAACTTATTTTTTTCTTTGTAATCCTGCGCATATCTCTACTATTGTATGTGTACACATGTTTAAGCAAATAAATATATTATCTTATCTTATCTTAAAATAAAATTAATTTGAAATTAGAGTTCTTAGCCAAACAAAAGGTATTTTGATTTGAAATGGCCAGTAGTATTTATCGCATTCCAGATTGTAAACTTAGGTTTACAAAGACATATCATTTTGGGGCCTGTCTGGCACAGTCAACTAGGAGTGAGAAAGAGGGCATTAATTTCACAACGTAGTTGTAATACTAATATTATGTAAGTCATTATTATTAAAAAAAACTTCGTATTTTAAAGTTTGTTCTTTTGATATTTATTAGATAGCATCTAGATAATAGCAAAAAACTGTGATCATCTATCAACAAGCAGTCAATGTTGTCTGCCTATATTATAGGCACGTAGTGAATGGGAGTATGTTATAAACTTATAACAGATCTAGTGGATCTCTTGCCTTGACCAGAAAATGTTCACTGCTTGACAGACGATCACAGAATTTCATATTATGAAATTCTCACTTGTCCGTAGACTACTCTCTCACTTACCTCGCTTTACACAGCAAAAATGTCTTTGTTTACCTCTCTCCATTATGGATAAAAACGAACCTTTTGTTATTCATAATTTGTTCAGTTATGGTAATAATATGATGTCTCGCCGACTTTCACCGTACCCTCACTTTTATGTAAGAACCACTTACTGTCAATATTCAGTCGTATGGTTGAATACATAAGGCTTCTTTTTCAACGAGTTGCTTACCTGCAAAAGAAAGAGATGGTCATTAGATTAATTAAGATTACGAATGCACTTTTTGTAAGTGGAGTTAAACGATTAAAAGTTAATGCGAATCTTGAAGCGGCAATTAAGTGCATTTAAATGTTGCTCAATTATAATTTGTGTTGTAAGTTTAACTGTATTCTCTACATAATAATAAGTTTAACTGTATTCTCTACATAATAATAAGTTGAACTGTATTCTCTACATAATAATAAGTTGAACTGTATTCTCTACATAATAATAAGTTTAACTGTATTCTCTACATAATAATAAGTTGAACTGTATTCTCTACATAATAATAAGTTGAACTGTATTCTCTACATAATAATAAGTTGAACTGTATTCTCTACATAATAATAAGTTGAACTGTATTCTCTACATAATAATAAGTTGAACTGTATTCTCTACATAATAATAAGTTTAACTGTATTCTCTACATAATAATACGTTTCTTGACATTTCTTCATATTCTGTTTTCGTCATAGAAAATACTGGAGGATGGCTTGTTTACTTTGAAAAGTATTATATTTACTGCTTTAATTTATTGTGAATGTGAGCACTATGTGGGTCTTTTTTTTTCTCTTTAAATATTTTCCTTTTTTTTTGGTTTTTCTCAGTTAGTTCTAATGATGGTCTGGCATTTTGAGCGCTTTAAGGCTTCTACATACCGGGGCGACTTGTCGCGCGACGCGACGCGACACAAAGACACCGCTCGTCCTGCAACGCGCGGGGCCTTTGTGCCGTGTCGCGTCGCGCGACGAGTCGCGCTGGTATGTAGAAGCCTTTATGCGGCCTACCCAAACGTCCTTTCTTTGTTCGTCGAGTCGTTGAGCTCCTTAAGTTTTGAGTTGAGCTGCACGATTACTGACAAATGCTTACACTGATTGGACAGGTCTACTCAAATTTGTGTGGTTCTTTCCTCAAAATACCATTTCAGACATGGATCTACATGGTCCTCACATGATCTACATGGTCCTCACATGATCTGACCAAGATTATGTCTGGACTTTGACCCCTGAGTTTGTTTCGCCATTTCTTCTCAGGGGTAGTCAGATAGGAAATGTCGGCTACGTCTAGATTATTTTTTTTATTTTTATATGACGTGTCAAACTGATTCTAATACTTATCCTATTTACAGAATAAACGATTTCATTTCATTTCATTTGGATTTCATTTCATTTGGAAGTAACCACAAAACCTTCAGGCCAGTTCTGTCAGGCCTTCAATTCTTGCTGTAACTCTTTATTAAAACCTACTAAATATATTTTCTTTACAAAAATGTCTTCAATGCGTCATGATGTCACTTTAATTATGATGACAAATTGCGTAGCGTTTACTACCTTCTGTGCCAAAAATACTTATTTTAAAATAATATTTTTGTGATGACCATATAACAACCACAATTGAGTGACAGACAACAGAAATAACAAAGCGTACCGTGTTATAATATAAACTCGTCGTGTGCGTACTAATGAGACGACAATGAGTGACGCAAGCACACCATGCGTGCGCGCACCAAATGTTCAGCTGGTCACGCAACCGTTCTAGGCAGGGTGTGCGTAACTTGACATGGACCATGTCGAAGGTTTAAAGCTGGTTTAAAAAGTAGCAAATGTATTTCAAATGCGTTTTTATCAACTTCATTAAAAAATCGTGCGGAAAAAACAATTTCAGGGTGCCCCGCACACGGACGTTAATCGCTGAGCGATTTTCTTGTCGCCGAAAATGGAACGTATGGAGTTCTATGCAGTAACGCCCACGAGCTACTAAAAGTCGCTCACCAACAAAATCGCTGGATTCCGGGCGTATCGATTATCGCTGACAAATGGAACGTATGGAAATGTACTAGCTAACGCACACGGCTAAGCGACAATCGCCCGCGTACTCTTTGCTAAGGATTGACGTGGCGTCATTGCTATCTGATGGATATCGATATAATTATAAGTTTTGTTTTCTTAGATAAGTACCTACTTACGTAATCATTTTTTGTAAGTACCTATACGGTTTAGGTGTGAAAGTGATAGAGATACCTAGGTAGATACTATGATAAGTTTATATTATATTAGGTAAGTACCTACCTACTAAAACGGTAGATCATTCTAATTGTTATAATAATTCAAGCGTTAGTACTTTTTTGGACTATTGATTTCGGTTGAACAGTATTCTTCGAAGAAAGAAATAAGCAAGTACATTTTTTGGATAAACATTGATCTCTGTTAATCCATGACGAGCACATCCCTCGATAGCCAGCGACAAAATAAGTACATTTTTTGGATAAACATCGATCTTTGTTAATCCATGACGAGCACATCCCTCGATAGCCAGCGACAAAATATCGCACGTGTGCGTTGAGTCGCTCATCGCTGACGATAATCGCTGAGAAATCGCCAGCGATTAGTTCAGCTACTAAAAGTAGCACGTGTGCGGGCACCCTTATGGAAAACCAAACACGTCCGAATGACTACACCTCGCCTTCCTTTCTTCCTCAATTTAACGGTGTTGGTCATAGAAATGTTTTGGTCTTATACAATAAAACAATAAGTATCACTAAAAATTGGTTTCCGAATCTATTAAGCCATTAAAGGGCCATTGACACTTTCCTATAAAAATAGAGTTCAGTAATAATAAATTACGATATTAAAAAAGATACAAAAAAACATGCTTTCATTCATACCTACAATGGTATTAGTGGACCGTCAGCACAAACTTGAAAATGCTCATGAAATGAATTCTATGTTCATGTTCTAAGTATGAACATGGCTTGGTGTAGCCGTATAAAAGTTTATAAAGTAAAGTTCGCCATGTGTTGCAATATGGACGACAAATTGTAACCGCCTATTGCGTACACGCATGCGTTTTCCAAATCGTTTGAAATAAAGACGCTACTTCGCCTATAAAGAAAATTGTACTTTATTGCAAGGAATTAAAGTGCACTTTTCAATGGGGATGCTATTGAAAATTTTAATGACACTTGGACGTTTCTCTTTGCAGTTATTGTTTAAGAAATAAGATGATTTGTATGTAACACAAGTTTATTTTTGTCTTTTGAAAGTTTTTTTCCAGCAAATAAGGTACTTTGGGTATAATCACGAGGCGAGGCACACCTCTCCTTGTTTGATGGGATAATTAGCTAGCGACAAAACGAGTAAGCACGATCGGCAAAATCGACCCAATAAATTAACATCACAACTTCACAGCGATACAGAACTTCACCTACCCGGTCCTGGTCTGGTTCTACCTGGTCCGCAAAATTATGCGCTTCAAAGGTTTTCACCAAGTTCAATCCTAAACGCACCAGAGGTCTGAGGTCTAAGTATTTACAAACTAATAAATAGATATCAGAAAACACATTTCTATTTGTAAATCAGAATGATAGGCCTGCCTACAATATGCAGTTGGTAATATACATAAATCATGAGCACAAAAGCAAAGCTAACATGAAGATGTTTGTATAATCATATCAGTGTATTACAATCGTAACGCAATTTGCATCACAAATTAGATGATTCAGAGAAGGCCTGCTTCATACAATGCACGACAATAAGCTTGCACACGCTTATATCGCTAACATACCGCAAAAAACAAAGTAGAAAAGAAAAATGTTCTATTAGTAGATATAAAAGCAAAACAAAGGAGAGGTCAAAAGTGGTACTCGTATAATATTCCGAAGATTTTTAAACGCTAATGTGATGTACCTTTTTAGAACGCTTATTTATTATGCTACTCGATTATAGTTAAATTAGATTTTTTCAGGCACCCGTTTTTGTAAAAAAGTGATAAATGTTTCAGTACAAACAAAACGCACATTGTCTTTATTTATTCATTTCTATGCAATATAATTATTTTAAATGTGGCTAAAGTTTCCGTTTCTATTAAATACTTTGAGATTTTATTATAATTTTACCTGCAGCTCCATGAAATTGAGACAAAAAATATTGATTATCATGACAATGCAATAACAAAACGTATTGAAAAAAGGTCAAATCTGTAAATGTAAGCCGTCTTACCTGAGTCCTGCTGTCTGACATTGCCATTGTCATTGTACCGTCATTTACCACAGTGCTGCCATACCTAAAATATAATAATGTTTGTAGATAGTGATGCCAGCATTTTATTTATCAACCCTTGTTTAAAAAAAAACGGGCGGCTGTAAAAAAATGAACTGCACAAAGATATCAAAACAATTACCCTCTTTCAACCTATATAGCTCAGAAGGCTGTTTAAATTTTCAATTAGTATAGTACCAAGCCCTTCTCCTTTGTCTAAAAGTTAATCACAGCGATCCGACATGAATTAAAGATGCCTAAATAACAAGACAGTCAATCTGAGGGCATATCCTTACATACATAATTTAAATATATTGCAAAAACCTGATGCTAACTCCCAAAGTTCTCAAACCGAGAGGTCCGAGAGTATTTAGTTCAACAACTCAATACATTTAATCAAATTTAATTCCCCATTAAAAGTGATGCTGTGACTTTCTAATACGTTCCGTTAGATAGAGACAGCATTACTTTTAATCGGGAATTCAATTTAATGGACATACGTGCAACTAGCGGATAGTCTTATAATTAAGTTAAGTACCATGTTAAACAAATGAAAAAACAAGCAAGCAGTTTTGGCTCTTGAAATAATCCGAATTGGACTGTCATTGAAAGGAATTATCTAAGCTGGGGACTACTCGTATGCGAATCACAATACTAGGTTGAATACACCTTCTGCTACGTCTCTGTTGAGTGAACTCACGCACGAGCACTGTTGCAACGCTACTGTTCGCATTGCTCATGTGGAGATCATTAGCAATTGGGCAACTTGGCGATTAATGCTGGGTCAATGGTGTTGACAAATTAATACTTTTATGACGACTGCCCAAATTAAATTATTGTTGAGTATTGTTGTAATTGGTTGGACACGATTTAATTAGTTATACGCGTAATGATTAATTACATGATTTTAAATAGGTTAGGTAAGTAGCTACCGTATATTTTGGTGTTTTTCTGGCACAGGGTGAATCGATTTGAAACGTATTGGACCAACAATTAAATAAATGTTTGCACAAATGGAAAACTGCAAACGGACTGTTATTGATGCTCATTACGAAGGCACATTTACCATTGATAGCATTCATTTCTATATAGTTTTTTATGTAGGTCATCACGACATTGTATGAAAGTTGCAGTTTCAAACAAAACATCAGTGTTGTCAGAGTCAATATTAAAACAATAATATGTACTGTATCTCTTCCTGCTTTGCAACGGTAAATAAAGATCGAGCAAGAAATATAATGAACCATCTATTTACACTAGAGCCATTAGAGACAGGAAAACTAATTTAGAACACATCAGTGCACTACGGTACACATACCGTTATTACACGAGACTTCAATTCCTAACGTATCTATTTGACGACTCTGACTTGGAAGTAAAGACCATTTGGACAGTGAAGCAAGAAGAGTACAGAATGCCCAGTACATGACTCAAAGACAAATCAAAGCACAAATGGACACCGAACAGAACAATTAGAATGATTTTGCTAGTCCTGCTCAAGTGGACAGATCTAAACTCAATCAAGCAGAGAGTTGATCTAACCATTAGGATTTCAGACGTATACCAAAATTGATGCTTGGGTGATTTACTTTTGCAGGCAGTCGTCAATGTAAGTGCCCCAACCTATCACCTCGCCCTAACGTTTTAACTGGCATATACAAGTAAATTCGTGACATACTCACAATGTATGTTTTCACGTATTGTACAGACTGGCTTTTCTGAACTTTTTGCAATAAAGATTACCAAAGAATAACAAACACAGAAACCTAAGCCAAATGGGACAAAAAAAGCCACATAAAAGGAACAGGGTCACCGAAGTGAACCAAGCCGTCTTGTTTATGTCCGATGGTCCAGAAACCTACTAATGACTGTCTCATTACTGCATTGAGATGTGTGGCGCTTCGTGAGAAAGGACTTGGAGAAAATAAGAACTGTCTAGTAAACCGGATTTTGTATTGTCTTGATGATAGATAAATCTGAATGTCATACCCAATTATTTCGCTTATTTTTATTCTTATTTGTTATTCATATGAAACGGATCGAACGCAGCTATATTTCGAAAATAAAAATTTAAAAAAATTGTTCATGCTTATTGTCGTAGAATGTAGAGGTACTGCTTTACTTTCCATAACACCTTGAAAATTTGCATGGATTCATTCTTCGGCCCTATAAAATATTCAAATAGTCATCAGATACTCATCAGTGCCAATAAACCGACTCCTAGTACATACATAAATGTTTGGTCATCTTTAATACGTGAAGGCATTAGATCTAACTGTGACAATAAATTAGGACGTGCATCATGCACAATTGTGTTAACTATTGCAACACGCGCGTCACATTGCATGCTAAGTACGCATAATATTATGACGAGTTAGTATTGGTTGCGCAATGGAACGGCTGCGTTGCAAAACGGTCGCTTAATCGGGAGTTAGTGAGCCTTATTGGTAGTTAAGGATTCGGTTCGATGTCCTAGATTTTAAAGGTTGAATTTTTGAAGACGTGTTCATGATTCTGGAGATGGATTATAATGACACTAAATAGTAATATTTTACAACAAGTAGACACTTCCTAGATAGTTATAGAGCAATGGTTTATCTATTTAATTCGATATAGTCTTCGATCAATAAGTTATAGAGATTGATAACGTGACAAATTCATAAAAAGAGAAATATAAGAAAAGAAAGAATACCTAACGTTTATTTGGACACAGTTCGTAACAAAACAAGAAAAAAACATTGTAATAATTAAATCAATAAATAGCGGATATTCCTAGTTTCCAAATAATTATTTTGGGGTTTTATGGTTTTCGTTGCGTGGCTTAATCCAAATTGTAAAATAGGCTAAGAGTTTTGGTAATAAATAAATAATCATAATATTTTCATTTCAGGGGCAAGCAAAGCCTGTGGAAAATTGTACTGTAAACATAATAGCACAAGTTTATTTATAGCCAGTAAATAAACAGAAGAGCAATGTATTTTCACTGCCCTTCACCTTCAGGCCATTTATTCTGGGACGTAAATTAACTTCAAGAAACGACCTCAGCTCAGCCTCAACCCTAGAGGTCAGATATCGCTATAAATATACGCTAAATATATTACACCTTAAACGATAACCGAAGGTATGTCCAATGTCAATAAAGTTATGAAATATGTACCTACTTACACATAATATTACATGATATACAATGATTCTTAAGTTCTCACTGTTTGTTCACTCAAATTGTGGAACAATAGATATTTATTTATAGGATATTGGTTAAAAAAATTGGATTATAATTTTACAGAAAGTCTACTCCGTTGAAATGAAATTGGTACGATATAAGTTAACCTGCACCAAAACCCTTTCACGTACACATCGGCACACTACACTTGACACTCAACACTACACACTAACATTATACACTCTCATTGACACACACATACACACAGATACAGGGGCACTGATTAACTTTTTGTTTATCTCTTTAACTTCTACCCCCAAAATTATAATAAGTTGAGTTTTTAGTCTTAAATCTCTTTATCTATAACGTTAGATTTTAATATCATATTTTTAAGTAAAACTTTCTGTTCTTCCGTGGGGTGGGGACCTGATGATTTGTAATATAGGCATTTTACGCCTAACTCAGACACCAGCTCTTCACATTGCTAAAAACAACAAATAACTTTTTCAGGAAAGATTTGATTTGACAGATTGGAAACACTAGTCTTATGGGAAATGGCGGGAATTATATAGGACGTAAAAATACCAATCACAAAGGCGTCGTCTACGCGTTTTGTGTACCAAACTCAATAACATTGTTAATAATAATTGCTGGGAAACGACTTTTATTTTTAATGTGAAAAATCGTTGTTTATGGTTGTGCAACGCACCCAAAACATTGTACTTATCGTTACCCGATTCATGCACCCTGCAACGGTTCAGGGGTCGTCGGGGTATTTAAAGTTAATGTATAACATTTAAAACTTATTCCGTAAAAAAAATGTAATTGTGACCTTCAATATCTCCGTAACCACAAGGTTCCTAGATGGTCCAGTACCCAATCCTTATATAATTATGGTATGACATGTTATTGATGTCATTGACATTTTGTCTGTACTTTATAGTAGGTACATACTAATTCCATGGTAACGCCTTAAAGTGTCAAGAAACCGTGTTTACTAGTTGAGGTGACAATTAAAGGCCGGTTCAAAGTCAAATGTTAACAAATGATGTCAAACAATTGTACCTATTGCTAATATAATTATTATTAAGTTGTAATTATTATTGATGTTGTTAAATTGTTTTGATAATAAATTGGTTGGTACTACAATGGTTTAGTTACGGTTCTTATGAAATATCGTGATAATAATAAGTTGTTATTTATTTATTTTACTTGAAAATAAAAAAAATACTATATTTTATTTCACATACACCTACATGGGCACTAATGAACATAAAACTTTTTTTTTTAATTAAATATTTATTTATTGAATAAAAGGTATTTGTAGTACGTACACATTAGAGCTTAAAAATTAAGTAAGCGTAGTAGTAAAACTAACAAATATCTGTAGGGGTGAACTACTGTTCTCCTAGCTAGGTAGCAAAGGAACAGTTTGCCTCCCTCGATAAAAATCTTAAAAATAATACATAAAACTTTATAATTAAGGTAGGTACATAAACATTCTTATTAAGGATTTACAAAAGATCGATCTGAACATGACTTTCAATCCCGAGATACTTCACAAATAACGGATGCTAAGCCATCGGCATTATAAAGGTTTATAAATAATTCAAATCACAACCTACCGAAACCAGCGTTAATCAATTTAACTACAAAAGCCCTCTCGAAAACACAATTGATAATGCTCAAACCATTATCATTTCAATCATCAAAATTAGCCATAACGCCTCAGGCTGTAACTCTATCTAGTTCCTATGAATTATCAGCACGATCACTAATCACGGCTAAGTAAGAAGTCGTGTCTAAAACAAAGACTAGCCACGTTTAAAACAGCTCTCATCAATATGCATTATTTTAGAAAGCTCTGCTAATGACCGGTCACCATTCTATTTGTTGAGAATTTAACGGACGATTGCCGTGTTTGCCAAAATTTTGTTAAGTCATTGTTGCTTTACTTACGTGGTGATCAGCCTAGCTTCATTTGTACGCACCGGATCATCAATCAAGCACTTTAATTGATATTTACCGCCACTATTAAACTATCATCGCTTTCTGCCTCTTTAAGCTGCCTCTACTCGTATTAGTATTACCCTCAATTACCCACTTCCATGTATACTTTCAGTATGTTACGAATGAAGTCACCTTCTGCATTCTAAGTTTATATTCACAGTCGCCTCATGATCATCATCATCCATAGCCCCACTTCACCCACTGCTAGGTGTATTAGTCTTATAGAGGTATGAGGAACAGGGTGTAAAGTTCACTCATCCTCTATAGAAAAGGGAGGATCTTCCGACCCGATGGGTGTTTTGTCTGGTAGGCTACAGTCGCGTGGTAAACTCTGCTTGCGCGATGCAGGATTTGTGTGACATCAGGGTCTTTGATGCGTAGTTCACATGTGGCGTTGTAGATACCGCCACAGGCTCTTGGCACAGTTACCTATTAATTAGTACATTTTAAGTAAAACCTTACCACTTCTTGCTCTCCATTTACAGCTACGTCATCAGTACAAACAAGCTCTATTCCTGTTCTATCAGGTCTATAACAGCTACTTGCTATAATTTTGCATTAGTTTCTATTACACCCAGATCAATGAGGCAATAGTCTAAAATATGCATTAATATCCAATTTCAGCCTGTCTAAATCCAAACGTTACGCATAATTTCGGACAAACTAGTTTCTTATTACCGGCATTACGAGTATTGTTGGTAAGAACAGGTAAGGAGGTGATTTATTCAATTGCTGGAATTTGGTCAACAAGTAGAACCTGCAAGTTAGAAATGTGGACAGGTCACGTAGAGCTGATTAGGTTTCGCAATTCAGACATTCCTCAGTGTTAAGGATCAGACGGTTTGACGTCGGCCGCTATCTGCCTGCCAAGTTTACTCGTTGTTATTATTACAATATCTATTTGCATTGTTGTCATCTTTATTATTTCAAGAGGCTTTACATTATTGTGATTTGTGCGACAATAAAATGAAATGAAATATTTTATTGTCGAGATTTATATACAAAAAAACTTTTTACAAAAAAATAATAACCGACTACCAACAATAACACTACAAAGTGAAAAATAACTTTAATTTCGGACTTTGGATCTGTATTTGAGTTTTTTGCCACCGACTTCCGAAATTAAAGTTATTTTTCACTTTGTAGTGTTATTTTTGGTAGTCGGTTATTATTTTTTTGTAAAAAGTTTTTTATTTTTCACTTTTTAGTGGCTCAGTTTCGAATTTATCTAAATTACAATAGCCTAATGTCAACTGCTCATCACCTTTTATAAAATATTGCTTTTCCCGATGCTGGGATGTTGATTGTTGAGGAGTTCTCCTGCTAAGAACCAGGAGAACTGCCACTCACCATATGCATAGTGACGAGCATAAATTGCTTAATCGCAACCCGTTAAATAGGTACTCATTATTTTATTGTTCCGGTGGCCATCTGTGGTCTCCTTCATCAGTTCAACTTCACCAAATGGTGCTTTCCGAGAGCAAATGCACGAGTTACTATAAAAAGTTCCCAAATCGCTATAAGTTTGCATATAAAATTTGAGGGTTTCCCTCGATTTCCATGGGATTCCCTCATCAGATTCTGATTTGGTGACAATGGGACCACCTCGGGAGTATACCCTTTCAAACAAAAAAAAAAATTTCAAAATCGGTTCATAATTGACGGAGTAATGGCGTAACAAACATACAAAAAAAAAAAAAAAAAAACAAACAACAACAGACGAATTGAGAACCTCCTCCTTTTTGGAAGTCGGTTAAAAAATACAATGTGGTAAATAAGCATAAATGTAACAGCATTCCAATATCCCTTTTCACATTTAATTATCCAACTTTATGGAACTTTGAAAACTTTTTCATTATCAATCACTGCAATAATGTAAAAATCTTATAAAGCAATGCTAAGGAAAACATATTCGTAATTCACACCGTACGTATTATTTGTAAACAAATTCCTGTACCTGTTGATAGAATACATTCTTATCTCATCTATCATTACCTGTGATGTTGTCATTGACATTGAATTAATTACAATGTCTTCCTTTCACTTCAGAACTATCATCGAAAGAAACAATTGCGATCGCCATGACATAATTACAGGAGAACAAAGCTACGAATTGTGCGCGGACGCAGATTCTATCGCATAGTAGACAAATATTTATGAACATGCTCGCCCATTCAATAGACTTAGTTAGCTATTGTTTATAAACAATAAGATTCTGTTCTCGCTTAATTTGTGAAGTATGTACTTTGTGTTTAATGCTTTATTAATCTTGTCAATTATTTACGACTTTGGGAAAATCATGAGATTTAGGAAACTTTATAAATTACGGCAGATTTCCCATTAGATGTTAACCTCGGTAACCACTGCTTAAGACTGCAATTCCTCGGTATTCATATACAGCTTAGATATAAAGCCTCTCTATACCATGACCCCCTTTCACACAAATAAAAAAATTAAGTTTTTCATCCTTCTATAACTCAACCAGCATCTTCAAACCAGAAAAAATATTTTATTTCTTTAATTAGGTTTGTACAAGTACAAACACGTCAATCGTATTTAAAAACTAGATGAGGTCGGCGTTTCCTACCTGAACGCAACCACCTCCAGTATTTCAAACGTTCTGTTGTAAAACTCTAATTATCTTATCCTATTTCAAACATTTCTTAGTAAACCTTAAACTATAATTAACTCTTATTAGTAAAAAGCAATTAATTAAAAGCTCAGTAGGTAATAACAATAAGGCAAGCTGCAATAATCTCAATAGAGGCGTGTGCTCGCATTCCAGGCGAGCTTGGCAGTTTGCCTACACTTATAGAAACAGCTGTTCCTACCGAGTCTACCGACAGTGTTCTGCAGTCTATTTAATCATATTCATCTGATGTTACTTGTACTCGTATAGCATCTGTAAGTATGAGTTTTGCATAAATGAGCTGGGTCCAGCTATTTAATTATATAACGTACATATTTAAAAAGGAACATGCTATATTAGAACTTGACTGACTGATTTTAGAACGTTATTATTTCTCGTATCTGTTTCTCGGATCTGAGGCGAAATAATAAAATTCTAATGTTGAGTTGCACGAAACCAACATTAGTTTAACGGAGAATTTAAATTCATGCCATCCCTTACATTTTGTATCAAAAAGAAAGTGACAGCATCAATTTAAAGTCCTAACAAATAAATAAAGCTATGTTGATCAAAGATAGAAAATTAATTTCTATATTGTTTTCACGAATGGAACAAACATAGGTCAATACTAGAGAATTTTAGTCTAGGATTAGGTAGTCCAGGTAACAAGCATACCCATATTGATAACATAACATTCATATTAATAATAAATCATCATTTATTTCAGATTTATCAAAGATTACATCCATATTTGTTAGTACAACTACGAGCTTACAAACTAGTGTTAGTAATAATTAATAGTAATTGGTAATAATAATTTAATTAAACAATAAATAATAATTATTGAATTAAATAATTTAAAATAATAATTCAATTAAACAATACATAATTTAATTAAATCATTTATACCTAGAATTGCCATTTAAACAGAAGCAGAACTTGATAAATCTTTATCCAACAAGATTTACATAATGATTTCAAGAAATAACCGTAACACAAGGTAGGTAGGTCTTATCTACATGGTATGCGGTACTTGTAGAGTGCACTTGTGAACGGACACAGGACCAGTCCACATCGAGGTCACATATGGAGCTTGGACATGGCGAGCTAAAACCGTGTTAGGTATTACAAATAAAAATAAATAAATAAATAAGTATTTAAAATGTATAAATCTCGCTAATACTCGTAAATCGTATGGGTGTGTTTTGAAAGGGCTTTACGGTCAAATCCTGATTATAACACAACCATGAACAAATAGTGAGAGTGTTACACAAAATATATGCAGCAGATAATGGGATTTAAAACGCTTTAATAAGACAGCAGCAGTTGCTTATTATTACAGTGTCTTACTTATTAGTGTTGTAGCAGGAAGGCCGGTCCGGACAGATCATCTTTAAGCTATAAAATATTGAACGAGGAGACCTACATATACCTTCTTACCGGGGATATACCTACCTACTATAGTTTATTTTGAACTACGTAAACATCTAGTTAAACATGTATGTACTAATATTCCCAAAGTAGTATCGAGTTTATTTAAGCAACTGTATCTACCAGCGTCTACTTATGTGCCTTCTTTGTTTGTACTTTCTAGTTCCTGATGTCGGTGGTCACTTTGCACTCAATATGAAACGATCAAGATACATGTATCAATATTATTGGTATAACACTTTTTTTCATAGAAATATTTTTTATTGATTTTTTCGCGACGATATGTGATTATAGAATTGTTACGGTCATAAATCATGTTTTGATTAACATACAACTTATTAATAATAATGACCTGCGAATTGCAATAAACGTAAAAAAATACATTTTGCAGGCTACCTACTCTGGCGCTTTCGCCTTATATATGTATTTCACGAAAACGCTCTGTTTACGTAGTTCAAAATAAACTATAGTAGGTAGGTATATCCCTGGTAGGTAGGTATATGTAGGTCTCCTCGTAGAATATTTTATAGCTTAGAGATGATCTGTCGGGACCGGCATTCCTGCTACAACACTAATAAGTAAGACACTGTAATAAGCAACTGCTACTGTCTTATTAAAACGTTTTAAATCCCATTATCTGCTGCATATATTTTTTGTATGATGAGTTGGAATATTATTTTGCAGTTTCTTTGGTATCATAACAAACCTGTGGAGAAGAGCTGATTTCGTCTTTAGCAGTTAAACTATCGCTACCATTTTCTAATATTACTTACCTGTAACATGTGAGAAGTTTTTAATAGGAGTGTTATTTATCTATCCGAATAGTTTCTTGGCCTTATTTTATTGGCCCACTAGTGGTGGCCTTTGCAAAACCAAAACTAGGTTTAAACGACAGTTTACAGGTAGTTGTGATCTATTCCATACCAGGTCGCGTCAATTTTGGTTAACCACCAAAAAACTAGGTAATGACTAAGTGCGAAAGGTTAAATATTGCAACATCAGCGCACTTAATAATCTTAACACAGTTATGTTGGTTCTGCTGTTATTAAGTTTTTGTCTTTCATGTAATGATTTATGACTAAGTTCAAATTATTATGTATCTTAAATTTTCGTCTTATAATAGTTATTATTTGCACATCGAAATTAATTGAAAGATTTAGTATTTCGTCAAAATTAATTTATAGATAGCCTAAATATTTGAAGCTCATATTCAAAATTAATTTGGCCTAAAATTACTATATTATGGCAGTATACTTACTTTAAATAAAATTGTTGACCCAGTCCATATTATTGGAGTAGAGAAATAAAAAGGATATCAGTGGACACTGACAGATGTGAGTTAGAAAGACATTTTGTAATCTGAAATTCACGTGCTCCAATAACGTGCTCGCGTTACTTAGCCAGATGAAGTAACACATGATTCTACTTAGACATGACGAATCGGTCACAATAATATCAGTTTGTGGGTAGATGAGTAATGTACCTACCTACCAATTTCCGAACATTGTAGGAAGCCCTACATCAATGTCCATCGTGGGATGTTGATGAATGAGCTCACTGAAGGAATAGGTTTCCTAAATCGCGTTATATTGCGAAATCCAGTTCTGGGTTGTAAAACTAGAATAGCTGAATTGAATTAATTAAATTGGTGGATTTTGTCATCACCGGCTGATTATTTTGAATTAATGATAAGTTGTTCAATGCGTATTTTGCTCTCATAATACTTACTTTTCGTTGAAATAGATAATCACAGAACAATGGCAAAAGTGTTACTGAAATTTTTACTATGCCTGCCAAACCCTCTAAACAAGCAAATTGAAGAAATTCCTATTTTCCCCAAAAATTTGTATAGAAAGACACATATAACATAAAATCACGCCTATATGGCCCTTAGGGTTAGGCCAGAGATTTTTTAAGTCCCATGTAATAGGGGGCGAGACCGTTGCCATCAACTGGGCATAGACCCAGACTCCGGGCTGCTATAAATAGATTTAATATTAAGAACCAAGCAAGTAGTTACACTAACTAACTACCTATAAACTTAACTGCTTACTCAAGGGGTGTCGGCGTCGCGACGTTTACTTGAAAGCTGTCGACCTTTGCAGCAGTGTTTTATTCTTTCGTCGTCGTAAGAGCCTCGCTATGAGGTAATAACAACGGTTTAATAGATTATGCCTTAGTTTGTCGCTTTGAAAAGGAATTGAATTAATCTTAGGAATTCCCTATTACGTGGAGAACTAAACAATCGAAAATGTTCAAATGCCCATAAAACGGAATGCGAATGAAATAGGAATAGCTTACAGCTGAAGAAGTAAAAGACACTAGGTAGGTATATGAATTTTTTATGAAGGTATGGAAAATATCACTTTTCTACTTCGTTGTAGTTAGACGCTTTCGGTACAAAAATAGTTATGTCAATGCGACAGAACAGTACCTACTGAATGACTGGACGTTGACGATGTTTAAGAGCGTTTACACGTTACGGCATTTCTTACTAACTTTCAAGCCCTTGTTTTTCGAAATGACTGAACCGATTTTAATTAAACTTCATACGCATAAGCAGGATACAAAGGTCTAAAAAGTTAGTAGAGAACATTTTCGAAATGTCTTCTTTAAAAACAGATAACTGAAAATCTCTGTTTCTATGAAAAAACGGTCTAATTTGGCTGTAACACTATTTTTCGAAAATGTTCTTTCATTAAAATCGGTTCAGTCATTTCTAAAAACAAGGGCTTGAAAGTTTGTATGAAATGCTGTAAGGTGTAAACGCTCTTAACTGCGGACCAAAATATATGTATAAAGCCATACATTATGGACAGCAGTATGATTAATTATCCAATATCAGAAACACAGTCACTACTCCAATATTTAACCTTTACACTGTTTTTCAATTATAAATATATGGCAGCCTTCATAAATCGAGATCATGTCGGTCTGCAGTGTCACGATATTGGCTGTTTCCCGGCAAAAAGCTAGTCTAGCCTTATACGGAATAGAAACTATATCTAATCCTAGCCACGCCTAGGTGACTAGGTAAGATAAAAAAACATCAATAATTTATTAAGCTGTCGACACTTGGAAAACTAACTTTATTAGTACATCTGTTCTTGAACTAATAGCAGAACCTTCTGCATCTAGGTACAGTAGTCGGCACTTCACTGGTAACAAAACAAGTATCAGCAGGCCTCGCATTCTGTTGCAGCTCCGTACTACACTAGACCAGCTAACGTCAGTGTTACCACCAATGTGAGGTCTACTGTACATACGCTTAGCAAAGTGGCAAGATAATTTTAAAGCAATGTACAGCATCAAGGCTCCCGCTGACAGGCGCGATGAGACGGTGCGACACGGTTCTGGTTCATGAAGTTTTCATAGAAATTGTTCTAGTCGAGTCGCGGGAGCCTTTATTATTTCTGTCAATCCATCATTTAATAGTTCTACATGATAATTATGTAGCAGCCCACTGCCGGAAATAGGCCTGTCCCAAGTTGTGCTACAATACGCCCTGAACTGACCTTGTGAGTCCATGAAAGAACTGATTCATCAATGCAAATCCACATGGTCATTAGTCAATCAAACATGAATATATTTACTGGTACTGCATTTACTACCAGACGAGCAGTAGGTATTATCACCAGTTCAGATATTATCCCAATCTACAATCAGTACCTATTCCGTAGCTCGGCTTTTCGCGGATTAAGTGGGTGATTTTATGTTATTTCGTAGCTAACCGTAAGACAGTCCCCATTAGGTTCTATTTTATGTAAAACTCTCATTAAACTTTCTTGCAAGCTTATACTGCTACGTGAAAGTCCTTTTCTTGTGACATGAGTACGTGACGTACAAGCATAAATATTACTTTAGCTTCGTAAATATTGAGCGCGTATTGTGCGTATCTGCTTCTGCAGCCATATCGGGAAAAGACCTCGAACTGTTTGCCTCGTCATACAATACGGATGAATTATGTCTTATGTGCATAACGCATACAGCCTTATGTAGAAGAATTCGTCATCTATTTGTACACACATTTCCGATGCCGTGTAAGAGGTAAAGTTTTATAAAAACAATATCGTAGGTACTATCGATACGAAGAAGAAGAAACATTTTCGTGGAAAATACTTTAGAGTTTTAGTTTTCAAAAGTTACTTTACTCCTGTTTAAAAAATATTTGGTTTCAATATGTAAAACCTAATTTTGTAACGTGATGACAATCGCAAGGTCTTTTGTCATGTCAACCATATGTTATTCAGTGCACTACTGTTTGTATTAAAAAAATCGCCTTCTTGACATCAAAATCAACGCGAGCGTTGTTCAAATGTCATATTCAAGTGTATTACGCAGTCCGGTTCTTGCTACCATCTGCTAAAACAAACACCGTCTTTTTAATAACATAGACTGCTTTATACCTACTAGCGAACAGCCATTTTGTATACCTACATAGGTACATAATTACAGCTTCTATCTTACTGTGGAACTCTTAAGAGCCTCGGTGACTAAACTATGTTTATGAGAGTAACTGGAATAGTCAATTAGTCTATTATCTAATACGCTATAACAAGTTATTATAATATTAAGGTATGACAAGTGAAACACGGTATTGTTTTTTATGAAGTTTTGTTTGAATACCCACGCGAAACCTTCCCACATGACTTGATACAAGAATCAACTACTATAACTGTGACATCGTTATAATAATCACCTTCCCTTCTGTAGTAAATACACGCATGTAATTGATTGACATTGGATTTCGGTTGACACCAACCTCGCAGTCGATCAATCTGCTGGGCTACAAATTAAGGGACACGGAGAGATCAAGAGGGCCTACAACGGTCCACTAGCGCCACTCCTTTAAAAAAATATTATTTCGTCACTGAGACGGAATTATGAATAACGCGTAGTAGGGACTCTCGGTAAGTGAGTCTAGAATTTTCTAATACCTTTTATAAAGTTTCATATTGAGACACGAAGCAACAAAATACGATCTAGAGGAAAGTGGCCGCTTTTCTTTAGATCGTATTTTGTTGCTTCGTGT
This sequence comes from Tiliacea aurago, assembly GCA_948098905.1. Lineage (NCBI taxonomy): Eukaryota > Metazoa > Arthropoda > Insecta > Lepidoptera > Noctuidae > Tiliacea > Tiliacea aurago. The sequence goes on along the minus strand of OX402580.1, from coordinate 1,277,766 downwards.
CTAAAAATTCTAGACACACTTACCGAGGGTCCCTACTACACGTTATTCATAATTCCTTCTCATTCACGAGATAATATTTTTTTAAAGGAGTGGCGCTAGTGGACCGTTGTACGCCCTCTTGATCACTCCGTGTCGCAATGGTTTCGTTTTCTTCTTTTTCTTTCGTGTCAGACAGGCAGTATGGTTGAAAGTGGGATTGACAAGAGGTTGTATGTATCGTCGAGGATGCTCTTTTAATAAAAGCAATAAATGCTCTCAGAGACAGGCGCAACGCAACAGCGCGACGCGACACTAGTAGCGCAATTTCTATGAAAACTTCATGGAAAGTGTCTCGCTGCCTGTCGCGCCCGCGATATCGCGCCAGTCTGCACGAGCCTTTAGTTTTCGGCTAGTGACAATCGTGACAACGTTGTATGCTGCAGTAATAATTAGAAGGAATACGGGGTATAGCAATCACTTTATGAAAAACATAGCCGGTGGTGGTTGGAATGGAAGTCGACCCCAATAGGTATAATTATTTATTAAGGAAAAATGTTAGCCTTTTTTTGTGGATTGTAAATTATCATATAACATCTCCCGCTCTGGGCGGAGCGGGAGATGTGTCAGACTTTTACTGATTAAAACCCACCCGTGTGCCAGGGCCACGATAAAAATACGATAAAAAATGTTAGCCTGGACGCAGCTGTTCCATGTACTTACATAATATACAATCTCTCTTTTAGTAAACCATATGGTCGGAAGCGATAAATCTAAATGAGTACCTGTGAAATAATATAATTAAAAGACTATTATTTTAGTTCAAATATTACTGAATGGCAACTCAATGATATCATTCTTGGGTGAACAAACTATTGTAAATTCGACTCTATAAAAGCGACGCAATAGATTTGAATGTAGAAGATCTTTATGTGTTTGTTTGGCTAGACTTTTTATTTGTGTTTGTTTAGAATACATCACAGTACTCATAATTATGTGATACCTACATGGAACATAATATTAAAGGATTTGAACCACTTGGCCGTAATCAATGTTACAAAATACGGTACATAGCATTCCTCTACTTTTAAGCGAGTCGATCGCAATCTAAATTATGTCTGCCCAGAACATAACTACCGTAAGAATTTAACATTATCAAGTACCTAGCGTCCATTGGCTTTTGTAACATGCAGCTGTCCTGTGTGCCATAATGATTTGTCCCATAGTTCTCGCTACAGCATCAGCATACCATTCTTTTGCAGTCCTAACATTCAGTCATAACATTCTTATTCATGTGTTTTATAACAACACATAACATTGCGAGAGTATTATGTAAGAAAAGGTGGAGTATTAAATTACGTTAATTGAAAATAGGCGCACCACACACCATGTCATTGACCACATCCTCCACGCCCGCTGGCATTAACCTCTAACCCCAAACATAACAAAGTTCTTTCGAAACCTAATAACAGCTATCAAGTTGAACTTTACCCGGCTATCCGAAGATAATAATCTACATACTGACAAGTTAACTGATCATACACTTAGACAAAGTCGTGACGTGTGAGAAAATACGATTATCGCACTGACAGCCAATCATCACAATCGTTAACGATGTAGATAGATGATAGACGATGATTTTAATAACTTAGAATGCCTCTATAGTCGTAGGGGCGGACCGCCGTAATCACCATGCTTGAAGTTATCCGGAAGAGGACCGGAGTTACCGACATAGCCTGCAGAGTAAGCAAGCTGAAGTGGCAGTGAGCTGGCCATGTTTCTCGAAGGACCGATGGCCGGTGGAGCAGACGAGTCCTGGAGTAGAGACCGCGTATCGGCAAGCGTAGTGTGGGACGCCCCCCAGCTAGATGGACCGACGACCTCAAAAAGGTGGCTGGGACAGATTGGATGCGGAAGACGGAAGACAGGATGTTGTGGCGCAGCCTGGCAGGGGCCTATGTCCAGCAGTGGACTGCTATAGGCTGAGTTGATTGACCATGCTTCCCAAACGCGTTAGTGATCAAGGTCCTATTTAATAAAACCGCCAGGCGACATGTGACAGGCGACAATCTTACAATTTTACAAGTTTCTTTCATACATTTCAGCTCTATCATCAGCACCTGTAGTGAAAATGTGAAAACTTTGTAATTTTTTGTCAAATATTAATATGTCAGATAAATGTTATCAATAGGGGCTCTGATTGTGTTTTATACAAATCTTAAAGGCAATTATGCTCCTGTTGTCATATTTCCATAGAACTCTATTCATAACAGCCACAGAAATACGTTTCTTGTCAAGCGACACATTGTCAACAAATTAGAATGAACGTTGAACATAAACGAATAATTAATGCATAAATGAAATCTACATAACATAAGCAGTTTATTTGTCCTAGTTTTATTTTAATTTTGCCTGACTATTTTCCGTATAAGGCGTAATTAGATTAACAACCCAGTTCTTTATTCGGATGTCCAAATTATTCCGGTTGTGATTTCCGATTAATTCAGAACGGAATCGCAACGTTTATAAAAACGACGTTGATCGGTCTTTGACCTTTTCAAGCGCTCAATATGAAAGTTCCTGTTTTCTGCATATTATCTTTTATTGTTTAATAAATATATTAAATTACACGTATGGTCAGTGATTTATCTCGTAGACATAACGGGTCTCGTAGGGGGATGACCTTCTCAAATATCAGTAATGTTTATTACGATAAATCTCCTACAGTGTAGGTATTTCTTTTCATAGAGTTCACTTCCCACGCGAGTAATAAAAAATTAATAAAATTTTGAATAATTCCGCCATTCACCTTTTAATCTGGTTCGAACTCATGATACCTTCTTATAGATCAAATCAGTCTGACTCATCCTTTTTCAGTTCATAAAATGTATGATAGACCAGCTACTGATGATTGAGGAAAGTCGAAGGACAAAAGCGGCTAAATCCCGTTAGATAGAGTCTATCCCATACACATGGACGGGTTTTAGCGTATGCATACTCGTAACATAAGCTACCATAAGTCCATGTGTATGGAATAGACTATCTCGTTCAATGGACATCTTATAACTGATACCATGAAGATCTGCGAAGTTTCTAACAATCAACTGACTCAAGAAAAGACCAGACACAACAGAAAACCCTATTACATAATCCTCATTCTACAATAATCTCAAAATGGGATTTTCTCCATATGTAACCGCAAAGACTCCCACACGAAGCAGTTCACATTAATAGCAGAGATATATGGTGTAATGGGACCATAAAACGGGAGAAAGTGTTCTGTTACCTTTCGAAGAAACGTTCGTATTGAACGACAATATGGATCGTTTTAAATGTCAGTGAGATACCTAGGTAGAAAGTTCTACATCCTTGTAAGAAGTCGGTGTTATGTAAATATCACCTGAAGACAGTCGTGGCAGGAAATTTTACTCAGTTAATTGAAGTGTCTTTGTCGACTTTTTTCGAAGCGAAATCCTTATTGTGTGTTGTGCTAGCTAACATAAGGCAAATAATTTAATTTAATTTATTGTTTTGTGTTGCGTAATGCAATTTGCATTACGCAACACAAAACAATAAATTATTTTACATTTTATTGTATAGATCAAGTTTTATATGTGAACAGACAGCTGTGCTGCTGGGGAGTTTGTTGCGTCATTTCTTTTTCCCAGCTAAAGCACTAGGAAGTGGTGAAGGGTGGGCGTTTTTGGGGGACTGTCTCATGTAATTTTTGACGTTCGAAAAGTGCTGATTCTCAGCCTAGTTTGAATAAATGACTTTAGATTTTGATTATGTTTTGATGGATACTTTTTGCCCGAATATGACGAAGGGTTATGTTGGAAATTCAATTCTTCTTTACCTCTCGTCATTATGCATGTTATGTTAAAAACGATTAATTGTACCCAGTGTTGGTACTGTAGGTATGTACTGATGACCTGCCCCGTGGGTCTCGTGGCCTTGGGTTCCGATCAAAGTGTTATTTGGTTTTTCCATTAGGAATTTCTCAGTAACATCCCGGAGTTTAGAAGTTCGCAGTGTGACACCCCCGTGCCTCGGAAAGCACGTTAAGCTGTTGGTCTCTCTCCAGTCGTGTCCGATTGCCGTCCCATTGGACTATGACAGTAAAGGAGCACGAAGTGCACCTGTATTTGCGCACACGCTTGTGCATTATAATATCTCCTGTGTAGATGGCTAGTCTCCGCTGAGATTAGCTGCCATGGCCGATATTCGGTCTGGAGAACTATTATTATTAAGTGAGTACTGATGAATGATCAACTTAATTACTATTGTAACATTTTTAGGGTACCATACCAAAATAGTAAAAAGGAACCCTTATGGTGAGACTAAGTCTGTCTGTCTGTCTTCTGTCACACCTGGATATCTCAAGAACTACTAATGCTATCAACTTGAAATTAAGAATAGTTTTAGATGACGTTTGCCCAACTATTTTGCAAACAAGAAATAAAAAAATTTTTTTTTTTTTGCAAAAGGGCTGAAAGGGTCTTAAAAAATTGAAATGGAGCTACTAGGGCAGGTGGGGTATCATATGAAAGAACGCTGTTTGCACATTATCAAAAAAAATAAGTTTTTTTTTAGGCAGCATAGTTTCCGACTTTTGAAAAAAATGTAAAAAAAAATACCGTTCTTATCTATGCAAACTTCGGAGATAAGAGGGGGGGGGGCATTATCTCCGAAGTTTGCATAGATAAATCTGAAATTATTCTATGTGATAGAAGTATATGTAAAGATTACAGGAAAAAACAACGATGTCTCTAAATAGCACAGTTTTTCAGAAATCATCATCATCATATATACGCACGGAACCCTCGGTGCGCGAGTCCGACTCGCTCTTGACCGGTTTTTTTTAATGTTATAGAAATATATTTTACCTCGCGGTTGTATGCAATTCCGGTGATTCAGTAAGTAGCAATAGGTCAATGACTGAATAGAATTAAGTCGTTCGGTATTTGGAAATTAACTTCAGCAGAATCCTTTCTTTAATTCGGAACTTTCGACAGAAAAATGTAAATCATTCAAATTAAATCTAGGTTTCTAGTGAATCATTTTTACGTATTGCACTCATACGTCCGGACTGAGTGGACGCAGGAGTGGCGCAGTGGCAACGGGCGTGACTTACGAGTTGCAGGTTGTAGGTTCGAACCCAGGCAGGCGCTTTACTTTGTGTAAACTATTTCAACACCACTGCTCTCAAAACGGTGAAGAAAAACATCGTAAGGAAACCGGCATGTCCTAGAAAAGACATCTGACATCCACCAACCCGCACTGGGCCCGCGTGGTGGATCACGGCCCACTCCCTCTCACAGAGAGGAGGTCTGTGTCCCAGCAGTGGGAACATTATAGGCTGATTAGGTTGGTCCGGACTCTAAAAAGTAGGAAATATTACATAATGCTAGATAGAACATGCAGTTTAGCAGGGCGTTAACGTAATGACTAATCAGAGATTTCGTCCAACATTCAAGAGTGACCAACATTGACAACTACATACATACTATCACATTGGTTGATGATGGTGACATTTTCAACTTCCGTGATGCATAATGCAATGGCTTTTTGCATGCTTAAAAGCTGCAAAATGCATGCTTTTTACATGCGTAGAATTTATCTTGAAGATATATGAAATCGTATGCAAAACGGAACGACCTTAAATTGAAGCCAATGACCACAAAATTACCAAACACCAACACAAATCCGTCAATCAACCTTTCGGAATGCAGCCAGATCTAAGTACTCCACACAAATACGTGACCTATTTCCTAACCATACACACAATAAGCACCCTTATGCAAATTAGAATAAAGCAGTTATCGGCTTGTATGGATCTGGTCAAACGTTTAGAAAGCGGTCGTCCTTGTAAGTAAAAGTGATCCAGTGAAAGTGGACGGCTTAACAAAGTAATGTATAAGTTTTATAATATAACGAGTTCCATTACAAGGTTTTATATCCAAGCCTCTATTGAAGTAAGCAGGAGTCTAGAAAAAGAAACATCTCTTTTATGGTAGGTGGAGCGATAAACTAAGGAGGGTGGGTGAGTGGTAGCAATTTTGTTAGTGAAAAATACAGGAAGATTTCTCTAAATAAAAGAAAGAATAATATCTAACCCGATAGGTAATTATTCAGGGTGACGATGTTAATAAATGTACCGCGAACCAACGCATCATTAAGAGAGGGTTACTCCAATTATCTCATACAAAAACAACAATTCACTATTACAATGGTAAATCATAACAGTGTTTACTATGTTTGAGGAAGAAGCGAGTATCCGGCGCAAGCGCAGCCATAACGTTCCGCGTTTAAAAAAAAACGTTAATTAAATAAATGGCTTTTAATATCAGCCCTTTGTTTAAAAAGCATTAGGAAGCTGTTTTTTGTTTTTTTTTTAATTATTTTCCGCATGTTTTGAGTTTGATGAAGATATAGTTTTATTCATTTTAGAGTAACATTCCGTCGGAACGAGGTAATAGCTTTTAATACGGGAAACAAAAAATGGGGCAAAGCCTTGATGGAATGGCAGGCCAGGTAGCTAATATAAGGAAGCAGGAATGTAGGACGTCCTGCAACAGGATGATGCATGGCAGAAACTATACATGCTTTAGGCATAGGCTTCTATTAGTGTATGAATTTATATAAACTGTGTCATAAATTATTGTAATTGATTTTCAACCGTTTTAATACAAGTAAATAAATAAATAAGCCTGCAGGCCTAGCAATAGGCTTGTGGACTCAGCATACTATAATCATTATACAGCTTTCCTAGATAGCATTCAACCATTTAAATTCTACTTTTCTACTACACTTCGTACCAACAACTAAAATTGAGTCCAAACGCGGTAAATAATAAATATATGGTAAATAAACATCCAAACATCCTCATTATTTTTCATTCTCGTAAAACCTTGTAGTGTCATACAGAATGTATGGCTTCCTGAAGGAGTTTACCTAAAGAGAGATGCTATACTTAATAAAAATAATGTATGAAGCTGTTGTGAACAATATGTTTAAATAATGCCCTGACCTAGACATTCTGTAAGCGTGGAAATAAGGAAGATCTGTTTGTTTTGTCGGCTTCTTTGTATAAAATTAATGGGTGATTCGTGTAGTGTAATTTAAGATGAAATTCCGTGTGGTACCGGACGTAAAGAATAGCACCTCCCTATTTCATCCCGTGGGTGCCGTAAAAGGCGACCAAGGGACTTACTAGAGAATGGGCAGCAGCGTTCTCTATACATTTTAACACCATACTGCGAACGCCAACCCGCCTGCCAAGCGTGGCGATTATGGAAAACCCCCCAAATGTTGGGGGAGGCCTATGTCCAGCAGTGGGCGTCTTTCGGCTGAAATGATTTGCATTTAACTTATCTCTTGCTAAGGTTTTAAATAATATTAATGCATGAACTGGTGGGTGACCTCTTTAATTTGTCGCCAATTCTACGACTGTCAAAAGGCGTCACTACTGACTATTGAAAACTGGTAAGTTTACATGAACTACACCATTTTTTTGGGAAGAAATAAGTTTTCCGCTGTTAAATATTTGTTAAATTCAATTAAGGACGTTCTTATTCCGGAAAATTATGGAAACTCCATCATGGAATAGGAATGGCTTATTAATCTCATGAATAAACATACATCAATGTAAGCAACACAGTTACATTTGCAAGTTTATTAAAGCAACTCATGTGTGTAAAATTGTATCAGACAAACAGTTACCTAACCAAAGTTAACTTTAACAAATAGAAACAACACACCTATTATATAATTAATAATAATGTGTCATTCAGGATGACACATTATTATTAATTTAACATTTTTGCATCCGGTGTACAAATAATAAATGTTACAAAAGTTATTATTTATAATAAAAATGACGGATATTGGTTCATTAGACTGGAGCAATTACGTTTCAATTGCATCCTTCTCTATTGACTAATACATTGCTCGTTTTGTTCCCACGAAACTGCTTTATTGCATTTGAGAGGATGTAAAAGCAGAATTGAAAGTTGAAATCTGGTTAGTGGACAAGTAACGGTAGACTTGAGAGGATATGATAATGTGGGCCATGTGGGCTCTAGTTAAGACTAGGTAAATAGGTACTACAGTTTTATAGGATAAGTTCGTGGTATTTACTGGTTTTAATTATGTAGCAAGTACTACTAGGTACTTCGTTCTTGATGCTTACAATTTAGATATTTAGGTCGGACAAAAGTAGTATTTGGAGCAGTCAAATGACCTACTACTTACCTTCTATGCGTGTAGACACTAACCGCCTTATTACAAAACATGATTTATATTTTGACATGGATTAAACCATGGAGCTAGTTTTTGTAATAAAAACGTAACAGTGATTGAAATACCGTTCTACGTATTTACAAAACTGAAAACGTAGTTCGATACTAAGTTGTCAGTTTTGTGTTAAGGAACTTTACTATAGTCGGAATAAAGTTCGAAATTCAATAATGGCTCCATATTTTAAACCTGGGTCTGAAGATAAACCTTGTTTTGTAATAAGGGGGATTATGTCGAAGTGGTCCGGGAGTACTACCCATCCACCACCCAGTGTGAGTGCGGTGCTATTTATTGATCAGTACCCCAAGTGTAAGTTTACAAGAGACCAACGTAACTATTTCGTTTGCGTTAAAATTTGACCGTTAAATCATAATGCTAAGAGTATAAGAGTGAGAATAAAAATCTTAACGCAAACGCGCTAGTTACGTTTACTCACTTGCAAACTTACACTCGGGGTACTTAGCATGTCTCACTTGCTGGAGTGCCCTTTTTCTTTTTTTTTTGGGTGGAAAATTATCAAATAACTTCTCCCGCTCTGGGCTGGGCGGGAGGGCGTGTCAGGCTTTTACTGACTAAAACCCACCCGTGTTCCTTTCGTTGCCTGTGTGCTGGGGCAACGATATAACTTTCGGACAAACTCGCAACCCTGGCAGGCATTGGCCCTAACGGACCCCGTCAGTTGGTGCTGACAACTCTTTGAGGCGCGCGTGAAACACAACGCGCCGTCGACCCGGGCCTGGTCCTTATCGGACGGCGAGCTGTGGGCGAGCACAAATTATAACGCGTATTCGTTCGATATTTAAATTTTATATTTATTTTCGGCTAGTCCGTCCATAATAAAAAGTAAGTTGTGGTTTCTTTCCTACCAAGCGCGATTTTTGGCTTTTCTTGTACTCAAGCCTCAGTTGGTACAATAGAGTTTTTTTATCCTCGTAGGAAACAGGATCGATTGGCATAAAAAAAAGTTTTTGTGAAAACTGCCCACTTTGTTGCTGACTGTAACTTTTATTCAAAATCTGTAAATTCAGATCCAAATGTGTAAAAAAGTTACAGAGAATCTCCTAAGACCGTTTTCTTTTAGCGATAACGGTAAACCTGTCCTTACTGTCCCATCTCAAAACTCCATCCTGTATAATCAATTAACACCAGGTGTGAATAAGGCAACTTCCTTTCCCGGATCCATCAATTTAAAAGCCCATAAAATGCAAAGCTTTCTTACCGTTCAATTGTGCAACAGTTTACAGCTTTTACTTCCGATTCCGTCACGTAACTTCCTATAATTAAATGTTTTAATTATTCATACCGCTTCAATAATATTCAAATGTCCACATGATGTAATTTTGTCGCAGATCAATTTATTGATAATGGTCAATTAGGCAAACATGACGGAGTAAAATTACATTTATATAAAGTTAATCATTCATTATTTGTGTAATTAATAATTGAGGTTTATTAAATACCGGCTTAATAAAAACGTATTAGGCAATAGTGGCTCAAGTACCTATCTATAGTTACTCAAGTGAACTTTAAAAATTAGAATTACTTGCCTTATCATCACACTCAATATATTCATTGAAGATCACTGTATACAATTATGAGTACCTACTTTGCTGCCAATCCCTTGACATTTCTCACTGTCAACAACTATTAAATCATAAAGCCTTAAGGCCTACTTACGACTAAAACTTTTTCATCACACAAAGAAAGGTTTCTTTATAATAAAGCCCCCTAAGGCGCCAAACATCTCATTTCAAGTAGATAATGTATCTATTCACTAGCTTAGTCGATGTTTTTTTTTTTTTTAATTATGTTTTTTACAAACTTCACTGACATAATGTTTTTCGTATTTGACATTATTATACCTACAATTTTAACTTCAACAAGGTTGTAACTTTTATTATTTGAATCATATTTTATATTGTTTTTTTTTTGTCAATGTGAGGACGTCTTTTAATAGACTGTAGATCTGTAGACCATTTTCTATTTTGTTAAGTACCTGGTACTTTTGACGGGCCTACGCTGTCCTCTCATACCTAATAACACTGTAATTTGAAAACATTGTAAAAGCCATTTTTTTTTAAAGAGTGACCGTGGAGTTTCTTGCCGGCTCTTCTCCATAGGAAACGACCAATTGGAACCGTGCACCTAGCTTCTGACGTTTCATAAGTGCCCCTATGTAGGCTTATGTGAAATAAAAATATTTTTGATTTGATTTTGCTTTTGCACGCAGCTTTGCCCGTATAGAGTCGGAAATTATCTCACAGAAACATAGTACTTACCGGGATAAAAAGTATCTTAATCAAATCCTATGTTATAACCAAGGTCATGGTGCATGGAAATCCGTTCAGCAGGTAAGAGGCCAGCGATGGATGCATAGTTCATACAAACGCAATACCAAAATATTTTTTTAATCAAAAATATTCATAAGGTTAGTGTACTTTATTCTGATTAGAATACAGAATATCTAGGTTCCCAAATATATATTTTGAATGGACCCCGATTTAAACAAGAGTTATGAGAAAAATAAGTTTTCTATAGAAATTTTTAATTCCTCATATCTCGTCTTTGTATCATTGTCCTTTTAAAATATATATTTGGGAACCTAGATATTCTGTATTCTAATGAGAATAAAGACACACTACCTTAAGAATATGTTTGATTTACAAATTATTTTGGTATTACGTTTGTATGAACTACGCATGCTAAGCCGGCCCCTTAAGGCGTGACAGATATATCTATACATATAATATAATAGTAACGAAGCATTTTTGTTCGTTTGATTGCATGTTATTCCAGATTGACGCAAAGACAGCTGAACAGATTTTCCTGAAATTTGTCACACAGATAGTTTATTACCTGGATTAACACTTATGGTAATATTTAATCCCGGTAGTACGTTCCCGTAGGATACTTGAAGTCTGGATATCACACCATCTTCACCATCAGCCCCACACATTGCTCAATGACACAATTTTATCGCATCATCACTCCATGGGTATGAGAACCCATGGTTATGTAACCCGAAGCCGTCTTGCTAGATATTATTATTATCTAGATGATCCTCTCTGACCTCTATGACGCGCGTTCCGTTTAAAAAAATATAAGCAGGTGCAACGATTGCCGTGAATTCTTCACTTTTACTAATGTTCGGTGCTTATTACAGAGAAACGATTAGTTTTGAAATAGTGAGTTTCGATAACCAAACCAAATTGTTCCTGAAAAATAGCCCTACTTTTGGGCTTCCCTGCAGTTGGGTAAAAAGATTTAGAAGAAGAAAGACAAAAACTATTACTATTTCTCACAGATAAGTTATACGTTTATCCTATTTAGGGCCGGTTGTTCAATCCCCAGATAAACAGTGAAATAACTATTTAATGAATAAAGTTATCTGGCTGTTTAACTGACTGATAATTGGTCACCTATTTTTCAATCGTCATTTATTCCATTGTTAACTATCTGACCGAATATTTCATCTCTGGCAACTATAACTTCAGAGAGTTGAAACAGAGATATTTCATACACAAGCGTTAGAGCAGGACAGACTATTGTATTAATTTCCTGTCAAGAAAGCGTCACTCACTCAGTCACTCAAATACTTTGAGGTTAATTTGGCTTTGTGATTCGATTTTCAGTTGTTAAGTACTTTCTGATATGTGGTAGCAATTTCAAGTGGCATCGCAATGCAATCTCAAAAAAGAGAATGGTCTGCAAATTTCACCACTGCCGAGGTTCAATTTCTTGTAAGTTTGGTCGCCAAGTTTAAACTTATAATTGAAAACATAAAGACGGATGCTGTGACAAATAAAGATAAGGAGACTGCATGGAAGAAAGTTGAGAATTCTTTTTACTCTTGTGGAATATCAACAAGTGTCCGCACGTGGAAAACGTGGTAGTACAGGTTTCATACCTAATTTTGGAACCGATGCCGATGGTGGCGCCCAACCATAAGGTCATTATAATTGCATATGTTCCAGTACCACTCGTCGAGGAATATCTGTTGGATGACACATATGAAATTAGCTTGGCCGATTATGTTTTCTTTTTTACATTTAACATAATAACAGGGAATTGCAAATGTTTTACTTTTTAATTTCTTATTTGGTTACTGTTATAATAATGATTTATATCCTATTTATTGATTATATTTTTGACAATATGGAAATAGTGGAATCTTTAGTTTAATTTTTGGGTTTTTTTCTTTCGTCCAAAATTTTATAATTTATATAAGTACACTAGTTTTTGCTCGTTCCTAAGTTCAAAACATAAGCAAAGATTTATTAAAACGAATGCCTTACAATTTATTACTTTGACAGAATAATAACACATGCAAAAAGCGAGCAACAATGTCTAGGACGTAAGTGTTGTGTCTCTAATATCATCATTAATCAGTGAGTTGACTAGCCAAATAAGTTAGTCGCATTGTAGCATCCGGTTTGTGACATACCTAAATAAATTTTTAACACGGTATTTTTTCAATATTGCAGATGTTCCACTGACGATTCTAGAGCTGCTGAAAACGGAATCCAAAGAGGGTAAAAATCATTCGTACATCCAGACCCAGAACCATGAGGATTTTTTTCAAGTGTCCCAAGTTCAGTTAGGTATTTTAGATTCTTTGCAATTAGAACTTCTATACCTACACAAAAGATTTTTTTTTATTGCATTACGTATGCATAGTTGTCCACCATGCTGATTTTGAGTCCACCCACAACTCGCTTTGAACGTCCACCTTTTCACAATAAATAAAATCCGTTTACATTTACAGTAAACATCCCATCGTTTCATCACAATAAAGGATCGTCATAGGTCACTACAGGGTGCACCGATGGTATCGAGATAATCGATTGGGCACACTACGTGCACCGATTCGCCGCACCCGCTCTACGTCACTATTGTTGAATTGTAGTACATGTTTCCTGTCAGGTCGTATGTTGATCTAAGTATCATTCCCGGCCATAACAAATATGACTTTACAGAATTGTAATCATTAGAATCGGCAATACAACTAACACTCTTCACAAAATCCCACTGAATGATTCCTTCAGAAAAAATCATTCAGTAGGATTTTTTGAACTTAGAGAGTTGTAATGCGTTGTTCTAATGATTATAATTCTGTAAAGCCATATTTTTTAAGGCCGCGAATCATATTTAGGTCAACATACGACCTGACACAGACCTGCAAATTGCAAAAAACTTAAGAAAATTTGAATTTCGCGGGCTACCTTAGCGCATCCCTCTTAATATTCCAAGATTCGAATGTGTTATGCGTTTAATCGATTTGCGTGTCAGTTGAGAAAAGTCGTTTAATTTGAAGATTATTTCATTTTCTTTGAAATAGGCAAGGAATCAGTGAGATTATATCTATTCTGTCTGCCACGACCTGCATGCAGCATGAGATGATCCTATATGGCTTCCTTTGTGTTGCATCAATCATGACAAATGAGGATTTTCCCCAAAAGATTTGCCGAAGGTAGAGGGTCAATTTGGTGAAGAGCGGGCATTTTGTGGGACTGTCTTAGATAATTTTGACGTTCGAAAAGTGGTGTTTCTCAGCCTAGTTTGAATAATGATATCGCACAGTATGTACTTTCAACAATAAACGACTTTTGACTTTGTATACCCTTGAAACTTTTCGTTGACGATTATTTATTCAATTATGTATAAAAAGCCAAAAATAAGTAATAAAATGATTTACCAGCCACTAAAAATATAACCTCTATCCTTAACTAAACTAATTAATTTTATCAACTACACCATTATTAAGGATACTTCCAGAGGCGGTCAATTTAATAAGAAACCTGGTCAATTAATCAAAGCTAACTGACCAATTTATCTAATTTATTTTGTCTGTCTATCAAAGGGAAACAATGAAATCAATTATTTGTGCGCTACAATGTATTGACGACCTATATAGTGTATTGTATAGCCTAAGGCTTCACGAATATTCAATGGATATTAATTTTTCAAATCATAATTGAAACCAACTTAATAAATTAAATCTGTACCTGTCTCACCTCTGGAACAATAAGCAACAATCGGCTTCAGTTCACGATTGGCGCAAATCATATGACGTCTTTTGACGCGCCGAAAACGTAGTCACACAAGCGGATATACTAATAATACGATATGTACACACGTGCACACGTGACATTTTTAATTCTTATGAAACAAAAATAAACGTATCTGTTTCATTTAATTTCGAGTCTATAATAGTCATCGATTTCGAAATCCTTAGGTACTCTTGAAATATCTTTTAAGGACTTGAAGAACAAAGCACTTTCTAAATCCAAAGTGGGTCATCACTACAAAGTGGGTCATCACTACAAAGTGGGTCATCACTACAAAGTGGGTCATCACTACAAAGTGGGTCATCACTACAAAAATAATAGTTAGCAAATTATTAATAACATAATTTTTGCCACACCTCTATAATTTAATATTGCTACAACTATATTTCGTTCAATCCAATTATATTTTATTAAAAATAATGTAACAATGCAGTAATGTAGCCAGTTCCAATAATTGTATCTTCGATCTACCAATATCACTGTCCTGTTAACAATAGAACTTAACTATCTCAGTGGCAATAAATTGTCTTTTACTGTTACCGTATCAGATGTATTATTATGAAGAAATAAGTTCCTCCAATCCAAAGTAAACTAATCGGTACATTTTCATCTTTTTATTGGGAAATTCTACAAGTTTGCTTATGGAGTAAAATAGGTTCGTAAGACGTTTACGTATAGTAAAGCTTCGGTTTTCTAAAAGTAATAATTATATAATATAATTATTAATCCAAAAAATATTTATTGACATTAAAAATATTTTAGAACAAATAATACAATTCTCTGGCTCCTGCGCTAGTTATAACTGTGTTGCAGGAGCCAGTGTCCCTCCGTAATAAAAGACACAAATGAAGAGCGGTGGGCGCCACATGGCGTTCGCAATTTACCGGCGCGAATGACGTCACTGAAACGTTACGAGTATCTATGAAAGTAAGTTGGTGTGTTTTTTGACACCGTCAATCCCACCCCACTGCCATCATTGTCATGACAGCCGTCACTGCGGCCGATATGTGGCGGCCGCCGCGCGCCGCTCTTCTACGAAAACGTAGCTAAAGTAGCTCTGTTTGACAATTTATATGTAGATGTCCACGTGCCCTTTAAATGCTATAGAAATAAGACAAAGATGGGGCTGATGTCATCTGAGTAGTAAGAACCGACTGAACGAAACCTTTATTTTGTAGTAATGTGCATACGGCTTGCACTAAAAGTAACTGCAAATTGTCTATTTGTACTCGTAACTGACAACAACCGAGTCGGTCATCGTGGTATGAAGTCATCAGTGTATAAATAGCTTTAAAATTTTATCTGATCAAGCCGTTATCACAATAAACCTTTCTTTCATTTTAAAAACATGCTCAGCAGCATCCACGCAGTTATGCATGGATGCTAGGAATGCTGGGATTTTCTACGACCGAGAGAATGTCCTTCATACATTTTTTTTTCCCAATTATTGTCTACTAGCTTCTGTCCGCGACTTCGTCCGCGTGGAAGAAACATAGCCTGTGGCACTCAAAAATAGTGTACCTTTCCATCAAAAACCATTAAAGAATTTTTATGATCTGATCAGTAGGTACTTCCAGAGACTACCTCTTATAAACAAACATACAATTTTACCTCCTTTATATTAGTTCTGATATAGACCAAAATAGCTCTAGACAACTTTCAACTAGGTACCGATCACGTGCAATATTACGGAAAAGATTAACGATAAATATCAAATATTATATCATGAACCGTTATTACGAAGCTTCCATCTATCATCATTATATCAAAACCATGAGAACTAACTTTCCCATCGGTTTGCTATGTTATTATAAATCTGATAACGCTTTTTTAAGCAATTTATTTTCTATTCGTTTTTGCTTGAATAATGTTGCTTTGTGCTATGTATTGCGTTTCCTTGTGGTAGTTTTTCTTTGTCTCTTGCTACCTCGGTTTCTTTAAGTGCAAATGATGTAAATTCTGCTTGCATTAAGTACCAGAACTTCTTGGAACGAAATGTTGTTGAAACTATGACCACTATGCATTGTCTTGCAAGTTAACATTTGACTTATCCCAGAAGGAAAGCCAGCCGTTGTGTACTTGGTGGACTTACGAAATCATAAGAATACTAACAAAATTCGAGTGATATATTGGTTATTGCTACGCATTACGTGTCATCACCGCACTGCATCAATCACCAATGTAGAACTAAATTAATTCGTGAGCCAGACCTCTGACCTATTGCCTGATCTATGATTACTGCATTCATCTGTTCCAAACCGTGCAATTTCAGATAGTTCATTTTCATTTCAAATACTGCATTCACTTGCCCTCATACCTTTTCAGATGTCTGCAATACAAGGAAGAAACCCATAAGACGAAAGTGTAGAGACCCAATTATTACTGAGATAAGGTCAGTTACTAAGTACTCAGTAACTTCGCTACCAGTGAGCCGAATATTTTGAAACTAGCAATTCCAAGCTATCATCAAGCTACAGTTAAACTCAATAATACCATAACTGTTAACACAGACCAGATAAATGTAGAAGGACCAAAGGTTAATTGCTACAGAAAATATCGCTCACCAAGACACAACAATGCCAGCAAAATCCGTGCAATGGGTGACTGCTGTGAAACGAGAGTGCACTTTTTCCTAATACCTTAACTGCCTATGACCTACAACATGGAAGACACACCATATACCGAGCCTGCTCATCAAACGTAACCAAGGGAATATGTGTAAAAAGATGATTTATCTTTCTGATAAAGACGCAGATTAGGACACTATTACATTCATTATAGGGAGGGAACTCCTGTGCTTCATTAACATAAGTACTACAATTCCAATTCCATTCCATCCATTTCTTCTTCTATGAGAGGATCATCATGCTATATTTTGATATAATAACAACAGTGAGCCTACTGTTTGGTTTTATTGTCTGACATAACTGTGTTCTACCGAAATGCTATTACGTGATCGAGTTTGCAATTTGCTACGATCGCGTGTTACCGCCGCTATAGTTATACGTAAACTTTCATCATATTTGTTTCTATACTACTATTGTTACCTAAACACAGGTGTATTAACGTTATAATATGTAAATTGTTGTTGCCTTAATATTTGAGAGTATCTTCACCTACATAATTTTATAACATACGGCGTCCTTTTAATGAGAATAATGAGGATGTTGATGTAGCCATAGATAAAAACAGCCAAAATATTGACTTTTCCAGAAACATTCTATGTCGAGTTTCTTAATTTGAAGTTCTGATAGTTTTATATATTTCGAAATAGTCGCCTTAGAGAGGAAGATCTTGTTCAGGCATCCCAGCTGAATAATTATTCTGTTGAAGGACACAATATTTATTGTATTCGTAAATACGATTTAATGAATCAACTACATAAATATCGATTGCGAAAATAGCCCTTCTTCACAAGAGTAATGGCAAGCGTGACGAGAATACGTGATTGACTAAAAGGTTCGTACTATGATTTATTAAACGACCATATCGCGTGCAACGCTCTATAGGGAAGAACACTTTCACTGAGTCGTGTAACTTGATGGAATGTGCCCATAATTGCTGTGATACAACTTTGACCCGACCTTTGGTTGTCCACTTAAGACAGTTATTTCGAATGAGGTAAGTATCGGTAACGGTGAGCTAAACTTTCTTGTGTTTATATCAAAGCATGTCTATTTTGCAGCTGTATCAGGAAAATTGCCAAGAGCAATATTATCAGATATTAGGATGGAACTTCATCGTTAACCACTCCTATCACACACCCACATTCTCACTGTCACACACTTGCCTGCTTGCGTGCTGCAAGTTTAGATGTAATTCTCTTTTTTTTATTATATCCTTTAACTTACCTATATTTTTATGAAATAATTAATTGCTATTCCACCAATTCGCACTAAGCGTTTCCAAATGACTTTTATAATGCGCACAGCAGAAGAGTGGAACTCTCTGCCTGCGTCTGTGTTTCCGAACGCATACAACCCTAATCTCTTCAAAGTTAGAGTAAACAGGCATCTTCTGGGTAAGCTCACTCCATTGTCGACTTTGTCTCTGTCACCTCTGCCCTAGACTAAGGTCAAGAGCAAACCCATCCTAAATAAAAAAAATAAAAAACAAGTATGTAAATAATACTTACACTGCTACTAGGATCGTTTGACGCTCGAATGACGTTGATAAGGAGCACTGTTGGTGTTTCTTTTTTAAATTTATTGTTTTGTGAAATGTATTGAAAAAAGAAAATGGCGGTGTTAATTCCGGTTTTGGCCACACGCCGAAAGAACCTTGTAGCACTATATTTAAGATATGGAAGAGCGGGGTCTCCTAACACAGCACAGACTTATTGCTTATAGGGAGGCCTTAGTTGGTATATATTCACTTGTTACAATAATATGTCGTTTTTCAAGAACAGGCTCTCACAAACTCTTTGGACAAACTCAATAGATTGAAATAGAAAGTCAGAACCTCATCGTGCTTCAATGCTTTGACAGTTTACAGGATATAAAGTACCTAAACAACCATAATTATTCAGGAATACATTTTCAGATCCGGTGTATTAGCACAAACGTGATGTAACTGTGTACTCAAGTCATTTTCGTACAGTAACTGCTTACGTATCATATACCCGTATGTCTAAGTTGCACTCGGAACTTACGCTGTTACAAGACTATTGGGACTTGTGCATAGAAATGTGTTCTTATAGGAACCCGGAAAATCTTATTACAGAGAGAGATTTCCCCGTTCCTCAAGGTAATTTAGATACTTACATCATAATTCCCTGCCCTTATCCCAATTTATTTGTGGTCGGCGCTACATATCTTTGCATCTACATACATACATACATAAACTCACGCCTTCTTCGTATGGAGGTAGGCAGAAACTATAGAACGCCACCTGCTACGCTCCTTACATACTCCTTTTGCTTCGCCTACGTTCATACATCTAGTCATACACGCACGCCGGTTGCCAGTACTACGCACCTGACCTTTCTGAAGAACATCACCAATTTTGTCACTATATGTCCTTCTAGGGCGTCCCCTCCCAGCGTTTCCACTCACCTCTGCTTTATAAATACCTATTGTTAGTCGCCTTTCACTCATCCTCTCCACATGACCAAACCATCTAAGCATACTCTTCTCAATCTTTGTCACTACATCTTCTTTTAAACTGCACCGTTGCCTTATCACCTCATTTTTCAGCCTATCATTCATACATCTATACTTCTCTATTAGTAGTCATCTCGGTAGTCATTCCCTTTCAAGCCATATCCTACCTGCCCTGTTTCTGCCTTTTTATCTTTCATCGATCGTTTCTTTTGTCTTCCTCTACTTGTATTGCCATCCACATGCATACCTACTCAATACTTTTCTGATGACATTATTAATTTATTAGTTACGTTATGGTCATGTTACATTAGAAGTTAAGTTAAGGTCATGTTTAGTTTAATTTTAATTTGATTTTGATTTAATTTTGTTTTGTTTGTAATTTATTTTAACTTTTGATTTAAATGTAATGTAATATTGACTTTAATTTTTATTTTGTTTTTTATTGTAATTTAAATTTTGTTTTGAAATTAGATTTTGATATTGATTTCATTTTTGATTGATTTTTATTCGTGATTTCATTGTTTTTCTCATGGTATAAGTTGTTCATAATCGACATAATCTGACTACAATTTTCAAATGTCGAGTAGCAAAATTAGCTTCTTTAATTGCAGTGACAATTAATCAGATACACACTTACTACAGATAAGTTACGTAATTTAAAAATTTGCATAGTTACGCCCACCAATGGGTCAGATTCAATTCACCCGTTTTCGAAATCTCGGTAGGTACGAGTATGACTTTCTGCAACTGAAAACTGCACACTGCAAAGGCACACTTTCCTGCAATAATATATTGCGTGCCTTTTAATCTGTTCGAAATAAATGTATTTTCTTTCATTCGTTTCTTTCAATTGTATATCCCTGAACCCATAGGGGATCACAGACGCGGCTATCCTCCACGTATAATTGCAAAACATTTTCCATGGTACCTTGCGTAACAGAATTAACTGGCCTTTTGTGGTTACCTATTAAATTCAATATTTCACAAAGTGCGCCCAGCGATCATCACGTAGATCTAGCATTTTGTGTATGATGGACTTCTTGCGTAACTTACCTGTAGTTTTTTTCGTCTAAGATTATCTCAGAAGCCATAATGGTCATTTTGGGGTGGGTTAGACAAGCCCAGAATCGTTTATCAAAAAGAATAGTAAAGTGATGACTTTACATTCTTTCTGATAAACAATTTTGCAATATTTGCTTTTTTGCTTGCCACTAAATGAACTATTCGAGCGATGGGTTGTGCCTTTTAGTGGTGCTCATGATGAAGCCGAATGTGAAAACCCAGTTTGGTGGTATGAGGAACAGGGTGTAAAGTTCACTCATCCACCATAGAAAAGGGAGGATCCTCCGACCAGACGAGTGTTGTGTCTGGTGGGCAACTGCCCGACGGTTGATGTCGGGACGTTGTATATATGCTAGTCGCACGGTAAACTCTGCTTGCGCGATGCAGGATTCGCGTGACGTCAGTGTGACGCGTAGTTCGTATGTGGCGATGTTGATGCCGCTACACCAGTAACACTTTATTCAAACTGGGAATATAACCCAGATCCTCACTCTCAGCAGTAATACATTTATTTACCATCGCATCCGCCCGAAAAGAAAGAAGATGACTCTCAGCAGTACCGGTTGTGACCACGAGACCAACGGGCAGTGTAACATGAAAGACACCCATGATACACCACACACGATCAAACGATGGCTCAGTAGCAGTGACCAGCGTTGCTCAACACATTTCGATAGCTTACCACCATTAGCGAGATGATAATAATATTATGTTCTCGATCTATAATAACATGCGGAGATATGTTACCGTCGTTGTTCTATTACAATACTGATGGTAGTTGCCGCATCATTGGCCTGTATGATCGACGTATTGTTAGACCGTTACGACATTCAGAGCGTTTTGATAAAAACGATAAAAACAACAGTATAACAAAAAATTGTATTCCATTTAAATCCTTTAAACCATTTTTAGCAAAGTTCAACTTCGGAATAGAATACTCTTTATTACTTCGGACTTCTTTAACACAATGCTTTGCCATTTAAGAATGTTTGCACTCTCCCTGTCAATTTCAAGACCATGTTGACAAATGATGCACAGCAAATTAGTAATGAATCATAGATAACTATAATATGATAAGTTTTCTAAATTGTGGTGACTCATCCACAAAAGGCCCTATAATCACAGTTGAAGCCAGTTGAAGTTGATATTTTTCATGTGGTGTTGATGTTAAAGATTTCACAAAATGTACTCTTCGCAACAAAAATACTCAATTGGAAATATTATCTCAACAGTTCATTGTTATTCTGTGGTGTTTGTGCTAGTTCCTGGGATCACTATCTTCCAACTAAATATCGTATATCCGAATCTTGTCGTGAAGTACGATGCTGGTATCGCAAAACAGTTAATGCACGTTTGTTTAATATCATTCTGCTTCGTAAACGTTGTTGGTAACTTGATGTTCAGCATTTTCAAGGAGTCGAGCTTGAAAAGGCCCGTGGTTGGTGAGGGCACGTACTGCGAATACTGTCGAATGTTGCGACCAGCCAAGAGTTGGCATTGCAAGAAATGTAATGTGTGTATCATGAAGCGGGACCACCACTGCTTCTTCCTTGCGCGCTGCATCGGATTGTACAATCAGAGATACTTTATTTTATTCCTCGGACACGGGATACTCTCCATGCTGTATATGTCTTATTACAACTACTATTTCGTAACGTTGAACTCTGTAGCACCAAAACCAATACCGGGGCAAAACATGTTTGTGATTTACTTGTTCCTAAACTTTACTCTTTTATTCTTTTCGTTATTTTTTTTTGGCATTCAACTAAGGAATGCAGTAACGGGTGTGACTTGTTATGAGTCTAAGTTCCCGGAACTAAGGAAACCTGCGAAATGGAGGCAAAATTTGCTAAATATATTCGGGACGAGATGGTACCTGGCCATAGTGTGGCCACTTTGTCACAGTGCTTTACCGGATGAACTCAAACATCCTTGAAGGATGCCATTTAAGTGACAAGAACATGAGAGGAGAACATTAAATAATTGAATATTTTTTAACGTGTTCTTCATTTACTAAGCTTACTAAGTTTATCATTTACTTGATTTACTTAACTTACTGAGTCTTCGAGATCTTGCTTCTTCAGAACTTCCCCAAGAAAAGTGTGATCAAAATCAAAAATAATTCGTTCGAATTAATTTGAAAATCAGCTCTTTTAGAAAGTCAAAATTACATTAGCCAGATGATGCTTCATGAGTGAGTGATTAGAAAAATAAATTCCCAACTGTTACAAACCCCAGTGATACCATCTTCACCTTATTGATTTTCTAGTACTTATCACAATTTAATATCATTATTCTTCAGTAATATACCGCTTACACTATACAGGCACACCATCAATTTCAACCACGGACCCAACATTTCAACACTCTAGAAACTCTAGATCACCTTAATTTGCGACTCTATTGGATAAGTGATAGGTGCTATTATCGCTAATAAATAACAATGAAGAAAATGGCTATTGTTCTTTAACGCCATCGATCATCAGTATGAGTCTAATGGAGCTCTAATGGACCTGCAATGAGATATGTCTTGGAATGGCGATAAAACGGTGCATTATGACTATCGCTTATAGTATAGTGACAGATCAAGGACTGTTGTTAGTTTGTTTTATGGTCGTTATATGCCATGGGAAATAAAAATGCTAGGATAAGTAAGTGCTGGTTCGGCAACAACTGATTTTGAGTCCGATCGTCGCAATTTTACTAATCCAATATAACAGCAATTCCTAGAGAAACAGCGTTGACCTGATTGTTTTGAAATACATAGAAACGTGATGAAGTTTCTTCAAGCTTATTTCTCTTCCAGCTAAATTGCACTGTGTATTTATCGTATCATAATTTCACGCCCGTTTTCCCCAAAGGTTTAGGCAGAAGTGACCTATAGTAGGTACCCACATTCCACCAGTTAACCTAAGGCCTATTGCCATCAACCGGGCATAAATCCAGGACTCCGGGCTGTTTACTGAGAAATTCCTAAGGAAAAACCCAATAACACTTTGCCTGGCCGTCCGTCGTTGAATGTTCGGCCGTTTTATAACTTCCATAGTTTCATTTTTTGACTTTGAATCCTTACCCGACTTAAAGTCACATTTTCGACTTTGGCTTATCTCTTTGACTGTCATTTTTTCTTTCGGCGTAGTCAGCCGTAGTCAGCCGTAGTCAACCAATGCAACGGCCGAACATTCGGCCGATACTTCCAATTTATGTTCGGAGTAGATCCTCTGGGTTCGATTCCCCGGTCGGACCTCAAGTTCGACAGTAGCGGTTGCGACCACTAAACCAATGATCTATATTTAATTAACTGAGTTTATCTTGATGTGAAACATTTGAAAATATCTAATGACTGCTCAGTGATAATAAGAACCATTTCAGTTTACGACCACTACCGTGATGATAATTATGTTCTCGATCTGCAATAACATACATGTATAGAAAGATGTTAATGTGGTGTATCCATTATAAATAGTGATGGTAGTTGCATTATTGACCTACGTCAATGGCATATTGTGTATAATTCGGTATTCGGTTATTAGGGTTCCGTAGTCAACAAGAAACCCTTATGGGTTTGTCATGTCCGTCCGTATTTCCGTGGCTTAGCTCAGAGACTCATGACATGGGTATACACATAATAATAGTGCTAAACAAAATCTTGAAAAAAACATTTGTTACGGTAACTCCCCTACTCGTAAAGTGGGGATGTTTTTTTTCTCGTCTGTTCCTTGGTGTGCAGTGTCGTTAGATAGGCCATTTAAAAATATTGCGATTGGGTGAAAACCATTAAAAAAAGAATTAAAAATGAATTTGTCGCAGAAACACGTGCATCATCATTTCAGCCGAAAGACGTCCACTGATGGACATAGGCCTCCCCCAACAAGGGGGGGGGGATTTTCCATAATCGCCACGCTTGGCAGGCGGGTTGGCGATCGCAGTATAGTTTTAAAAAAATGCATAGAGAACGCTGCTGCCCATTCTCTAGTAAGTCCCTTAGTCGCCTTTTACGACACCCACGGGAAGAAATGGGATGGTGCTATTCTTTACGTCCGGCACCAAACGGAACTCGTGAAACACGTGCATACAAAAACATATTTAACTCGAGTAGGTAAACATAAAGTAAAACTAAATAGATTACGTATAATCACGAGCGCAGAACAGAAATAGTAGGCAGCTGCACATCATGTCTGTGACAAGAAGGTTTGCCCTCAGCATGACGCTGTGCTTTGGGGATCCCACAGCACAGCGCTGATTTTCAGTGGTCACTCCAAAAATACGTACGGATGCCAAGTCAGGTTCAATGATTGGTACAAGATTAAGTAACAATATAAAATAAATTAGACAGTACTTAGAATATAATGCAACTAACATACTCCCTAATATCACGCCTTGTTTCCCCGAAGGGTCAGACAGAGGTACATAGTACTCCCACATTTCGCCAGTTGTGTAATGCAATTAAACAAAAATGAATCCACAGGCTTCACCGTGCTTGCATAAATAAATAAAGTAGCACCCACCTAAAACATAAGTTCTTACACGATTTTAAAAAATATTAAGCTTTTAAGCGCAAATTTTTGTTAGAGTCAAGTGTCCCACCTCAGCTTAATGGTTAATGAGGGAAAAAATTCACGGCAGTAATACTTACTTACATATAACGAAGTTATAAGGAAATCTCTTCAAAGTTAGAGTTAACAGGCATCTTCTGGGTATGCTCACTCCATCGTCGACTTTGACCCTGTCACATCTGCCCTAGACTAAGGTCAAGAGCAAACCCATCCTAAATAAAAAAAAATATTTAAAAAAACTATCACAGCTAAGTAGGCTTCACAGGTTAACGAGTAATTAATAGTCGACCGCCTTACATTTGCAGTTGGAATGTATGGAATGTAACATGTTTTTGAAGTACAATGTTAAATTTGTTCTTAGGCTAATTTGATCCCAACTACGGAACCCTTAATTGTGCGTGGTCCGACACGCACTTGGTTTTTTGTGAGGTTTAAATGTTTAATAACGTCAATTTTGTTTAGAAGGTTGCCCAAGGAGAGTTATAGAGCAATTAAAATTAAAATGCAAAGGCAGCTTCCAGCAGACTTTTAACCTTGTTTTCGACTGAGAACGCAAAACAGGTACCTAACCCAAAAAACATGTTTTAAACTTTATATTCAAAACAATTTAAGTGTAAAAAAACTTTTTACGAAAAAAACAACTGGAGTGAAAGAAACTTTACAAAAAAAAACAACCGACTCCAAAAAAAAACACTACATAGTGAAAAAAACTTTAATTTCGAAAATCGGTGTCTTTGGATCTATATTTTAGTGTTTTGCCACCGACTTTAAAATTATTATATTAGAAATTAAGAGATATTAGAAATTAAAGTAATTTTTCACTTTGTAATGTTTTTTTTTTTGGAGTCGGTTGTTTTTTTTTTGTAAAGTGTTTCACTCCTCTTGCTCAAAAAGTCCGTCATTGTAAAAGACGCCATTGACCAGAGAGAGATAAAATAGCATATTATTGCTCTAGGGGAAAAAGTTTTTTTTTTCCAACGAGCCTACAAAAACAAAGTCTTTTAAAGTAGAATATTCATGGATAAAGACTCGACTTATTACTGTTACATAAAAAAAGAACATTTATTTTTGAAAATGGAACTAAAATGTATAACTAACTTCGGTAGAATGCGTGCATTGCGGCGCGGCTACAGACAGAAAAAAAGACTATTATAAAATATTGCTTTTCCCGATGCAGGGACGTTAATTGTTTAGAAGTTCTCCTGGTAAGAACCAGGAGATTTGGAGCTCATGGTAAAGTCACCACCAGCTCCACTTCACCATATGCATTGCGACGAGCATAAATTGCTTAGCAACCATATTAAAGTACCTAATCGAATCGCAACCCGTGACATACTTATTATTAAGTAGGTGCGGTGGCCATCTGTGGTCTTCATCATCAGTTCCACTTCACCAATAGGTGCTTTTCGAGGGCAAATGCAGCAAGTACACGAGTTACTACAAAAAATACCCATATCGCTATAGTCGTGCCTACTCGTATAATGTTTGAGGATTTGCCTCAATTTTCATGAAATTAGATCTCTGATTAGATATCTGACTTGGTAAGGATGGGACCACATCGAGACCGTTTCAAATAAAAAAATAATTTGTCCACAAATACGGAGAAATCGGTGAACATACATAAAAAAACATACATACAGACGAACATATAACTTCCTCCTTTTTGGAAGCCGGTTAAAAACACTCCGATAAGGCTTTTGGTAGTAGTAGCATACAAGTAAAGGGCCGAAATGCCAGGATCGTGCGCCGCCGCCGCCGCCCGGTGCAACGGTACACTTTCAAACAGATATTCGCTAGCTAGGTATGTTTCTGCGTATTTATTTGTAAATACGAATATGTCATGTTATGTGACTTACGAATTATGACACGTAGAAATTGGTTTTAATATAATAGAAGTTTTGGATTAGAAGAAATGTTTATCTAACTCACTTACGGGCACGGGGCACAGCTAAGGCACCAGTCTTAAAACTGCACAGACGAACATGTTAATGAAGGTGATCATTCGGCCCCTACGTATCGAGCTAACTCCAATGTGACTCGCGCCTGTGACCGCCCAGCGAAAATCATCCCTTTCTGTCATGATATTCAAAAAAAACCGGCCAAAAGCGTGTCGGACCACGCACAATGAAGGATTCCGTACTCCGTAGTTGGGATGAATTTATCCCAAAAACAAACTTAATATTGTAGTTTAAAAACACGATCTCCCATACATCTATATACGCCACGGTCAATTTTCAAACTGCAAATATAAGTTTGTAATCGCAAAAAAAAAGATAATGATGAAACTACAAATTAACGATTTTCAGACTTTTCCATTTACTGGTGCTGTGAGACCTTGCTTCTTGCCAAATTTCATGATTCTAGGTCAACACAAAGTACCCAGGTTTTGATTTATTTGCGAGTATGAAAATATGTCGCATAAATCACCGTATTTTTTTATTGCGTTGACTTAGAACCTTGATTTTTTTCAGTGCTACAAGGGACCGTAGATCGACGTATTTGATATGAATTTTAACTTGGTACCTCCTCGCGTTCCTGAGAAAAGGGTCTTGACAGACTGAGAGATAGACGGACAACGAAATGATCCTATAAGGGTCCCGTTTTTTCCTTTTGAGGTATGGAAACCTAAAGACATCTACATAAGTACCTACATAAAAATGAGCGTTGAATTCTAATGCTGTGGCCACATTATCGCGTTAAGGCTAACCACACTTCGCATCCGCACACGTGTCGCTGTAAAACAGAGAGCGTGCGAAGTGTAGTTCGCTTTATCGCGACAATGTAGCCGTAGCATAAGCACGTGCTATTCTATACCGATAAGCTAAGATATTTATAAGCATAATTATGATTTATAAGCAAAAAACATTCACAAGACTCGTTTTCCTGAACTTTAGTCACGCTGCGGTCAAAATAAATCAAGTTCAACTCCTTTGGACTTCGTATTTATAACTGGTTCCTACAATGCAGTTGCCATTTAAGAATTTTTGCGTCTTGTCAAATATCAATGTCAATCTCAAGACGGAAGATAAGTTTTGATAAGTGTATCAACATTGGAGAAATTGTGGTCGACGTTAAATATTTCTCACAATGCATTCATTTCACCGAGACTCCATAATTGGAACCATTATTTCGAGATTACCATATTACTTTGTGGTATTTCTGCTAATTCCTGGGATCTTTGTCTTCCAACTGACTATCGTGTATCCCTATCTTATCGTGATGTTCGATTGTGGCAGCGCTAAATGGTTAATACATATTTGCATAATATCATTCTGGTTTATTAACGTTGTTGGTAACATGGTTTTCAGCATAATGAAAGACTCAAGCTTGAGCCCGTGTTCGGCGAGGGCATGTACTGCGAATACTGTCGCATGTCGCGGCCAGCGAAGAGTTGGCATTGCAAGATATGTAACGCGTGTATCATAAAGCGGGACCACCACTGCACCTTCCTTGCGCGATGCGTCGGGCTTTACAATCAGATATACTTCATTTTATTCCTTGGCCACGTGATGCTCTCAATGCTGTATGCGACTTACTACAACTACTACTTCATAACGTTGAAGTTTGATGATGATGCATGGATACTATCTGCTGCCCGCATCATCAACCCTATGCTCAGGTTCATGATAACTGAACCCCTGGGCATCTTAGACATGTATATGTTGTACGTGTTTATGAATTCGGGAGTAATATTTTGGTCTAGTAGTTTGTTTTTCTATCATCTAAGGAATGTAGTCATGGGCGTGACTTCGTATGAGTCTAGGTTTCCTTCACTAATGGACTCCTCGAAATGGAAGCAAAATTTGCTAAACGTATTTGGGTCTAGATGGTACTTGGCCATAGTGTGCCCGCTGTGTTCAAGTCCTTTGCCGAATGATGACAAAACTCCTTGAAGAACATATAGTATTTTTGGTAAAAGATTTTTTATAAATGCTTAATATATGTAGTTATTAAACTCATAATACTATGAATCCAATTTACTGTTTGTTTTACGGCCTCTAAAAGAACTTTATGTCCATAACATTTTCTGTTAACAACAAGAAGTGCCGTTCAGCTGTTAAATTTTTTATTTCGTAAATTCAAGAAGTTGACATCAATCCGGAAGCCAAGCAGACATTATAACTGGTAGCCCGATACTATCTTCATAAAACTGGCTCAATAATAATCGCACATTCTTCCCAGCTACTGTAAGCCTAAAGCGATACAGATCTCGCAAGGATGAGGTGAGTCCATAAAGATCCATTGCCGGCTGTGCAGGGTGCGGCGGGCACGGGACCGTTACATAAGCAGCGATAAAGCGGCGGACACCCACTGCATGCTAATGTCCAGGAAGTGGGCTCGGCTGCGGCTGTACTGGCCGTACTATGATGAATGCTTCTGGTGAGGACTGTGGGCAGTGTGTACGAATGATTAGAATGCGTGCTTTGGATAGAGATTTGGTTAAACTACATACAATTAAAGTTGAAGCTAGTGCTAATCTTTTAGAAGTTTCTTGATAAAGTATTGGCACACTTTCATAATATTATATTATTTTACCCATATCTTTATATCTGCTTGTTTTTGGCTAGTCTCAAGGCCAACCTGGACTGTCAAAATTGGTTATGGATTAATTCAAACTAAGTTGATTGATCAACGGTTCATACTCAAGTAGGTACACACGGTAACAGTAAAGTCACCTAAAATCCAACTAATTAACCAACGGTAATTAAAAGCATTAAGCGAAATACATGGAATCGCACTACAATTGGTGGCATGCGCCCAGTCCGCGATGCGCACGCGACGACGATGTGGTCACCGTTACGCGGAACCCGTTACCACATAAATTTATTTCGACGAATATTCGACGTAATGTACAGTGAGGGCCGTGGACGATAGAAGACTGTATTTGTGTCATGCATTTTGGACATAACCTTAAACTATAAGATACAACTGAATTCTGTTGATATACGACTAGATAGAATAGAATAGAATAGAACGGCGCGGCGCGGCTAGATAGGTATACGTATGTAGTAGGTAGATTATACATCAGGGTCAAATTTGTTCAAAGTCAAAGTCAAATTATTTATTTCAAATAGGCAATTGGCACTGAACGTCAAAATTTACAAATAAAATAGAATTGATTCTAGTCGCCCCTTCCAAAAGGTAGCTTCGTATGGAAAAGAATGGGCAAGAAACTCCACCGTTACTCTTTTAAAATGTTTTACAATATTTTGTAAAGGTAAGTACATAATTTTTTATACGTGAAGACGATGCACCTAGAATAAAATTACTATACCACAATAGGTAAAAAGAATTAATAATGAAGCAATGACAGATAAATTAATTATGTCATAGATACATGGTGCTCACATATTTACAAACATTGTAAAATAAAAAAACGTATTCCCAAAAAAAAAAAAAAATTGTTATTCATTTATTCTCTTCAAGTTACATGACTCATATTATACAAATATTCAATACATTATACACACAACAGACAACACATAACATTACAATACAATACAAAAGAACCATAACACTATCAACACTTACATTACCGACGACTGTAGGTGACGTGCAAGTCACTGCAGCGTCTCATGTATGAACAGTCTCGCCTGTCCGCTATCGTCATCAGCACGCTGTTGGGGCTGCCGCGCACCCTGCGCACCAGAGACGTGCTCCGTTTACGCATCGTTGTATATATATCAGTGTGTGAGTTTAAGGTAATCACATAAATAAATGTTGTGCTGGCTCGTAAGGCGATAATACAATAACAGCTCATCATTTCAAGTCAAAACTAAGAGCTTCGCTCGTTTCACCAGGACCCCATGTTCACTAAGATGTTTCCTTTCATTCGTGTCGTCACTGCTTTGAACTTCACCTAATTTCTCATTCACGATAACTCACACTTCCCACATCAATCTATTAACTATCTCAATCCTCAGCCAGTCGGTTGCGACACAAATACGTCTTGTTTGATGTCAATCCTTCATCTTTATGTTAGTATCACGAGCTTAAGTGGGGCGAGGCGATCGATCGCAGGTGATGGTGGTAGAGTGGTCATCATTTCATGATGACTTGTTTGTTTAGCTGGCTGTTCTATTGGGAATGTAACCTTTCAATGCTGTGTTGGAAAGTGTTTGCAAAGAGTCGGTGTGTTTAAGGCGACGATCACCGACTTTTAATGATTTTATACTGAAGATCACGTCTAAACGAGTAGTGTTAATTATTTGAAAAATATATATGTTAAATTAGAGCATTTTCTCAATAACAAAATATGTCAATATTTTAGATTATGTTTATATTACCTAGTGAAATTAATTTGTAATGTTATGTCTAACGCGGATAAAAAACTGAGAATGGCGCAAAATCTACCAAGCATATTTTTCTGAAACTTTTACCAATTTAAAGATAATTTCATTATTGATCTTTTAGTATACGTTTTTTATTAAAATACCTTTTGGTTTGTGTATAATAAATTAATAATGCGACAAATTGGGGACAGCGCTCCTTGATGGGCGAGTCCTATTACTGGCTGAACGTACGACGCGTTGCGTGAGCTCAGTACAGAACACGCAAGCTAACCACTCAAGGTCACTGGCATATATCTCCGTCTTAATAGTTTATGCGATTGATTGTCACGTTGCTTCGGTTGGAATGATGTCGATCCGAGATCAATCTTTAGGACAACGGGAGTTTTGGCTCTGGCTTATCACAAGATTTTGTTTATTTTAGAAAGTAACTTAACGTAACATCACGTTTGTATTCCCCGAAGGGTTAGGCAGAGGTGTATCTACCTTATAATACACTCACATTTCGCCAGTTATGTTTGAGTCCCATTAATAGATAAATATAATGTTTTTGTCTAAAATATTTATACATTTTCTTTAACACATTTTTTTTTCTTTTGTTTTTGCGTATGCGCATGTAGATTGTTTCTACACAACCATGCGCAAAAGGTGCGCTTCCATGGTGCGCAGGGTGTAGGGCAGCTCCAACAGTATCCTAAGCATGATTTCAAGTCGTCTAGACTGTGTTTTCGTGGGTCGCTGTTGTGCCATGTCACATGGGTTGCCACAACGGTGATCCACTTCCATTTGTTTGTTTGTGTGAAGTGTCAGTTCTTACTAATGTAGTTGTAAGTCTTTCTAATCAGTTTTGAGTCTAAGTTACTTGAATAAAGACAATTCTATTCTATTTAAACATAGATAGCAGTAACAGCTTCCGGCCTATACTGAGAACTAAGTAGGTACTTAGATCAGCAAATGACTAACTCTTCTCGATCCTAATGACCATACTTACTTATGAGTAACTACATAAACTCGAGAAAAACCGACCAATAATCGGCACAGCTCATTACATACAGGATAGAAATCGTACGGAAACATTCAATATTATCGTACTCGAATCAACCACATTGCCAACTTAATACTACAGCTACCAAAATTATCTTTCGTACATTATCTCCATACATTTGTACGCAATCAACATGTTGATAGACCGCAAATGTAAGTTTGTAGACAGTTATGATACTGCTGCCTGCTTTCGCTTCGGCTCATATAATTTATGCACTAGATATATGTATAGCTATAATGTTATGTCTGTGTATGTTAAATAATATAGGCAGACGAGTCGATTTTCTAATTTTAGCTATTACATGTTTTCTAACTAGCTAGTAACTACTGTATGTTACCAAGACTATATTGAATGATAAGTATACAGTAGACTCAATCCCTTACAAAACAAGGTTTATCTTCAGACCCAGGTTTAAAACATGGAGCCATTATTGAATTTCGAACTTTATTCCGACTATGGTAAAGTTCCTAAACACAACACTGACAACTTAGTACCGAACTAAGTTTTCAGTTTTGTAAAAAGAACGGTATTTCAATCACTGTTACGTTCTTATTACAAAAACTGGCTCCATGGTTTAAGCCATGTCAAATATAAATCTTGTTTTGTAATAAGGCGGAAAATGACCAACACGAACTGGTCAAAGCCGATCCTTATCTCATCAGCATCATCATTTCAGCCGAAAGACGTCCACTGCTGAACTTAAGCCTTCCCCAACAAGGGGGGATTTGCCATAATCGCCACGCTTGGCAGGCGGGTTGGCGATTGCAGTATGGTTTTAAAAATGCATAGAGAACGCTGCTGCCCATTCTCCTTAGTGGCCTTTTACAACACCCATGGGAAGAAATGGGATGGTGCTATTCTTTACGTCCGGCACCAAACGGAACACGACCGGACAAACTACTACCAACTAGGACTACTACTACTACTATCTACTAAGTGGTACAAACTACTTTATTGCATTTTTAGATAAACATATCTAAAAGTGCAATAAAGGTAGTTTGTACCACTTCTAGGATAACATATCGATATACCTGCACCTGAGAGAATTCAGAAATGAAAACAAAAGACAATCGAGGTCACATGCTCAGAGAAAATTAAAAAAGTAATGAAGAGAATACTAACTTGAAAACGATGAAGAATGAGGGGCAAAATGGTAAGAATTTAATTCATCCTTTTCCTCTAGCTGCCTCGCCTAGTGGGCTATTACTGTCTGAATGAAAACGGGTTACCTGCCCTGTCATTAGTGTGCGGAGAGAAACCAACCTGTTATGACTGATGCACTATCACGACTGCCATAAATATTATACAGTACATTCTGTTGATTTCTCAGCCCCATTTACGATTAGATATTTCTGTAGCTTTATGATTGTATGCGTTTGTGAGGAAAAACCCCGGTTTATGGTAAGACTGATCAAGTCTTTGCTATGAAATCCCATGTTAGCGGTACCTAGTCATTGATTTTCCAAAATAAAATAAAAATATGATCTACTATAAAAGTTTTATGAAGTTTGACTAGTTAGTCCGTACCGATTTACCCAATAGGCTTTCAGAATCTAGCGAGTAGTATATTTAAATTAAAGTAAATCAGTAAGTAAATGTACTATTAATAATGCCATTTTTAAATCCGTCTATCCGTAGAAACTAGCCAATTTATAATGATAATAATAAATAAATAATGAATCATTTATTTGCATAAAACATTATATATGTACAATAGTGTTAAAATATAACTATAACGGCACAAACATGTTTAGCTAAGATAAAACAGCATGCAAAATTGCAGGGTTTTTGAAAGTGTTACAATTTAATCAACATTGTTATGCATAAATTGTTTTAAACTAGGTACATAATATGCTACACTCATTCAACCACATGTACTACTTTATCTTAAATAATCTAGAATTTAATGTTTTAAATAAATACGCACGCACATTGCTAGGCAGATTTTGTTGTATTTGACAAGTCTTGGCAAATCATTCAGCACTAATTCGTCTATTCCTAGGATTTACATAATTTTTGCTGTCTTAAACATTTCTTTATTCTTAACTACAAACACACATATTTCATAAACGTACAGAGATGTCAACGGTAACAAACCAAACTTTACTAAATTATGAAGTTATTCCACAATTATACAGTACATACAGAGCTAAGCGGTAGTCCAAAATAACAACTAATCATTATAACAGAATCCTGGGTTAATTTGGCGTTGCTCTTGACACTTGAAAACCCATCTTTACTTTAATTTGTGAACCTAATGTACCACGACTTTGCGGCACGATTTTGAGCAAAGTTCAAAGGGCTAGTGAAGGGAGTGTTCAAGGAAAAACGAACGGTAACTCATTGTACTGCTCAATATATTATAATAAAACGGAACTCGCGGTAGCAATTAGCATGTTATCGTGAATTACAAGTTCTGTTATAATTTTATGACACCGGTATTTTACTGATGCAGCAATGCAGTAAATGTTACGGAAAAATAAATCGTGCGTGAATTTTTGGAATCACACACGTAGAAATGCATAATAATTATAAGCTTGAATATTAGTTAAGGGGTAGTATTTAAACGAGTGACTGTAAACTAAAGTTTTAAGTGTTTATCTCTCTTAAATAGTGGTTTATAGCGGCCCCAGAATTTTTAAATATTTATGGACTTTCTGTGGCGGCAACTACACACTGACGTCACGCAAAATCCTTCATCGCGCAAGCAGAGTTTACTGCGCGACTAGTTTATAAACAACAACGTCCCGACATCAATCGTCGGGCAGTTGCCCATCAGACACAACACCCGTCTGGTCGGCGGATCCTCCCTTTTCTATGGAGGATGAGTGATTTACACCCTGTTCCTCATGCCTCTATACATCTACAAAAAAAATAATCATAAAACTGCTAAAAACGCTCAGAATTAACTGTACATTTCTCCTTACTACATTATTATTATTACGTACAATTTATACCAAAATAACCGTTAGTTCATAGGATATTAAATTTTATATAAAAAAAAGTTTAATGTTTTTTATGAAACTTAAAATAAACGTAATTACAACTGCCAAATTGCTACATAATGCGATACGTCGGCTGCTTAATCCTTCAAAACGCAATTTTGTGATAGGCCTGTTAAAGTTACATCTACATCCTAAATGTTGCTATCACTAAATACCTATACTAATTTACAGCTTCTGATAAGATATATGTAGGATCCAATATATTCCACCGAAATAATCACCGTTCAACAAAAATGATTGAACTCTTACCACACCACAATACTACCATCCTCCGATTGTAACGTCTGTTACCAAGCGATAGATTTCGACAGTCATTATGAAACAATCGATTTCCGATCAACAATAGATCGAGCGATTATGTCAGCGAGATGAGTTTTTGATTCGATACAAATCGTCTGTCAAAACCCAACAGTTCAGTTAGATAACTTCTCTTTTTCGTGCAAAGACTTATATCTGCAATAAATCTCATCATACCGTTATCAAAGTCATATTTATTAAGAAAAAAAGTTGCAAAAATGGCGGGGTTTGATCATTGCATCGGCGGCCATCTTGCGTCACATTTTTGACTATTTTCACAAGAATCGAGTTAAATAATCGTTTAAAAACGTGAGCTATCATTAAATCCATAGTATTGCTGAATTTTAGATAATAAGTGAGTAAAAATTGCTGCTTCTTTGTTTCACAAAAGGTGAAAATAGTTGTTGTTAGTCATATAGTAGGTAAGTAATTTGCAGAACGCTTACCATTGTTGCTTTTAATTACTGTGACGGAACCGGTGCTTACCTGTAATAAATAAAAATATATTGTTAGTACAGCAAAAGTAATTTAGGAACATCACGCAAGCTTACATATTTTATTTTATGGACAAAATAAAATCGTATTTCCGTTTAGAAAACGTATTTCATCTACCTAACTAAAGAAATGGGATATACCTAATATACATACATAAACTCGCGCCTTCTTCCCACGTGGGTAGGCAGAAACTACAGAGTGCCACCTGCTACGATCCTTACATACTCCTTTATCTTTTGCCTCGTTTACGTTCATACATCTGGTCATACACGCACGCCGGTTGCGAGTATCTATTACGCACCTGACCTTTCTGAAGAAAATCACATAAGGTCACTATTCATGCCCTCCTAGTGCGTCTTCCCGGAGTTTCCACTCACATCTGCCTTGTAAATACCTCTTGTTAGTCGGGTTGCATTAATTTTCTCAACATGACCATGTTCTTTTAAACCGCACTGCAAATCTTCATCGCTTTACACATCATTCCTATTCACAGTCAGTCACACCACAAATGCTTCACAAAGAACGCATTTCCGCAGTATGTATTCTACTTTCATGCTTCTTTTGCCACACCCAATATTCACTTCTATACATAAGCGTAGGCACCAGCACACCATTGTGAACAGCCAGTCCACCCTTTTTGGACATCAACTGGTTGGTCACAATCGCATGTATAGCACCATAACTAATAACCATTATAAAATACCATTTAAAAAATGAGAAATTGATAGTTAACCATTGTTTCTTATTGGGACCTCCAATAAGA
Organism: Tiliacea aurago; assembly: GCA_948098905.1. Classification (NCBI taxonomy): domain Eukaryota; kingdom Metazoa; phylum Arthropoda; class Insecta; order Lepidoptera; family Noctuidae; genus Tiliacea; species Tiliacea aurago. The sequence continues at coordinate 1,240,809 of OX402580.1, read as the reverse complement.
AACAATGGTTAACTATCAATTTAACTCATTAAATAAATAAAAATAACTATCAGCCCATAACAAACCAAAGATTTCAGAAAGTTGATTCTATCCAAATAGAATCAACTTTCTGAAACTGCAAAATGCACCTTGAAAAGTTACACAGATTTCAGAGCCCAATTTCATAATGCCGACAACCGGAAAATACCGATAATACACCTAAACGAAAACCGTAAAATTATTCCGCCCAAATTAAATATTATGAAACTTAATCAGATTTTTTCATTAACTTGAATAGTGTTTATAATTAAATGGATTACGTAAATATTGCCAGTGAGAATAATTTTACGCGGATAATCATAAAGAAAATGCTTTCTCCTGGCGACATCTGGTGAGAAACTGTGAAAACTGTAACACACCAAAGTAAAGGTATCTGATATCGACAGCAACTGATTTTATAAAACTTATTTTATCCAAATTCATATTATTAAGTAGGTACTTATGTCTTAAGTTAAGTAACACACTTACTTGAAAGTGCAGTCAGGATTAATTTAATTTAGGCACATTAAAACAAATTGCAGCCATGAGAGCTTACTTTAATTGAAATTATAATTACATTTTGATTCAATTAAAGAGTTTCTACAATTAACTTAATTATTCATCATTATTTAACTAAATGACATTTTTAATTGCATGATTAGTGCGCTTATAATGATCCTCGAAGGGAGGCTAATGGGCTTATGCAATCACAAACTTTCGCTATGTCCATAATTCGCTGAGGAATATGGAACCCATGTCCTTAATACCTACGTGTTCCTAATCATGTAAGTAAGTAATTCCATATTAATTAATTATTAGATCTAATGAGTAACTACACTGTTGGTCTAGTAGTCGCAAGCGCGACAGCTGAGCGTGAGGTAGGTACTGGGTTCGATTCCCAGGTCGGGCAGTGTTAATGAATTTGTATATTTGGAATTTTCTCAGTTAAGGAGTCCCAGAGTCTGGATTGCGACCTGTTTATTATTACATGGGGCTTAAAAACATAAATGTTGGAATGTAGGTGCTACTTAATAGGCGCACCTCTGCCCAACCCACCGAGATTACAAGTATGAGCAAATTACAGATTATCATCAGCCCGTACGTTGACCAACACATTTCAATCTTCACGGTACTCTCACCCAACCATATCCTCAAAGTTAATCATTTTTACGATATCGTACCTACTTCTACATAAAGAAAAGACTAGTATAGATAGTTATTAATAGTATAGTATAGATCTCTTTGCTATTCATCGTATTATATAATTTTTTGTGGTTGATATCTATTGTTTGTTCTACAAGCCCGCGAGGGTCAGAATCGATAGCCGTGAATATTTTTTGTATATTTATTAACTTTGACAATGAGCTTAGATTCTGATGTCCGATAATAACCGAAAAGCAAAACATAACGAGAATAAATAATAACTGTACGTAAAAAAAATATGCTTTTTTCTATACACTTGCACAAATTATGGAAGATCAATGGCGTAAAAGGGAGTAGACAATACATGACTTATGAATTGAAAAAGTCGGTGGACAATGATGATTAAAGGCTTCTTCATACCGGGGCGACTTGTCGCGCGACAAGTCGCGCTGGTATGTAGAAGCCTTTATAAATGATGGTTTCACTTGAAACATTTTGTAGAAAGCTTTCGCGCATTCAACATCCTATTAATTTTACTAAACTAAAGCCTATTCATACTGCTTAAGAGAAAATAAAACTAAACAAAGATTTAATTAGAGCTTAGCACGCACTAATGACATCCGCAACCCGACCTAAACGTCTGCAACACTTGAATAAAAATATCCTTATTAATTAATCCGTCTGACAACCTTTTTAATATTTTTATTATGCACACAACCTCGCTTTGTTCATAATAAAATTAATTATAGTGACGCAACGTGGATTATTCGCTGGCTTTCACTGAGCGTAGATTATGTTAATATTTGTGTTAATTATGTTAAATAATGTAAACGGGTCATCTGGGCTGCGCTGCTGATTGAATTGAATGCATTTATTTGACGCTTGTATGGCATATTTGTGACGAACACATCCTTATGTGTCTGGTTTTACTGGGTGTTTATTTATGATAGTTTTAATGTAGTACACTGTTGTGTTATTGTCGGATTAGCAGAAGGTCATGTCCTCTAGGTGTTGCCAATGTTGAAAAGGTTTAAAATAAAGGAAAGGTTAAGAGTAGGAACACAGTTATCTTTTGTATTCTACATACCTACCTACGTACCTACGCACAAATACAAACATATTGACATTATTTATTACATTTTGGTAACATGAAAAATTCAAGTTGTTAACTAAGATGGGCATTCGTTGCTCGTCTACTACCTACTAGGGAAACATCTTAATAAAGCAATTCAAAATTAGTGCAACTTATCATATCACCTACAAAAAAAGATAGATACCTATAACTAATTAAGTAATGATCAGGTAGGCTCCCACAAAATAAACGAAATTCTTAAATCTGAAAAAGTAAACATCATCATTTCAGCCGAAAGACATCCACTGCTGGACATAGGCCTCCCCTAAGCAAAAGAAAAAGTAAACAAAAAGAAAATTGTAACCGTTTCCGATACCAAATCACATCCAAACACACGACACAATGACTTGCGTAAGACAGGTGATACCGTAACTAGGCCTGTTCCACAGCGCCAATGATCGGTAACCAAGCGTGACCGAGCGGTAACAGAGTGATGCTGCAGCTTAGACCCGATCGGTAAAAGTACGAGGCGTAACGAACAAGGTTGATGCAGAAATAGATTGAGGATTGGGAGACGTTACTTTTTGTATAGTTTGCTACGCTTATGTCATCTAATGGAGATAGTGGAATTTAACAACTTCTTATAGTTGAATAGGTAGGTATTTATAATGATCATCAACCTCCTCCTTTGCATGCCTTCCACCATAATTATAGTCTCCTTTTTTGCATGCAATCCTTGAAAGTCACGAATAAAGCATGGTCCAAATTAAAGCAGATTCCTCACAGGTGTATTCCTGTGGGCAATAACGCTAATATTATGTTTTGGAAAAAATCTAGTAAAAAATGTACGGACGTGTTAACCCCATAATTAACAATGATGCGAACTATGTAGTTATTAAATAACATTGAAATGAGGAAATTCCAAATGTGGATCGCCGACGGCTATGGTCTAATAAATATGAGTCAAGAAAAATCAAAATTATACCACGCTGGACTTTATGTGTAGAAGCTGGTAAGAGTCGTGTGTGTGGTCTTGGAATGCATAGTTCACGCGGGGTTAAACATACTAGCCAGTCAGCAAGGTTGTGGGCGGGGCTGACCGTGGAGGGTGCCAACCCCATAGGTTCTAACTCTGGAGCTAGGTGTGTTATGTCCATCGTTAGGTAAATGGTCTATGGTTCTAACTCAGCGTCAATAGTTTCGCTCTCTTCTAATGCATTCAATAAACACCATTATAAAGATAGATGAGTGAGACAGAAGAATTATAGATGGTCTAATATGAATAGCAAGGCCTAAATCTGGCAGCACTCGAACTAAGGAAACCAATGGTGTTACATTCGATCTCGCACAAGAGGTAACATTTGGCGTGCATCCATGCACTCACTTGTAATGCCTAATGTAACAGCCTGTGCTTCCTGTAGCCTTCCATTCAATTATACATAGTTAGAATCTGTTAAAGGCAGACGAGGGACTTTTGTCCGCGGACAATTTGGAATCGTAAGGAAATCTAACGCGCACGTAGACAAAATGCCGATAAGATTTCTATACGATTTCAAATTGTCCGCGGACTAAAGTCCCTCGTCTGCGCAGGCCTTTAGTCTGAAGAATAACCCAATATTTGTTTCCTCATTATGTTGGATCTTATCTTTTCAATGAACATAGTTGACAATCTATACAATGGCATATACTTTCATTGTCTATCGAATTTGAAGTGTTCATCATCAGTTTGTCTTGGTTTTATTAGGAGCTTAATAAAATGTACCATTTTTTGTCAAAATCAAAATTTATTTATTCAAACTAAGCTGAGAATGAAGCACTTTTCGAAAGTCTAAATTAAATAAAACAGTCCCCCAAAAACGCCCGCCCTTCACAACTTCCTAGTAAGAAGAAGTGGCGCAACAAACAAGGACAACCATGAAAATCGCCATGGTTCGATTTATGTTTTTTGGGCAGAACAGAAATTGTGACAGCTTTCAGACTTCGTTCTGGACATATCCCCTTAAACAAGTTCGCATACTTCATTAAAAAAGTCTATTCCCCCAACTGCACTGAGTGTGGAAAACTGGAAGACGTTCTTCACATCATGGCGGAGTGTGCCCGGAACGAAGATCTCAGAGCTGAGTTACTATTACAATTTGGTGTGGATGTTAAAGAGGTGGGAAGATGCAATAACATTCTAGCATTCCCCTTGTCAAAACCAGCGAGGCTACTATATAAACTTGTGCGCATTGGTATCCGTAGAAGATAACTAAATGGTGTAATATATAAAAAAAAAAAGAAGTGGCGCAACAAACTCCCCAGCAGCACAGCTGCCTGTTCTGTTGGCAAAACACTTGATTCTATACAGGGTTACTGGTAATTCGACGTATATCCGGCAGGGGCTGATAAGGGAGCCAAAATGCAACAAATTGAACCCCCCATATGTATGGCCGAAATTCAATAGTTTTCGAGATATTAGAATTTTAAGGGTTTTTCGATATTTACCCAAAATTTGACATTTCATTCCAAATTAAAAAAAAACTACGTATTTGAATGGGTACCATTAAAAATGATGTTGTAGCTGGCACTTCAATTAAGCTATGGACATAATTAAAACTACTTAATTTAACAAAATAATGAAAATAATGAGCGATATAAGAATAATATCTTACCAATATTTTCATTTTACGCTTCAAAAATGTTGTCTCGTCACAAAAATTTATATGACATTAATCGTACAAATAACTAAAACAACTTGCTTATCCTGTAAGCTTTCCAGAAAAGTATAAAAGTCAATTTTAAAATACATAATTCGTGGCATGGCATGTGTTTGAACCGGCGGCGCCGGCGCGGGGAGAGAAATTATCTGTGTTTTTAGTTTATGATCCTCACTAAAACAACCGATTTTCCTGGCGAAATTCTTCGCGATGGGGCGGGGTGTGAGGCCGGGGTGTGCGGGCGGGGGAGTACACGGCGTCTGCTGCGCTCGCGTCGCCTTCCTTAGTAAGTTTTGACTCTCCGCCGCCCAAGCACGTGTGTTGTTATCTTGCTACCAATCTCAATCTCAATCTCATCCCGTTAATTTGTTATCGATCATTATTGTTAATTCTTGTTTCTCTTGTTATTCTTTTTGTTATCATTGTTATTTCGGATAACATGGCTTCGTATCCTAATAACGAATACGCAGACATAATGTTTTGTTATGGTTTTGCCGATGGAAACGCGGCTGCGGCTCGGCGAGAATACCAACGCCGCTTTCCCGATCGTCGACTTCCCCACGTTACTGTTTTCGGGAGCACCTATCGACGATTGTCTGAAACTGGCAGTGTTCAAAGAGCACAATTCAACGCTGGCAGACCTCGACGGTACACGGCTGACGAAGAGGACACCATTCTTCAGTGTTTTATTGATGACCCAAACATCTCAACGAACATTGTTGCAAGACAGCTCGGTATGTCCCAGTGGAAAGTGTGGTCGGTAGTACATCTATCAGGTAAACACCCGTACCATTATCAACCTGTTCAAACATTGCACGAGGGAGATCCTGCCAGGCGACTCGAATTTTCTGGGTTTATATTAAACGCTGACGCTGACCAGGAACATTTCCTAAGAAATATTTTGTGGACTGACGAGTCAAAGTTTGACCGGGATGGAATAACGAATTACCATAACTTACATTTTTGGGCACCTAAAGCAGGCAGGAATCCAAAAAAACTAAATGAAACTGCGTCGCAAATGAGATTTTCCCTGAACGTATGGATGGGTGTCGTTGATAATTGTTTGGTGGGCCCTCATTTTTTGCCCCAAAATTTGAACGGCGAAAATTACGAGGAGTTTTTGAGAAACAACCTAGACGATTTGTTGGCGGATGTTCCCGAAGAAATAAAAAACAACCTCATGTTTCAACATGATGGTTGCCCAGCACATTACCGGATTACTGTCCGACAGTGGCTAGACGAGAGATATCCAAACCGATGGATTGGGAGGGGAGGGCCAATTCCGTGGCCAGCACGAAGCCCTGATATCACACCACTTGATTTTTACGTTTGGGGTCATATGAAGGCATTAGTTTATGTGACCCCAATAAATTCAGTCGAAGTACTTCGACAGCGAATAATAAACGCGGCGCAACAGATGAGAACAACGTTCACATCAAGAGTGACGAAAACCGAAGTTAGGAAGAGAATTCGAACCTGCATTCGTAATCGAGGGGCTCATTTTGAACAAGATGTGTAAAATTTGTAATAAAATTTGATGTACATTTTTTTATGCATTTTATTTCATACAAATACAAATGACCCTTTCTCTCCCCGCGCCGATTCAAACACATGCCTTGGCACGAATTATGTATTTTAAAATTGACTTTTATAGCTTTCTGGAAAGCTTACAGAATAAGCAAGTTGTTTTAGTTATTTGTACGATTAATGTTATAGAAATTTTTGTGACGAGACAACATTTTTGAAGCGTAAAATGAAAATATTGGTAAGATATTATTCTTATATCGCTCATTATTTTCATTATTTTGTTAAATTAAGTAGTTTTAATTATGTCCATAGCTTAATTGAAGTGCCAGCTACAACATCATTTTTAATGGTACCCATTCAAATATGTAGTTTTTTTTTTATTTGGAATGAAATGTCAAATTTTGAGTAAATATCGAAAAACCCTTAAAATTCTAATATCTCGAAAACTATTGAATTTCGGCCATACATATGGGGGGTTCAATTTGTTGCATTTTGGCCCCCTTATCAGCCCCTGACGGATATACGTCGAATTACCAGTAACCCTGTATAATAGTATGCAAAATAATTTACAATACGCAACATAAAACATTAAATTAAATTATTTCCAAGCGCCTATGCACTTGGAAATAATTTAATTTGTCTCCTGAGAATATAATGGGTACTATATCTTACTATTAGGCAACCGGGTTTCAAACAGCGACTAGCAAGTCGCTGTTGGTCCTTTCAAAGATATATGTATTGGCTTCGGTGTTTTACATTGTACATGTGTTAACTGGTAGCCTGTCTCCGACCAACAAATTTATAAAATGTAATCGACGACGACTAAGAAGAAGAAGAAAATGTAATCAAATTTTAGTTGTTGAATACTTTAATAGGTAATAATGATTTTCCTTTTGCTAGTAAAATTTTATAAATTTTTGAAATACATTGCAAGCTATAGTTTTGTATAATTTAGAAGCAATTTTTGTTTCATTTTTGTTAATGTGAGTACCATGGAGCCGTTTATTGTGATAAGATGTATGTTGACTTAAAAAAGCGTGGCAGTTGAGAGTATGTCATGCTCACTTAAATGGCTCGCTGATGGTGGCGCGTGTGTTGGATCATTCGGTTCCCTACAAAATGGTTGTGTTGGATGGTGCTGATCCACGCGTCATGTTCGTGAACGGGCGCCGTCAGTTGAGACTGGTCTTCTCTGAACTGCCAGGGCATATTTGTAATCTTTTAATCTTATATTTTGTACATTGTTCTCACATATAGAAGCAACAAGAATAACGTACCCAGGATTTTGTAATATCTTGCTTTAAAAGAGTGTCCTTGGAGTTTCTTGCCTATTCTTCTCCATAGAGATCTACGTTTTGGAATGGGCAAATAGCTTCAACTTTCTGACTAACTGACCGACTCTTTGACAATTCAAAAGTGCCTGTAATAGGTTTAATTGAAATAAATGTTTTGAGTTTGAGTTTGAAATATTGCCACCCCATCAATGAATCACTCAATCACTTATTCACACAGACGTTAACAGCAAAAATTTCGCTAATTATACATTCAAAGTTAACAAATCGTTATACAACGCGGAAGTATTAGTTCGTGACCACCATTCGTGGCTCCAACTAAGTAAGTATCATAGCTGGCTCATATGGAACGCCCTGACGGTCGCCAGTCCCCTGAAGGAGGTAAAGCCAATTGGAATTAACCTTTGATTTATAGCTTAATCACTTTGTCGTTAACTTATATTGACAAACACGTACTTCAAAAGAAAAATCTTGAGTAAATGATTTGGTAGGTACTTAAATGTAATTAATTCTAAGCGCATAATGTCATCATAGCGAGGAAAGGACGGCATTATGCACAGTTATAAATAGTTATAATCTCCGTCACGCTTGTTATCCCTAGCGATGTCGGCAGAGGCTTGAAAAAAGCCGAGATTTACAATAAATAATTCTCGGCTGTATTTTAACCATTTGCATTCATAAGCATTAAGACTCCAGTAGGTACAAGGAAGGGTAAGCCACGACTATACCTGGCTTACTACAGCTATAATACATACATAAACATCGTTTATGTTACTCTAACATGCTGTATAATTATATTGAATGATGTACCTATAATTGTTTATAAGAAGAAACGAGGTCAATCCTCTTCAATATTTGTTTTCGTACAAAATTATAAATTTGTGCGCCCACACGCCACAACATATGGAACCACGTGAATTGTTTGTTAAATTTGTTTATCCTCAACATCCTCTGCTGACAGAAAAAACAACACAAAGACAGCATTCCGATAAATAAAATAAGATCATAATTCTTGAGGCACAGCAGTGAAGAATTGTTTGATAACTTTGATATATTATCTAGACACATATACTGCATGGGCGTTTTAATTGCTTCTTTATAATAAAAAAAATGGTTTCCATTATTCATTTTTTGTTAGACAATTATGTAATGGAACATGTAACTAGCATGTGGGTTTTCAATGCCACGGTCAGAAAAAAATCTATGGAAATATTTGAAGCGAAGCCCCTCTAAAGATTCAACTTGATAAAAATATTAATTTGACTTTTTTAACAAGGAAGGATTAAGACAGATGTTAGGCTATTGTGTAACTTGAAGTGGTGTTTACCAGTCATTTATAAGTTTTAAGTTAAAAAAGTAAGTACCTATCAGTTAAATATTAAAAGCTATAGGAAAGAGTCATCGAGTAAATTATGGAGACGCTCAGCAAAATAATTCATAAGAATACATTATTAACGCCTATAACGCACAACAGCCCCGGGTAGACTGAAGAGCTGGAAGAGCTTTTTCCGCTGTACGTAGGCTAAGACCAACGGCCTAAGGTGAGAAGAGCCTGTGGGAAAAACTGAACCCGCCACCACCCAACTTCATCCAGCTCCAGGAGCACCTGCCACCCGGACGTGACCTGCAGAGGCCTACATGGAAAGCAATCAATCGGCCGCGGACTTGTAGGCCGCTGCAAGCACAATCTAGCAAATGGGTTTTTTTTTTTTTTAACGTTGCCACTAGGAATTTCTCCTGTATTGTGGGTGCGTTTACAAACATTTAAACTCACATACACAAACAGCCAGACCCAGAAAAACTACTTGTAGCTCATACAAATATTTGTTCCGTGCGGGAATCGAACCCACGACACGCAGCGCACCAGTCAATCGCTTAACCACTGCGCCAACCGTGTCGTCATTATTGACCAAAGCGAATGCCGTGCTCCTAACCATACCAAGCCCCATGCCCAATGACACTCCAACGAGTGTCCAAAGAGGCCATACACCCGTACTTTTGAGGCCCTAAAAAATGCCACTGATGCCGCGATTGGCGTGGCCACCTACTGGGCCCAACCCTTATAATAATTTACCATCGACTCGAAAAGAAGAACCCTTATATTTTCATGAAATCCAAGCAATGGACTTCGAGCTACATAAATTGGAACTATAAACTGTAATAGTTCATTTTATGCATAAACACAAGTTTTCAAATGTCAACCACGAAACATAATTTCCTATTCAAAACATGTTTATAGCCTTTGAACACCAGTTGATGTAATGTTACAATTACAGTATTCAAAGAAATTGCAAGAGCAAATGGGTGGTTATCTCTTACTTGATAGGTAGCCCATACTGCACGAGCGATAGTGATCTCTCACCCAGCACGTTTCCAAACATGTGCCTTTTAGAAGCATTGGACACTGAATAAAAAAACACAGAAGGTGTACACAACATTATATATTCCAAAAAACACGCGATAAGAATCTCAATGTATCATGGAACATACAAAAATTGTACGTAGATTAGTTATAGAGCCTAGTAATATACTGATATCTAAGCTGAGCGCAGTAGATCAGTGACCACATAGCAATGGCTCGTTTATCAATGATACTGCTAACTTGCACCAGTCTGGATATAATTATGTCTCTTAAAAGTAGCAGATTCAGTCAAAAGAGACTGGTAAAATTCTGGGGAAGTTAAATGCTTAAAGGATATTTTTGTAGGTACTGTTCACAATATAACGCATGGTGGGCTTTCTGGACCAACCTCTTCAGTGGTACCAAAATCCAAACTCAAACAGCACGTGTAGACAAACGTGGTAGGTACAGTAAAAAGTATGAAGATGGGTACATACGTAGGTAATAAAGATCATTATATAAATTGAAGGTACAAAAACTATTTATTAGCTCTTGATTGCTTACCATGTATATCTCGATCAGCAATAAAAACCTTTGAAACATGTGTGTGTATTGATAAGTACATACATTGTTAATTTATTATTGTTATTTGTGGGTTCATTACATCATTAAATTGACATCATACGAACATTAGAAACTGACCGATAAAACTATGGACCAACTACAAAGTTAAGACTTACTTATATCTACGATTAACATGCAGAGATAATGTTGTTCGATCACATTAAAGAAATCACGTTACCATCCAAAGATACCCAAAAAAAACGTTATGACATTTCAAAGCAAATCTCTACACAAAAACTACAGCAAAACGATTTCTCGACACGATCCTTCCTTTTGCATGACGACGCTGATGCACAAACCTAAATATAAATATGTCTACATCTTTACACTGGATCACATACATTGCTCTTTTGGAATGCAAATCAGGCAAACGCTCATCACCAAAACTCTGTCACCACTGATGTAATTAACAGTTTAGTATATTTCTCCAATAACAGTGCCCCAACCTTTAAAGCAATCAAGTCCATCACAGTTAGACACCGAAGCTGACCTATACATATGTTGATTCTTTTCATTTATGTCAGACTATAAGTGCTCATAGGTACATAAACTCACGTCTTGTTTCCGATATAGTATACTAGCTTTAGCCCGCGACTTCATCCATGTAGAAATTATTCTTTTAACGTAAAATATTTATATCAATCAGCTTTTGCCCGCAGCTACACCCGCGGGGAGGTCGGAAATTATCCCACGGGAAGGTACTACTGGGATAAAGAATAAAAAGAAAGAAAATACTTTTATTTGCGGTAAACATAACGCAAAGAAAAATAAACACAAACACGAAAGAACAAGTTGAGGGAAAATATGCGTCACATTCACGTAAAACGGCCATCGCTCGGCTCGCTCATAAAAAGTATCGTATGTCCTAGTATAGGTAATTCATGGGCTACCCATGTGCCAAATCCGGTCAGCCGTTTTCGCGTGACAGCGTAACAAAAACAACTCACATTTGCATTCAAATATTAGCATGACACTCGGGAATAGCGTAGCTTCCCATTAGTGAAAGAATTTTCGGAATCGAATCAGTAGTACCGAAGATGACCCCATACATACAAACTCACAAATTTTACCTCTTTATAATAATATAAGTATAAATAATTCAAATATCAAATTGAAGACCTCGTGGCGTCAACTGCCGAGCCAAATCTCAAACCCAGCAACGCAGCAATAGACACCAAACTAAACTCAACTTTTGTCAGTTTGGACCAACTTTAGAGCGATCCTAATGACCGCTTAGCGTGATGCTCAAATGACTGTAAAAACATTTCTTTTGTAACGTTCTGGTACAAACGTTGCTTGATTGATGGCATTATTAAGGATACGGTCATTAAAGCTGTCAATGTAGTCGGCTAGTTGAAAAAGATTGATAAATGAGAATAGTTAATGTTGTCTCATCTTTATTATGTTGATTACACTTGGTTATGACGAAGTTCAGTGTATAATTGAAAAAATAAAATAAAAATATTACATATTAAAAAAAAAAAAAAAAAATGTAAAATATTGTATAATTTTTTTATTAAAAATATTTAATATTAAATATTTTTTTGTCATTGAGTAAAATTAAATAATTTTACTCAATGACAAAAAAAATATAATCACAATTTGAAGATACTGTGGCTTATGGCAGAATATTATGGGTCGTTCATTAGGACTTTGAACCGTAAACGAGCGAGCAAAAAATATTTTTACTTTTTGCAATTTGAACGATGCGGGCTGTGAATAGAATTAGTGTTAATTCTGCTTGAACTTTTGCTTTAGCTGGAATAAAAAGCACGAACGCAATAATTATTTGTAATTTTAACATCCGCCGCCATTATGAGAAGACCCGCGTTCTACAAAACATAAAGCTGCAATCTCTTCAATTACATATTTCATTAAAAACAACGCAGTATTGTTGTCTAAACTTTCAGTAAACGAAACTTCAGCGTTAACAATCGATTCGAACATCAATATTCAATTAGAATGACCCATAGATAATCGATAAATTAGATTCATTGACAAATCGAAGCAACAAACTGAAGTCTGACCAAAACATAATGTCACTTCTGGACATTGTTGAATATACATTTTGAAACGAAAAAGCGAAAGTAACGAGTTAAGACGAGCGTGCGGGTATAATATTAGCATATTGAATGGATGGACGAAGACCTCTGGCGTCAAGTCATAAAATATTGTGAAGCGCGACGATCTGTTTGGAAATCTCAGAAATTATTTGAATTATTTTTACAGGGAATTCAACTGCTTCTGTCTCAGCCGATGAGTTACTCAACCAAGTAAAATGCAGAAGATTTTAATAACTTGAATGATGAAATACTACAGAAATTAAACATCAAAATACCTTTGACTTCTTGGTTTAATTCATAAAGAGTCAGGTGAAATCACTAGTCTTTCAATACCTTTATAAAATTCCACATAAGACACGGACGAAGACCTCAAGTAAAACATAACACAAAAGTACAAAAAACTACAAGTTACTTATGAAGTTTCGGGTCGACTGCTTAGTAGGGATTAAAGTACATTCAACCTTTTTATTACTTATTTGAGTGCTTCTGATGAAACATCGACTAATGCAGATGACACAGGTACTAAGTTATTATAAATGAAATGATAAAATACGAGTGGCGAGGATATCACTACGATTTTATTTACTCTAAAATATCAAAATCAAACAAAATAAGCGATAATCTAAGCATATTAGATTCCCACAAATCAAGTATAATTTACTTGAAGGTTAAAAAATAAACAGTTTCAACTTCTTAGCGAATCATCCAAATAAATTAAATGCAGCACAATATTTACAGCCGTTGGATAAGTTTTAAGCAAAAACTCTTCGAATTTATTTGTTCTGAGTTTTTTTTTACTATAAGCCTACAAAATAAGCTTTATGCATAAAAGAAGAGGTTTAAATGATAAGCATTAATTTATTAACTAGTCAATAAGCATTTGACGAAACGCCGTGACAAGGTCAAACAAAAATATAATATAGACTCGAATAACTTTGCAATTACAATTAATAGGATTGAAAAGACAAACATTATCTATGGTTTAGGTTAGAATTAAATGTTATTTAAGTGATAAATAGGTTTAGAATTAAATAAAAGAACTATCATTATCGTAATTATATTGTATAAATACAAAAATCTTTTAGATATTACATGAGACCATAGCCGCAAGCTATAGGAAATGTGCTATGGTTATACATAGAGCTGCCAGTTCAACTTTAAATATCTATTAAGTAATTTATCTAGAATTAAGCTGAAAGGTGGATAAGTGTTATAATATTTAACCACATCAAAGTAGCAGCCTATTCTAATGAAGTTGCAAAACGGCTACAATGGTTAGGTAATTAACATTATTTTGGTGTATTAACATAGTTGTCTAACAAAAATACAATATGATAAAATCCGGATATAGACGTGCTTATTTTACGTCGAATAAAAGATGTATCAATGTATCAAGAACTAGTTTAGTAGCATGCAACGATATATTTTGACACGCCTGGTATCAGAGTTGTATAAATAGCAACGTAACAAGTAACAACCCCCGTAATTACTGCAGGCATACGGCATATCCACGAGAAGGAAGCGAGCACAATGGACACACTAACTGCTTATGTAATTATATAGTTAGAGCTAGAGCCACTAGATCTGATAATTGTTTTATAAAGTTATGCACGTCATATTTGCGTATGTCCGCAATTTGCTTCAGAGTTGCGTGGAAGATTTTCATAGAAGAATTGTCTTAGCTGCATACTGATTGAAGAGAAAAAAAATGGGAAGGATTTTGAAACAATATTGATTACTGTTAACGAATAACCTCTTTCTAATTCACTAAAGCATGATGTTCTACACTCACATTATAATTTCTTACTTCGATTCTGACTTCTGAAACCTGCCGAATTTTCTTCAAACATAAACTTAAATACTTACCGTCCTATTTGCAATACCTATACTTAATGAAGCTTGTTATTTATCACAAATGTAGGTCAAAGATACGGAGGTAAACACACTAAATCAAGCATGAACCTAAGACTAAAGGCAATGAATGAATTTCCTCCACGGCAATCACGCAGCTGCCTCTAAACAAATAACGACCTTATTGCACCGAATACTTAAGGTCAGTTGTGTGAACAGCTTCTCATTTTTAACCGACTTCAAAAAAGGAGGAGGTTCTTAGTTCGTCGGAACTTTTTTTTTCCCATGTACCTGTATTTTTTTTTTTGTAATGGTATATATACTTTCCAGATGATCCCATTGTCATAAAGTCAGGATCAGATGATAAAATCCTGGAGAAATCGAGGGAACTCTTCAAATAATATAGGTATAGCGATTTGGGTTTATTTTAACTCGTGTATTTGGTAACCACCATTTGTTGAAGTGGAACTAACGATGAAGACCACAGATGGCCATCAGAACTACTTACTCAATATTAAGTTTTTAAGTGTTTCATGGGTTGCGATTCGATTAGTTTAATATGTTTGCTAAGCAATTTTTGCTCGTCACAATGTATATGGTGAAGCGTAGCTGATGGTGAAGTACCAGGAGAACTCCTCAGAAATTAATGTCCCTGCATCGGGAAAAGCAATATTTTGTAAAAGGTGATGAGCAGTTGACATTAGGCTATTGTTACTTAGATAAATTACAAAATGACCCACTAAATACGTATTTTTCCCACTTAGTCTAGGTATGTGACTGATGTTAAACTTTAACTTCCTGGCACTGTTATTTACATAGCAGGTAGTGATATTCGAATTTGTGTGGGGTATGTTCCACAACTAAAAAGTGAAAAAAACCTGACCAAAAAAACACTACAAAGTGAAAAATTACTTTAATTTCGGAAGTCGGTGGCAACAACGAAAATACGAAACCAAAGACATCGACTTCCGAAATTAAAGTTATTTTTCGTTTGTAGTGTTTTTTTTTTCGAAGTTGGTTGTTTTTTAAGTTTGAGGTCTTAATGTGTACCTTTGCTTGATTTAAAATAGTGCATGCTTTTGGTGTCCTAGAGGTTTTAACAAAATACGATTCCAAGACTACCTGCCTACTAAATTATAAGAGAAAATGCATATAGTACCTAAATGGAGGAGCATGCATCTCCATTTAGGTAGGTACTACTCGTATATGCATTTTGTATCATGATACTACCGACCAGGGTTGTTGCTGATGCATATTTTTTCACATCAGCTGATGCTGATGCTGATTTTTTATCATTGACATCAGCGGATGCTCATGATGATTTTAATTATTTATTTTTTAAATCAGGGAAAAAGTCTATGTGACCATTATGAATTTATACCTAAAAGTTGCACAGTTTTCCTTGGTATTGAAATATATGATAAATAATAAGAAATAGAATCAAACTAAGTACCTAGTTTAGTAATAAAGGCTTCTACATACTGGTGCGATATCACAGGCACGACAAGGGTCGTGCTGCCTGTCGCGCCTGCGCAAGGGTCGTGCTGCATGTGCATAACTTGCAAACGAAAACAACACGTGCTATAAGCGTCGCCCCCTTTGCGGTCATGTCACGACTCGAACTTTAGCATTAATAATCGGCTTCGAACAATGCGGATGCTGATGCTGATGTTGAAAATGATGCTGAAGTTCCGCGGATGCTGATGCTGATGTTCGCAACAACCCTGCTACCGACGACTACTACCGATGACGACTACCGAGATGACGACTAACAGAGAAATATGGAAGAAGTCATTTGTTGCGCCGACCGCAAATAAATTAAGATAAGGGCAATAGAATAATGATTTTTTAAGTGCATGATATCGATAAGACCTACTAGCTATCTAGTGATGGATTTTCTTTTTGTGATTTAAACTGGTTCCTGAATTGATATTCGTAAATCAAAGATGTCCAGCTATTCCATCTGACAGTTTTATAAGCAGACCAACCATATCCGAACCTCAATTCAACAACCACTAATCTATTTTACAACGGAAACATTTAGAAACGGAACAACATTTTCCCATTAGAACATTCCGTTAACTCGTTTAAAGTAACAGAAGTTTTGCCATCCATTTTGCAGACGTTGAAATTCGTTCCATCCACCGACTGAGAGTCGTTTACAAAATTATCGCAAAAACTTAATTTACGTATTTTGTGTCCGAATCAGATTTCTTTTTCGCGAAATCTGTGATGCTGCAAAACTTGATTTATTAGAATTTTGATTTACTTGTCTGTGGCATTCCCATGTCCAAAGCGCATTTTCTTTATGTTTGTAGATACCTGTAACAAAAGAATGGAATCGTTTAAATCTTACATAGTGCAGCGTTACCTCTGCGATTTAAACCTATTCAAAAAAATCAAAATCAAAAGTCATTTATTCAAACTAGGCTGAGAATCAGCACTTTTCGAACGTCAAAAATTACATGAGACAGTCCCCCAAAAACGCCCACCCTTCACCACTTCCTAGTGCTTTAGCTTGGAAGCCTCAAGTATTAGTTTACCTTTTCTAGCCAGCCATCAATTTTTTGTTCTTAATTTTTCTAATTTTCAAAGATTATGACTTGAATAAGGTTATCTGTTTTTAATAGAAAAAACCGAGAAAACCGAGAATCAGAATTTCATTCTAGTCGATGATATAAATTTCAGACTTTAAAATGAAAAACCGAGTTCTTGTATACATATTTTATTGATTGTTGAATTCTGCAAATAGTGGTGCAAATAAATGGTGTATGTTATTCTTCGAATTTGACATCATACATAGACGCGCCTTTTAACATCATACTGCGATCGCCAACCCGCCTGCCAAGCGTGGCGATTATGGCAAACGCCCCTTTAGGGCAGGCCTATGACCAGCTGTGGACGTCTTTCGGCTGAAATGATGATGATGATCGGTGCCGCAACTATATTGATCGTAACTAACTGAAGTATTTTTATATATTTTTAAATATCATTCAATTATTATACCTACGTGTAGTGAATTATTTTTATTTCGTTACAATAGGTAGAAACTTGCGAAATCACTTAATATAAAAAAAAAAAAAATGTTGAACTTAGATTGATTTAAATGGCCACCTTCTTCTAATTAGTATTTGCGCAAACTTCCATTTTAAAGCTAGTAATTTAAGCTTTTATGCAGACGAATTCTGGCATTTACAAATTAAAAGTGATCTACAAAAACGTGGGAACTTCACCCTATTCGTTTGGTTAGATATATTTGTGCATTAACTTAAAGGAAGGTCAAATGAAATGTTAAGTAGGCACATAACTCCTCGCTTTGTGAATAAAAATACTTCTAACGATAAAGTACGTTACAAATATTTTCATTAAAGGCTTCTACATACCGGGGCGAATTGTCGCGCGACGCGACGCGACACAAAGGCACCGCTCGTCCCGCGACACGCGGGGCCTTTGTGCCGTGTCGCGTCGCGCGACAAGTCGCGCTGGTATGTAGAAGCCTTAACTCTATTGGTCTATTACCTCCGATCAAGGGTAACCTTAAGAATAGGTAATTTTTGTGTCGATAAAATTCCGTAATTTACGTGAGACAATTTGTAGTAACAAATTATTGCAAACTCAGGTAAAGGTTAACATGAGACAAATTATGTAGATTATTTTTGAGAACGACGAAATAGAGCAACGCATACATTAACTATTGTTAATATCTGCAACAGATTTTTCCTGCATCGTATGAGACGATATCTTATTGTATGACGGTAAGAAATATTCTTTATTTTTCTAAAATAGATAACATACATTCTTATAAACTATGAATTTGGAATGTCTGGCAACATTAAAAAACCAAATCTCGTCTGTATTTCAAAAGTTTTTGTCGTACAAAACTCATTTGATTTTCCTTTTATATTCATTGACAATCATTTGAGTAGTCTTTAAGTTTTTTCCGCAATAAAAAAATCCATATTATTTTTATTCATGATTAATATTATATTATTGGGTATAAAATGTCAGAATAACCAGGCTAATGCCTTTTTTATTTATACACCGGAAACTCCAAATACAATATATGCGTTACTGTGACATTTGAGTTTTCAATTGCATCTGAAATTAGATCCTGTACATCTGTGTCTACGACAAAAATGTCAAGATGCTGCATAGATCTAGCTGAAACAACGCAATTCCAATGAATAACAAATATCCAACAAAATCTCCATACAACTCGTAGCATTGCCTTGACAATACATAATCAATTAATATTCATACAATACAAGATACTCTGATCAGCATTCTCACAGCGCGCTTAGGCGCGCTTAAACAAATTCTGCACACAATTATAACAGACGGAATTCTATTGGCCTTGCTAACGCGTGCTTTTTGCTACCTGACTCTTCGAAAATTAGTTTTTACAGCACTAATTACGATGGCCGTCGTGATGCCGTCATTATTTGCTAAGAGGATTCGCTTTTTGTCTGTTTTGACGTGAAAGATGTTTGCTTTTCGGTACTTAAGCTCCGCGGTGGCTTTGGCTGAGTTGTTGAGCTCAATGTTCCGAGTCTTACAGAGGTAAGTTCATCGTATTATTTATGTCATGTCGCCGATGATTGTCCGGAAAAGCACATGGCTCGCCTAAATGGACCGCTGCCATCCAAACCAGTTCACAACTAAAGCCTTTGTGTCGCGTCGCGAGTCGCGCTGGTCTGTAGAAGCCTTCAAGGAACTCTTTAAACATAAGCTAAGCATGCTTTATTGTATCCTAACTGGTGCATCTTCAATAACAGCTGCAAGCACGACATTTTTCTATTATTAACTTATTACCACCACGGTCGTGCTTTATCTGTCGGCCACGCCTTTTCATTTACCAATTATAATTTATACACTCATTAAATATTAATCATTCATATGTGGTTAACCAAGCCCAATAAAGTTACCTGTAAAAGGAGACGATGTTGAATCAAAATAATTTGAATAAAATAAAGAGCAAGACAATTTCATCCCAAACTTGCTTAAAAATAATCCATTAAAAACTATTTAGCAAGCAAATTACTCCGTATCCGAAACTGTTTTTATAAGCGTAAAGTCATTATTTAAAGAAGAGTGGCAGTGAAGCAACTCACTGCAAGCCTGTGACTAAACGGACCGAGCAGAGTTAGCAAACTGAGGAAACACAACCGGAACATGATTTCGGAACAAACTTAGTAACTGATGATGGCGCAAATCTAGATATAGACAAAGAAATAGAACATTTCAAATCTTTTATTTTTCAATTAGCATTTGGAGTTTCGGGTTATCTCACCGCTTTTTAAATTGATTTAGCCGGTTTTTTGTTATATTGAAACTGCAACTAACATTATTATATGGAAGTCATTTGTAATCTGAATAGTTCACATGACTTTAATTTATTATGTGATGGTATTTCTGTATAACAACAAAAAATTCCAATTGATATAATTATCTACCATCATTATGACTAACTCATTCTAATGAGTTAGACATTATTGGACTAACTCATTCTAATGAGTTAGACATTATTGTACTAACTCATTCTAATGAGTTAGTCATTATCGAAAACTAACGGGCCAGTTATGCAATAAAAAAATTATGAGGCGACATGAAACCGAATAAAAGCTAATTACCCGCAAAAAGCGATAAGGAATCAGGTGACAGTTTATGTACGATGGAAAACCTATAAACACACTGCAGTAGATAAGGCACACCTATATGCACGTTTTACGTTACCTATTGTGTTGCAGGCCGTTGGTAGTCAATGGCAAACCATAACATGTTCCTAAATTCTGGTCATCACAAACCTTTTGAATAATGATACTGTTATCATTATGTAGCTATCGAGTTTTTCTTTTTCATTATTATATTTTGCCCATCTTAATCCGTCTACCGTCATTCTCATTTTTAAACTGATCACTTGCTAAACTAATCCACAAATAAGGTTGGTTGGAAACGGATTTGCTGCACCGAACTACCTGAGAGTCTGTTTTCTCTGACGTCAGAAAAAGGGAAAAATTGGCATCGCATAAGCTGATTAGCAGCTTATATCTTGCAGACATCGTAATCCAAAGTGCAATTACCAACCAGGCCCTTACGATCATTGATCATTATAATATTAATATTCCGACATTTTAAGACCGTATTCAAGAGCTGTCATGTCAAGATGATATCAAATGTGGTGTGATGTATGTGCCATGGTTGTGTGCAGCTCATAGAATGTGAGGATTGCTAGGTCACGTCGCCTACGTCGTACATTCTTAACTATACTTACTATATATGTGCTAGATGTTAGTTCTCCGACACACATTTAAACTTGGGTAGATGAAGTTGGTACCTACTTACTACAGTCGTTGTCTTGAATTCTCAAGTGTTCGTGATTTATGGTTAGGCAAATATCTAGTTAATTTTAATAATTATGTTTTCACGATTGCGCGTCTCTCAGAACCTAAGTTGTGTGTCAGCTTAGTCATACTTATATAGATTATTTAGGTAAAGATTTAGTACTTACAGTAAATAGTCGTTTTAGGAAACACTGGTCATGTGTTTCACAAATTTAAACGTTCTCGTACATTACAATTTAAAAACATCTTAACACGACTTCATTGCACAGGTAGCAGTTCTAGGAAAATTATTTGAATCTTAATTTTTTACATGATAGCGGAAATCTAAAATAAATGCTTAAAACACGAAGCGCGTTACGACATAAATAATCTCGTTAATAGCTCAGTTATTAACTTAATAAAAAAAAAGAATATTTAAAAAATTCCAAACTCACGCTTCTACAAATATTCAATTCGTGACTAGTCAGTGTTAATTAGCGATATATTTTAATCGATTTTTAATTGTTTTTCTGTAGACATAGTTACCTATCGATAACGGTACAAGGCATTAAGCGGTGGAGTGCACGGTGGAGTGCACTCGGAGAAAAATAACAAGATACCTGGCCAAAGCAAAAAACTAAACAACAGTAGTATTTGTGACATAATTATTTTAAATTTTGCCGATCATAGAACCCATGAGGCTCATGGAATCTTCAGAAGCAGAGAACAACGCTTGACCGAATGAAACACACAGCCCACACTGGAATCATGGCGGCATGGAGAGTGCGATTGTCGCAACCCAGCGCTGGGCACGCCACAATCGTGGCGATAAGTCCCCTCTTTGAGGAGGAGCTAGAGAGGCGCCACGGCGTCCTCACCTTCCACGTTGTTTCGGGAGGTTCCTGTTCAGGATAAAGCGGGAGGAAACGCCCGGGTGTCACCACTGTGTGGATCGCCCGGAGGACACGGTGGAGCATACGATGGAGGTCTGCCCGGCTTGGGTGGAGCACCGTCGTGTCCTCACGGAGGCGATCGGCGGCGGCGATCTCTCGCGTCCGGCCCTGGTTCGGGCCATGGTTCGGAGCGAGAGTGCATGGGAGGCCGCCACCTCATTCTGCGAAGCAATAATGCTTGCGAAGGAGGAGGCGGAACGCGGGAGGGAGAGGCTTCACGCCCTCGCACCCCGCAGGAGACGCCCCGGGCGTCGGGAGTCGCAAGCCGATTTCCGGCCACCGTAGGCGCGGGCTTGCGGACGGTGAGCGATGGGTAGCTCACCGTCCGATAAGGACCAGGCCCGGGTCGACGGCGCGTTGTATTCCACGCGCGCCTCAAAGAGTTGTCTGCAGCAACTGACGGGGTCCGTTAGGGCCAATGCCTGCCAGGGCTGCGAGTTTGTCCGAAAGGGATATCGTGGCCCTGGCACACAGGCAAATGAAGGAATACGGGTGGGTTTTAGTCAGTAAAAGTCTGACACAACCTCCCGCTCCGCCTAGAGCGGGAGAAGTTATTTGATAATTTCCGACCCAAAAAAAAAAAAAAAGCCCACACTGGAAGTTGAAGATGATTGTTAAAAAATTGTCAACTGTGATGTCCATTACCTACATGAACACTTCAGAAATAGCCTTTTTGTGCTAGTAGCACATGCAAATAATAAAACTGTCAAAATAACTCCACCAACAGTACAAAACAGCAATTTTCTCTCGTTTCCAAGTAGACCACACAGCGACATTGACTCACAAATCTCGTAAACTGGTGCTCCACAACAAAATGCTCATATTTCCTGGCACGACGAGCCCACTCGTGTGCCACGCTTGACAATTGCATGCGCACGATTGTGCTCCTGCCAGGGCTTGTCGCGACCTCCTCGACGAATTCAGTCTTGTCATGGTGTGAGGCTTTCATGCTGTTTTGCATGAGATTTGCAATCGTTGAAACTTTTCGACTTTCGATTCCCACAAATAGAAAATTTTATGCTTCAGTATCGACTGAAGGTTTGTAGTTAGTGTTGAAAATCTGGTTTTGGAGTTACTATTTGAACTTAGACGATAAGATAAAAATTGGATATGATTTTGCCATTACAGAAGTTTTTTATTTGGTTTGGACAATTGCAATATTGTCTTCAGTAAACTCGTAGGCTGGCTGAAGACAATGGAACTTCATTTAGAGCCTGCCTTACAAACTCGGATATGCCACAAGAATCAAGGTATAGAATCATAATTTTCTTGCTGAAACACTCGGTTCATTGACCTAGAACCGATCTAATATTTTTTGTTTCCAATTAGTTTCTATGATGAGAACATCACAGCTTAGAGATTGAAAGATTGAAGGGTATCTAACAAAATACAATTACGTTAAAGGTCACTGACTTCAGTAATAACAGGCCACAGCATACAAAATTAGAGGCTAAACAAAACAGAAATTACCTTTTGTAATTATTGTAGCAGCTGCGATCTTGTAATCTCATGTTTTCCTACAATTTGATGTATTCGTGCAGAATATGACCACAGTGTAGAATCGTGATGCAGTGTGTCCATGCAAGATGGAGTACGTAGGTGTCGTGTCCTTACTCCTTAAATTATAAACTTTATTCCGTGAGATAAGGTTTTATGATGCACGAAACAGATGTTTTCTGTGTTTTGTATAATGCAATTTTATGAATGTGGTGGCGTCTTCGCTTTTATTGGTTTAACGTTGTATTGAAAGTTTATAGGCTTTTTGGATTGTATTTTTTTTACTTTCTTATCTCGCTAAGTCTCGCTTTGAGTTAACGTGACGCTAAATTGAGTTAAGGAAGCTTCTTATCGTCCTGCAATAGTTAGTAAAAGACTAAAACATTTTCATTGGCATTTTTTTCTTCAACTTTCGTTCACTAAAAGACCTATTATAGGTAATTATTATCTTAACATCAAATCATCATCAAAATCATATTTATATTAAATATGATTTAAAGAATGAACTAGACCCTTGACTAATCAATTGCAGCGATGAAATCTTAATGACTCCATCGCATCATACCTATTAACCTACCTATCATAACCCCAGCTCACATCTATATCACTACGGATCATTTACAGCTAATCGACACTCATCTGTCATTACACAAATGCAAGTAAATTATTCGCAGTATGTAGACAAATAAATTATTCGCAGTACACCCACGGGTCAAATCGTAAAGCAATTAAAATTAAACGTTCAACAATCCTGTTCATAAGATCGTGATGAGTTTATTGTTTTAAAATCGCTTCCTGATGTTTAATTAGTCGGTAGTTGAATGTTTGAAGAATGGAGAGGATGATGTAGGCAGTGAGTGCCTTATTTAATAATATCGACGTAAGTGTTTATACTTCTATAGTGTTGGTCAGATATTCATAGTCAAAAGAAATATAATAGATATGTTTTTTTCTTGATTTCATTTAAGAGAAACCGCCTCTGCCATCCAAATTATGAGTACCTTCCAAAACTGTGATGCTTAAGGATTATGGCTTCTGCAAGTTTAATCACAACCTAAACATTTATGTAAGGTACATATAATCTACAAAGTAAACTCTATAGAGACAAAAGAGTTAACAAATATTTACAAACATCAACAACTAATGTTAACACAGCTTGGAATCTCATCAAACAAATGACAATGTATGACAAATGCAAACTGCAATGTTCATAACAAATGGTTTTATAAATTTTCCTCCTTCAAACCTTGCTTGGTTCAAGTTAACCGATGCCCTCTACGTGTTTCTTATCCTCGCAAACAGACACGACCTCTGTCATTCGAAGAAACATTTACGTAATCTTAGTAAACATTTACCTATTCGTTAAAAGGTAGGGCACACGACACCGGGTCTACGCACTGGAACAGAAACTTGCATCGGTATGTTATCTTTAAAACATCTAGCTTGTAGCCTAGGTACTTATTCTATTTACCAGTGAAATGTCCCTCTCAACAGCATTCAAGGTGAACAAAGTGACTGAATAAACAAAAGCTGATTCGGAGGCAAGAATAAGCTCCTACTATCTAACCATGGGCAGACTTCAAAACCTTTGGGAAAAAGAACAAATAACTTATTTTTGTGGTTCTAAAGTTATTTATTCTATGGTTCCGAGCTCTTATATGAGGCCGGGTTAGGTCCTATGAGCAATCTTAAAGTTCTTGGCAGCAGCTATTTTTTTTCCTTATTTTTATTTCTGGATAATTTTTACATCACAGTCTTAAAATATGATTGTAATTCGCTACTTTGTATTAGAGTCATTAAAGTGTGTATTTTGTCAATTTTTATTTTATTTTTTATTTTTGTAAAGAGTGTCTTGTTTGTGCAGAATAAACAATTTTTCTTTTTTTTTTTCTTTCAGCTCGCGAACCAGATGTATCGTACTTATTTGTTAGTATTATTAACTGCCTAACTAGCGTCAGACTTTATCTAGCTAGTTTCGTTCTGTACTAGCCTTTAATGTACAATAAATATTTTTGTTTTTATTCATAGAACCAAGTGGATGATCAAGTTCTAAGAATACGTAAAACTAATTCTAAGTAAGAACGTACCTACTATTGCATGCCTTCATAGAAACCGCGCCGCCATTTGTATGTACTGTTTTATATGCAAAGCGAACTAGGTACTTAGCTTGGACACCTTAACTTTGAATTTAAATTAGTTATATTTTAGAGTTAAAGTTATTGTCTTGGTTTGTGATTTTTAACGGTTCATTATATGTTATGTCATCGTATTACATAGCATTGGCGCATTGTAGCTGTTAGTGTTATTTACGACATTTCTAAATGAATAAAATCTTGATTTGTGATGTATTTTATGTTTTCAATAAAAAAAAATTATGATAAGGAATATGATTTATTTGTTAAATGAAGCCACGGCTCG
Organism: Tiliacea aurago; assembly: GCA_948098905.1. Taxonomy (NCBI): domain Eukaryota; kingdom Metazoa; phylum Arthropoda; class Insecta; order Lepidoptera; family Noctuidae; genus Tiliacea; species Tiliacea aurago. Next base: position 1,214,994 of record OX402580.1, on the reverse strand, counting down.
ATATAAATATTATGTAGTTCGGAAACCAACTGCTTGAATAGGTTTTTAGTAAATCCTTCACAAAATACAATTCTAAATTACTGAGCAGGAGCGAATATTAGGTTTGCGGTCTATAGTTTAGACTATAGACCGCAAACCTATTCAAGCAGTTGGTTTCCGAACTACATAATATTTATATCGAGCCGTGGCTTCATTTAACAAATAAATCATATTCCTTATCCTAAATTTTTGTTAGAGGTTCCCACAAAACGTTTATTTAGTGTTTAGACACTAAATAAACGTTTTGTGGGAACCTCTAACTGTACAATTCCAAATGCATTATGACTTTATGAGTTATTATGAAAATTAGAGTAAATTCCAACGGTACGCAGTGATTCTAGAACATGTACAGGCGTAAATCAACAAGCAAGAAGTAGTTGAAGACTCATTTTCATAGATTGTCGAAGATTTCACACGTTGCTTAGCCAACCGGAGCAATCTCAACCCATTGCAAGTTATACACATACCTACTTGTGGCAAGTGAATATAGAAGGAGATCGAAATAAGATGGGATTCCTTCTAACTGGCAAGACCTGAACTGAACGAAAACGGGGGAGGTGGTTGCGTTATTGTCTATAGCTTTTGGAGAAACTTCCGTTCAGTTCAACCTGAAGAACCAAAAGCTATCGTGATAGCTGTAGACCTCATTTTGTTTTTCTACCGCACATTGTGTGAAATTAAGTACCTACACCATTTGCGGTACAAATACAGCTGCGCAGAGAGGCAATCAAAAGCAATTCTCTAACTCCAGATCTGCATCAACAGTCGTCGAGAAAAATCTGATTGAACGAACTGGACCTTATTTATCTATCTCTTCCATGTGTGCACAGAAACACGTCGGCCTCCAGCGACCAGAAAAACCACTTTCATCTCTACCACTACGATACTCACAATTAATTAGCGTCATAGCTTTAGAATGATTTGGACACAGGATATGTGTTCAAATTGAACCGGTTTCATAACCATTAACAAGCTTTAAACAATATTTTATAGTAAGTAATTACTATAATGTGTACCAATGTGTATCGAGGTGATTCACTTTGAATGTAGACAGCTGCTTGTATTTATTTAATTATAATAGTATGTATGTAGGTACAGTACAGTAGAGCAAGCTAGCACAGTTACTGGTACAAGTGTACTTGATCGTTAAACGAGCATTCTACTTATTACGAGCTTTCCAGTTGTATTAAGACAAGAAGAGTAGGTACCTCTAAATCTAAACATAATCAATGTTACGTTGACATTTAGAGAGCGGTCACAGGGGGCAGCAGACGAACACTTTCGATCCATAAGCAACGAAACAAAAATACAAAGGCTCGTGAAAAGATAAACCGGCAATTCTTGTAGATCATGAAGAATATATTAAAGTATTTCACAACATAATGAATAATAAAATGATCTCTAAGCAATTTATTAAACAAAACAATAAAGACATCAAACTCTTATCTTACAAATTAAATAATTGTTCCTCTAATCTCAAGTTTTTCAACTTGTTTCTGCTGCTAATTAATCAGTGTGAATTCTTATTAATGACAGTTTTAGCAGAAGAAGCCGAATGAAAAATTATAATCCTTGACATTTTGTGATAACCTATATGTTAACAATTCTCTGACGTTTCAGCTTGATATTTTAATCAACAAGACAAGACCATTACGTATAAATATACGTAATGGTCTACGCCGTAGACCATTTATATTCGGCGTAGACGCTACGAAAAAGCGTAGCCCTCCCTTATTGTTATTATATACTCCCTGTTTGTCGAAGGACCGTTGGCCGGTGGAGCAGACAAGTCCTGGAGTTGAGACTGCGTATCGGCAAACATAGTGTGGGACACCCCCCGCTAGATGAACCGACGCCCTAAAGAAGGTGGCTGGGACAGACTGGATGCGGAAGGCGGAGGACAGGGTGTTTTGGCGCAGCCTGGGAGAGGCCTATGTCCAGCAGTGGACTGCGATAAGCTGAGTTGATTGATTAATTCATAGAATCATGCTGTTAGGGTAACACCGCATAGTTCCTTACGTGCGGCAGTAGGTGGGTACTCGGCATTCAGCGACAAACGCACTTTATATTCTGCTTAGTTTTTATGAGGAAAATACTGACATAAGGAAGGAAACATTCTCTAAACATTTCCTAACAGAGTTCATAAACATTTGATCTGCGGGTATCACAACACCTTTCTCTAACATTTACGATATGATAGAATCTAGAAAGAGTAAATCACAGTGTCATCTCACACAATAACCATCTCTATTTTAAAACTCGTTGTGGCTAAAATAGCTTCAAACTAATATTGTATAACTTGTGGTGATTTTAGAGTTTAAAATTTGAATTGATAAAATGACAACATGAAAACGATTAAGCATGTCATCTTTGTTTAAGTGATTAATATTAGACAATAATGTACTTAAAATAATAAATTAATATCGTGACCTTACGAACACACCAAGAGAACATAGAAGTTAGATTTATGATCATCATCATATTAAAAAAGTATATCCGAAATTTGAAATAACCTAAAACCTAAACTAGGAATTGGTTTATTTGAGTTGAGAGACAAGATTATTAAATACTTAAATAGTCTGATATTATCAAGATGAATAACAATTCGGTTCAGTTTGACAGCACGGTTGGCGCAGTTAGTTAAGCGATTGACTGCTGCGCTGCGTGTCGCGGGTTCGATTCCTACACGGAACAAATATTTGTATGACCTGTGAATTTAAATGTTTCTAAACGCACCCACAATACAGGAGAAATTCCTAGTGTGGGGCAACGTTTTTAAAAAAAAAAAAAAAATACGATTTCAAAAACAGTAAACGACTGATCTAAAGACATTATGCGATAATTATTGTAGTGAAGGTGAGAATCCCAATTATTATTAATTGATTTGACCTAAATTAGCTAAAAACTGTAGGGTAAGAAGATAAGAAATAACAGTAAAGCAATTAATAGATGTGCCAAGTTGCCGACAATCTTCTGTCCCTTGCTTTTACTAATTCAAAATCCGTAAGTACCTATACATATATAAGAAACCTGTACCTATGCAAGAAGTGCTATAGTATTGACAACCAGTTAAAGATATCTTTCGTAAATAAACCGGCCTCAAATAATCCATTTACAGCTAACAAATCAATTCCCGATCAAAATATTTATATTTTAAATTAATAAACGACAAAAATAATGCATGTTTCAATGTTATTCGCGACCGCAGGGGCCAGTAGCTCGACTCGACTTTCTCCGGAGAAAGTAAAAGTGGCCAGTCCACTCGAATATCGCACTGTTTCATACTATTTGACTTATACTGTTTAGTACTCCTTCAGTGTTAGATAACGTGTTGTTATTTAAGCATTATGTGTGTTCTTATTGATATTTTACGTAATTTCCAGACGGAATTCAAAGTGTGTTGATAGACTCTTTTTTTCTAAGTGAAATTGCAGATGTCCAAAGCATATATTTCTACTTAATGAGCATCTACTGTGTTCAATTAATCAAAGCTTTCGTTGGTACGTTGGTTTCGTTTACGTTTCCAAGTAACAAAAAGAAAATCTAGCTTTCCTAAACTACATAGTTATTGTGGCTATTTAAAGAGAAACGATAGGTCGACAGCCTATCAAAGTCTACAATCGTGCCTTTATATTATCAAAAGAGTAAAAAAAAGCTATTTTGTCGAATACGTCTCTTGTTGTTGTCACCTGCTCATAAGTCACTCCCGAACCTAATCAGTGAATCGTACATGGCTATAAGACTGATATGCTTCGCATTTATCTTATGTATCAATTACTTAAGCTTTGGCTATCCACAGCTAAATAGAGACCACCCTACAACACAATAGGAACTGTCCTGTCTCTACTGCAATAGATAAATCAAAGCTAAGCTCTAAAAGCGATAAAGTAATCAATCTTAATTCATATCTCCTCACATCTGCTTACAATTAGCAATTAACAATAACCAACAAACAAGACAATGGCAGTAGTAAGGACACCGACGGAATGCCGTCAATGCGAACGGGTCTGTCCAAAACCCGGCAGTGAACGAGGATTTACAAAACTTGTATTTTTTACATAAATTATGTATCACATTGCCTTTTGAAAGACGACTTTTGATATATAAAGAAGAATATTTAACGCTTCTGCTATATGTTGACCTAGTTATTAATGCTTGTTTTTATTATATTAATTTCCTTATTGGAAACAAGAGCACAATAAGTACTCAAATCAGACACAGGTGAAATAAATTTTAGTTTTCCTAAAACTTGTCTAGATCTGAAAGACTTGTTTGCATTTTCAGTCCAAAAAAGGAGAACAACAAAGAATAATAATTATGTAGAAACCTATACAATGTGTAATTGAATTAATGTACATTATGAAAGTAGTTTGTTCAAAATCGATTTCTGTCATTATTAACCTGTCAGGCCCCGCCGGACGGCCTTTAGCGGTTAATATACCTCGCTCATTTTGTTGCCCAAAAATTATTGAAACTACGTAATTACTGTCACACTTCCGATCTACAGTCAAACAGACCAAAATGGACGAATTTCCTACTACGCTAGATACCCGTGCATCCTGTGTGCGTGCGTAGAATTGTAATGTAACTACAATTTTCTCCCACAATCAGTATAACTAATTAAATTAAAAATGCAGTGTGTCTTATGATTATAACATAATTGAGGTGTTTGGTGGCGTGCGGTAATTCCGGGACATGTTGTATAAGTTCGTATAAACACTAAGAAATATTACGCACGCAGGAATAAATTAAATATATTGTCTTTAAGCATTACTATATCTAGGTATACCAAAGTCCCGCGACATTTTATAGGTAGTTTGAATGATGGCTCAGCTACCTATACCTACTAAAATGTTGTAAAAATATAAATAGCTTAAGTAAACATGAGAACAGGTGCGTCACTTCCCTCAGTCAGTACAGTAGTCAGTTGAGTTTAGTTTATTTTTATGACTTCCGCTGGAAGATGTGAATTGTTTATGTACAGAACATGGCGGAAACGACAAACTTTTAGATTAATTCACGAGTTTTACGTTTTCGCTTAGTGTTACCACGTTCATAACGGTGTTTATTTGTTGTATTGCCAATTTTTGCTGCCGTAATATTGGTTTTGTATCTTTCTTACTCTTTCTGATACGTAATTAAAAGTATAATGTTATTTAAATTAACTATGCTAATGGATTGTGATCGGAAAAAAAAACAAAAACAATCAACATTGGACAAAAGCTATTAGACCAAATATTGTATTTCTTCTTTCATTCATAAGTTAAAACCTGTTAAAAACCAATAAAGACAACACAATTACAAAACGACACATCACTATTACTAAATCTACATAATTTATTTATTTAAATAAATAACACAATCCTAAAAGTACTATGAATACCGACCCATTATTTAATCAAATATGTTAATTTACCGGCTGTACCAAACGTTATCGTAAAAACTCATGATTTTTAAGTCACGACATAGTACTTTTGTAAAACGATAATTCTTGAACAAGTTGTTAAATAAAATATTAAATTTTTTTCTTTTTACTTTTGTGAAGCATAATGATTGGTAATGATGATTTAGTTGAAAGTGATCAAAAACTTTGAATCACACTAATATTATGAAGGCGAAAGTTTGTGAGTGTGTGTGTGTGTGTATGTTTGTTACTTCTTCACGCTCAAACGGCTGGACCGATTTTGATAACATTTGTGTGGAGGTAGCTGACACCCTGGATTAAGACATAAGCTACTTTTTATCCCGATATTCCCACGGGATCGAGACTTACGCGGGTGAAACCACGGGGCGCAGCTAGTATCTTATAAACGTATGTCAAATCTTTTAGGAACATCTTTTTGCTCAGCTTGTTTTCTATTGAGTATCATTATTCTGGCAAACAAAGAACCTATTAATATCAACAAACATTTATTTAAACAATGACACAATCAAATCGCGATAAAGATGTGAAACGCGGAATTAACACGTAATTATTAATAGAAATATGAACTCCAACACTTGCACATCAACACTTATCAATTGTTACAAAAAACACCATATCGTTAAGCAATTAAGGCACAATTTTAATTGACACGCCCGGCAGTGTTCGTGTCGTACAAAAATACGGCATTCAATTAGGCGTGCGCTTTTCCCGAGCTAACTTCGGCTTTCTAGCGGCCCATGCGTGACGACAGACGAAACGTCAAACATATAGCTCTCCCTTTTATTCCCATAGCGTCATCTCCCTCTAAGTTGTAGAAGTTTACACCTTTATGTAGTTCTCAAAAGACCATAACTGTATAAGCTATATGAAAGGCCTCATTTGAAGTCTTTGAAGTTATCAATGCGGTTAAATCGGTTTGCGTGTCTCATACTGAGACCAAAATGGTCCATGTTTAGAAAACTTATAGCAAAGAATTGTGTTCCAAAAGTAGATAAAATGCTATAATACTGAGATCAAAGTAATAGTAGTTTTTTGCCATTACCATAGGGCTGGAACTTGAATGCCTTGACTGAATCCCGTTTCCTCTACGTTACGAAACGATAGAAAATTTTCACGTGGCGTATATCCCTGTCACATCTGAATCCATATAATAATAATATACATAATATTCTTTTCAATCTCATCCACACGTCATCTATCACATCACCTACGATTTTCACGGTACCGTGACTAAAAAATCTGATAAATTGCCACATACTCACATTGTACGCAAACATTACCAACGATATTTCAGCAATGTTAATTTCCACTTTATGAATATCATTACTCTCTTTGATGCAAATAATTGTAATAGGTATCAATAATGCGCAAACAGACATTTTGATGGTGTGGAAGATGACATGGCTAGAAAATACACGCTGAGAATCTGAAATGAAAAGCTTATAGATTTGCAACCTTGCGCTTTTCTAATATAACGTGTGATCTGATATAACCATTGATATTGTAAGTATACTATACTAAGCCCAAATGAATAAGAACAAAAACTAAGGGCAGAACAAAACGCACAAATCAAACAGAACAGGCGTAAAATGATAATAACGGCGAATACAATACTAGTAGTATTACGCCCATATTTACAACAATCAGCCGTGTAAATCAGAAGACAATGGCGAACGACATTGTGGATACCTTGACCTGGAACAACCTCCGCCCCTAATGAGAAGTAATGAGTAACTATTCAATTACGTAATGTATTGAGTAGACAGAGCAGTCAGTCAGGCAGAGAGTCAGTTGGAATATAGTTTTGTTCCCGGGGGAAACATCAAACAACGTACATACAGAGGACCCTATACTTGGCGATTATGAATTCTATATCACTACGATAGTTTAGTGCCGTGTAATATGAAACGTATAATATGACGTCCAACGTCGCTCCTTGGAAATCAGTCATGCTAAATTACAAATCTTGCTCATTCATTCGATTTTCTTTCATTAAGGAATGAGCTAGATCGCTTACATTTATATATATTCGATATAAATTCAAACTAATGGTAAAACATTGCATTTCATTTTTACGGGGTACCAAATAGCCTTTTATATCCTGTAATGTTAATGCATCAGCTTCATCTGTTATATAAATGCTGCTAATACCATTTCAATTAGACTTTTGGAAAATGAAGGGTTATCCCAGCTTCCATAGATGTGTTCAATTGATTGGACTAAACTGTCGTTTAGCGTACTAGTGAGAGTTGCAACATTGACATGGCCTGATTCCCCCATATGTCGACCGTTTGCTCGAACCTTACAAAATCGTGATCGACCAAATCACATAGTTCACTATGTATAATGATAATGTATGTAAACGTGTTTTATATTATAATATTACAAATTACAATTAAGTTAATAACCGCAGTTTTAAAAATGAACATCATTTAGTTGCAACGGCCGCTAGTCTCTTCGCTTTTCCGCCGTACAACCTCGGTGATAAAATCTGTATAATACACAGTAATCTTTACTGCCAATATAACTTCTATTGCGTAAACATAAAGACTATTGTCGATCGTTCAATTCCCGTTGAAAAGTTTGCAACTGCGCGTTGCGGTCCCTGCTGTGTAGTGTGTACATCAATTTTGTGTTTGAACGGCAAACTTCACAACAGTTTTAGTACTTCATATTATTAGCATTAGACTGATTTCTAATTGTCTACTCTATTTTGAAAACCATAAGATCGATTATCAGTTGAAATAGTTTAGTTAGTTTCCCTTGAGGTACCTTGGCATTACGTCGATGTCTTGTGAAATTTTACGGCCAACTCAGAAATATTTTAACATATCAATATAATAGGAACGAAACGTTTAAGTGTTAGCTAACAGAACTACATACATTGTGGATTTCAATTCACAGCTGATAGACTTGAGCATAATAGGAACTTATCGTGTAGGTAAGAACTATTATTATCAATCCGTCTTTAATCATTAAATAAGTACTTATCTCAACTTCAGACTCTTCCTAAGTATTTTATTCGGTGTAGATAGGTACTCATCATTACATTCTATGGAAAAATCAATTTATAGAGTTGTTGCTCTAAATTGTTGACTGTAACTTTATGATTTGAAATAATTGAATGGAACCTGCCTATATGAATCCTAATCAAAACACATTTTAAATCTATTCATTTGTCAGTTATTATTACTTCCCATGTCATTCATAGAGCTACAGACTATAACAACAACGGCCTCACCATGTATGACCGCTAACGGCTCAATAGAAACAGCTAATAATTCGCTACATATTAATTACACTAACCACTCGACTGGCAAATCGATAATCGTAGTTTTAAGGTTATGCGTAACACTGTTACAATACTTATAAGCCACATTATAACAATGAGAAGGGTATACTTAAAGACTGATTTTCTAGATTTTGATGAACATACATTAATCTTGTCTGAGCTACATGATTTTCAACCTGTAAATATAACGCCTCTTCAAGTTATATCAAGAAAATCAATCAATTCATCAAAAACCAAAACAATTAATGGTGTAATTTGACGAATAAGCTCTCCCATAATCTTCAGATTTTCAATCGAATATAAAGTGACAAAGATGTCGAGAGTAAAACTGCAGACGTAGAAGACTATATATATGCATAGTTAGAAATATTTAAGTACCTAGTCCAAATAAACCACATCTTACTTAACTACCGTGCAACATATAGCGTATAATTTTACTCAAGTGTCTTTACCCTTGTGTGTTATTGTCAAAGTTTTATGTTTTTTGAATAAGAAAATGTATTATTATTATAACACAGACAGAGACTGATAAGCTCTACTACCGTTTGCTATTTCACACGTTATTTAATGAATAGTGTCAATAGATACGATCAACCTCTCTGGTTGCATTCAGTAGGACACCGAAAAACCAAAGTGTAATGCGATCCCAATGAGTTTGCGCAACCGAATCTAGATCAACGCATAGGCACTTTTGCTTTTTTTAAATTCTCAGTTAAAGAACTGAGAATTTATAAAAAGCAAATATATGCGTTTAAGATCCGTGTTTTACAATCATTTTATTTCTGTAGCTATTTATAGCTTGTTATTATTCTGTACAGTAGCAGTGTATGAAAATTAAAATTAGATACAATCATCGGGCTTTAAATGTCAATCATCTCGTTTGCTAGTGGCTACAGCCGGATAGAGATCTTTACCAAGTTGTGTAATACACATTGTAGGCAGGTACTATTCCGCATAGGTTTATTATAGTCTTCCATATTCCAGAGCTTTAAAATTTCAAGCATGCATAGAAAAAAGATTCGCCTGTCAGCATAATTGATGTGCGTCTAATTTGACTACGCAGATGAACTCAAGTTGTTTTCAATTCCGATTCCAATACAATAAAGACGAACAATACGATATATAGTTTTCATTTGACTCCTTACCGGAAGCATTATAATTTATAACAAAACAAACAAGGAAAAGTTGTTTAGCCCATTACGGACGAAACGATATCGCTTGAAATTCACCCAGAAGTTAAACTGTGGAAATCAACACGCTATGTGGTTTCTGTGCACATGTAGGTTATTCCATAAATAAGTTTAGTTATGTAAGTGTTAGATAATTAAATAAAACGCAATTAGTTGATAGAGCTAAATTGTTTAATACAAAAATCTAATAGAACACCATCGTAATTGTTTTGGCGGTGCTTGAAAGTGATAGGCAATGGTGAGATCTGAACTGGTACAGTGGTAATGTATCTTTTTGGGGTTTTGGTAGCAGCAGAACTTATAGCTACAGAATTTTCACTGCCTATAATTATATAATACATATTACAGGGTCAAATTTAATTAGCTAGCGAAACTCAGTGGACGTGTTGGGTTCGATATCTAAATACGATTAAACGAAAAAAGAAAGGTTTAATTTTTTTTTTCTGGAGGCAATGACCACTAGCAGTGAAGTTACTTGAAGTAGTTAAGTTTTGTTTTATCGTGTTTAGTTATCGATACCCACCACATCTGTGAAGTTAACACAGAAAAAAAACTGATTTTGAAACTCATACTCAACTAGTCGTTGACCCCAAAAAAAATACAATGTTTTTTTTTTTCGTTTTATCTTATTTAGATATCGATACCCAACACGTCTGCGGAGTTTCGCTGGCTAATTTAATTTGACCCTGTATATTCAACTTTAAACTAATCTACACTAAATGTTATTCGTTTTTCAAATCATTATCAAAATTAATCGGTTGAAGGACATAACAGAAGTTTTATTGTTATTACGCCTGTAGGCGTTTAATGTCCCTCAGTGTTAAATAGTGTTTGTCAATAAAAGAACTGTTACGCATAATCCGACAAAGATCTTATAATGATATTCCTGGTGTTACATATTTTGTTCGTATCTAATGTATTCATAAGCGCTTTTTTTTTGGTAGAGGTGTGTGTTCTGTCTGGCTACGTTAATCTCTGTCTATTGCGTTGTTGAGATTTTTACAGATGACAATATCAAATACAATGTTATGGGAACCAAGACTTCAACAAAGTAATCTAACAAAATTCCTATTCCCTAGTTCTATACTTCTATTAGAACAAATACCTATTTTCTACATTTTTCATTTAAAAAATTAAGTTGTATACATTCCTATAGTCACAGGAATTTCTAGTATCTCAATGAAACAGAATAATCCATAAAATTAGTTTTATTTCCTATAAAATAAAGTAATTAATATGACAATACTACGTTATATATTTATGAAATCAATGACTGTGGTTGTACCAACATTTTTCTCTGTAACGATTTTCGCGGAAAAAATGTCATTGAAGATTCTTAGCGTTTAGAGGAATGTTAAAATATAGACCTGAAAGAATTCACTTTTGAACTTATGTGAGTTGGCGCTCTACTAAATAATATAATTAAGGTAAAAATCAATAAAAGAAATAAATAATCCGATATTATGATATCGGATTATTTATTTCTTTTATTGATTTTGCTTCGCAGTTGTTTTGTTTATTCATTATGATGAATAAACAAAACAACTGCGAAGCCGAAACAGATATTGGTGTTATACCTACTAATAAGATTGTAGAAATAAGCAAATAAAACAAAAAACTTGATTCACAACATACATAAACGAGGAAACTCCGTGCTTCGTCATTGTGTAGTAGATTAAAATAATTAATTTTAAGAATGTGTTGATAGTGTAACAAATAAAATATTAGACGTGGGACATAAAAGAGACTGAAACGTTGTAAAAACAATCACAGACGAACTTAAGATTTAATGCTCACATAATATATCATTTGATTTCCCAACACATTTGGATTCTGGACATATAGAGAATAAATTCGATCTACAGTCAAATGTCTCGGATAATCAAAGAATTTGTTTACGGTAAAATTATTATTGCGCAGTCGAATTTTTGCATAATTTTATAGATATTGACAAATTATCATACATTCTGATGTTGAAGCTAAACGGAGTAGAACTGGTTGGATAGATGCACGGGACAGTAAATATTTTTGTTTATAAGCTGAATTCGTAAAAAATGGTGGACGTTAGCAACGGAGATGTGGTTGAGGTGAGTTTGGTAATTTATAAGAGGGTATTTCGAAACAGGTAGAGAGATATTGAAACTCCTATTTCCAAGAGCATAAAGCTTTTACAATAAGCTCTTTATGGCTCAAGTTACGGTGCCTCTTATGCATGAGTTTGTGGGTTCAAATCAAATAGATTTAAGCTAGATACTATAAAAAAATAAAATTGGTCCGAAATCGCCAAGCCACCATGAGCAAGTGTGTTAATCAATGCTCATGCCTGCTCGGTATGAGAAAAGGCATTTGCCCTGCAGTGGGACAATTAATAGGCTGCTGTAATTGTTACAAAGCTCTTTCAGTAACTACGAGTAGATATGCAATAATTTTACCAGACAGCTGCTGTAGGTTTGTGGTATAACTGCAGTTTATGGTCCAGATTTCAAACACTAGAGGAATTAAACTTGAGTCATAGATAAGACAACCCTAAAGAAATAGAACTGTGGGTGACCAAATATGTAGGCACTTCTTCCATAATTTTGTGTGTACGCCATGTATCTGCCCAAACATCCGGGCACAAAAGAACTAAACTGTCTAAGGCCATGTTCAAAATAAAACATAAGGTTTACCTGTTTTAATTCAATCTAACATTATAATTATTCTATCGATGCTGCGCTGCGTAGTTTGGCCATGAATGCTAGAAAATATGTTATCAACGAATTTCGAAGAATCATCTACCTACGTTTAACGTTGTTTATTATTTATTAATTTCAAGTCTTTAATGCACAAATTGTTGATATCAGAATGTAGATCATTTTAAAATTACTTGAATATTATTTTGTTTATATATAGGTACTTTATACTCCGTTACCTACAGGACCACTCAAGCTGCTTATTGGTACGAGGAAAAGTTTCCAGTGGATCATCCATAGTTAATTCATCTTCTGATCATTCTTCATTTTCAATCTTCAAGGTCCCAGGAAACAAAAAATTCGCGCTATTTTTCCTTACATCTTTGTCTGCTGCTTTTGGAATCCAATCTTATACCAAAATCCTCCATTTATTTTCAGGAATCCTTTTATTGTACGGGCCCAACAAGAAAGTCTGCCGTCCTCACTCAGTCGTGTTCATTGTACACCTCGAGGCGAGAGTGAAGTCATCGGAGCGTGCGTCGCCGGCGCATGTTTTAATAACATTCTTGGTACGATTTATATTGTTCGCGAGTTTCTTCTCGATGGCTGCAGTAACTGATGTGTGGTTAAGTAAAAGTTGGACTGAAATTAGTTTTATTGCGTTTTTGATAGGTAGTCTTTGTATTGAATAGCACAAAGAAACAGCTGCTACTAGAGTAGTTTTCTCTTGGACATTTGCGGTTACGAAGTACTCCGCTTGACAATCTTTATTTTATTCGCGTTCAACCTACGTCCAATTGTCCATCCACACCGCTGAAGACCAGACAAACAAAAGTGGGACCAGACTTAGCAGAATGTGAAAACTTTCAATTGTTTTTCCATTGAACACGCTGTGTATTTTCCAAAAACGAATGAAACTAAAAACAAGTCCTCACCAAAATCTTCAAATTATTTCATAAAGAAGAGCCGAAGCCTAGACTTTTCAACTTTGATTTTCCTACTTCCAGAGTTTCGTTACAATGCGCTAATACAATGTCACACCTACCGCCCAACCAACTCTAATACGGAGGTACTAAGTACGTTAAGTATACTCGGCTCCCACGCACCACGCACATAACCTTGTCTTATTTAATGTTATATTATTAAGTAGGCGATGGACTTGAAACTTTTGAACGCTAAATGTTGTACATTACTCGCTTTATTTACTTAAGCAATTATACACAGCTCCATGTAGAGATGAGTGCTGTTACTTTGACGTAATCTATAGTTACTTATAGAAGTACGGAAATGGTGTACCTAATTCCTGGTACAGCAAATAAAGAAAGAATAAAGTTTATTTGGACACAGTTCATGAAACACACAATACAAACAAAAAAAAATAAAAAAACATAACCCTTCCTTGGCAGTCGGGTAAAAACAGTGAAAATAAAAAACAAACAAAATAATGTTTTAACAACAACGTTATGTGCCTCACGGCTGCGCCAAAAAGGTTCATTTCAGCATTAATGCCAGACAGATACTGTCTGACGCTGGTTTTCTAATGAACCTTTAGGGACAAGTGACTGAAAGTACAACCGTTTCAACATATTTACCTAATACATATTTTTATACTTAATAGATTGAAAAATATAATATAAATCAAACAAATATAATTACAAAACCAAAAATACAATAATAATAATAAAATATGATAAAAAAAAATATATATATATTTATATAATATATATTGACATAAATAGTTCATTTTAACACCGTAGGTCATATTGACATACAAAGTTAATTTAATTTATTACCTATTCGGAGAACGTGAAGTATCAACGAGCAGCAGCATCAAAGAGTCAGGGACAATTTATGCAGCAAAGGCCGGAAAATCACTAAGCGTGCGCAACCACCCCGCATACCCAGAATATACTTTCGAGACACAACAGGAATTTTGTTTTAAGCTAAGCAGGTACTGTAGGCATTTCATATAAGTGAAACATTTAGGGCGACCATATCTAGTTTATGTTGGGAATCTGTCAGATACTGCCGTAAACGTGTACGGACATACTGTACCAAGAATTGAAGATAAAAACTAAGGTACTCTTTCTAAACGATATCTTGCTTCTTTCAATAGTTTAGAAGGACAGTCCTAGATCAGAGTGAAGAAACGGCGACATCGTAACATATTCCTAGAATAATTCCAAATGCACCTATGTAATTGGTTTCCAAAATATAGCCTAGCAAGAGTAATGGAACACCTTAATTTAGGACTATTTGAAGAAACCAATCACGTTATAGTTCAGACAGAGATATTCCGCATGGATCAGCTCAATTCCAATAACGATGTACATTCTGACCAACGTATCACTGAAACTGCTAAAAGAGAAAACACAA